>CM033106.1:11808049-12475770 GCA_019321725.1 Paulownia fortunei
AAGGTGCATTAGAAACTTTTTTCTTAGGATGAATAGTCTTGTTAATAACTTTTCCATTACGAAAAGTTGTGACTGAATTAGCCTTCTTGATTGAATTTTTACCTGAATAAGAAACATGACACTGAGTGGAAGGATTAGGTTGAGGTTGAGCATGAAATTTACCTTTTTCATGAGTATGTAAAGAAGCTATCAGTGTTGAAAGTGTGATTTTAATCTCATTGATGGCTTGTGAGGTCTGTTTATTGATGTTTGTTTATCCATGCATGAATGCTTGCAAATTTTTCTCAAGAGATTTTGTATGTGGAGTTGGATAAGAAGGAAAGTTTGGTGGCTTTTGTGAATGTAGCGGTTGGGTACGGTTATCATCTCGCCAACTAAAATTGGGATGATTTCTCCATTGTGGATTGTAAGTTTCAAAATATGGAGAATGAAAAGGCTTTTTGAATTTATTCATAAAATTTATTTGTACTGGAATATTTGGACATCCATTGGTAGAATGTCCCATAAGTTCACAAATGCTACAAACTTCTTCATCTTGCACAAATTTGATTTTTTTTATTTTTTAAGTTCCATGGCCTCAACTTTTCTTATTAAACTAGCAATTCTAGAACTTAGATCATTTTCTTGACTAAGACAATATTTTTCTTTATTACTATTAGCAAGATTTTATCTAATAGAACCTTATGAAGATTAACAATATACTATGATTGAGAGTTTTTTACCAAATGATCTAGATATTCTAGGGTTTCATGAGGTTCTTTATCAAGAAATTCACCATTACACATTGCTTTAACAAATTATTTTTATTTCAAGAGTTAGACCTTCATAAAAGAAACTAATTAGGCACCATTTTTGAAAACCATCATGTGGGCATGAATTCAATAAATTTTTAAATCTTTCCTAACATTGAAAGAAAGTTTCATTAGAATTTTGAGAAAAAAATTGGATTTGTCTTTTCAAAGCGTTAGTTTTATGAGTTGGAAAGTATCTTTTCAAAAATTCAGCTTGCATTTCTTGCTAAGTGCTAACTAACCTAGTTTTAAAGAGTTAGACCAAGTTTTTACTTTATATTTTAAAAAAAATAAAATAATTTGAGCTTAACGATCTCATTTATATAAGTTTGATTTTCAAAAGTGGCACATACTTTATCAAATTGTTTCAAATGCAAGTAACAGCTTTCAAAGTCTAATCTATAGAAATTAGAAAGTAAAGGGAACATATCTAGCTTGAATCAAAAGTTATTTATATTGAGAGGAAAATGAAACAAGGAGAAGAAGAATTTCAAGGATGTTGCAAATAATATTGCATGGTATGCACCTGTTGATTCTCATTTTTATCTTAGACACTTTCATTGTCAGCCATAGTGGAAGTGTGTGGAGGTGGCTCAAACAAATTTCCAAACAAAGTTTCAAAATTATTTTTAATTAAACAACAAGAATTATGACTATGATACCATATGAACAAATAATCATACAATATTTACAAAGAAAAAATATTTACAAACCAGAATACTTACCTTGCCTTCCCCGAAAACGACACCAAAAACTTGCTATAATTTTAAGGTTGCAAACCCAAGTGCAGGTTCTGTCAAGTAATAAATTTTTTGGGAGTCCGAGGTTGATCCACAGGGAAGTTGTTTGAAGTTTTTAGGTTTATATTTTTTAAAAGAAAGGTTGAATGTGGTTTAGAATATAAAGAAAAATTTATATTATAATTAAGAAATCAAAGTAATAAAAATACTAAAAATTAAGAATCCACTCTTGAATTTTGGACAGAGTAAGGATTATTTATTCTTTTTACCTCTTTTAAATGCCACAATTAAAATTCATACATAATGAATGTTCCAATGGGAAAATGTTATCAAATAACTCATGCATTAAGGCAATCATGATATTGTCTTACTGTTAGCAAATTATATCTTAACACCAATATTTATTTATGGGATCAATTATTTATGCACATCTTTGTCTATAACAAATCAAGATTTTACGTTAGCAGTCGGTGGGGTACAATCGTACAATAAGTTAAATGAACCCACATATATTTGTTGTTCTTTTGAAGATACATAAATCAAGAATCACCACAAAATAAGAAAGGTTTTAATGGCAATACTTAATTATGGGATCAAGTATTTATGCATACATTTGTCTACAATAAATTAATGTTTCACATTAGCAGTAGGTGGGGTAGAACCGTACATAAGATAAATAAACCCAAGTATTTCTTGTGTCATTGGTAATACATAAATAAAAAATCGTCACTAAACAAGAAGAGTTTCAATAAAAATTAAAATAATAAAATAATACATATGAACATTATGTACTTTTATAACTGTTCCTCTTTCTCCATCAGGACCTTCACCATTTCTCCTCAGCTTAAATAAAATTTAAAAAGACATAATGAAAGTTGAAAAGACTAAAAGCAGAAGAAAAACTAGAGAATATATTTCTATTACTACTATAAAACTTACATGAATACTAGAAAATTTAGTCTAAGGAAAAACAACAATAAAACTTTCTTTCCCCTTCTAAGGGTTTTTTTTGTGTATCTTGAATGCCATCCAAGAACTCTTATTTTTATTAGAAGAGTGCCTAAATTGGTATTTTCAAATTCATTCCTAATGCACTCCAAATTATCTTCAAATATATTCTAAATTCACATGTTCTTTTTAGATTCGAATTTTTGTCACACATATTTCTCTGTGAAATTAGTTGAATTTGGAAATGTAATCGACATAAAAGTTGTAGATTTGTCTGTTAGGTTCACTTGAATAACTAATTCTAACTATTAGGGAGAATGTTATATTTGATTCAAGGAGATATATCGACATAAATAGATCATTTCTAATGCACATATTTAGATGAATTTTTTGCTATAATAAAAGCTGAATTGGAATGAGCGTCCAACAGTAAAGTTGTAGTTCTATCTCTTAGATTTTAATTGAAATAAGACTCAGGTCCATAGGAATTTTTAGCATGGAATTATGCCCAAAATACGAAAATTGCACAAGTTTGGAAACATGCTTATTTTGAATTTATTACAAACCTAACAATCCCTTGCAAAGTCCAAGTGATTTCTTGCATGTATTTTGATGTACACATGATGAATTAGGCAAAAATAGTCATTTTCTTCTAATTATGATGCTTCTTTGATCAATGAAATATTATCTTCCAACTTGCTCATGAAACATGTTGTCTTGTTCGGTTTTATTTTAGCTATTTTTGATTTTTTTGTCCATTGATTCCATAACACAAAATAATAATAAACTATAATATTAATAAGAATAAAGCAAGGAAAGTATAAATAATTTGATATAAAAATATTTCAAAATATGGATTTATCAATAGACATCGACACAGTAATGCTAGTGCATGTATGCGGGTGCTTGTTAGAGAACAAGTACACTGAATATGTCTACTGAAAATTCTTAGTTGCAGACATTGTCTATCGAAGTAAGAACTTCCACGTTATGATAGTACATAATTAGTCATTTGACCTCAGCCACTATTGTAGCTTTGTGCACATCGTGTTCCATTTTGATGTATCTTCTGATTATTTGATAATCACAAAAGGAATATGTTAGATGTTGCATTGGCATGTATGAAAGTTAATGAATAACCAATAAATGATCCGTCACTTGTCTAGTAGAACAAGTGAATCTCTTATTTATTCATAATTTATGATTCAAAAGTTTTTGACCAAGGCAGAATGAATGTTAGACGGGGTTTTCTAATAATACATCATGAGTCATTGTAACTTGAAATGAAATTATAGTTATTGAGTTATTTAGGGTTTTAATTTATAATGCATACCATAGATTTAATCGAAAGATTAGATGACAGAAGGACCTTACATGTATGGTACTCATAATTGAAATAGATTCACTCGCTATTTCAACTAAGACTAGGTAGTTATGATACACTTGCTAGATGTTTCTCATGACTTTTGAGGTTCTTGGAATTAAGGAATTAATTCCAAGTGGATTAATTAATTAGATTAATTGATCAAAATAATTATTATTCATAAGTTTCAAATATTGCAAGCCCACTGCTAGCTTAATTGTGAAACTAAAAGGTCACACCAATTTGGAATAGAGCATTTCTAGGAAATGGATTGATCCAAGGAGTTGGATTCAATTAATTAGAAATTAATTAATTGGGGCTTAAGAGAAGAAGCCTAATCTCGAAGAGCTCATTATACATCCATAACTGAAACTCAATTCCAAAATTAAGAGATGTCAATCTAAAATTAGGAGACTCAAGTTGGACAGTTGGCAATCATGATATCCAGGAGAGTTCAAGGTACTCTGCCGAGTGACACAGAGAAAAGTCCAAATGAGCAATTAAAAATAATCTCATTGAGGAACGGCAAGGAAGTTGGCAATCAAGAAAATAAGGAAATGCCTAGTACTAAATTGAGCAGCCAATCTTCTCAAATTATTGAACCCAAAGTAATAAATGTCCCTCCCTTTTTTATCTTGCTTTAAAGAAACATAAGTTGGATAAGCAATTTGTGAAATTTTTTGATGTCTTCAAGAAACTACATATTAACATTCCTTTCGTAGATGCCTTACTTCAAATGCCTAGCTATGCAAATTTTGGAAGGGAATCTTATCTAAGAAGAGCAATTTAGAGGAACATGAGATGGTGAACCTGACTGAAGAGTGCAACCATTGTTCAAAATAAGCTGCCATCAAAACTTAAGGACCCAGGGAGTTTCTCTATTCCTTACACTATTAGTCTACTTTCTTTCTCTAAAGTCTTATATAATCTAGGAGCTAATATTAATCTTATACCTATGCTGGTTTTTAGGAAACTCGAACTTGGAGAACCAAAGCCAACTGTGGTGTCTCTGCTACTAGCAAACAAATCCATAAAGTATCCATGAGGTATCATAGAGAATGCGCAAGTTAAGGTAGATAAATTTATATTCCCTATTGATTTCCTTAATTGGATATGATGGAGGATGTTGAGATACCTATCATTTTAGGTAGACTATTCCTAGCGACGGGAAAAACTTTGGCAGATTTTTAGCTAGAAAAGTTAATTCTTAGGGTGGGAGATGAGCAAGTGATTTTATTGTGTTTAGATCAATGAAACTTCCCGATGAAGATTATACTTGTTTTCATGTAGATGCTTTTGATCCATTGGCTTTTGAGTGCTTTCAAGATCATACGATTGAATTGTTTAAGCCCTTAGTCTATCTATAAATGAGATTGGATCTAACCAAGCAATAAGTGGTGCAAGTTGACAGAACTACCCTTCTTGATAATGGATGATCAATGGACACCAACTCAAGTACCTCTACTTGGGATAAGACGTCGAGCATCAGAAGCCTCTCATCACACATGCCAACCCCAAGTAGAGGTGGCAAAGTCAAGCTAACGATTATAACTTAGAGCTAACTTTCCTCATTTCTTTATTTTTGGATATTTTCTTAGTCATAGTATGATGCATCTTCATATACTAGGTTTAGTTATGTTGGTCTTTCTTTTGCTTAATACTTGTCTTGCCATTTTTTTTCTTTGCATGTTTTATCTTCTTGTGTTGCTTGCATTACTAAAATTTCTCAAAGGTATACGGATCTCCAGTTCTCTTCTAAGACTCATGATTTTCAGCATATGCTCCATTCACTAGGAAGTTTTCTTTCCCCTAAGCTACTTTATATTTCAATATTGAGGATAATATTGTATTTATAATTTGGGGTGGGAAATTTGGTCTAATGTTTTTGGTTTTTGGTGAGAAGATATGAAATTGTGTGATCTCTATGCATTTATTGATAAAAGTCTAAGAGTAAAGGTGTTTGAATTGTCAAACTTGATTAGGTTCTTATTTCAGATAGTTTGCTTTGCCTTGATAACAACAGCCTATGGTGAGTTTTTGATTGATATTGTATATGGTCTAGTAAGAAAGAAGATTACTAGTCTTGTAACATGATGATTCTTGTGTTGATTTAGTATTTGTCATAACTGATGAATTCCATTGAACACATTATATCAAAGATTTGTGAATTGTGTGCTGCTTGATGAAAGATTGTGTATATCCAATAACATATTTTGATCAACATAAGGCATTCTAGAACTTGTTTGATTATTCGTTGAAATAAAATCCTAGACAATAAGCAGACTTGAAAATAATTTAGGCTATATTTGAATCATTTGTCCCTTTCAAGACTACCACTATAACATCATTGTCATTAGCTACCCCTTTGAACCTTTTTCAAAGAATGGCATATGCAAAGCATATGGATGACTGTTATTCGATGTCGTTTCTTTTAGCTCGTTATACCTACCCTTGTTAGCCCAAAAAACCATGTTATATCTCTCAAGAGAGCTTAATGTGATGTCTATGTGCACGATGTGCTAAGAGGATTATGTGAAATTATTTTGGGCTTGAAATTCAAGCATTTGGGTGAGCATGGAAGAGTTTTAAAAGAAGTCATCATATTCTACAGAGATAAAATTGTGAAAGAACATACTAAAAGGAACTTGGAAATTCATACAAAAAAAGAACACCATAAAAGAGACAAGAAAAGAAAAGAAAGGAAAGGAAAAAAGAAAGAGAAGAAAAATTTGAATCCCAAAGAAAATAAAAAAATAAAGTGGAGATAAGCAAGAAAGTAGAGTGTTATTATACGTGCGACATGTTGTGCTTTCTTGCTTTATGATTATCCTTGCCATTTCGTTATCAACTAATATGTAGGCCTTACATTACAAGCTTAATAAAGTCTATTGATCTAAGTTTGGGAAGTTATCTACATTAGTTGAGAAAGAGTATGAAAAACAAGCCTATAGAATGCCCAAAGACTTTTCTTATTGATCATAAGAATAGTTGGTTGGCAAAATTTTGACTGAAATGCATGTACGAAACTTAAGATTGGCAAAGCACACACACTTCTAGATTTCATGATAAGATTGAGTTAGCATGAGTTTTGTGATATTATTTGGTTAGCCTTTAGAATAATCTCTTGATTTATACATGCAATATGTAATCTTTGAGAAACGTCGTTGGGTAAGCAAGATGAATTAAGCATGATCAAATTTTGAGCTTATGAGATGTTTGATTTTTAATTTTGCTTGAGGACGATCAAAAGTTAAGTTTGGGGGTAGTTGATAAGATTATAATTTGACCTATTTTACACCCTAATATTACAAGGTGGTGTATATTTCTACACATTTCATGGATGATTGCACTTAATTTTTGATAAATAATGTGCAGAAGGAATTATGGAGAAGATTGATTGAAGAAAACAAAGTGTCGAGAATTTGGATAAAAGTCGTGTCGCAGCCCAAAAATCTTGTTCGCATTGCCATTTGCTAAGTTGAAAAAAAAAAGTGTTCGCCTCGTGGCGCTAGTGGTAAAAGTTTCTGCCAAGATTGACAAAAGAAAGTTCTATTGCGGCACTATTTTTCCACATCGTGGCACCATTTTTACCATGATGCGGCACTGTTTTTACATGTCACAATGCCATCATACCAAAATAGCAGAAGCAAACATAAAGTTCAGTGCCGCAGCCAGGGCATTTCACGCCGCAACTCCATTTTTCCCATGTCGTAATGTTGGTTCATGATTTTTTTTATTTTTTATTTACATATCTTAGGAATTTAAAGATGATCTTTGAGAGCAAAGAACAGAGAAAAGGCCAAGAGATGAGCAAACAAGTAGTGAATTGAAGATTACAAAAAGAAATCAAGAGTTTAACTACTTGGGTCTTCACCAATTTTTAGGTTTTTAATTTTTCCCTTTTAATTTTCCTTTAATTGTTGCTTAGTTGTGGTGAAATTATTAGAGAATCTGTAATGTATTCTTGCATATTGAGTTTGATTTCGTTCACCATGAACTAATTTTGTTTAGTCAAGGCTTGGGGAGCCAACTTATTAATATGTGAATTTCATGCTTGATTATGGTTTGAAGTTTAATTAATTTTGTGATGAGTATGTGTTATGTGCTTAACATTTTTAAAGTTTGGCTAATTTTGAATAAATTTGTTTCGTTATAATTGAGATCAAGAGCTATTGTGCAACAAATGCTTTTGCAATACAAACCATGGATTAATTAAAAATAGAGATGTATGAATTGGTACATGCAATAGCCACAGGCATAAGTTTATTGTGTTGAAAGCTAGTGGATTTCATAATTCGTTAAAGCATTTTTCTTTGGTTAAATCTACATAGGGATATAGTAGGTTGCTAGATAAGAGTAGAATTGGTAAATTTTAAGAAAAAATATTGAGTATAATCAAAATTTCTATTGTCACACAAATTAAAAGATCTCTAACCATAACGAGTATGAATTCACACTGAAGTAGATTGGTGAACCAAAAGCCTTGAATTCTTTCTCATTGTCTTTGATACTCTGTGACACTCGCTTTTGAAATTCTCCATAATTTAACTTAGTTTAGTTGTATTCACAGCTACATCTTTTCGATTGGCTAGATAAAGTTATATTTTTCTATTTTTAGTACTTGTTCACACAATTCCTTGAGTACGACAACCTTTATATCTCACACTTTATTACTTGTAATTGTTGCACTTGCTAGTTAGTTGGTTCTACCACACATTTGTAAAATATGAAAACAAATTAGAAAATTAAAAAAAAAAAAACACACCTTCATCTTCTTCAACAACCTACCCCCCCCCCCCACCCATCCTATCGAACCCAACTCGCATATACACACATAAAAATAAATAAGTGTATATACATATAGATATAGATGGGGGCCGATTTTGGGTGATAACAAGGGGACGGATTGTGGTACTAATGGTGGATTTAAGGGTTGGGAAGGGTGTTGGGTTGGGGGGAGGGGGAAGATGATGAAGTGTTTTTTCTTTTTTAATATTTTTAATTTATTTTATATTTTGCTAATTATGAAAGAATATATATATTATCTAAATTTAATATATTTTTAAAATTTTTAAATATAAAATTTTACTAGCATCATTTTTTCTTTGTTATCTACAAATTTTCTAAATTATTTATATTTTAAAATCAAGAAATTGTTTAAATTAAATATATTTTCCCCCACATAATTGCCACATCACTAATTTTTCTTCCAAAACATAAAAATTTCCAAATTTCAAGCTAGCTAAGCAAGCTCTGGTGTCAAATCAACAATTTCTAGGAGAAATTGAATTTTCGGTGAAAATCAAACTAAAATTGCCAAATTTTGAAAGTGGGTATGAAAATAGGTAACCTTGTTAATGGAATCTCTATTTAGGCCAATATAGAGGATCAATTTTATAATTTTTTCTTATTATGTAGGATATGTAACTCATAAAAATGAAATATTGATTGAATACCACATGAATATGTTGGACATTATTTCTAAATATTATTTTATGTAAGAATTATATATGTATATACATATATAAAATATTTTTGAAATAATAAAAAGCTTAATTAAACATTAATAGATGAACTCGAGCTCAATTCATGAAAAAGCTCAATATAACTCGAGTTGAGCCGACTCTAATCAAATTATTGAATCGATTCAGATTCGATCTACACTCTACCTATATTGGGGCAAGACTAATAGGTGGCTAGCCCTCAAGGTTTCAGAATAGATTTCGTTCCATGATTTACTCCAATAAGTTCCCTTTATTGATGTGGAAATTTTAGCATATGAATGCAATAGTTTTGATCATTTGACTTCTTTTTTGTGACTATATTATATGTTGAAAACCGAAAAGTGACTTATGTAAATAACAAATAAAGTATTATAATGGGCCAATGATTGATATTCCAAACTTACTTTATTATGACACAATCATAAGAAAGTTCTTTTTGTTTAGTCTTTTGTGTTGTAAGTATTTGAGGTCTTATGTTTTTTAACAGTCATGCAGAATAATTTAACCACTTAATAATAATTGCTTTTGTATATAGATCAAAAGTAGCAATAATTAGGGGAAGATCGAGCACTCTTAAAATTAGTCAAGTTAAATATAAATAATTAAATTATTAAAAAAAAAAGTAGTAATAATCCCATTATGATTAACATCATAATGCAAAAACATTTCCACAAACTGCGTACAAGCATGCACACCAAAAAGTTATGTAGACTAAATTGCTTTAAAAAATTAGAGCAAAAACATTTCTTTGGCTCTACAAATATTAATTATGTTTTAGAGTTTTATATTACATTAAAGTAAAATTTATAAATTTTACTTTTATAATTATAATAGTTTATTTTTATATTTTTTAAGTTAAAAAATTCAAATTTTATCATTTATGAAAAATATTGTAATACCAGATGCAACAAAATTATCACTATCGCAACTTAACAATTTGAAAAACTCAAGAAAAAAAAAAACTTTCCAAAAACCCTGTATATAGTTAGATTTTGCACTGGGAGAAGCGTTTTATAATTGAGTCCCTTTCATTTTTTTCAAATTGGTCTAGTTAAATTGATTCTTTCAAAAATAAATGCGTCCCATTCTTTTAAAAATGAAATCAATGTCCAATTTTTTCAATTAAGAGGCTCCCTTAACTACTAAATTAAGACTCCACCAATGGGTGCGTTGCACCCATTTTATCCCAAACCTTCTTCCGCTACAAATAATTCAATATAATCAAGCTCACAATAAATCTTCATCCATCCATACAAATGATTGGAAACAAATTAAAACCAACCAAGTTGGACACACAAAAAAAAATAAAAAAAATAAGGAGAACTGCTTGAAGGACAGCGCGGCCCTTTAGGTGGTCGCATGGCCACTTACGGAGAATTTATGGGGACGTTTGGTTTTCTTTTCAAGAGTCATTTCCAATTTCCAACATTCCAGTAAATTTTAAGCTTTGTATTATTTTTTGTGTGAAAAATAAAAATATGTTTGGATGAATATTTTTAGATTAAAATTAAATTAATGTGGAAAGTTAAAATATATTTGGTTAAGTGTATTTTGGTATTTTAGGTGAAGTTTACTTTGAATATTTGATTTAGATATGATAATTTATTAGGATAATATGTTAGTAGTGGGTCCCACTAAAATGATGTTTATAAAAGTAATAATATATTAATTAGATATAGTGGATAGCAGCGGGGCCTATTTTAAATATTTAATTTAGATATGATAATTAAATAGGAAAATATGTAAGCGATGTGCCTCATAAAAATGATGTTGTTTGAAAGTATAGTATATTAATTAGATAAAAGTGGTGTGGTTCAATATGAATATTTAGTTTGAATATGATAATATATTAGGATGAATTGTAGATAATAAGTTCTGCTGCAATGATATTATTTGAAAATAATGATATATTATGTACATATATATGGTAGTCGTGGGTTCAGTCCTGTAATATATGGTTGAAAATTAAAAATATAGGATTGAGAAATATTTTTAATGGGAAAAATGAAAAAAATAAAATGAGGTATTTCTGCTTGATTATTCACACACACACTCTAAAAATACTTGAAAATATACTAACTATGTAGATATACACAGGCACACACACACCTCAAAAAATGTGTTGATTCGAGATGATTAGAAGTATTCTGATTGTGTCCGAAATTAATCAAGTCTTGGAAAATTTGATTAATCCAGAAGTTCTCGATTTCAGCAGTAAGATATAGATAATGATTTAGATTGCTTCGCAATCTACTGCATTCAGCTAGAAGTTTGAGGTAAAAAGTTTCAATTTTTTTTTCAATCGCGATATCAACAAGATACATAGATTTAAATAATATTTAAGTTAAGGTCAAAGTGGTCAATTCATTACTTAACTCTAAGCTTTTTAACAGAACAAACTTAAAAGGGATTTTTTATAATTAAAAAGGAAAAATAGGAGGTAAATATAACTATCCCAATAAATTAATAATGTACTCATCAGAAATCATACAACTTATTTGACCAACTCGGATATGTACTGGGGGGAGTCTTAGTGTGTGGAAGGAACGAGATGAGGACGTTGTGTGTCCAATAGAGGGTGATTGTGATATCCCACATCGGTTGCGGTCAACTTAGGTTAACCATTTTTGCAAAGCGGGGATAAGTGCGAAGTAGTTGCTAGCGGAGCCCATTCTACCAGAGTTTCGCTTATAGGCCTCACCACATAGGCCTGGCGCATGATAAACTTCCTCCAAAACTTGAAGACCCATGGAGTGTTTCGATACCATGCACTATTGGTCCAATTTAATTTTTTAAGGTTTTATGTGATTTAGGTGTGAGTATTAGTCTCATGCTTATGACTGTTTTTAGAAAACTTGGACTTGAAAAGCTAAAGCTCGATGTCCTTGCAACTAGTTGATCATTCCATCAAGTATCCACGACTTATCATTGAGCTTCCTAGTTATGGTATACAAATTCATATTTTCTATTGATTTTCTTGTCTTAGATATGGAGAAGGATGTGGATATGTTCCCTATTTTAGATAGACCTTTCCTAGCTACATGTGTAATTAGGAAGGTTGATACTTAGAGTAGGGGATGAGCAAACTATTTTTAATATTTTCAACATCATGAAGCATACGGTGATGAACACATGTGTTATAGAACTGATGCATTTGACCTTTTGGCTCTTGAATTTTTGCAAGAAAATAGGTTTAAGGATGAGTAGGAGACTTGCTTGGTGAACTCAAAGGAAGATAAGAGAGATGATGAGAACATGATAGCTATTATTGCAAAGGCTAAAGGCTAACCCTCGTTACAAGAAGAGTTGCCAATTAAAATTTGAGGTTTTGGACAGACCTCCCACCACTCGACAAAGACCCTCCATCGAGGAGCCCCCTACTCTTGAACTTAAACATGTTCCACCTTATTTGAAATATGCTCATCTTAATTGTGCAAATGCTTTGCGGGTGATTATTTCTTCTTTCTTGACATGTGATGAGGAAGAGAAGCTCCTAAGAGTCCTAAAGGAATACAAGAAAATATTTAGATAGAAGACAACCGATATCAAAGGGATTTGCCCCTCAATTTGCAAGCATAAGATATTTTTGGAGGAAAGCCACAAACTATTGGTGCAACCACAAAGAAGATTGAATTTCATGATACAAGAAATGCTTAAAGCCGAGACCATCAAGCTCCTCAACCTAGGTATAATCTATCATATTTTTGATAGTGTGTGGGTGAGCCACGTTCAATGTTTGCCTAAGAAGGGAGGTAGGACTGTTACTCAAAATGATCACAATGAACTAATTTCTTCAATAACAGTTATGGGTTAGCGAGTATGTATGGACTATATAAAATTAAATAATACAACTCGTAAAGACCAATTCCCCTTACCTTTCATTGATCAAATATTGGAAAGACTTAGGAATATGAGTCTTATTGCTTTCTTGATGGGTATTTGGGTTACAATCAAATAGCAATAGGTTCTGAGGATCAAGAGAAAATGACTTTCACTTATCTTTATGGCACGTTTGCATTTAAGAGAATATCGTTTAGTTTATAATATAATGCTACATTTTAAAGATGCATGATCGCTATTTTTTTGTGATATGATTGAATAATTTCTTGAGATCTTCATGGATGATTTTTCGGTGCTTGGATCTTCTCTTGATTAAAGGTGCTCACAATTTGATTAATCGGTCGAACCGAATCAAAACGAAAGGTTTGCACCGAAATCGAACTGAAAATTTCAATCAGTTTTTTATTTTTGATTTTTCAAATTTTTGGTTTTTGGTTTGGTTTCAGTTTTTTATTTTAGTTAACCAAATTGAACCAAAAATTGAATTACAATTTTTTTATATAATTTTTATATAATATTTTTATACTTATTGGTTATTTTTATACTTTTTATTTTTTTACTCACTCAAACTAAAAGTAATAAATAAAAAATACTTTTTTAATTTTATTATTTAGTTATTTATTTATTTTTATTTCTTAATTTTTTAACAAAAAATTGGTTAACCAAAAAACTAAACTAGAAAACAAAAAAAAATAGTTATAACTGAACCGAACTGATTAACGTAGTTTGGTATTTGATTTATGATTTTGGCCAACCAAAATTTTGGTTAACTGAAATTTTGATTCCATTTAGTTTGGTTTGGTTTGGCCGAATGAGCACCCCTACTCTTGATGCATGCTTGGCTAATCTTGATTTGATGTTAGAAATATGCAAAAAAACTAATCTTGTGTTGAATTGGGAAAAATATCACTTTATGGTGCAAGAGGGTATAGTACTTGGCCACAAAATCTTCCGAAAGAAAATTGAAGCAGACCAAGCCAAGGGGAAGTGATTGAAAAATTGCCTCCATCAGCATCTATGAAAGGAGTGAGGAGTTTCTAAGGATGTGTTGGGTTTTATTATTGGTTCATTAAGAATTTTTCTTAAATTACAAAGCCTCTTTCAAATCTCTTAGTTAAGAATGCACCTTTTGATTTTAATGATGATTGCCTGAAGGTCCTCAAGATGTTGAAGGAGAAGCTAGTGACTGCTTTAATTATGGTGGCACCTAATTGGAGCTTTCGCTTTGAGTTCATGTGCGACACAAGTGACATAGCAATTGGTGCAGTCTTTGTCCAAAGAAAAAACAAGGTATTCCAATCCATTTACTATGCTAGTTTTACTTTCAATGAAGCACAACAAAATTATGCTACCACTAAAAAACTTCTAGTAGTAGTATTTACATTGATAAGTTTCATTCATACCTTGTCATAGCTAAAGTAATTGTGTATACCGACCACTCCATACTTAAATATATTTTTGCAAAGAAAGATAATTAAATGGATTCTTTGTTGCAAGAGTTCGATCTAAAGACTATAGATGAGAATGTTGCGGTGGATCATTTGTCTAGAATTGGACATCTAAGTATTAAGAGGGTAGAGGTACACACAATCTATGACATTGATGATATATGCAATACACTTTCTAAAATTCTCTTATACAATTCGTATATCACACACTTTACATGCTCTCAATTTTCACATACAAGTCCACACACCCAATGAAGGAGGTTGAGATTGGGATCAAGGGGAGAATAATTTCGCCTAGGGCTTGGAAGATTGATTGAAGATATGAAGAATCTAAGCTTAGGTCGTAATTTTCTTTTTTTCTTTTTTTCAATTTTTGTTTAGTCTAGCATAATTGTGAAAGACCCATGATGGATGTATCCAAATTGTGTTTGATATTTTGCACAATGAACTAAATTTCCTTAGTCAAGGCTTGGAAAGCCAATCTATGGATTTATGAGTTGATAACTTGTTTAATGTTAGATGTTTTAAATTGTGTTGAACATGTATGCTCGTGTAATGTTTGTCAAGGACTAATTAATATAAAGTTATTGGAATTAGTACATGCAATAGTCATAGACATAATTTGATTATGTTGAAAGCTAATGGAGTTCACAGGTCTTAATGCATTTTAAAATGGTTAAACTTGTAATAGAGATATTGTCGATTGCCTCTTAATAGTAGATTTGGTATGTCTCGAGAGACAATACCAAGTACATCTGGAAATCCCCCATTGTTGTGCGATTGAACATTCATTCTAATCATAATATGCAAAACTCATAATGAAATAGGTTGGTGATCCATAGACTTGACCACATCTCCCCTAGATTTCAGTGTCATATATTTCTTAGCTTTTAATTTTTGTTGCTTTTTAAATTACTCATCCAATTTTGATAGGTTAAATATAGCTAGAGTGTTTATATTTGATACTCATATACACATTTTCTAGGGACGCAACAACCCATCACCTCGCATACTCTATTACTTGCAATTAGTATACTTGTTAATCAATCGTTACACTTTGCACACGCATTAGTACTCATAACTGAAAATGTTTGCTTCTTTACCTATATCTAGACCTTCATGGAGTGTTGCTAGATGCTAATCATGATTGACGAGTTCCTAGAATTGAGGAGTTAATTATAAAAGGATTAATTATTCAAATAATTTTGATTGTTCAATTAAGTTATAAGATTTGTGAGCGCAATATTGGTTTATTGGTATACCTAAGAGATCTCACTGACTTAGACATGTCAATTTCTTGCCATGGGAAATATTTCAATTATTGAATTAAGTAAATTAATTAAATATTCATATTTAATTAATTTATTGGACTTTAATAATCCAAATATTGGATTAATTTTATTAATTGATGGGATCAACTGATTGGACCTAATAAGATTAGAAAAAGCCCAATTGGAGTAATTAATTAATTGGATCGATTAATTAAATAGACATTAATTAAATCATATAATAGATTAATGAATTAATTGATTAGATAATAAGCTTTAGTTAATTTTATGCCAGGTTAAATGGAAATGGGCTTGATGGGATCAATGCCCAAAACGAATGAGAAAATGAAAAATTCCAATCCTTGAAGGAGAAGGAATAAGATAGGTGCATGAGTATAGGCCATAAGAGTCTTTAATGTACAAGGAAGCTACCTTGAGAAAGTGAAATCCTACATGGCTTGCGAGTCTTGTTAGGAGTCCCATATTATGATTTTTGTGTTCTTTTGTTATTTTTTCTTGAATAAAGAAATTCTATACCCATATACAAAGTATTTGTGTTATTGTTTCGAAACCTTTATAAACTAATACTTTAGGAATTATCAAATTAAACCTACTAGCATATATTTAGTTTCGTGCGGGCATCTAAGATGTACATTAACTTTAGAGAAGATATACTTGAAGCTCTCAAACAAACTGATTCCTACGATGGGATTATAAGTTTGTGATTGTGAATTAAAACTCTCGATGTTAGGGTTGAGAATGATTTGGATTGTTTTATTATCTATTGTGAATTAATCATTTTGACTACTGTTTTTACGTAAATGATAAGTAGAAAAGCGGATATGTGGCATAACAAAACTTTTTAAATTTTAACAAAACACATACAAATATGTGTAAATCCATGTACCCTATTGCACAGATGATTGGATCGGGCTTGCAATAATAATACTCATATACAAAGTTTAGTGATTATATCTTTAATCCCTTTCTTTTGTTAATGAAGCTTTGAAAACATTTTAAATCTTTATTCCTCGCATCCATCAAGTCCAAGATCATGATTCCAAACTCCAACGATGAAATTGTTTTGCCTAAAGATTTAAAGTATTTTCTCTCTAAGTCTATCCACATTTTGGATGTTCACTTGCAATAGGATCCTATGCGAGAAGTATGATTCGAATATTCGAACCTAAGGTTTAAGGATTTGGAATAATTAAACATATAATAATTATGTATTTAGGTGTTTTATTTTGATTCCTAATTCAACTTGTGATAGAGGAATCAAGAATCAAATCAGGTTGAAAGAAACAAGAGATGACCGATTCTAGTGGGCTAGAGGGTGCACAATTTATGTGGATTTTTGGAGAAGAAAACTAATTTTGCAGGTTTTAACACATCTAAGAGGCCTGGAATTTTCAGTGAAAATTATGTGAAATCCCTCTTAAAATTGTCCACCTTGGGCTTCTATTAGCCCTAAAGTTTCACCTTGTTTTGGACTCTAAGTCCTCCCTTATCTCCAACTCTAATAGATGATGTCCTTATCTCATGAGGACTCTCATTTCCTTCCATATTTAGGAGTTAGATTCTAAATCTAATTAGGCCTAATTTATTAATTAGACCCAATTTAATTGGTTTGATTCAGTCAATTAAATTTAATTCAAATTTTGAATTAATTAAGGCTCATATAATTATTAAATTCAATAAGTTGTTATTAGTTTCAATTGAGCTTTCTAATACAATAGATCCAATTAATTGAATTAAAATTAATTTATCACATTAATTTATTTATTTAATCAAACAATTGGATTAATTTACAAGTCAAGAAATGAACTTGTCCAAGTTAGTAGTTGACCCCTTAGGTTCACTAATAAACTAGTAGTGGGCTCACAACTCTTCTAACTTAATTTGAACAATTAAATATTTTAATTAATAAATTCAATTAATTAATCCTCTTAGAATTAACTCATTAATTCTAAGAATCTATAAATCTTGGTTAACGTCTAGGTGCCATGAAGACCTAGATATAGGTGAAATAACCAACTTTTTCAATTACGAGTACCATGCAAGTACGGTTCTTCCATTAACTAATCTCCCGATTGAGTTTAGGATATGAATTAGGAATCCCTAATTGCTCATTATCTAAAAATAAATAAATCATAGTAACTTGACACCACCACCCTTTAAGGTGTTGTGGTACTGGCCTCACACTTTGTGTGTGAGGTCAGGGATTCGAATCTTATCCCCATCCCATCATTTCCTCTTGGATTCAATACCTTTTCCCCCCCTCCTAAAATATTTGCTAGTGAAATTAAAAAGAAAAAAAATCATAGTCACTTGACTCAATGATGAAATTTATTTTTTTCTATCTTTCATCTAACCTTGGCCTAGAATTCCTAAATTTAAGTATAGTAGAAAATATAAGAGATTCACCTATTCATTTAGGTAGGTAATGGATCCTTTGTAATCTACTCATTAACCTCCATTTATAATTGTATTGCATCTAAAATATCCTCCTTGTGATTATTAAGTAACTAGAGAATAAATTAAAGTACAGTATATCACGCACAAGTTTACAATGGTGCTTCGCATTGAAGGACAAATTCTTGCACTACATCGACACCTATGGAACGAGACAATCCTTCTTGTAAGCCTGCATTGTATGTGAAGTCTTATTGAGTCATTGATGTCTTGTCTCAATGATCCACTATTTAGGAATATTTTAAGACCAAAATCATAGAGATATATGTATAGATAAATATTCCACGATCGCCATCATAAGCGCAACTATGCCCTGTAGTTATCTATGGTCTAAATACTTCATCTAAATTAATGCAAATGTAGATGAAGATAGAGAATTGCCTTAATTAATAATATTAATTGAAAAAGATTGTTTATACAAAGAGTACTAAGCGACCAATCTAATTGGCTCACTAGCTACTACTCTAACATGGAATATGTAAGACTAAATAATAATTGTTATTATTTATGTTTTTAATTTTTTTATATTTCGTTACACCACGTATTGCGAGGCCTTTGCGAACCAAACACAAATAGGGTAATAAAGTATACTCTAGTCTAGGATATTTGCACTAAATATATAGAAATATAGTATTAAGGATTCATTATTGTAGTACTTTATTAATAAGGTTGTTATATTAAAGTTCAAAACTATGGTACTTTATAAATAATATTGTGGTACTAAACATACAATGTTGAAGTCTAATGGCGCCAAATTCTATCATTAGTTGCTTGTTATGCCCTTGATATTTAAATATCTTATTTTGTATTTTTTTTGCACCATTTTCCATTAGAGGCAAGATAGATGGAGGTGAGAATATACAGTGGAAGCTCAAGAGGCACGAAAAAATGGACTATCTACATTGTATTTCACTTTAAATTGCCCTAGTATTCAACACCCAACCCATTTCAAATTTATAGTACCCATTTTTTCGAAGTTTTGATTGATAATTCTAGCTATCAATCTATTGGTGACCCCAAAATAAGTGGTACAAAATTGCAAGTGCACGATGTCAACAAGTAATAAAAAATGAGTAGAGTATCTGATAAGTTGGTTTTATACCAATAATTTATATATCTTTTGATTATCATTTAGTTTGTTTTCAAGTATTTTTGTTACTTTTTATGCATTTAGTTTGAAATTTTATAGGTAATGACAAAAAGAGAAGAAAATGGAATGATATTAAAAACTTGGTTGAAATGTGAAGAATTCGAGTTGTGGTGCTATTGATGACAGGTTTTGTATTTCACTTATAACTCTTGGCACCAATTTCATATCATATTGATTCTTGATCCAATGGAAAGAAAAGAGATATATCTACAACTTATATGTTTTCAAAAAATCCAATTCGGTCAATTTCAATGAGCAAAATTGAGTTAAAAAGTCAGTACTGGGCTGTAATTTTCTAGAATGACACATCTTAGTATTTCAGGCATAACTCAGTACACCGATGTCATATTTAGTTGATTCAAGTGCCTATGGAACAAAAAGACATAGATATACAATTCATTAGTAGATATCAAAAGCCAATTCATCTTTTAAAGAGGTCAAAAACTAGTTTCAAGGGGCTGAACAGTGTAAGAGTATTGAAGTAGAGCAGGGAAAAATAGCAGCAACGGCGCTTAGGCACCATCTGAGGTCGGTAAAACAGAATGGAAGGCACCTAAGTGCCAAAACAGGGTGACTAGGTACTAACAAAAAAGACGCTGATGTATTATTGTGGCGACAAATGGCAATGGATCATGAATTTTGGTATTTTTTATGAGATATACACATTAGATACACCTATACATCATTACCCATGTCATGCTCTAGTGGATACACTACATTGGTGGAGAGAAGAAGGAGAAAAAGCTAAGAAAAGAGGAAGAATTTCAGGTTCCTTTTGAAAAGCTAAGAAAAGTGGGAGGATTTTTAGGTTTCTTTGAAGAAAAGCCAAGAAAAGTGGAAGGATTTTAGGATTTCTTTTGGAAGACTCTTGGAGAGAGAATCATTGGGGAGAAGCTTAAAAGGGCAAGATCAACATCAACCAAATGGAGAGGAGGATTGGTTCTTGGAACCAAAGAAGGTCATTGGGTGCTTGGAGACAAGACCCATTTTATTTTCTGCAATTGAAGTCAAGGAGTTATTCTTGGAGATAAGGAGAGCGTCAACCATTCCTTCCACTTCACAAATTGGTGAACAATTTTTATGTTCTTTCTTATTTATTTCTTGAAGTTGTATTCATCCATAGTGAACTAAACATTTATTTCTAGAGGATGATGTAACCTTATTTGATCCTATATTTTGAATCCCAAATAATATTAGTTCAAGTTATTCATCTTATTTGTGTTACCTTATTTAGTATTTTATCTTGATTAATTGATCACTAATTGAGATTGTTTGACGTATGAGATTCGGCACTCGAGAGAAGGAATTTTATACATGATTATAGGGATAACACAACCTAGGAATCATAGAGTTGAGATGCTTATGAAACCTTTGAAGTTTTGAAGAAGAATTCATTGAACTTTTGTAGAGTTTTATTCTTGAATTTTTATAGAGATATCGAAATTCATGTTAGAACTCATAATCAATTCGGCACTCGAGAGAGGGAATTGATGAGCTTAGGAATTCTTAACTTACATGTGTTGTTGACTTGAATTGATATATTTTGGAATGAAGAACATAGGTGATAATTAGGTGAGTCATTCATCTGGAATATTTTGTTCATAAAGTGTTTGTTATATTGTTTCTAAAAACTCCATTCTTGTCTATGCATTTTTATCTTACTTTACTTTATTTTCCAATCATCATTCGATCTTCTAGATAAAATTAGGACTATTTGAACTATGGTACTTAATGCAATTTTTGATTACAATCTCTGTGGATACGATACTCAACTCACCGTTGTATTAAAACTTGACACCGTACACTTGCGGTTTGCAAAATATTTCTTGAACAATATCATTTTTCAAGGGAGTGTATGTGTAAGTACCCAAGTGTAGACCGCCTAAACTATATTTTACCCAACGATAATAGTAGTGATTAGACTAAAATACAACAACTATTAAATTGACAGAATTAACTAAAACCTAAGGAGATTAGGTAATTGAACTCAATATTAAGGAGAGTCAAGGAATTGGTTAGCTATCTTATGTTGTTATGAACCTAGCTTAATTGTGATTACAAATGATATGGGTTGTGTGACGGCGTGTCTTCCTAATGTATTTGGTGCTATCTATCGAGTCGGACCAAATCTATCCCTAGTAGGCCACCAGCGCCATCTCTAGTTACGGGCCATCCTCCTAAGAGTGCATTGAGCTTGTGAATTCCACTAGTTTTTAGTTTCACACATATGACTACTGCACGTACCTAAACCTATATCTCTATAGGGGTTGGTCCATGGCATATATTGCCCAATCCATTATTATAGACTCACCTTTCGATCTTAATTGCAATAATTAAATTCAACTTGAAATTGACCAAGTCTCAAGAAGCATTAAAAACATAGCATATGCTCATCACAATAAAAATGATATTCCAATCACAATATAAATATTAACTCATAACTCAATAGAAATGTCTTTCTAAGCCTTGACAAAAGTAGTTTAGTTTATATTATAATTAAGCAAACACCAAATATTTTCTAATATCATGATTCTTATAAATTTCTCAAACTATAACAAAATGAAAGAAAAAATGAAAGTAGAAGATTACAACCACTAAGTAATTCTTCACTTCTTCTTCAAAATCTTCAATGTCCAATGAAACTCTTTCTTTTCTTTTCTTCAAATCACAAGCTCCTTGGTAATTAGTGTGTGTATTCTTCATTTACTGTGTAAAGAAATATGGAGAAATATGTGTTTTAGGTAGAGAGCAATTGTGTGTGGGTGATGAATTGTGTGTTGTATGTTATGTGTTGTTCAAGAAAATATATATAAGCATGTATGTATCTCTCATTTGTGTGATGTAATTATTTGTGTATAGTGTATCTAATTGAGTGTCACATGATGTGTATGATGCATGTACTATATCTAAGGTATGAGAAATAAGAAAGATACCAAAATGAGCATTTTTTCACTACTTGTCATCAAAATCCCATTGGAGAATATATTTTTGTTATGCACAATGGAGTCGGGGCTCAAGATTTTGGGGCCGAGACTCGAAACCTTTTGTTTTCTAATTTTTGCCTTGGGGTCACAACCTGGAATTTCTAGCATTGTTCATTTGGGGTCACGGCTTGGACCATTTTTTCTAATTTTTGTTTTTTTTTTGTATTTTTTATATTTCAAACTCATTTCTTCCAACTTTGTACCTACATAACATATATCATAAGATAAGACACAATTCCATCAAATATAAGATAAAACAACCAAATTTATGATTTTAAGAGTGTCGAAAATATATCAAATTATGAACTTATCAACTACATTGTATTCCACTTTAAATTGCCCTAGTTTTCAACACCTAACCTGCCACAAATTTGTAGAACCTAATTTTTTAAAGTTTTGATCGATAATTCAAGCTATCATCCACTTTAAACCGGGGGCATAGGCTATTTGTTTTTCAAGTTCAATAGTGAAGATTCTTCTCGAAGGTATGTATTATAATTCTATTAACTAATGTTTTTCATAATTTTGTTAATTTAATTTTTCTGAGATTTCTTAGGTTTATAGCTTAAGATTACCATAAAGTTTTATCAATTTAATGTTTTTCTTAAAGGTTTAAATTATGCTAGGTTTAGGATTTATAGTCACCACAAATTTTCATCAATTTAATTTTTTCCCAAATTTAATTTGTTTCGACTTAGGGTTTGCAAACTATTTCTTAGTAATTCTATATGCTTTTACACTTTTTGTGTTTTGTGTGTGTTTGGTTTGTGAAATTATGTGTGTGCATATTATCTGAAATTGTGGCTCCTGAGACTGTATGTAAGCCTGGTATATTTTTAGTGCCTTTGTACTTTGATTGAATGTATATGTATGTTTAATGTGATTTATATAATAATTATTTATTAATTATGCATCATTGAATAGTATTGCTTAAGATGTAATTGATGTGAATTTTTATTTTTATTTATATTATATATGTTGTTCTTGATTTATTTTGAATCACTGAATGGATAATTTTCTTTTTATGTGAATGGTGATGATGGTGAAATTAGTGATGAACATTTATTTATATGAATCCTTTTTATGTTGTTTTGGGTTAATTGTGAATCATTAATAGTGATGATGGTTTGGGGGGATTTATAATGGTGACATAAATGGTTGATGGGGTAATAGATAGTGTTGAGGGTTAAGGATGATGGATGGTATAGAATGGTGATGGAGGTTGAAGTTATTGTTAAGTTTGGATATTATTACATTGATTAATGCATATACATGCCTAATGTAGCTGTTGATTGGTTTTAGTCAACAAGATAGTTGGATTGAGCAAGATGGACATAAGTTTCTTAACATACTTGTTAAATTTAACATATCCCATTTCCTTAGGGGGTGGATGCTGGTGATACACCTGTCTTACCAATACAAAACTAAATCTATTTGGGAAGGAACAACAACAAAATCAATGGTACTTGAAAATTTTTAATTCACCAAATGAATGTTAGGTTTGATAGGATATGTACTTGGTATATAGAGTTCTCTGCACTCCCGTCTTATCCCTAGACTCACTGATGAATAATATCACTATTATTACTTTATTTGGAATTCATATATTTAGGTATTATTTTATTTAATTTAAGTGAAGTATGTTATATAATTTATGAAATAAATAAATAATTATAGTTTATATTTATGTAGTATGTATTTTCATGCTTCTATCATGATAGATACACCCATATGCTTGGACTTATCGATTTAAAGGGTAGAAAATTATGACAAGATACTCCATTTGTTCGAGTACAAGGACTAGATGTGCCATAAATTTCGAATGCACCACTTTCACCATTGCATTTTGCAACTAAGGAGCTTGCATATTTGATTCAAATTTTGAAACTGCAACATTATTCTCCCCAAGGTGATTTTTATGTGTTTTGGTTGTTGGTTGATTTATTGGTCGGTCTCTACTTTTTGAGAATATGTTCTTTTGATACTTGTTATTGGCTTTTGAGATTGATATTTGGATGTGGATATTTGTGTAGTTGGACATTAATTTATTTGGTATTTATTTTATATATGGATATTAATATGATTTTTATTTGGTATTTATTAAGTATTTTATGTGATACTAAGCAAACAACGCTATATCAAAAAATGCAGTATGTCTTGAATAAAGAAGTAGTACTAAGCATGAAATATTTAATATTCCCATACACTATTTATGGAGGTGAATTAGGCCTTAAAGCACATACAGTACAGGTGCACATAAATGTAGTACCAAACATTTAGTTTGTCGTTCTAACTATTATAGGTAGTAGTTTTGTTTTTAAACAATTACACAGATAAGCTTTTTAGGTTAAATCAAACAACATAATTAATTACTATAGGTCATATTAAAATTATTTTACACACATTTTGAGGCAAATTGGACCTTAAATGACATGCAGTATTGATTGTACATAAGCATGGTACTAAATATTCTATAGAGTAGTACCAAATATTACTTAGTATTACTTTTTGCTGTAATGGATACTAAATGTAAACACATATGGCATTTTTTTGTTGTATGATAAAATAATGTAGAGTTTAGTTGTTTTATTCTCATTTAACCATAATAAAATTAATTCTTAGTCCTAGGATGAATATAATCATGCACCACAGTTTTTGAAAAAATGTTTAAGCGAATGATAATTACAACATCCGATTTGCTTTACATCACTACTAATGAGAACATGACTTATATGGCATAAGTAGTTTATTTTCAAATATTAACACATAGAGTCTTCTAAGTCATGTAAAATAACATAATTTACCATTGTAGATCAATTAAAATTAGGCCTTAAAATACATGTAACATGGAGTGTAGATAATCATACTAAATAGTTTACGAAATAGTATTAAATCTTCTACTCTGTAGTACTTTGTATTGCAATGGGGTACTAAAAATAAAAATATGTTATGTTTTGTTGTACGATGAAATATTGTAGAATTTAGTTACTTTATTCTCATTTAACCATGTTAATATGAGTTTTTAGTCTTATGATGAATACAATAATTCACCATAGCTTATGAAAGAAAATTTAAGTGAATGGGAGATCACATTCGATGTTATGTTCCTTTCCTCTATATGACTTATTGAATATAAGTAGTTTGTTTTCAAATATTTAAACACAGAATCTTCTGAACATGCAAAATAAGATAATTTGATTTTTAGTCAAAACTACCCGTGTCTAGTTAGGCGGACCCCTATCCATTTATTGATCAAAAACCTCAAGAGAGTTTACAATGATCATAAGAAAATTAGAAAAGAGAAGTACTACTCCCTTACCTTTTAAAACGAAAAGAAGGCAAGTTTAATCTATCTACATTAACATAGTCTTGAGCCATTTTTAGAAGTTGGTCCGATTGATGAGTACTGCTTAAAAGTTCAATACATGATAGATTCGCAAGGTAATCTACTGCTATGTTGCCTTCTCGGAAGATATGAGAGATCTAATACTCCATGTGTTGTACATAACTCTGTGCTTGAATAAGATATCTTTACAATGACCATTACCCACTATATTGCGAGATGAATCACAACTTGGGAATTAATCTCAACCCAAATTTTTGAGAAACCCCTTTGATGTGCGCATTATAATTGTTGTCCACAACATATTGAGGCAAATTAGGTCTTAAAACACATGTAACTTTGAGTCCGCATAAGCATGATACTAAATATTCTACAGAATGGTACTAAATATCTACTCTATAGTACTTTTAACTGCAATGGTGTACTAAATGTATATACATATGGTATTTTATATTGTATGATGAAATAATATCAAGTTTAGTTTTTTATTCTCACTTGACCATGATAACATAGATTTCTAGTCCTACTAAATGCAATCATTCACTATAGCTTATGGAAGAATATTTAAGTGAATAAAAGGTATCACATTTGATGGTACTTTACATTAGTGTTAATGAGAACATGAATTACTGGGTATATTTTTTCTAAACATTCACATACAGGTCTTATGAGTCGTGTAAAATAACACAACTTACCATTTTAGATTGTATTTGTTGTACACAACATAATGAGGCAAATTGGGTTCAACTTTGTAGTGTGAGATATTAGACATGTAAAGTATTATTAGCTTTATATATGCATTACATTTTGAATAACGACATAATAAACTTTCAATTTTGTGTAGAACTTGTAATGCACTAATTCATAAATCTGTATATATTCATAACATCAACCATTTATAATAACATTGATCAACCATCCATATTATTCAACCTCCTATAAAATTAAACAATTTTACCCATAATTTTGAGGTTCACAATACGAGTCCATACTTCTAAAAGACAAGTTTTGAACTTTAATGCTATGTTTGGATCAAGAATTTGATGAGGAAAAGAAAAAGGCAAAGGTGCAGATATTAAACAACAAAGTTGCATCATTTGAAGTTTAAAAAGAAATTCCTTAGTGTTTTCCTTACTATAATCCAAGATCTAAAACTAATGTAAGTAACAAAAGCAAAAATACAACACATGCAATGAGAATTTTAAAAATCATCATTGGTAACCTAAGCCTCTACTTCAGTTCAATTGTGATTGAAGTAATCTACTTAACAATGTTTGGTGAGTTGAAAAGGTTAATCACACATTTATAAACTCTAAGCTCAAACCTATCATATGTATTAGTACCTTCACCACATGAAGACTTCTTAGTGGTGATGTGTAGAATCTTAGTAGACATTCTCACTTTTGTAACCTCAACCTCTACTCTAGGTTCAAAAATGATTAAAAGTAATCTACTTAATAATGATTTGGGAGTTGAAAAGATTAATCACATGCTTGTAAACATGGAGCTCAAACCTATCCTATGCACTAATACCTTCAACTCGTGAAGACTTCTTAGTGGTGATATGTAGAACATTAATGGACATTTTCATTATTGTCCTTGACACCACGAACGAAGGCAATACAAACTTTATTGAGATTTTTCATGTTGTTAGAAGGGAGAGTGATATGAATCTTTGGAATCTTCTCATTGTTTTTACCACTTGCTTCACAACCTACTCTCTCTCTTTTTTCTCCTTTTCAACTTGAGACATTTTTTGCATAATAGATGAACTTCCTTTTATCTTAAACATTTATGCAACCAAAAAATTGTTATTAATAATAAGATATTTCAGAAGATTGCATTATTGCATTATAGATTTTGCCAAAAGATATTGAAGATTTTAGTACCACACACCTATTCCAAAAGTGCTACATAGTTGAACCTTTAGTGTACTAAATCATTCGAATTTTTTAGAGTTGAACTTCTAATATGATAATTCTATTTCTATGATATTACATGATTGGATGCGTAGTATGATTATTATTTGCCCTCAATACTACACTTCCATTAAAACTTAATTATTTTCAAATAAGAAGTTAATTATAATTTGAAATGATTAAAAGTAATTTACATGACTCATGAAAATCCTTGAAACTAGTCTTCTACAAATCAATTGAGACCCTAAGTCAAATTCCTTATACTTTATTTCATAATGTACCTAATGATGATTCTAATTGAAATCAAGTATATATTAACTAAAATCAAATATAATTAACTAGTAGTAAACCTTCATGTAATGTTCAAATTAGTATGATTTTTAAATATACCTACTTAGAATCTAAAATTATGGTTGTTTAATTGACGGCCTAGGTGCTTGTACTTGATAAATCAACGATGGAGATGGTTGTGGTGGATAAATGACAACAAATGGGATAAGATATAGAATCATAGATGGATATGAGAAAAATGAAAAAATAAATTTTAAAGAAGAAACATGGGAAAAAAAAGAAATAAAAAAGGAGATTTTAGTGACAATGGCCAACAATGTTGACGGGGAATAGACAAATGCGCTGTTTCAAGGAAAAAAAAAAGGAAGAAAGGAAGCAAGAAGAAAGGGGGGAAGAGTGTTAATAGTATGAGTGGGGTTTTTATTATTAGTTGGGGGCATTTAAGATTTTTTATGAAAGGTGCTGAGTAAAAACAAAGCTTTAATTAATTTTAGGAGTGCAAGATGAGAAAATAGGAATGAGGACTGCACTCAAAAAGTGAAAGAAAACTTGGGGTTTTAGAGCATGTTTGGAATCACTTTTCAAATGGACTTTTAGATATAAAAGTCCATTTAAATTCTTTTTTGGTGTTTGGTAATTTATATTGGATGGACTTTTTGGATAAGTCACATCTCTAAAAGTCCATTCTAGAAAAGTGAGAATAGGCGGCTTCTTAAAACTTATTTCCCGCACTTTTATCTGGAAGTTATTAAAAATTTAATATTTTCCAATTCTATCCCTTCTCTTTCTATTTAAATTACCAATATTAATCTCACTAGACTACTCTATACTACTCTTCAAAATACGTTCATTCTTCCAAAACTTTTCACAAAAGTTCTAAGGGATTTCAAGGTACCTATCATTTTTTCTTTTTATAATTTATTTTTTAATTGAGATCTAGATGATGTATTTTTTATTTGAATTCTTCATACATATATTTTATAATTTTTATCTGATAAAAAAATTTGAACAAATTATACAAAATTCATACTCCTATAACTTTCTACACATACTAATCCTTGATAGTATTCTCTATATTTTTTAGGTAAATTCTGTGGACTTAGATTGTTTTTCCCTCATTTAAATTATTGGTGAGTTTTCTCTTTTATATATATATATATATATATATATTATAAGGTTACAGTTTAATACTGAAACTTTGTATTCAATTAGATTCTTATTTTCTTTGCTACTTTTACTAAAATTTTGTAAATTATTTTCTTTTATTCCATGAATTTTAGAGTTTGTATACATCTATACTTGGTGGGTCTCTCATTCTGGAAAAAACATAAATGGAAGCTTCTTTTTTCTCTTGATGGAATTTTTTGCGAATATTTTTATTGGGTGTATTTCTTCAATGTTAGATTTTGTTTGTGTTTTGCTCTCTAAGTATATCAAAGTATCTTTGATTGAAAATTATTGATTAGACATAGTATAGGATAGTACTATATTACATGTCATCTTTCTCCTTATTTGAATAGAATTCTTATATTTTTTATTTTTCTTTTTTGATTAATTTTTTCATGTTTGTTAATGAAGATATGGAACTTAACTCAAATATACAACAATTTAAAAAAAACGCAAAGCCAAAGGCAGTTTGGAATAGTGATGCACACAAGTTGTTTGTTGAATTGTGTTGTGAGCAAATGTCAAAAGGGAGTAAACTAGGGAATTTTTTCAGTAGAGATGGGTGGAATAAAATTTGTGTTGACTTTGTCTAGAAGACTAGTTTGAACTATGATAAGAAGTAATTGAAAAATTATTGGGACAATACCAAACAAGATTGGAAAGTGTGGTATAAACTGATAACTTCAGATATTGGACTTGGTTGGGATAATATCAAAAACATGGTTTCTGCATCTGATGAATGGTGGGATGAGTACTTGAAGGTAAATTGTTGTTTTTCATTAACTTTTGAAACTTATAAACATACATATATGTTATAGTGAAAACTTTAATGACTTATTTAATAATTTTCTAGGCCAATCCGGATGCGATTAAATATCGATACAAAGGGCTTGAAAATTTTGACGAATTGACCTCTTTGTTTAAAGAAGGATATGCAACTGGAAAAAATGCTTGGGCACCTTCAGAAGGATCGCTACCAAATGACTCTACTGGACCATGTTAAACCCAATCAAGTCAATCAGAAGAAAATATAATACAAATAGATCCAGAGGTACAAGTTGAAGAACCAAACAAAGCAGCTAAACCAAATCAAACTAAAAATGGAGTTGGAGATACTGCTGGTGTCCGACGCCATAAGAGGGCCAGGGATGAGTTTCCACCACCTAAACACTCTCGTAAAGTTTCATCTGCTGTAAATATGGATATGTATCTTGATCGTATTTGTGAAACTGTTGAAGCAATGGGCGCAAGATCGGAAAATACAATGCAAGAATGTATTAATATACTAAATGAGATATGTGAAGTCCCTAAAGGAAGTGAGCTTTATTTATTTGCTTGTAGGTTATTTTTGAAAAAGGAACAACGAGATTTATTTATTGCCCTTGGGAATTCGGAATTACGATTCTTGTGGCTTCAAGATGAAAAGGCACAATATGATAGGACTATTAATAGGATCTATTCCATATAGACTAGATCGAGAATATTCTTACTATTTAAATTAGGTGCAAGACATAGTTGTCCTTTTTCTTTCATTAAGTTTCTAGTTAGCTTTTAAAAGATTTCTAGTTAGGTATTAGTTAATAGTTTTTAGTAGATACTCTCTTTATTAATATTTGAAAAGTTATTTTTTATTACTTTCTATATATAATTGAATTGAATTATTGTTTTCGCTAGCATTGTTTTTTTTTCTATCTCTATTTTTGTATATATCTTCTTTTGTCACCAATTTATTAAAAAAAATGTTCTGATATATGTGGATTATTTATGTGCTTTATATTCATGATCATTATTTCTAAATAAAAAACTTGAGGGATAAATTGTTAATTATCTAACAATGGAATATGAGTGTTTTTTCCTAATATTATTTTTATTTGCTAGGGTATAATGGACTCCAATGAGGAAAATAAATATGATGAATTCAAAGATCTTGCATTAGTTGCATTAGTAAGTGTTATGGTTGGTAAACTCATATCTTATTATGAGAATCATATAGTGAAGGAGCCTTGTAGAGATTCAATGTATCGAAGGCATCGCTTTGTCATGGATGTTATAAATGGACATCACGAGCGTTGTCATCAATTGTTTAGAATGGAAAAACATTTATTTTTGCGACTTGCAAATGAACTTCGACAAATAAATTTACTAAATGATAGTCGTGAGGTAAGCTTTGAAGAACAATTGGCTATCTTTCTGATGACTATTGGTCATGATGAAAGGAACAGGATGTTACAAGAACGTTTTCAACATTCAGGAGAAACTATTAGTCGTCACTTCAACACAGTGTTGAAAGCTCTTATGAACTTTTCCATGTCAGTAATTGTTGCACCGTCATTTGAACAAATACCAAGTTATATACATAATAATCCTAAATATTGGCCACACTTCAAGGTAACTTTTTTTCCATTAAGTATCTACTTTATATTTTACTATGAAATACATATTTCTATCTAATGTTTCTTTAAATTTTTTTGTTTTTAATTAGGATTGTATTGGTGCAATTGATGGAACACATGTACATGCTATTATCCCAACTAATGAACAACTTGCATATCGTGGGAGAAAAGGTGATTACACTCAAAATATTATGGTTGCATGCTCATTTAATATGCGGTTCACCTTTGTTTGGGCAGGATGGGAAGGAATTGCTCACGATTCTCGTATATTTAACGAAGCTATTCATAGACCAACTTTGAAATTCTCCATGCCTCCCACAGGTTAGTAGTCATATAAAAGTCTTATTTTTTATTTTTTATTTTTTGATATGATAATACATGTATTTGCTCTATCTAGGTAAATATTATGTTGTTGATGCTAGTGTTGGGTTCGCTATGATCGTAGGGGTATACGCAACGGAAAATTAAAATTTTTATCAAACATAATTTAACCCCTTTGATTCGAAAGCGATTTTAATGATCGCACTTATTCAAGTGAATATATAAATAAATATAAAATTGGATTATACCTTTCATGCATTTCGGTTGTTGTAGGGAATAAAGCAATCAATTGCTTATCCTGGACTATCAAAACTCGCAGGGATCCAAATGTCTCCCCTCTATCAGGTCCACGATACGGAAAGCAACACCAATCAAAAGGATTCGCTAGTATCCTTTTAATTGTTTACTAATCTAGAACCGGAGTATATTTTCAAGAACAATAAAGATTGATTCTTTAAGTTCTTGAAATAATAATATAAAGAAAATAACAAGAAACTGATTTTCTTTTTCTTTCTTTTCTTTTCTTGAAAAGTAAAAATAGAAGACTTTAAACAAAATATTTTTGTTGAAATTTTTGAATTGAATTATGTAATTTTCATCCCTCATATATATAGGGTTGAAAATTTTAATCCTTTTCCAACTCTTGGAAAGTTTTTCTATTTTGAACTAATTCAAAACTTTATCTTGGAAGGATTCCAAATCTTCCAAAAACTCTTCTTTTTTCACTCTTCTATTGTATGTGGACTAATTTGAGATAACATTAATCATCAAAATTGTCTACATACATTGTTGATATTAATTTGAACTCTTCAAATAATATCAAGATAGATATATATCATATATATATATACTATAATTATATTTATACATAAATTAAATCTTAGTGGCCTATTTTATCCTATAAAATTGGTCACTATATTTATTTATCTATAAATATGTTAATTAAATAAATCATATTTATTTAATTTATTCTCTTCATACTTTAGTGGGCTTCTTAAGTGATCCACATTTATTTTGGGCTTGGACTCAAAAATCCCCAAATCAATTCAATTGATTCAATCCTAATTTAATCAATCCAATTGATTAATCTAATTTACTCCAATTGGGCTTCCTAATCAAATTAGGTCCAATTAAATAATCCAATTACTTAATTGAATAATTTAATTTAACTATTAAATTAAATAGTACCCTTAATTAATTAATTGATCAGTATTAATTAATTAATTTCAACCATTAGATAAAATCTAAAATTAAAAATATTACTTTCCATAAAGATGTGTGACCCTCTTAGGTTCACTACTAAACTAGTAGTGGATTTGCAACTTATGAATAACAATTATTCCAATTAATTAATCCACTTGTAATCAACTCCTTAATTTCAAGAACCTCACTATCCATGAAAACACCTAACAAGTAATCATAACAAACTAGTCTTAGGTGAAATAGCGAGTAAACCTATTTTAGTTGCGAGTACTATACACGTACGGTCCTTTCGACAACTAATCTCCTGATTGAATCTAAGGCATGGATTATAAGTTGAAATCTTAAATGATTCAATTGCTGTGATCCCATTTCAAGTTCCAATGATTCTTGATGAATCACAATTCATTCTGCTTTGGCCAAGGTTTTTGAATTACAAACTATGAAAACACAAGAGATTCCCTTGTTTAAAAAGACAAGTGTCGAATTCTATGTTGGCCACTGACAAACCTCCATGCACACCAGTGCAACACCCAACATACCCCCTTTGTGATTGTCAAGCAATCAGAAAATATATCAAAGTGCTGCAGGATGCACACAAGGCTACCATCGTGCCTCAAGTCTGAGGACTAGTCGTGTACTATCGCAACACAGAAATTCTTATTTCGACGGGCAAAGCCTCTAACTAAGAATTTCTTGCGGGCCATATTCGGTGTACTTGTTCCTTAATAAGTACCCACATATATGCATTTACGTCTCTACGCTAATGCCAATGGAATGTGACATCCTCGTCTCATGAGCATGCATTATATGTACGAGTCTTACTGAGCTATTTGATGTTCCATCTCAAAAAACTTTCGACTCGAAACTTATTTAAGACCAAAGCCTTAGAGGCATGTTCCATGATCGCCATCATATGCGCGACCATGCCCCGTAGCTAAATTTGGTCTAAGGACTTTATTTAATGTGCAGAAATAAAAAATGCAAGACATAAGATAAAGTAAATGCCTTTTTATTAATATGATTCCCAATAAGATTGTCTTTACAAAAGCAAAAGAGCATAATACACCCAATCTAATTGGGGCGTTGGGCATCCTACTCTAACAGTTAGGTATCCAAATATGCCTGGATTTTTAGCACCTTACAAAGGGACACGTTATCATCCAGAATAATTCCGAAGGGGGCAACGGGCAAGTGGACCTAAAGAATTATTTAATCACTTCCACTCATCATTAAGAAATATAATTGAGCATTGTTTTGGAGTATTAAAGTCTCGATGGCCAATTTTAAACAAAATGGCCAAATTTCCTTTTGAAACTCAAAAACTAATTGTTGTTGCTTCAATGGTATTATATAATTATATAAGACAAGAGGCAATAACTGATGAAGAATTTAAACGTTACGATGAAGATGAAGATTACTTCAGTGATAATGAAGAAACAGAGGTTGACTTAGAGGAATATGATGACGAATCATATGAAACCATGAATGAGCAACAAAGTCAAGAAATGGGTATTGTACGTGATGCTATAGTCGATTCCATATATTAGACAAGAGGATTTTGACTATGATGAATTTTTTTAATTAAATTTTAATTTTTGAATTTGAACATCTTGTTAGTTTTCATTGTTCAACTTTTTTTTCTTGGGTTGGACATCTTTATTAGTTTAAGGATTGAACTTGAGATGATTTTTAATTAATTATGTTTACAAACTCATTTTATTATATAGTATGTATTTCATGTTCTATTTCTAATGAGTAGTGTAGTGTTGATATTATATGTACTTTTGCATATAAAAAAAATCTTTACAACATGTCATGTATTATTTTTTTTAAGATAGATTTTCTTGAATTTAATTACTCCACTTTTAATAGAAATATTATGCTTTTGAATAATGGTATTAGAATTGTTGTTTATTATAATTACTTAAAAATAAAGTGAAAATCATGAAAGAGAAATTGAAACTATGAGTTGCAGTTTTTTCATTAATTTAATTTGTGAATTTTCTTTGAACAGTTTCACAAAAAAATTAAATTAATAACTAGTAAATAAAATTATATCTTACTTAAATATTGATAAAAAATATACTAATTAATTCATATACCATAGAAAACACTTTTAATATAAATAGGGGTAATATTGTTAAATTCATATTAAAAATATACTAGTTTATCAAACACAATTTCATGTGAAAAATGGACTTTTAATTCTAAAGCACTTATTTGAAATGAATTTCATCAAACATATGTTAATAATATAAAATGACTTTTCAAAAAAGCACTTAATAAAAAATTCATTTAAAAAATAAACTTATATTATAAAAGTGTTCTCAAACACATACTTAATCCTTAATAGCCATAATAATAATCTATGTACAAGCGTATTGCAATTTTATGCAATTATATACTACTACTGAAAAGTTAGCACTGTACACAGGAGGTTATAATTTAGTTAAATGTTATAACTGCGATATAATTTCATTGAAATTAGCCAATAATATCTCCATGTTTTAATGAGGCAAACATAAGAATTTTTTTTGAAGTACTAAAATGGCCTCTATCATTTTACAAGAGGAAAATAATATTTCTAAGGGGAAAAAATGAAAAATAAGTACAAGCCATAAATAAATCAGCAATAGCCCGACATAAACGGTTTCGAGATTCGAGACTAACCAGAGGACTAAGGAAAAAAGAAAAAGAGAACTGCTGTAAGAAAAAAAAACACAAAACATAAAACATCCGTTGGTTAGAGAGAGAGCGGGGGAGAGAGTTGAGCTCACGTTTGTTTGCTGTAGGTGGTGGTGGAGTTGGTGTTTCTTGGTGATCTTGCCACTCAGATTGAGAACAGAGAGAAGAAGGAAAAAAACCATTGTAAGGATTGTTTTTTTTCATTTATTTTCTTGTTCTTGTTTTTGTTTTTAATTGTAGCCCTTTTATTTATCAACCATTTCATGCATTTGTCTTGCGTTGTTTGGTTCGATCTGCATGTTGTTTTTGTGAATAATCTTTATCTTGGCGGGCTCTCCTGAGCTTTTCTTTTTTTTTTTTCTTTTTCAAAAACGTTTTATTTGAATTCTCTTGATAATCTTGGTATGTGAAAGTGGGGTTGAGAAATGACGGAGCTTTGGGCTTTTACTTGTTCAATGTGTGCATTTTTGTGTGGGTTCTTTTTTTTTTTTCCTTTTCTTTTTGAGTTATTTATTGATGGTATTTGAGAGTGGAATTGAAAAGGAGGAATCTTTGGCTGATGGATGTGTGGAATTGGGCTGCATTTCTCATTTACTTGATGGCTTTCAGAAAATTTAGTGCATTTTCTTTTTGATGATTTCAATTCTTTTGGGTTTCCATTATTGTCTTTTGAAACTTAACCGGAAAGTTGCATATTTCTTTAACTCTAATTTTTTTTGATGAATTTAAAGTTAATTGGATGGGAATATGCTTCAAACGCAAAATCTCTCAGTAATTTGTCCAGCCTACTGTGAAAGTTTCTATTTCATGTCGAAATATTTTTGGGTCTGAGAATATATATACAGAATTGGAGAATGGAGAGTATCAACTTGATATATTTTCTGCTTTCTTTAGATTTCAATTATAGTGGGAAAGATTGGATACTGCAACAACTATAATGTAATTTGTTAGTGATTCTGGCTCTGAAACTGCTTTTGTTTTCTAATGGAGCCGCATTAAGATGGATAGTCGAATTACCATTATATTAGCGAATCACCTGTCTAGGAATGTCTGTCTATGTTCATTTTCACTCACCCCTTTGGGGTGAGAGTCAAGTGGATTTCAAAATCTGATACACTACTATTACTTTATGGTTTAGGATATATTTCTTTATCATATTTCAATATTACTAAAGTTGGGCAAAGTGATGTCAGCAATGATTATTTTGACACCGCCCATTATGCCTTTCTTGAAATCTTAACCAAGGAAATTTAGGCATTTCATTTACCTAAATGAAGAACATTGTGAGAACATTTTTATTTAGTGGTTTTCAATCTATAGTTTATTTGGAGTGCACTAGTTTATTATCTTTTGTCCAGATTTCCTCTTTAAGATGTCAAAAATATTTTTCCTCATTGCATATACTATTTGCTCTACGGCTGTGAGCCATCTTAATTATATTGCAGTACTGAGTTACTTTATTATCATCACATAAAACAAAATTTCAAGCATCGGAAAATGGATATTGTTTTGATGTTTGGCTTTATTTTCATGGAGGCAAATGGGGAGGGACGTCGCAGGTTTGCGCATTGACAAGAAGCCCAGTGTGGTCAATGTGAAGTCAAATGGCACCAATAATGGTGCAGTTCATGTTGCTCCGAAAGCTTTACCAAAAAAAGTTGAAATGAAGAATTATGAACCAGACAATCATAGTGTGAAAGGCAGACTTCCTGATGAATGTAACAAGAAGCAAGATGTGCTAAGCGTCAAAAGCACCAACCATGAGCCTGAGGAGAAAATCATTAGGGCTGAGCCTCAGAAGTCATCTGACAAAATGTTAAGCTTGCCAGTAAAGCCAGCATCAGCTTCTGATGTTAATGGGATGATTAATGCAAATTCATTAGAGCCGCTGACACCTGCTGCAGAGGCCGAGAAACAAACCTCTGGTACAGACCATGCTAATGGGGCTGAAACCAATGATTTTGGTGTAAAATGTTCACCACAATCTAATGATCTGCTTACCCCCAAGACCACCAAAAAATCACAGGTATGTGCCTTCTTTAAATCCATGTTATTTTTGTATCTCTTCCCTGTTGTTCAATGATGGACTTTCTTATGCATTATATATTATCAACTTCATCCCAGTCATCTGTGATGGAGGAAAAGTTTATATTGAATTTAATGATTTGGGATTGAATTGAGGTAATTACATTCAACCACATTCAACCATAATTGTAAACTGCAACTCCACATTCAACCATAATTGTAAACTAGAGGCTTCCACTCAGTATCTAAACAACTTCATCCCAGTCATCCTTTTCTTGATCAATTACGTTGGCAATTCTTGATCTTTCCATTGATGAGAAGTTAAGAAAAGTGGAAACAAATAAAGGTGACTACTTAAAGCATTTGAACCAATTATAGATCTATTGTTACTCAATGACAAGGTTTTCATGCAATTTGTCTTCCACTTTATTATGTAGCTTCAATTGACACAGCTGTAGCCTTGTAAAATTCTGATTATACGTTGTATGTGGTGCTAACTGATGAGAATACACATTGCCTGAGGTTAGGTTATGCATAATATTTCTAAGGTGGACAGAGATTCTTTGTTTTAGTGGAAATTTAACTTTTTGCTGATGGTTGCAATTTCTATTCCAGCCAAACTCTCCTTCGATGTCAACGAAGCAGCAGCATTTTCACAATAAAAAAATTTATGATGAAGAAGATAATTGGTCGTTGGCTTCCTCGTATCCTTAGTCCGAGTTTGGTATTTTTCCTATTGTCGGTCTTTCTTCTCTTCTTGGTTGTTGTTAATGAGGTAGTTGTTTTTTGTTGTGCTCTTTCAATTGGTATGGCCTTAACATTCATAGTACTGCAACATCTGTTCGGACAATTAAATCCAGAGTTACAGTTCCAGTTGCCCCAAAATTTAGTTGCATGGACCGTTTAGAGAGACGTAAGGAGGTAGTTTTTAATTTGATGTTGTAGTAATCTATTGTCATTTCTTTTCCTTTCTTTTGGCAAATATTTTCATATTTTTGTCTTGCCTACCGTTTTTAGTTTTACACTAAATTGGAGCAAAAACATAAAGCATTGGAGAAAGAGAAACAAGAATATGAAGCTAGAACCCAGGTACAGCTTTCCTTTAGTCCCTGAATTTTTAGTTCTTTTATACATGTTGTTTGCAATTTCTAATGAGGTATTTCCTCTCATCTTCCCTCCTCTCCACATTCGTAAATTTATTACAAGATTTATCTGTATTCTCAGTTCTCTATCCGAATTTGTAGGAAGAAGAACAAGCAGCTATAAAGCAGCTGAGGAAGAGCATGGTGCACAAAGCAAATCCAGTTCCTAGTTTTTATCATGAAGGGCCTCCCCCAAAAGTTGAGCTAAAAAAGGTGATGGACAACTCTTTTTTTCAATATAAGCTTGGATAAAGTGGCATAACATTGTATATTTTTTATTGGCTCAACATTCTCCTGTAAGCTGTAAATTCATATTCATGGTTGGTCATTTCGTTCTGCCAATGTATAGACAACCTTTTTTAATATGACCTTGAGGAAAAGGTGTCCTTTCATGTTACCTAACATTCTTAGTGAAAAATCAAGCTGTTTCTTTTATGGTTGCACCTATTTTTGACCAAAACATTTTAACTAGTTTTTGTCAAATGCAGCTGCCAGTTACCCGTGCTAAATCACCAAATCTAACCCGAAGAAAGAGTTGTGGTGATGCAGTCAAAACTTCTCCAGAGGATAAGGGACTTCACGGACGAGCAACTCCTCACAGCGTAGGCATTTACAAAGAAGGTAAAAATTCTCCTATTACTCCCAAAGGCAAGGATTGAATTGGTGCACGAAAGTTAAATGAAAATAGCAAAGTCAAGGATCAAGTAAAGGATCACCCACTAGAACTGAAAGAGACAAAAGAAAATTCTCATGTCAAAGAGCAGGGGGATGGAGATAATGATGTTGAGTCATGAAGAACTTGTCTGACTCTTTGGTAGTTTTGGTTTTACCTTTAGCATGGAAAACTTCCGAGTTTCCTCATGATTGATCAAAATGTTTTGTTAAGGCAATTTTCTTTCCCAGTGACATGTCAAAGTGATGTCTAAATCTTTGAGTTGTATATCTTATGTAATTTTTAATGTTTTATGTATTACACACTAGGGCTACCCTAAACACATTTTGCTTGAAAATTTTATCCCACACAACCAGTCATCTGGTTTTAGTTTATATAACGTAATATTAGTGTGGTGGATGTATTTCGCATTGAATCTACCTTGCAGGTAGTATTTGTTTTGTAGGGATAGTTGCAACAAAGGTTTGTTTAAAACATGACGATCCTCAAGTTTTTGAAATTGCATTACATGCACCGCTCCTGACAATAACAGCCGCTAGAAATTTATAATTTTTTTGGGAAATGTCTCTTTTGTACTTTGTTAAAAATTACGCTAGCTCTTCTCCTAACTTCCAAATTATAGGAAGCTTCCCTAAAGTTTGTCAAATTATGATTACTTTTCTTGAATATTTTTCCGTTTTACAGCTTGTCCAATATGTTTATCCAAGAAAATATATGAAATATTCTAAATATTTAAAGATATTTTTAATTATACTGAAAGACAAATGTCTAATTCAAGTATGTGATATTATGCTTGGATCTAAGGCCATGATTTTGATCATCGACTTTCTTTTTGTTCACCAACATCGTTTGATCATCAAGCTTAAGAATTTCAAGTAACTTCTAAAAGTGCTGGTACTTCTTAATGTGATAGATGCATCTGTAATAGATGCATCATAGGGTTTATTTAATATTTTCATATGATATGCTTGCTATCAATTAAATACAAACATATTAAATAAATTAAGATTAAAAAAAATAATGAGCTATTGGTTAAAATAAATAACCCTACTTGAATTAAAATCAAGTAAAGTAATGTTTTAAAATTTTTTGATTTTACCATCAAAAGTAGATGACATAACAATGTTACCTTACTTGATCGTGAGTTGTAGAATGACTTTATAATAGAAAATTGTGATATCTGCTAAGCATGGTGATGCCCATGGGATGAAATCGTTTCTACATTTGCCATGAGTCATGAAATGTTTTGATGCTCCATTTACATGGAGGTTTGATGGGTCTTACTTGATATTTAGTACCATATGACTCACAAAATTGAGGTATATGGGAAGAAGTGATGTAAAATATTTTGAGGGTTGTGTGGAGATACAATCATTAAAAGTTAACCACCTATCAATATATTTTATGGGCTCATGAAATTAGGGCATACAACATATTGATTGAACTTCAAGCACATTAGGAAATATGATTTCCCGAATTGCCATTAATGGTGATGGGAATTCGAATAAAATAGTGAGAGATATTTGTAACCAAAGACTTTGTTACAAATGAATATATTTTTAAAAGAATGCCCATTTTTTGCCTCATTCAATTTTTGTAGATTGTCTATAAAATGGCTAAAAATCCACTGGCATCAATCCTGGAAGCAAATAAATTAACTGGTCCCAACTATGTCGATTGGTTGAGGAACCTTCGAATTGTTTTACAATCCAAAAATAGGGATTACATCCTTGATGTGATACCTTTGCCGGCCTAGCCGGTGGACACCACTAAGGAAGAGCTTGCGGAATATCACAAACTAGTTGATGATGATCTGCACACACGATGCTATATGATGACATTGATGTCAAATAAGTTGCAAAGGCAATATGAGGTACATGCACATACGCATGATATTGATGTTCTCCTACAAGAGTTGTATGGAGAACGCACTAGGCAAATGAATATTAGATCTCAAAAGAGCTTTTCAGAACTCGTATGACAGAGGGCTCTTCAGTCCATGACCATGGATCGAAGATGATAGGCCTGATAGAAAGGCTCGAGTCCATTGGAGTCATTATGGATAATTAACTCTACATGGATCTCATCCTGCAATCTCTACTTCCATCGTTTGACACCTTTTTTATCAACTTTAACATGCATAAGATGAAAATTAGCCTTGCAAATTTAGTTAACATATTTAAGATGACTGGGTCTACTATGAAAAAGGATAAGCCAATCGTGTTTGTTGGATCCTCTTCCAACTCGAAGGCTTCAAAGCCCAAGAAGAAGAAGGGGAAGCGGTAGGGTTCCTCGAAGGCCAACAACATGAAGGCAACTGGTAGGGTCTCAAAGGGTTTCAACAAAGCCGATGACAAATGCCATTACTGCGTTAAATCTGGGCATTCGAAGAGGAACTGCAAGAAGTAACTTGCGAGCCTGAAAGCTCAGGTATTTATTTTGTTGAAGTTAACTTTTTAGTTAACGACGCTTCTTGGGTATTGGATATTGACTGTGGGTCTCATATTTGTAATGATTTGCAGGTTATTGTAAGAAACAAGAAGCTAAGTTGAGAAAAGATGGTCCTACCGCTGGGGAATGGAGTTAAGGTTACTGCATTAGTCATATGAAGTGTCAACTTAGTTTTAGGAAATGGAGTAGTTTTAGTTTTAGATAATAATTTTTATGTTCTAGAGATAGTTAAGAACATTATCTCTATTCCTGTTTTAGATGGAAAAGTTTTACTTTTTTAATAAAAGATAGAAGCTGTTTCAATTTTAGAGATTCAGTTTTCATTACCTTCGGCATAATGATGAATGATTTATATTCTATTACTCCCCATAACTCCTTTTTTATGTTCAAAAAAAGATAATCATAGTTCCTAACTCTTATGACATGGTAGACTATGTCACATCTCTGAGAAGAGAATTTACGAGTTGACCCATTTGCTTGATCTTGCAAAAGAGTAAGGAATGCCAATATGTGAATCATATCTCAAAGGAAAGATGACCAAATCACCATTTATTGGACAAGTGGAGCGAGCCAAAGATCTGTTGGATTTGATCCATACGGATGTATGCAGGCCATTAAGTGTTAGTGCTCATGGAAACTATCACTATTTTATAACCTTTATTGATGATTATTTTTGGTATGATTATGTCTACTTTTTGAGGTACAAATTTGAAGCCTTTGAAAAGTTCAAGAAATTCAGATGCGAAGTGGAGAAACAGACTGGACTAAGTATTAAGGCTTTTTTATCAGATCGAGGAGGTGAATACTTGAGCATAGAGTTTCTTGTTTATCTAAAAAAGAATGAAATTTTCTCTTAGTGGATCCCTACTACTACTCAACTTAACAGAGTTGCAGAGCATAGGAATTGGATCCTGTTAGAAATTGTTCGATCGATAATGAGTTTCGCTAGACTTTCTTTTTCATTCTGGGGCTATGCTAAAAAAACAACGACATATCTATTAAATAGAGTGCCATCCAAGTCGGTGCCCAAAATACTATATGAGATATGGTATGGGAAACCACCTTCTTACAAATACCATAGGATATGGGGGTGTGCTACTTATGTGAAGCAGTAAGTGGGAGATAAATTGGATATGAGATCAAGTTTATGTAAGTTCATGGGGTATCCAAAGGATTGGATACTATTTCTATGACTCCTTGGAACAATGGTTTTTGTTTTGAAGAATGCAATCTTCTTAGTGGAGGAGTTTCTATTGGATAGAAATTGTAAAGTTGTGGAACTTGAAGAAGTTCAAGAACTACAGAATCTCCCAACAGATGTATTAATAGATCAACCAGGTGAGGCTGGGCCTTTCGACACACAATCTCCTAGGAGATCCAAAAGGATCTCAAAGCTACCTAAAAGGTATGGCTTTTTGTAGAGAACAACGACGATGAGGCAATACCACATGATCAGAGGGATTATTAGTAAAGGCGATGTCTTAGTAGATATGGTTGCTTTGACAGAAAAAAATAGATCTACCGACCAAACCCCTAGCTCAGAAAGTATTTGATGGATATTTTGAGAAGATGGGCTTAAAGTACAAGGGCAATTGACACTAGAGCAAATGGGAGATTGTTAGAGTAGTATCCGACACGTCAATTAGATTGAGTGTCTTTTATACTCTTGTATTATGTAAAATGATCTTTCTCAAATCATATTAATAAAATAGGCAATTTTTTTATCTTTAATTATTTTTGTTAACTAGATAAAGTTTCTAAACTAAATTTAGCTATGAGATATAGTCACACATTTATGGAATATGTCTCTAAGGCTTTGATCTTAAATTAGTTTCAAGTCGAGGGCTTTTTGAGATGGGATATCGAATAGCCTAATAGACTCGCGCATATGATGCATGCTCGAATGAGGAGGATGTCTCACTTCATGGACATTAGCATAGTGATGCTAGTGCATGCATGTGGGTGCTTGTTAAAGACAAATGCACTTAACTGGCCAATTGGAAATTTTTAGTTGGAGACGTCTATCGAAATAAGAATTTTTATGTTATGATAGTACACGATTAGTTATTGGACTTGAAGCAACATGGTAACCTTGTGCATATCGTGTTTCATTTTGATGTATCTTCTGATTGCTTAACAATCATAAAGGGGGTACGTTGGATGTTACATTGACATGTATGGAGGTTAATGAGTGACTAACAAATGACTGTCACTTAACAAGTGAATCTTCTATGTTTTCATAGTTTATGACTCAAAGTCCTTAGCTAAGACAGGATGAATATTAGACAGGATTTTCTAATGATTCATCATAGGTCATTGCAATTTGAAATTTATTGAGTCAATTAGGGTTTTGACTTATAATTCATGCTTTAGACAAGGACCTTACGTATATGGTACTTATAATTAAAATAGGTTCACTCGCTAATTCACCAAAAACTAGGTAGTCATGATATACTTGCTACGTATTTTCCATGACTTGTGAGGTTCTTAGAATGAATGAGTTAATTTCAAGTGAATTAATTAATCAGAATAATTGTTATTTATAAGGTGCAAATATTGCAAGCCTAGCTTAGTTGTGAACCTAAAGGGACACACAATTTGAGATGAAACATTTATAACTTAGGAATGGATCTAAGAAGTTGGATCCAATTAATTAATGTAGAGTAATTATTTGGGGCTTAAATTAATTGGACTTAATAAGATTAGAAAGCCCAATTGGAATGGAGCAATTATTTGATTGGATCAATTAATTTTGTGGACTATAAATTAATTTACTCAATTGAATAATTAGATTATTTAATTGGATTTAATTTAATTAAGTGGGCTAGATGGAATTATTTAAATAAATTTGAGCTTAAAAAATGAATTAAATTAATTGTAGGATTTAATTAAAGTTCAAGTCCAATTTAAAGAAATCCATTTGGAGAGGCCCACAAGAGTTGTTGGAAGAAGATAGAGTTCTAAGAATTTGACATCCTTGAAAATATCTAACTAGATTAGATAAAATATCTCCACGTATCTTTGGAAGATATAAGAGATAAAGTTGGAGAATTTTGAGAGATCTTGTGGTCAATCAAAAATTCTCCAACCAATAAAAGATGAGGCCAAAAATACTAAGAGTGGGACTCTTGGAATTTTTGGCCCCTAGTATAGAAGGGACATGGACGAAAATTCCAAGGAGCTTTTCATTCCTCAAATTTTCGGCCAACACATATACAAAAGAGAAAAATTATTTTCTCTTCTCCATCTTTTCTTCCAACACAAGTTCCATCTTTTATTTAAAAGTATTCAATTATTTTATTACGAGTTAATATTAAGAATTAATACTCACTATACATACTCCAAAAATAGGTTAGAAAAATGAATTAGAATTGTTAGCGGAGTTCTAATTTCATATTCTTGCTTAAAGTATGGACTACTTTAATGGAGGCACTTGGATCCTTGTGAATTAAAATTCAAAATGGGGCTAGCAATGGATTGCTTTAAATCCTACGAAAATTAGAGTGCGTTGAAAGGTAAAAATTAAAACCCTTTTATTTATAAGTAACTATTAAAAATTGCGAGATCGATAAAATTGGATCCCGGGTGATGCTATAATTGTTATGGCATCAATATTTTAAAATTTTTATTTTTTTCATTGTGCACACCCCATGATCAAGCGAACCCAACAATTAAATCATCTAATGTGGTTATTAATGATTTTTCTGATTTTTCAAAATTCTCTAAGGATATGGAGATTATTAACTTTACTAAGAAAATTGGTAAAATATTAAATTCTGCAGAGACCGAGGAAATTGAAAAACACAATGTCCATTTTGATATTCTACATGTTGCAATTCATGTATTACAAGGAATAAAGCTAGGTTGGTTGTACAAGGTTACACACAAAATGTGAAAATTGACTTTGATGAAACCTTTGCCCATGTAGCTAGGATAGAGTAAGTTAGGTTACTTTTGGCCATTGCATGCTTGACGAATTTCAAACTTTACCAAATGGATGTTAAAAAAGTCTTCTTAAATGGGTTTTTGAATGAAGAGGCCTATGTAGAACAATCTAAGGGTTTTGATGATCTACATCATCCTAACCATATCTATAAATTCAAGAAGGCCTTGTATGGATTGAGGCAAGCTCTTGGAGCTTGATAGGAATGTTTGACAAACTTTTTAGTTAATAAGGGCTATAAGAGAGGAGGATCTGGAAAAATATTGTTCATCAAATTTTCAAACACCAGTTTGATCATAGCACAAATTTATATAGATGACATAGTTTTTGGGTTAACCTCTAAGCATAAAATTTATGAGTTTGTTGAACAAACATCTAGAGAGTTTGAGATGAGTATGATTGGTAAGTTAAATTTTTAGGTTTACAAATCAAACAACTTGATGATGACATCTTTATTTTTTAGAGTAAATATGCACATAACCTAGTAAAGAAATTTGGCTTAGATAATTCCAAACACATAAAAACTCCTATGGGCGTGAATAACAAGATGTCCAAAGATGATGTTACATTAGTTGAAACATCACTGTATAGAAGCATGATTAACAGTCTTTTATATCTTATTGCTTCAAGACTTGATATTTTCTTTATGTTGGTGTCAGTGCCAAGTACCAATTGAATCCAAAGGAGTCACATTTGATAGTCATCAAATAGATTATTAGATATGTAATACTACACTTGCTTATGATATTTGGTACTCCAAAGATACAAATACAACTATGTTATAGTGATGTAAACTATGCAGGTGACGTGGATGGTCACAAGAGCACATCAGGTGGTTATTTCTTCCTTGGTAATAATCTCATATAATGGTTTAGTAAGTAACAAAACAATGTGTCTTTATTAACTGCTAAGTCTGAGTCTGAGTATATTACTTATGAAAATTGTTGTTCACAACTCCTATGGTTGAAGTAAATGCTTGTTGACTATGGAATAGTGCAAGAGTTTGTGAGTGTGTATTGTGATAATATGATGCGATAAAATTTTCAAAAATCCAGTTTAACACTTTGGGATAAAACACATTGACATACAACATCATTTTATTAGAGAGTTAATTGAAAGCGAAAATGTGATAATAAAATATGTTACATTGAGAACCAATGGCTGACATATTTACTATGGCTATTGATGCACAAAGGTTCATTGCAATAAGAAAGTCCTTAGGTGGTTGTGGAAATGCATGTTTAGTCTGATGTTGGTCATAGAGTATCATAAATATGTGTTTCAACAATCTGTTAACAAGATAGAATTTTGGTTAGGACTTTTTCTAAAATTCTTGCATCTCATGCTAGAATTTACATTAGACATATTGCATTGTGAGTCTAAAAGAAATAGATTTGAAAAGCTCAATTATGGAATCTCAATTTAGAAATGATAGCTTTGTCTATTTTGATATTAAACTTTAATATTTGCAAGAGATGTTCCATGTTAAAATTTGAACTTTATATTAAATATGAGACCTTGGAGGCATTTGACAAAAAAAACTACCTAACTCTATGGTGTGAAAGCTAATCATAAGTAATCTGGGCCTGTGTATCACAAATATCTAGATGAAGATCTATCATAAGAAAAAACTACCCTAGAGTTAGAGTGAAAGCTACTAACTTCTTAAATCAGTGTTCTCATATTATATCTGAACACTAAACATAACATTAGTTTTATTTTAAATAAGATTTAATTTTTGATTTTATTAAAAAAGTGCTATTTTGTAGCATAAAGTTTGTGGAATAAGTATCTGCAATTATATTAAAGTTTAATAGTAAAACAAATTCAAGTTTGAAATTTCTTTATTGATATTTTTGGAATTGAGATTTGTGGAATCTAAAATTGGCATGTTTAGATTTTGTTTGATTCAAAACATATGTGATTTATATTATAATATTTAAGCATAATTATAGGGATTTTTATTTTCCTTTTAACATCAGTTTCCTTGGATAAGTGTGAAAGTATATGGAAGAGATCGTGTTGGAATATATTTTCGTTATCAATATTTCAAGTTTCAAAATCTCCTAATAAATAAAAAATGTTTGTTAGTGGACAGGTGCACACCAAGGGTCACTCAACTTGATTAGAGGGGATTTGATCAACTTGTGACATTTAGGTGGAAAAAATTAGGGCCATAATATAAAAGGAATTTTTACCCTATGTTCCAGCACTAAACCTTAATTTTAACTGTAGTTAATTTTTCTTTCATCTCTAATAGTTTTCTCCTATGTTTTTCTTGTGTTTCCCTGCAAACTTTTCTTTCAGATTACAGGATTTCAGATTCACATAATGAAACACTTGCAAGGAAAGAAAAAAACGAACCCTCTGGTGCTTAGTCAGAAAAGAAAGAGCATACCCAACAAGACCCAATGGCTGAGAAAGAAAAAGTGTTCGAACCAAAGGCCTTTGACATCATTCATCCTCCTCTTGAACTTGAGTTTACACCTAAGGATGATCGGATTGTTGAAGCAAACCTAGAATAAGTTCTCTATTCTTATTGAAGAGGTGAACCGAGCTAGTCCATCGTCCGATCTACCAGAGGCTCATGATGGTTCCTTGTTTCATAGCCCTGCCACTTTGTTGGCTCATATAATTGATGTTGCAACACTCTTGTGGACATTCAACAAGGCCAAGTTCCAAAACCTGAGCTTAATATTGAAGGTGTTGCTGATTCGCCTGTTCATGAAGGTGCTGACCAAATTTCTACTTCGTCTGAGTTGTTGAAACTCCTATTCATTAGGGAAGTCCACAGGTCATGTTCCAACATCACATGAAACACGACAAGGCAGAAGTCACCAGGATCCTCACTATAAGCTTAGTCATTCTGCTGTTGGCACACCAATTGTCAACTTGTCTGATATCAACTTTGGAAACTCAGCTCTTGGACCAACCATGGGTGATGAACCCATTGAGATAAGTATTGCTTACTTATAAAAATTCTACATTGATGTTGCTAGGAGCATGTGGAAATTTGTGTCTAAGAGGAAGTTATTATCTGAAATATCAATTAAACTAGAAGAATTTGAGAAAACAGGGCTTGACAAGTTGATTGAAAATAAGTTGATGAAAACTGTCATGAATATCAAGTCTTATGTCCCTGCTGTTGTTCATGAGTTCTATGCCAATTTGCACACAACTTTAGATAAGCCTGAGTCTCCCAAGTTTGGTTAAATTTTTGTGTGCAATAGGGTTTATTCTTCACTTCTAGTTTGATCATTGTGTTTTTTGATACCTTTGATGTTGGTGATGTTGAACCTCCCATTGATCTAGAATTGGTTGTTAGGATAGAGTCACCTCTTGGCCTAATGAGGATACTAACTTTCTTCCTGCTTCACTCACTCTTAAGTATGCCATCCTCCATAAAGTTGCTATCACCAATTGGACTCCTACCACAAACCACATAGTCATTATTAAGGATCAAGCCATTCTTTTATTTTCTGTAGGTATGGCTCATCCTTTTGATTTAGGGAGGCATGTTAAAACAATTATGAAGCATGTTGAAATTAAGACTACTCATGGCAATCTCCATTTCCCATCTTTGATCTACATTTTACTTGTCACTCAAGGGTTTAAGAAGGAAATAAGAGAATATCTGACTTCCCCCAGGCATCTTTAGTATTTCTAAAAAGTTGTTAAACTTTGAAAGGCATTCAAATAATCTTTATACATATATCCTAACAGATGTTCATGGACATATTGGAACATCACCATCTATTGCTCATCTATTGCTCCTGCTTCTGCTTAATCCATAGGTTATTATGGTTATCTTGAGAAGTACTTGCATAAGGTTTGTGAATAGATCAAGCAGTCCCTTGGCAAGGAAAAGGAGATTCTAGGATTACTTGCTCAAATGAAAGGAAAATAATATGTAGTTTTTCTTGATTTTGAGTCATCCTCTAGTTTTTCTTGGTTCACCTTCACCTATTTTTGCCAAAAGTAGAAGTCTATTGCTGCTGATGTTGGGCATCAAAGTGTTGGGGAAGGCGTTGCTGCTACTCATACTTCATTTCAAAGAAGGGCGGAGTGATTGGATGAGAGGGAGTCGCTTATTGAGAGGGATTGTAGAAGTTTAGTGTTGAAGTTCTAGATAGCTTTTGTGAAGTTCTATGGCTGATGTTTTTTAGCAAACTTGTTTTGATGTTTAGGTTATTGATTGTTTTTATTTGGCCTGTACTGATGATGATATTTTCTGCTTTTTCAAACTTGAATACTTTGCTTTTAGTGTAGGTCATATTTTTGGAAGCATTTCTACTCGATGTTCATTTCAATGTTCTAACATGGCACTACAGGATTTGACGCTTATGTTTTATTTCATGTTGGAACATACTTTTTGAACATGCTTTGACAAGTAAAGACAAGCAAGTTTGGTTTTGAAAAAAATATCAAAGGGGCAGATTGTTAAATCCGTGACTTAATTATAAAATTGGCATTGTCTGTGCAAACAAAAAATTATTTTATTAGTTCCACTAAATATGGCAAGTTAAGTTTTCCATGATTTTAATATGAGTTTTAACGCAAGACTAACTCTTGTATATTTATTTCCTTGTAGGAATCAAAGTCTATTCACTTACCATAATAGATAGATTTATTAAGGATAAGCTTGAGGAATTTAAAAAAATAAATCCTCAAGATACTTCCAAATAAATCCATATCCAATAAGAGGAAGGTCTTAATCTTGCCTTAATGGAATATTATCACAATCAAGCTTCATGGAAGTTTCCATATCCAACCAACAGATTTCCTACCAAAAGAGTGAACATCTAATTCTTATGATTTAGGGTAGGAATTTGAGTTGTATTTGGATTCTATATTTTTGTAAGACATAAAAAGATTAGGTTTTGAAAGTCTTTTACCTAAACTAGGAATCTTTCTATATATTAGATTACGAATCAACTTATGAAGTTTGTGTATATAAAAATACATATCTTCATAAGTTATTGCTGTAGATTTTGAAGAAAAATTTTGTAGGAGTGCAACAGATTTTTGTCTCCAAAATTAGTGATCATTGATCAAGAAATCTGAGCTTCAAAGTTTTCTAGAGTTACATGTGTGTTCCAAATGATATTGAAACATAACATTGAACATTCGTTAGGAGAAGGAGGTAAGTTCTCGAGAGAGAATGCTATAATATTTGACCGCGATCAATATTGAAGGGAGCTCAACAAGGTAGATTCAAAGTTAAGAGGATCTCACAAATAAGTCCACATGTGGAGCAATACAAGGACGACATCAAAATAAAGAGGGAATCTTTAGTTTTGTTTTCTAAGTCTAAGTATTGTACCGTGTAAATTCTTTACTATGGATTGTTTTCTCTTTGGGCATGGTCTCAAGGAGTAACATATTTGATATCCAAATCTTGTTAAAATTGCTGTGTCAATTTTAATTTTTCGCCATGCATTTATGTTCATGTTCAAATTGATATTATAATATTAATTAAAACATCAAGAATCTTGTAAATTAATGAACCGAGTTAATTAAAATGACAACAGATTCTAACAACGTATGTCATTTATTGGAGCATCATTGTATGAATGAGTGATACTATTTTAATTTGTTGCTTGATAGAATTTCGTTGAGATGTATTTGAATTAGTCTCATTGACATATATTAATAGTGATATATGAATAGTATTAAGCATTGATGGATAATGATGCTGGTAAATACTCCTTATGTTGAGGTAGTAAATACTCCTTATGTTGAGGTAGACTTCTTTCCTTGAATGAATCTTCTGTGGGCCCCTCTTTTTCCAGAGGGTCTCTGCCTGCAACACGGATAGGACCATTTCAGGAAAACTTTTCCAATGCTTGAGTCAACAAGTGTCCTAGAGAACAAAACTAAACTTAGAGCAGTATTTGAACAAATGAATTGCGTACCTAATAAATGAGAAGGAGAGGGCTAATTATAGTTGTTTAAATGGGACATGGGCGGCATGGGCCTTTAATGTGATTTGAGCCTCGTTTGCATATATACCTTGTTAGACTAATATCTAATGTCTCTAAGCTGCATGGGCTCCTTGCATGACTTGGACCTCTTGACCCTGAATCCTTATTAGGATGAAGTTGAATATCATTTGGGAGTTTGAATATGCTCATCATACAACCCCCCAACTCATACAGAGAGTGTGAATCCCAAGCTAACTAGGAGTTATGTGTTGGGTTTGTTATAACCTAGGGTAAGTACAATGAAAAATTAAAATTTTAAAAAAAATAAACATGCAATAATCATTTATTGCATTACCCCCGGTTTCGCAGTGATTTAATAATCATCACTATTAATAGGTTTTATAAACATAATGTAAATAAAAGGGTGATATGATTCGTTACCCCTTTTTTCAAACTCCTCAATTTGATGTAAGGCTTGAGGCAGTCAATTGCTGGATGGATGCAAAACTTTCACCAAGGAGTCCACACATCTTCCCTCTAAAGCAATGCACATCTTAGACTAGAATAACAAAAAATAAAAGAACTTGCTAGTGTTTTTGTTTTTCTTTTCTAGCCTAGAATAGAGTGTACACTAATCTTTAATCCAACTAGTGGAATTAAAGATTGAGTGCCTATAATGATTGTTCTTAATCCAACTAGTGAAAGAAGAATAATATCATGCACTTGGATATAGAAAAGAAGAAAAGAGAGAAAAAGAGAGAAGCAAAATAATTTTTCTTTTCTCTTTTGTGATGGCCGAAAAAATAAGAGTGCTAGGGGGAAGGATTTTGTCTTCAATTTTTTTATTTATATGGAGGTTACAAGAATTAAGTTATCCCCAATTTTAGCCTCACATGTTGAATTGGTTGTTTGGAAAATCTAACTTTTCTAACAAACCATATCTACATTAATCCAAAATCCCTTCCTTCCTCATTCTCAAGTGGCCAAAAATTAGGCCTAAGATGGCCTTAAATTTTTGGCCCCTCCCCTCTTCCACATTCATTGAATCTATCCCACAAATCCAACATTGATATCTTATATTAATTAAATAAGAAAATCTATTTTTTCTATTTAATTTATTTCTTCTAATAGTCCAAGTGGGCTTCTACTAATAAGCCATTTTAAATTCGGTTGGACTTCATCAAGCACATTAATTAATCTAATTAATTAATTAGCCTAAGTTCAATTAATTGATCCATCAATTAATTAATTCACTATAATTTGAATTTTCAATCTTATTAGGTCTAATTAAATAATTCTATTACTTAATTGGATAATTAATTCAACTAATTTGAATTGATTTAATCCTTAATTAATTAATCCAATTAATTATTTAATTATATCCAACTCTTTGGATTAATTTTTCACTAGAGGTTATTCATTTCAAATTAAGTGTGACCCTTTAGATTTACTACTAAGCTAGTAGTAGGTTTGCAACATTTATAATTTATGAATAATAGTTATTTTGACTAATTAATCCAATTAATTAATTCGCTTGGAATTAACTTTTCAATTCTAAAAACCTCACCATCCATGAAAACATCCAGCAGGTAATTATGACAAACTAGTTTTAGGTAAAATAGCAAGTGGGCCTATTTCAATTACAACCGACTCAATAATTATGATTCCATTTCAAGTTCTAGTGATTCTAGATGAATGTTAGAAAACAGAAATCCTTTTTTGACATTCATCATACTTTGACCAAGAATTTCTTAGTCACGAACTATAAAAATATAGGAGATTCACTTGTTCTATTAGACAAGTGACAAATCCTTTGTTGTCCACTCATTAACCTCCACACATGTAGATGCAATACCTAATGTCACCCCTTTGTGATTATCTGACAATCAGAGAATGCACCCAAGTAAGACATGACACGTACAAGGTTATAATGGTGCTTCAAGTTAAAGAAATAGTTGCGCATTATCGTAACACATAAATTTTTAATTTGATAAAAAAAATTTCCAACTAAAAATTTCTTACAAGTCAGTTCAGTGTACTTGTTCTCTAACAAGCACTCGCACACATGCACTTGTGTCACTACACTAATGCCTATAGAATGAGATATTCTCGTCTTACGAGTATGCATTATATGCGGAAGTCTATTAGGCTATTTGATGTCCCTTTTCGAAAAGCCATTGACTTAAAATTTATTTAAGACCAAAACCTTAGATACATGTTCTTTGATTGCCATCATATGCATGATCATGCCCCATAACTAAATTTGGTTAGAGGACTTATCTAATGTGCTGAAGTAAATGCTTCCCAATAAGATTGTTTTAAAAGTACAATGAATGTAGTATGATACACCCAATCTAATATGATTCCCAATAAAATTATTTTATAAATATAATGAATATAGTACAATACACCCAATCTAATAAGAGCGCCGGACATCCTACTCTAACAATCTTCCACTTACCCTAGCTCCAATTGCATATGTACTTGAGGCATATCTTCTCGAGATATTCGTCAAATACCTTTTATGCTAAGGGCTTAGTTAGTGGGTCTGCTATATTTTCTGCTGAAGCAACTCGATCCACAACGACATCACTTTTATTAATGATCTCTCTGATAAAGTGGTATCGTCTTATTATGTGCTTGGATCTTTGATGAGATCTTGGCTCTTTTCCTTGCTCAATGACCCTATTGTTATCATAGTAAATCATTGCTGTAATAATGAATGGAACTACACCCAACCATTGAATGAAGTTTCTTATCCAAACAACTTCTTTTTCTGTATCTGATGCAGTAAAATATTCAGCCTCGGTTGTAGAGTCTGTAGTCATTTCTATCTTTGAACTTTTCTGACTGACCGATGCACCATTCAGGGAGAATATGTATCCAGACATGGATTTGGAGTCATCTTTATCGGACTGAAAACTAGAGTATGTATATCCCTCCAGTTTTAGTTCTCCATTGTCGTGTATCAAAAAGATATCTTTAGTCCTTCTCAAGTATTTAAGGATCATCTTAATAGCTTTCTAGTATTCTTCGCTTAAATTAGCTGATACCTGCACGTGACACTCAGAACATGTGCAACATCAGGCCTTATACACAGTATTACATACATTATGCTCCCAATAGCGGACGCATAAGGTATGATAGTCATTATTTCTCTTTCTTTAGGTGTCTTGGGAGACATAGCCTTAGAGAGTGAAACCCCATGACTCATAAGTAGGAATCCACATTTAGATTCCTCCATGCTAAACTTTTTTAGCATTTTGTCTATATATATGGACTTGAATAGTTCGATCATCCTTCTAGATCTGTCTCTATAGATCTTTATCCTTAGGATAAATAATGCATTTCCCAAGTCTTTCACGGAAAGCTGTTTAGACAACCAAGTTCTCGTTGACCATAATATCACTACATCATTCCTAATGAGTAGGATGTCATTAACGTAGAGCACAACAAATGCAACTGCACTTTCACTATCCTTCTTGTAGGCATATGGTTCATCTAGGTTGTTATGAAAATCAAACATTTTGATTATTTAATTAAATCTGGACATGAAGCTTTTTGGTTGCTTCTTATAGATCTCTTCCTTCATATTTCCATTAAGAAAGATAGTTTTCACATTCATTTGTCATATCTCAGTCATAATATGCAGATATGGCCAGTAGAATTTAGATGGACTTAAGCATTGCCATTGCCGAAAAGGTTTCCTCATAAATCAATTCTTTACTTCTAAGTATAACTTTTTACAACCAAACGTGCTTTATAGGTCACTACTTCTCCATCTACTCCAACCTTTTGCTTGTAGACCCATTTGTAACCAATGGAAACAGTTTCCTATGGTGGGTCCACCAAGGTCCATACCTTGTTGGAGTACATGGAGTCTATGTCAAATTGCATGACTTCTTACCTTTCTCTAGTTAATGCCGGGCATCGTCTCTCCATACCTTCTTAGATCATTATCCAAGAGGAGTCCATTTTCTTTGTTCTCTAATAAAAAACCGTACCTTTTAGGTACCTTTGACACCCTTTCGGAACTTCGAAGAGGTTGTGCCTCAGAGGGGCCAACATCAGCTGATGTGTCGTCTACTGCAACTTCTTCAAGTTCCATGACTTTGCCACTTCTTTTTGATAAAAATTCTTTTTTAAGGAATGTGATATTTTCTCAAAACAAACACTTTTTGTTCTGAGGCGTTGTAGAAATAGTATCCAATAGACTCCTTTGGATACCTCATAAACTTGCATAAGCTAGATCTCATATCCAACTTATCTCCTACTTGCTACTTCATATAAACAACACTCTCCCATATACCATAAGATATATATAGGATGGTGTCTTACCACACGACATCGCATATGGCGTTTTGGACACAACTTTAGATGGCACCCTGTTAATAGGTGTATCGTTGTTTCTAAGGCATAACCCAAGAATGAAAGAGGTAATGAAGTAAAAGTTATCATTGATCGAACCATATCTAATAAGGTTTGATTCTTGCACTCCGCAACTCCGTTAAGTTGAGGAGTAGCAGGAGGAGTCCACTGTGAGAGAATCCCATTCTTTCTTATATAATTTAAAAACTCTGTGTTTAAGTATTCACCTCGTTGATCAGATTGAAACGTCTTTATCCTTAAGCCAGTTTGTTTCTCTACTTCATTTCTGAACTTTTTGAGTACACATAAGCATACCTAGAGAAGTCATCGGTAAAGGTTAAGATGTAGTTATAGATTCCTTAGGCATTAACATTTAATGACCCACATACATCTGTATATATCAAATCTAATAAATGTTTGGCTCACTGCACTTTTCTAACAAATGGAAATTTGGTCATCTTTTCTTTGAGATAGGACTCACATGTTGTCAGTTCTTGCTCATCCTTTAGGTCAAGCATTTGTGACAACTTGTTAATCATTTTCTTAGAAACATAGCCTAATCTTACGTGCCATAGGTTCATGGAACTATGAATATCTAACTTTCTTTTATTTTGTTGAATTGTGAGATAGGGTTATGGGGAGTAACAATATATAAATAATTTGTCAAAGAACCTGAATAGATAAAACCAGAATATTTGAAAATGGAATAATTTTCGTTCTAAATGGTAAATCTAAAAACTTATCTATCTAAAAACAAAATAGAGACAATGTTCTTAATAATATCCAGAACAAAAAGAGAATTGTTCAAAACTATTATAAAGCCATTCTCAAAAGGTAGATTAATGGTGCCTATAGCCTATACAACAACCCTTGCTCCATTCTCTATCCTTAGGACCGTCTCTTCCCTCTCCAGCTTTCTACTTCTTGTCATTATCTACAAATCATTGCAAATATATGAGCCACAATCAGTATCTAATACCTAAAAAGTATCGTTAATTGATAAGATAACTTCAACAAAATAGATACCTAAACTCTTCAAGCTTACAAGATACTCCTTGCAATCATCTTCTAGTGCCCTGGATTGTCACAGTAATAACACTTGTTGTTGGCTTGAGAAGAAATATTCTTGACACCATCCTTTACCTTCAGCTTGTTGGGTTTAAAGGAAACCTTTCATTTTTCATTTTTTATTTTGGGCTTTGCAGCCTTTTAATCAGAAAGAGGATCCAACAAGTATGATCGGCTTGTCCTTTTTCATGGTGGACTCAGCCGTCTTTAACATGTTCACAAGTTCAGGGAGACTGGTCTCCATGTTGTGCATGTTAAAGTTGACAACAAAGGTGTCAAATGAGGGAGGCAGAGATTGCAGCAGTAGGTCTATATAGAGTTTATTTTCCATAACGGCTCCAAGGGACGCAAACCTTTCAATGAGGGCTATCATCTTTAATCCATGGTTACGGACTAAAGAACCATTAGTCATATAACATCTGAAAAGCTCCTTTGAGATCTGATATCTCATCTGCCTAGTACATTCACCTTACAACTCTTGCAGGTGAATAAGGATCCCATAAGCAGTATCCTGGTCCTCGTTCTGCCTTTGAAGCTCATTTAACATTGATACCAACATGTAGCATTAAGCCTGCAGATTGTCATCAACATGATGTAGATAATTTGCATAAGCCCTAAAGAAATATCCTCCGGTAGAGATGAAGGAGGCATGGTGTCAAGGACATAGGCCCTCTTTTCAGATTGAAGGATTATCTTAAGGTTTCTTAGCCATTTAGCAAAGTTCGGCCTAGTTAATTTATTTTGCTCAAGATTGTTGCTAGTGGATTCTTTGCCAATTTAATAGAATAATCTACAATATATAAACAAAGCAGAAAATGAATAAACTATGAGAAAATCATATTCATTTAATATAAGGTCTTTAATACTAAATGTCTCCCACTATCTTCTTCGAATTCCATTATCCTATTGGAAGTTCGGGAAATTAAATTTCCTAGTGGGCTTGAGTTCAAATGGAAATATTTCATACCCCAATTTTATAAACCCATGAATTATTTCTATTGGTGGTCAACTCTTTGACAATTGTAACACTAAACAACCCTCAAGTTTGTTTTGCCTCACCTCTTACTGTATGCCCCAATTTTATGAGCTCATATGGTACTAAGTGTCAAACAAAACCTATCAAACATTCATGTGGATGGAGCATCAAGATGTCCCATGACTCATGGTTAACATAATGATGAGTCCATCCCACGAGCATCTCCATGCTTGGTAGAGATCACAACTTCCCTACACAAGTTCACCCTATGACTCATGGCCTGTGATCTAGTGCGGTAGCATCGTCATGTCTCTACCTTTAATAGTAGGCATGAAACGATAAGTCCTACCTAATTTATCTATTTTTATTTAAAATAAAAAAATTCTCATTAAGTTTGAAAAACTTAAGGGTTTTAATTTTCCAAGACCTCATCAATTTAATTACTAAGTGGGTTACTTAATGCTTGTCATCATAAGTTGCGCAAGTAAAAATATTAAATAAAATCTAACATGCATCCTATGAAAAAAGTGATGGGATGATCATGGCCAACTTATGCGACCTGTTTGAGCCATAAAATGGGTCAAGATCAATCTAAGGGTAGAAATATAAAGAACTATTTTATTACATTTTATTTTTGTACCCATACATTCATGGACCTTGAATCTCCTATTCTATTACATTTGTATTTAATAACTCATACAAGTATGGACCTTTAGGCTTCAAACGTCCTCCATTTACAAAACTAAAATAGAAACCTCACTTTCTATTCTACTTTATTTCCAATAATTTAAATGCAATACACAACAGAATAAGAGGCTCGCAGGCCCTAAAAACCCAAAGATAATTAGAATATACATCCAATTACATTGGTTATAGGCCCATGATCATCCCTAAATAAATCATACAATAAATTGAACCAAAAGAATGTCCATCATATTAGATGAGTGAAAATTACCTTTATCATTTTATATACACAATATACATTTATCACATGAATTTTAAAGCATATAAATTTACCATGTTGTTTAACATTGTATTTTCAAGGTTTGGACACAATCTTCTATTTTTTGAAAATATTTTTTTTCACCACTTTAAAATTAACAATTAATATAAAATAAAAAAATAGAATATTTATTAAAAATTGTATATAAACGGACTTCCCGACAACACATTATGTGACTGAATAACAAGCTATCACCTAGTCGCACGTGTACTGCGAGTTAGAACCAGCCTCTGCATGCTTGCCTCGTTCAAGCAATTTGTCGAGCAGAAGGTGTTAAATAGGCTGGTGCGCAGTCAAGCCTTGCCCTCACCCACTGCACTCGTGAGTAGGTGCCTCACAATGCCCACATCGCAGCGCACACCCCACCGTGTGTGTGTGCAGCAGCACGCATGGGTGACAGTTGCCCATGCTGTTGCTGCCTTACAGTGTATAGCCCGCGCATGCACAGGCAACATCCTACGCACGCGGCCTCTGGATTCTCTCGCATTGTATGCTTTGGCTGTGGTAAACATATTTTTATCAATATTTTAACAATTAAAATATTTTACATGCAACTAATAAAAAAATTAATTGTGTCCAAAACTAAAATTCAAAAACAATAATAATCATGTTCATCATATAAACATCAAAAAATGAATCACATCAACTGTTAATAATGCGAACTGTGACTCTGATACCACTATTGAGTTTGCTATAACCAAGGGGTAAGCGCAATGAAAAATTAAATTTTTTAAAAAAACAATCATGCAATAACATTTATTGCATTACCCTCGGTTTTGTAGCTATTTAACGATCAGTGTTACTAATAGGTTGTATAAATAGAATGTAAATAAAAAGGGTGATATGATTCGTTACACCTTTTTTTGAATTCTTCGATGTGCTGCAAGGCTTCAGGCAATCAATTGCTGGATTGTTGAAAGACTTTCACTAAGGAGTGCACACGTCCTTCCTCTAAAGCAGTCCCCATGCTAGACTAGAATAACTAAAAACAAAAGGACTTACTAGTGTTCTTGTTTTTCTTTTCTAGCTTAGAATGGAGTGTACACTAATCTGTAATCCAATCAGTAGAAATAAAGATTGAGTGCCTATTATGATTGTTCTTAATCCAACTAGTGGAAGAAGAGCAATATCATGCACTTGGATATAGAAAAGAAGAAAAGAGAGAAGCAAAATAATTTTTCTTTTCTCTTTTTTGATGGCCGAAAAAATGAGAGTGCTAGGGGAAATGATTTGTCTTCAATATTTTTATTTATATGGAGGCTACAAGAATTAGGTTATCCATAATTTTAGCCTCACATATTGAATTGGTTGTTTGAAAAATCTAACTTTCCTAACAAACCATACCCATATTAATCCAAACTCCATTCTTTCCTTATTCTCAATTGGCTGAAAAGTAGGCCTAAGATGGTCTTAAAATTTTTGGCCCCTCTCATCTTCCACATTCGTTGAATCTATCTCATAAATCTAACCTTGATATCTCATATCAATTAAATAAGAAAATCCATTTTTTTGTATTTAATTTATTTCTTCTAATATTTCAAGCGGGCTTCTACTAATGAGCCATTTTAAGTTTAATCCAATTATTTAATTAGTCCAAGTTGAATTAATTGATCCAATCAAATAATTAATTCACTTCAATTTGGATTTCCAATCTTACTAGGTCTAATTAAATAATTTTATTACGTAATTGGATAATTAACTCAACTAATTTGAATTAATTTAATTTTTAATTAATTAATCTAATTAAATAATTAATTAATGCAACTCTTTGGATTAATTTTGGACTAGAGGTTATTCATTCCAAATTATATGTGACCCTTTAAATTCACTACTAAGTTAGTAGTGTGCTTACAACATTTGCAAATTATGAATATCAATTATTTCGATTAGTTAATCTAATTAGTTAATTCACTTAGAATTAACTCTTAATTCCAGAACCTTACTATCCATGAAAACATCTAGCAAGTAATCATGGCAAACTAGTCTTATGTGAAATAGTAAGTGAGCCTATTTCAATTACGAATATTATGCACGTAAGGTCCTTCCATCAATTAATCTCCCGATTGAATCTCGGGTATAGATAAAAGTTGAAACCCTAATCAATTCAATAACTATGAATCCATTTCAAGTTCTAGTGACTCTAAATGAATCGTCAGAAATATTTTTTTGACATTCATCATGCCTTGGCCAAGGATTTCAGAGTCACGATCTATGAAAATATAGGAGATTTACTTGTTCTACTAGACAAGTATTGGATCCTTTGTTGGTCAATTATTAACCTCCATACATATTGATGAAATATCTAATGTAGTTCCTTTGTGATTTTCAAGTAATCTGAGAATGCATCAAAGTAAGGCAGACATGTACAAGGTCACTATGGTGCCTCAAGTCAAAGGAATAGTCGCACACTATCGTAACATAGAAATTCTTAATTTGACAAATAAAATTTCCAACTAAGAATTTCTTGTGGGTCAGTTCAATTGACTTGTTCTCTAACAAGCACCTGCATCACTATGCTAATACCTATGGAATGAGACATTCTCGTCTTACGAGCATGCATTGCATGCGCAAGTTTCATTGGGCCATTTGATGTCCCATTTTAAAAAGCCATTGACTCAAAACTTATTTAAAACCAAACCCTTAGAGGCATGTTCCATGATTACCATCATATGCGTAACCATGCCCTGTAGCTAAATTTGATCTGAGGACTTTATATAATGTGCATAAAGTAAACGCAAGATATAAGATAAAAAAGTGCCCTTTTATTAATATGATTCTCAATAAGATTATTCTAAAAATACAATGAATATAGTAGTACAATACATCTAATCTAATTGGAGCTCCGGACATAACATTTTATAACTGAGACAACTACTCATAGGAATTTTCTTACTTAAATAGAAGGGTATGAAGCCTGGGTTTGGCAAAAATATCTTCTAAGCTTCTTATATTAGAAGCATGAGCACTCAAGGTAAGTTTATTCTTTCAGAAATTTATTCCCGAATTCAGTATTTTAGTCAATTCTTTATTCTCTCTCTCTCTCTCTCTCTCAATCCATCATGTTTGGTGGGGAGCGCATGGTGAGGACTCCTGTTGGGGAAATAATTGGCGACAACGTAGTAGGAGAGTGAGCTGCACCCTCATCGCCCTACCGAGATATTTTTGAGGTGTGATGCCATCGACTGGGCTGACTCTAGCTTCGTCCTCCTGAGGCCTCCAGCAAGCCCAACTTCTCACTATCGAGGCCTTCGGTAGCCTCGGCTAGGAGGGGCTTTTCCTCACCCAACTACAATTCTTTGGACATGCGGGTTAGCAAAATGTAGGACTAAGCATAGCTAAAATTTAAAATTTAAACCAAGTATAAACAATTTACAACATATAGTCCCGGACTCAATGTGATTAATCGTGTCACACCCACATACTTTATTTAATTAAAAATAAATATTTTCAAAATTATACTTGAATTGAGCACTTTGATTGAAGAAGCTGATTTGAATGATTAAAATCATAACTAGATCAAAAATAGTTCGTCATAGGAATTTAAGTGTCTCCTCTGAAGGTATCTACATGACGAGTATGATCATAATTACACAAGCTTGCTAGAGGATATAGCATTTATGTTTTTAATCTAGAATTTGCGAGTGTTGATTTATTCCAATATCAACTAGATGATAAGAGAATTAATCAAGTATTAAAAGGTTTGGAACCAAATGATATAACAAAAATTAGAGAGAAAATGAGAGAATGGGGCATGTATTATTACACTAGAGGGGGCCGAAATTTTCTTGTGTTTCCGACCCTAAAATTTGGCCCTCATGATGTATATTTATAGACTCTTAGCTTTGAACTAATCTTATTATGAATCAATTCCCCTTCATATTTTATCTCTAGTTTGTTTCTATCCAAGACATGCCTTTAGTTACTTTGATATTAAGACTCAAAGTCTTAATTAGTCTTCATCTGGGATATGGAGTCTTTAATTCATAAAAAAAGACTACCAGTAGACCTCTCCTATGAGCCCATTAACCTTGGGCTTTTTAATTAGTTAATCTCTATTAATTAATAAAACCCAATTAAATTAATTTTCATAAGACCACCTAACTAAATAGGCCTAATATAAATAATCCTATTATATATATTATATAAATTAATTTAACCTTTTAATTTAATTCAAGGTTTATTAATTAGTTGATCAATTCAATTAACTAATTATTTCCAGAAAAGAGCCATTAATCTTCATTACATCCAATTAAATAATCTTATTATTTACTTGAATGAATTAATTTAACTCTTTAAATTAATTCTAAATTCAAGTTAATTAATCTCCATTAATTAACTTGATCTAATCCGGATAATGTTCTCGATAGAAGTGATCCCCTCATTTTTTGTGTGACTTATTAGGTTCATAACTAAACTAGTAGTAGGCTTGTAACTTAGTGAATATATAAATTATATTCCCCTTAATTAATCTCCATTTAATTAATCTATCTTAATTATCTCCTTAATTTCAAGAACTTAAGAAGTCAAGGGAAACATAGTGCATCTTGACTAACTAGTCTTAGGTGAATTAACAAATGAACCTATTTTTTGTTACAAGTGCCATGCTAGTCTAGTCCTTCGACTAACTAATCTCCCAATTAAGTTTAGGGCATTGATTATTAGTTAAAACCTTATTTGACTTAATAAATATGATATCATTGATAATTGATGAATTATTTAAAATTCATCCTCTAATATTCGTCCTGCTCCAGCCAAAGACATCTGAGTCAAGGACCTTAAAATGCATTGAAGATTCATCGATTCTGCTAGATAAGTGACAGATCCTTTATTCACCATTCATTAACCTCTATACACGAAGATCATTTACCTAATGTACACCCCTTGTGATTATCATGCAATCGAGAAATATATCAAAGCATGTAATTGTTAGGTTCGCTATAATCGCAGGGGTATACGCAGCGGAAAATTAAAATTTTTATCAAACATAAATTTAACCCCTTTTATTCGAAAGCGATTTTAACGATCGCGCTTATTCAAGTGAATATATAAATAAATATAAAATTGGATTATACCTTTCGTGCACTCCGGTTGTTGTAGGGAATGAAACAATTAATTGCTTATCCTGGACTATCAGAACTCGCAGGGATCCAAGTGTCTCCCCTCTATCAGGTCCACGATACGGAAAGCAACACCAATCAAAAAGTTTCGTTAGTATCCTTTTAATTGTTTACTAATCTAGAACCGGAGTATATTTTCAAAAATAATAAAGATTGATTATTTAAGTTCTTGAAACAATAATACGAAGAAAATAACAAGAAACTAATTTTCTTTTTCTTTCTTTTCTTTTCTTGAAGAGTAAAAAATAGAAGATTTTAAACAAAATATTTTTGCTCAAAATTTTTGAATTGAATTATGTAATTTTCATCCCTCATATATATAGGGCTGAAAATTTTAATCTTTTTCCAACTCTTAGAAAGTTTTTCTATTTTGAATTACTTCAAAACCTTATCTTGGAAGGATTCCAAATCTTCCAAGAACTCTTCCTTTTTCACTTTTCTATTGTATGTGGACTAATTTGAGACTACATTAATCATCAAAATTATCTACATACATTGTTGATATTAATTTGAACTCTTCAAATAATATCAAGATAGATATATATCATATATATATATACTATAATTATATTTATACATAAATTAAATCTTAGTGGCCTATTTTATCCTATAAAATTGGTTACTATATTTATTTATCTATAAATATGTTAATTAAATAAATCATATTTATTTAATTTATTCTCTTCATAATTTAGTGGGCTTCTTAAGTGATCCACATTTATTTTGGGTTTGGACTCAAAAATCCCTAAATCAATTCAATTGATTCAATCCCAATTTAATCAATCCAATTGATTAATTTAACTTACTCCAATTAGGCTTTCTAATCAAATTAGGTCCAATTAAATAATCCAATTACTTAATTGAATAATTTAATTTAACTATTAAATTAAATAGAACCCTTAATTAATTAATTGATCAGTATTAATTAATTAATTTCCAACCATTGGATAAAATCTAAAATTAAAAATGTTACTTTCCATAAAGATGTGTGACCCTCTTAGGTTCACTACTAAACTAGTAGTGGGTTTCCATAAGAATTTCTTGCGGGGCATATTCGGTGTACTTGTTACCTAATAAGTACCCACATATATGCACTTACATCTCTACGCTAATGCCAATGGAATGTGACATCCTCGTCTCACGAGCATGCATTATATGTACGAGTCTTATTGAGCTATTTGATGTCCCATCTCAAAAAACTCTCGACTCGAAACTTATTTAAGACCAAAACCTTAGAGGCATATTCCATGATCGCCATCATATGCGCGACCATGACCTGTAGCTAAATTTGGTCTAAGGACTTTATCTAATGTGCAGAAATAAAAAATACAAGACATAAGATAAAGTAAATGCCTTTTTATTAATATGATTCCCAATAAGATTGTCTTTACAAAAGCAAAAGAGTATAATACACCCAATCTAATTGGGGCGTTGGGCATCCTACTCTAACAATCTCCCACTTGCCCGCCCTAGTTCTAATTGCCCATGTATCTAAGGCCCATCTTCTTAAGATGTCCGTCGAATATCTTCTGTGCTAAGGGCTTAGTAAGTGGGTCTGCTACATTTTCTGCTGAGGCAACTCGATTCACAATGACGTCGCCTCTACCAATGATCTCTCTGATCAAGTGATATCGTCTCATTATGTGCTTGGATCTTTGATGAGATCTTAGCTCTTTTGCTTGCGCAATAACTCCATTATTATCACAGTAAATCATAACTGGATCAACAATGGATGGAATTACATCCAACCCTTGGATGAAATTTCTAATCCAAACAGCTTCTTTTGTTGCATCTGATGCAGTAATATATTCAGCTTCGGTGGTAGAGTCTGCAGTCGTCTCTTGCTTGGAACTCTTCCAACTGACCGCACCACTATTCAAGATGAATATGTATCCGGACATGGACTTTGAGTCATCTATATCGGACTGAAAATTAAAGTCTGTATATCTTTCTAGTTTTAGTCTCCATTGCCGTATATCAGAAAGATATCCTTAGTCCTTCTCAAGTACTTGAGGATCATCTTAATGATTTTCCAGTGTTCTTCTCCTGGATTGTACTGATATCTGCTTGTGACACTCAGAGCATGTGCTATATCAGGCCTTATATATAACATTGCATATATTATGCTCCCTATTGCAGAAGCATAAGGTATGCGAGCCATCCTTTCTCTCTCTTCAGGTGTCTTAGGAGACATAACTTTAGAGAGTGAAACCCCATGACTCATAGGCAGAAATCCTCTCTTGGATTCCTCCATGCTAAACCTTTTTAGCACTTTGTCTATGTACATGGACTGGGATAGTCCGATCATCCTTCTAGATCTATCTCTATAGATCTTTATCCCTAGGATAAAAGATGCATCTCCCAAGTCCTTCATGGAAAACTGATTAGATAACCAAGTCCTCGTTGACTGCAACATCCCTACATCATTCCCAATGAGTTGGATGTCATCAATATAGAGCACAACAAATGTAACTACACTCCCACTAATCTTCTTGTAGACACATGGTTCATCCGGGTTCTTATGAAAGTCAAACATTTTAATCGTTTTATCAAACCGGATGTTCCAACTCCTCGAAGCTTGTTTGAGTCCACAAATGGATCTCTGGAGCTTGCAAACCTTTTGCTCGCTCCCGCTGGATATGAAGCCTTCTGGCTGCTTCATATAGATCTCTTCCTTAATGTTTCCATTAAGGAAAGCGGTCTTCACATCTATTTGCCATATCTCATAGTCATAATATGCAGATATGGCTAATAGTATCCGTATGGATTTAAGCATCGCTACTGGTGAAAAAGTTTCCTCATAATCAATTCCTTGCTTCTGAGTATAACCTTTTGCTACCAATCGTGCCTTATAGGTTGCTACCTCTCCATCTACTCCAAGCTTCCGCTTGTAGACCCATTTGCAGCCAATGGGAATAATTCCCTGTGGTGGGTCCACCAAAGTCCATACTTTGTTGGAGTACATAGAGTCCATTTCGGACTGCATAGCTTCTTGCCACTTCTTCGAGTCGATGTCAGATATCGCCTCTCCATAGCTTCTTGGATCATTATCCAAGGAAGTCCCTTTTCTTTGTTCTCTAACAACAAGTTGTACCTCTTAGGTACCCTTGAGACCCTTTCGGATCTTCAAAGAGATTGTGCCTTAGAGGGTCCAGCATCAGCTGGTGTACCATTTACTGCGTCAGTTGGGGTGTTCTGTGGTTCTTGAACCTCTTCAAGTTCTACGACATTGTCACTTCCATTTGAAAGAAATTCTTCTTCAAGGAAGGTAGCATTCCTTGAAACAAACACCCTTTGTTCCGTGGCATCATAGAAATAGTATCCAATAGACTCCTTTGGATATCCCACAAACTTGCATAAGCTGGATCTCATATCCAGCTTATCTCCCACTAGCTGCTTCACATAAGCAGCACACTCCCATACCCTAAGGTATTTATAGGAAGGTGTCTTTCTATACCATATCTCATATGGTATTTTGGGACAGCTTTAGATGGCACCCTGTTTAATAGGTATGCCGCCATTTCTAAGGCATAGCCCCAGAATGAAAGAGGTAATGAAGTGAAGCTCATCATAGATCGAACCGTGTCCAACAAGGTTTGATTCCTACGTTTCGCAACTCCGTTCAGTTGGGGAGTAGCAGGAGGAGTCCATTGTGAGAGAATCCCATTCTCTTTTAGATAATCTAAAAATTATGTGCTTAAGTATTTACCTTCCTCGATCAGATCGAAGAGTTTTTATACTTAATCCAGTTTGTTTCTCTACTTTAGTTCTGAATTCTTTGAACTTTTCAAATACTTCAGACTTGTACCTTAAAAGGTACACATAACCATACCTAGAGAAGTCATCGGTAAAGGTTAAAAAGTAGTTATAGTTCCCACGAGCACTAACATTTAGTGGCCCACATACATCTATGGATCAAATCCAATAGATGCTTGGCTCGCTCCACTTGTACAACAAATGGAGATTTGGTCATGTTTCCTTTGAGGTAGGATTCACAAGTTGGTAGTTCTTGCTCTCTCGTTAGATCAAGCAATTATGCCAATTTGTTAATCTTTTTCTTAGAAATATGTCCTTATCTTGCGTGCCACAGGCTCATTGAACTATGATTATCTAATTTTCTTTTATGTTGTTGAATTGTGAAAATGAGGTTATGGGGAGTAGTAGTATATAAACAATTCGTCAAAAACCAGAATATATAAAATCAGAACGTTTGAAAATAGAACAATTTCCATTCTCAATGGTAAATCTAAAACCTTCTCTATCTAAAACTGGAATAGAGATAATGTTCTTAATAATATCCGGAACAAAAAGATAATTATTTAAAACTATTACATAACCATTCTCTAAAGGCAGATTAACGGTCCCTATAGCTAATGCAGCAACTCTTGCTCCATTTCCCATCCTAAGGACCGTCTCTCCTCCATCCAGCTTTCTACTTTTTGCCATCATCTGCAAATCATTGCAAATATGTGAGCCACAACCGATATCTAATACCCAAGAAGTATTGTTAACCGACAAGTTAACTTCAACAAAATATATACCTGAACTCTTCAGGCTTGCAAGATACTCCTTGCAATTCCTCTTCCAGTGCCCTAGTTTGCCGCAGTAATGGCACTTGTCATTGGCTTGAGAAGAAACCTTTTTGACACCGCCCTTAGCTTTCAGCTTGTTGGGTTAGAGAAACCCTTTCCTTTCTTCTTTCCTTTCTTGGGCTTTTTAGCCTTTGATCCGGAAGAAGATCCAACAAGCAGAACCGGCTTGTCCTTTTTCATGGTGGACTCAGCCGTCTTTAACATGTTCACAAGCTCAGCGAGACTAGTCTCCATGTTGTGCATGTTAAAGTTGACAACAAAGGTGTCAAATGATGGAGGCAGAGACTGCAGCAGAAGGTCCGTATAGAGTTCGTTCTCCATAACGACTCCAAGGGACGCCAGCCTTTTAATAAAGGCTATCATCTTCAATCCATGATCATGGACTGAAGAGCCCTCAGTCATACGACATCTGAAAAGCTCTTTTGAGATTTGATATCTCATTTGCCGAGTTCTTTCACCATACAACTTTTGTAGGTGAATGAGGATCCCATAGGCAGTATCTTGATCCTCATTCTACCTCTGCAGCTCATTTGACATCGATGCTAGCATGTAGTATCAAGCCTGCAGATTGTCATCAACATAACGTAAATAACCTGTGTAATCCTCTGAAGTAATATCCTCCGGTGGTGCAAAGGAGGCGCAGTGTCGAGGACATATGCCCTCTTCTCTGACTGAAGAACTATCTTCAGGTTTCTTAGCCAATCGGCAAATTTGGTCCAGTTAATTTGTTTTGTTCAAGGATTGTTGTAAGTGGATTCTTTGCCATTTTAGTAGAATAATCTACAAAATATGCACGAAGCAGAAAATGAGTAAACTATGGAAAAAATATATTCATTTAATATAAGGTCTTTAATACTAAATGTCTCCCACTATTTTCTTCGAATTCCATCACCCCTAATGGAATTTCGGGAAATCAAATTTCCTAGTAAGCTTGAGGTCAAATGGAAATATTTCACCCCCAATTTTATGAGCCCATGAAATATTTTTTTATGGGTAGTAACTCTTTGATGATTGTATCACTATACAACCCTCAAGTTTGTTTTGCCTCACCTCTTCTCATATACCGCAATTTTATGAGCCCATATGGTACTAAGTGTTAAACAATACCCATCAAACTTTCGTGTAGATAGAGCATCAAGATGTCCACGACTCATGGTCAACATAATGATGATTCCATCCTACGAGCATCTCTATGCTTGGTAGAGATCACAGCTTTCCAACACAAGACCACCCCACGACTCATGGTCAGTGATCAAGTGCGGTAGCGGTCGTCATGTCTCTATCTTTGATGGTAGGCATGGAACAATAGATCCTACCTAACTTGTCCATTTTTGTTTGAAATTGAATTTTCAAAAATTAATTTTAATAAATTAAGTGGGGTTTAATTTTATCCAAGACCTCATCATAATTTAAATTATGTTGGTTATTTAATGCATGACATCATAATATCATTCCAGAAGCATAAAAGCATTAAATAAAGTCCTAAGCATACATCTAATACATACTTAAATAAATGGATGATCATGAACCAGTCCTATGCGGTCCATTTGAGCCAAAAATGGACTTAAGGTCAGTCTAAGGATAATAAAATGGAATAGAACCTATTCTATTACATAATTGTATCCCATACAATCATGGGCCTTCTTTTTTATTCTCATTCGTCTTCCAAAGAAAAAGAAAAACCTTACCATCTATTCTACTCTCTTTACAGAAAATAAAATAACTTACATAAATGAAATAAGAGGCTCGCAGGCTACATTTTAAAAACCTCAAAAATAAATAAAAAACAAATCATATTGGTCCAATGGCTCATGATCATCCCATACATGCTCATAATTAACATCATATGTAATTATCAACATATGTAAATTTACCAAATTGTTAAACGCAATTTTTCTTTTAACTTGATATAATTTTTAATTGCTTAAAAAATAATTTTTCTTTGAAAAATAATTTTTCAGAAATAATTAAAATTAACATTTAATTTTAATATTCCAAAAAATAAAAAAAAATTAAAAAAACAAACGGACTTGGAACGACACGACGAGCAGCACCACTGCTGCTCGTCGGGGGTGCGCCAGGTGCCCGCTGTCGGGTGCCCGCGCACACTGTCGGGTGTTAGTGCTGGGTGCCGTCGGGTGGCGGGCGCCCAGCCCAGCTCGGGTGACGGGCGCCCAACCAGTGCTTTGAATTTTTTTATTTTCATATTTAAACAATTTAAATAAGCAATTAAAATTATTCCAAGTAAAAATTTCTAAAATATGCAAAATCAAATTTTACATAATTAACATGAATTTAAACAATTTAAAAACATGTATTCATAAATTCAAAATTCACTAAATAAGCGAAATCGTGGCTCTGATACCACTGTTGGGTTCGCTATAATCGCAGGGGTATACACAGCGGAAAATTAAAATTTTATCAAACATAAATTTAACCCTTTTGATTCGAAAGCAATTTTAACGATCGCGCTTATTCAAGTGAATATATAAATAAATATAAAATCAGATTATACCTTTTGTATACTCCTATTGTTGTAGGGAATAAAGCAATCAATTGTTTATCCTGGACTATCAGAACTCGCAGGGATCCAAGTGTCTCCCCTCTATCAGGTCCACGATACGGAAAGCAACACCAATCAAAAGGATTCGTTAGTATCCTTTTAATTGTTTATTAATCTAGAACCGGAATATATTTTCAAAAACAATAAAGATTGATTTTTTAAATTTTTGAAACAATAATACGAAAAAAATAACAAGAAACTGATTTTCTTTTTCTTTCTTTTCTTTTCTTGAAGAGTAAAGAATAGAAGATTTTAACAAAATATTTTTGCTCAAAATTTTTGAATTGGATTATGTAATTTTCATTCCTCATATATATAGGGCTGAAAATTTTAATCTTTTTCCAACTCTTGGAAAGTTTTTCTATTTTGAACTACTTCAAAACCTTATCTTGGAAGGATTCCAAATCTTTCAAGAACTCTTCATTTTTCACTCTTCTATTGTATGTGGACTAATTTGAGACTACATTAATTATCAAAATTATCTACATACATTGTTGATATTAATTTGAACTCTTCAAATAATATCAAGATAGATATATATCATATATATATACTATAATATATATTTATACATAAATTAAATCTTAGTGGCCTATTTTATCCTATAAAATTGGTCACTATATTTATTTATCTATAAATATATTAATTAAATAAATTATATTTATTTAATTTATTCTCTTCATAATTTAGTGGGCTTCTTAAGTGATCCACATTTATTTTGGAGTTGGACTCAAAAATCCCTAAATTAATTCAATTGATTCAATCCCAATTTAATCAATCTAATTGATTAATTTAACTTACTCCAATTAGGCTTTCTAATCAAATTAGGTCCAATTAAATAATCTAATTACTTAATTGAATAATTTAATTAAACTATTAAATTAAATAGAACTCTTAATTAATTAATTGATCAGTATTAATTAATTAATTTCCAACCATTGGATAAAATCTAAAATTAAAAATGTTACTTTTCATAAAGATGTGTGATCCTCTTAGGTTCACTACTAAACTAGTAGTGGGTTTGCAATATTTGCAACTTATGAATAATAATTATTCCAATTAATTAATCCAATTAATTAATCCGCTTGAAATCAACTCCTTAATTCCAAGAACCTCACTATCCATGAAAACACCTAGCAAGTAATCATGACAAACTAGTCTTAGGTGAAATAGCGAGTAAACCTATTTCAGTTGCGAGTACCATACACGTACGGTCCTTTCGACAGCTAATCTCCTGATTGAATCTAAGGCATGGATTATAGTCGAAACCCTAAATGATTCAATTGCTGTGATCCCATTTTCAAGTTCCAATGATTCTTGATGAATCACAATTCATTCTGCCTTGGCCAAGGTTTTTGAATCACGAACTATGAAAAACACAGGAGATTCCCTTGTTTAAAAAAACAAGTGTCGAATTCTATGTTGGCCACTGACAAACCTCCATGCACACCAGTGCAACACTAAACATACCTCCTTTGTGATTGTTAAGTAATCAGAAGATATATCAAAGTGCTGTAGGATGCACACAAGGCTACCATCGTGCCTCAAGTCTGAGGATTAGTCGTGTACTATCGCAACATAGAAATTCTTATTTCTACGGACAAAGCCTCCAACTAAGAATTTCTTGCGGGCCATATTCGGTACTTGTTCCCTAACAAGCACCCACATATATGCACTTACGTCTCTACGCTAATGCCAATGGAATGTGACATTCTCGTCTCACGAGCATGCATTATATGTACGAGTCTTACTGAGCTATTTGATGTCCCATCTCAAAAAACTCTCGACTTGGAACTTATTTAAGACCAAAGCCTTAGAGGCATGTTCCATGATCGCCATCATATGCGCGGCCATGCCCTGTAGCTAAATTTGGTCTAAGGACTTTATCTAATGTGCAGAAATAAAAAATATAAGACATAAGATAAAGTAAATGCCTTTTTATTAATATGATTCCAAATAAGATTGTCTTTACAAAAGCAAAAGAGTATAATACACCCAATCTAATTGGGGCGTTGGGTATCCTACTCTAACAGTGATGTCATAGCATCCCCATGCCAATGCCTATGGAGTGAGACATCATCATTTCAAACATGTATCATATACGTGAGTCTTTACATGCTTATCGACATCCTATCAACTAAATATGACATCTTTGGAGAGAGTTATGCTTGAAATAACAAGATATGTCATCCCAGAAAATTTCAGCCCATTTTTGACTATTGAACTCGATTTTTCTCATTGAAATCGATAGAATTAGATTTTATGGTAAACATAAAAGTTATATATCTATCTCTTGGCTTTCCATTGGTTTAAGAATCAAGTCAAAATTATATTTTAGTAGAGAGTTATGATTGAAGTACCAAAACTACCATCAGTCGCACCGCAATTCATATTCTTCAACATTTCAACCAAGTTTTTGGTTTCTTTCCATTTTCTTCTTCTTTTGTCATTACCTATAAGATTTTAAACTAAATGCATAAAAGTAACAAAAACACTTGAAAACAATCTAAATATTAATCAAAAGGTGTATGAATTGTTGGTATAAAATGAACTTATCAAATACCCCCAAACTTGAAGATTTGTTTGCCTCAAGCATCAAACATGAAATTCTCATAACAATCCCCCTATGAATCAGGTTACCAAAGTTAAGAAAGATTTTTCTAACATCTTATCTCAAAAGATTAGAAAAATATACCAAGTTTACATGTTAACATGCGCATATTGGTTTTACTTAACTTTATGGTCTTGTGTGTGTGAGTGTGAAAGTAGTAGTTTATCAACTTTTATTTATCATCTGGATAGGTTTATAAAGCCAATTACTCATATTTGATCCACTTTCTATGTGCTTACCAAACTCCATAGGCTTGTTTTTCACACTAGTCACGACTAATATAGGTAGATCATAAATCAAAATGACTTCCAAAGCTTGTATTGTGGGGCCTGGGTAATGGTGGAAAAATATGAAAAAATGTAGCTAAAAATTACCCATTTTACACAATCATACTAGAACCTTTATGAATGAGTACTAACTTCTTCATCAATCCCTTCATTTTTCCTTTTTGAGCATCCTATTCTTCTTCTTTTTTATCTTGGATTACCCCCAAATTTATTTATTTTGTTGTATGCAACGGTGGTCTATTTCTTTTAGGGAGTTCAAATTATATACCTCAATTCATAATCTCTTCATTTTCATCCTTTTTTCAATGAATCCATCACTAGAAACTAGTTTAGGACCAAAGACCTACTATATTCCATGATAACCATCATATGCGCGACCATACTCCACAGCTTAGTATAGTCTAAGGACTTTAGATAATTGACTAAATGTAATTTAAGATAAAGAAAATGCTACTGTTATATATATTTTTAAATAAGACTATCTTTTACAAAAGTATAATAGCGACACTAATTGACTTGTCAGGCACTACTAAATAATCTCCCACTTGCCCTAGAGCCTATTACCTATGTACCTTAGACCCATCTTCTCAAGATGTCCTTCGAATACCTTTTAAGCTAAGGGCTTAGTTAGGGGATTTGCTATGTTCTGGGATTTGCTATGTTCTGCCAAGGCAACTCTCTTCATTTTGATGCTGCCTCTACCAATGATCTCCCTGATCAGATGGTAGCGCCTCATAATGTGCGTGGATCTTTAATGAGATCTTAGCCCTTTGCTTGCACAATCATTCCATTGTTATCATAGTATAAAAGTACTGGATCAACAATGGATGGAATTATACCCAATAGTTGGATGAAGTTTCTTATCCAAACACCTTCTTTTATAGCATCACATGTAGCAATGTATTTAGCCTCAATAGTAGAATTTGTGGTTGTCTCTTGCTTGGGACTCTTCCAGTTTACCATCCCACTATTTATGGTGAATACGTATCCAAACATCGAATTTGAATTATCTACAGAAAACTGAAAAATAGATTCTATAAAGCCTTCTAGTTTCAACTCTCAATTGCTATAAACTAAGAACATATCTTTTGTCCTTTGTAAATCTTGAAGATCATCTTTACGACTTTCCAGTTTTGCTCGCCTAAATTGGACTGAGATCTGCTCATGATACTCAGAGCATATGCAACATTAGGCCTGGTATATAACATAGCATACATTATGCTTCATATGTCGGATGCATAATATATGTAAGTCATCCTCTATTTTTCCTCAGGAGTCTTTAGGGACATAGATTTAGAGAAATGAAAACTATAACTCTTGGGGAGGAATCCTCTCTAGGACTTCTCCATGATGAATCTCTTCAACATCTTATCTATGTACACAAATTGAGATAGTCCAATCATTCTCTTCAATCTATCTCTATAGATCTTAATCCCCAAATATAGGATGCTTATCCCAAATCCTTCATAGAGAACTAAGTAGACAACTTAGCCTTTGTTGACATATATCATTTTCAATAAGTAGGATATCGATAATATAAATCACAACATATATGGTTCGTCTGGATTCCTGAGGAAACCAAATAATTTGATTACCTTATCATTCGTCTAGATTCTTGAGGAAACCTAATAATTTGATTGCCTCATTGAATCGGGTGTTCCAGCTTTGAGAAGCCTATTTGAGTCTATAAATAGATCTCTTAAGCTTGCAAACCTTTTGCTTATTTCAGCTCTCTGGCTAATACATATAGATCTCTTCCTTAATTTTCTCATTAAGAAAGGTGATCTTCACATCCATCTGTCATATCTCATAGTCAAAATATGAGGATATAACCATCAAGATCTAAATAGATTTAAACATCACCATTAGTGAGAAGGTTTTCTCAAAGACAACACCTTGTCTTTGAGTATTACCCATCACAAAAATCATACCTTATAGGTCGTTACCTCTCCATCTACTCCAAACTTCTACTTTTAGACCTATTTACAACCAATGGGTACAATACCCTATGGTGGTCCACCAAGGTTCATACTTTGTTGGAGTACTTGGAGTCTATGTCGTATTGCATAGCATCTTGCCATCTCCTTGAATTGATGTTAGATATTAATTTTCCATAGTTTCTTAAATCACTTTCCATAGAGGATCTCCTCTTGTTGTTCTTTAACAAAAGGCTATACCTCTCAGTAGGCCTCGAGATCCTTTCGGATCTTCGAGGAAGATGTGTGATAGAAGTGTTAGTTGTTGTGGTTAATGCACTACTGCCTCTTGTGGGACTTATTGTAGCTCTTAAATTTCTTCAAGTTCTACAACTTTGCCAATTCGATCCAGTAAAAATGCCTCCTTAAGAAAGATGTCATTTCTCAAAACAAACATCTTTCATTCTGAGGGGTCGTAGAACCACAAATTTGCATAAGATGGATCTATATTCAACTTATCTCCCACATGTTACTTCATATAAGTAGGACAACCCCATATCCTCAAAGTAAATGTATGAAGGGGTCTTGTCGTTCCACTTCTCATATGGTATTTTAGGAACCAATTTTGATGACACTCTATTCAATACAATTCTAGAGCATAGCCCAAGAATGAAAGAAGAAGTCTAGTGAAACTCATCATGGACCGAACCATGTCTCACAATGTTAGGTTCCTAAGCTCAGCTGGAGTTATGGGCAAAGTCCACGACGAGAGAATCCCATTTTCCTTTAGAGAATTGAAACTCCAAACTCAAGTATTGGTCTCGTAGATCAGATCAAAGAGTCTTAACACTTTACCTGGTTTATTTCTCCCCTTCATGCCTAAAGTCTTTGAACTTTTCAATAGTTTAGACTTGTACCTTAAAAATGCACATACCCAAACCCAGAGCAATCATCGGTAAAGGTAATGAAACATTGGTAGTTCTCTCGAGCACTAAAATTTAGTTGCTTGCATATATCCATATGGATCAAATCCCTTGGATTTGTAGAATGTTTTACTTGTCCAACAAATGGTAACTTGGTCATCTTTCCCTTTAGGCAAGACTAACAAGTTGGCATTTCTTGCTCATCCTCAAGGCCAAAAAATTATGCCAATTTGTGAACTCTCTTCTTAGAGATATAACCTAGTCTAGCATGCCACAAATATGTGGTACTATGCTTATCTAATTTTTTTTTATTTTGTCGAACATGGAAGATGCAGTTTTAAGGTGTGATAGAATATAAATCATTTGTTAATACTTTAGTATGAATTAATGAAAACCTAAAAAAATAGAACAACTTCTATTATAAATAGAAAAACTATAACATTCTCTATCCAAAAATTAGAATAGAGATGATGTTCATTATTAATCAGGAATGTAAAAATAATTATTTAAATCTATCTACTTTTGAGTGGAGACATTTGGGTCCCAGTGAACTAGAATTTAGAAAGGGGCTAGTAGTCTATTGCTTCAACCCTACAACAACTAGAGTTAGGTTCATACATAATTGATACCTTTTGCATTAGTTTTTTCAAAATTATACTTTAAAATTTAATTTTTAATGTGATAAATTTTTATACGATTCATGTATTTGGGATAATTATTTTAACTTGTAAAACTTGAAACTAGATAAAAAAAACTAATCTACTAGTCAAAATTCAAATTTACTGGTTCACGACTGTCCTCGCAGCGTGTGTCCTTTAGAAGGCTTAGCGTTGTAGCATGATTAGAAAAATTTCTAAGGCACCACGACGCCATTTGAAATTTTAATCTAATGAGTTTGGCGTTGCGGCGCCACTGAGTACTGTACTGGATAAGTTTTTTTATTTTTCAAATTTGTGGAAAATTAATTTACAGAGTTAAATTGTTAATTCTAAATTATAAAAATTATTTATGAAGCATTAAGAAATTATTAATCCCAAATATAGAGTCAACACATAAAAAGAATGGTAAATTTACATATTTTTATATCTTATGATGATTTTAATTAGCATGTTGTCATTGGATGATCATGGGGCTTAGACCAATGTGATTGGATTTTTTTTATGCACTTTATGATTTTAAATATTTATTTTTTTATTATAATGAGGCCTATGAGTCTCGTCTTTCTCTATTTTCTCTTGATGTATTTTCTATATCTATTTTATGTACATCCCATTGGACTTGTTCCAACAAATGGAAATGGATCAAGTCTAGGTTGGGCTTGCCTGGACCAGAGACTTGACCCGCTAAGGCCTTCAGGACCCAAACTCAAACCCACCCCAGATGTCACAACCTCCCAAAAATATGCATATATATATATATATATAAACAACCTGTGCAACATAATTTGTACATGTATGCGCATGTATAACTTTTTTTTTTTCATTTTTCTAGCTAGGTAGTTTGACAAAATACTAATAAAAGTAAAGTGTTTCCATATCCTGTAATACTATATATACATAGATAGTTATTTAAATAATAACAAGGTCTATTAAAATCATCACAAACTCATACTCATTTACAATGGAGTTTTGAAAGTGATATACAGGATGAAGTTACTAATATAATACAATAGATCGTAAAATCAAAAGCACAACCCATAAATAGCCAAAATAGGTTGTCATCCATGTACATTGATCTTTGAAAGCTTAACTCATATAATTCATGCATGGTAAGTGAGCATGGTGAGACTTGAGATCTCTAGTTTACTAGGCTAGTAGTGGAGCTTCTTGAGAAAGAATATCATATACATTCGGAATTCCCGTTGTCATACAACTAAAAATTGATCCTAACCACATGCATGTGAGATTCATAATAATATAGAATGATGATCCATGTTCTTGATCCCTTCTGCCTTGATTTTAATCCCTTATTTTTCTTGGTTTTAATTATTTGTGGTGTTTGCTTATTTGCTTGTTTAAGTTTTTAATCAATCACCCAACTCTTCGATTTGGTCAAATATAGTCGGATAGTCTAGATTCAATAGTTGCACACACACTCCTTTAGGAAATGTTATATGTGCACTCAAGCACTTTATTACTTGTTGACTAGTACACTTGCTAGTACGTGTTGGTCACAAAGCACATGCACACCAAGTTTTTGGTGCCGTTGCCATGGAGTGTGACTTTGCAATATTGAGTTGATTTATCTAGCTGTAGTTTGACCATTTTTCTTGTTATATTTTTATTTCTTTATTTCATTTTTTGTCTAAATTACTTTGAGAGTTCTTGTTTTACATTATAGGTATTGTTGATGTATGACACGGTCATCCACTCGGGATATCACACCATACGACCCTAAAATGAAAAGAAGTCTTCACATTTTATTGAAAGAACCAAGAGAGGAAATGATGGCCAATAATTAGCAAGATGTGGAAAATTGATCACTGTTAAACTATGCCAAACCTTCAGTCAATCGGACCAATGCAAGCATTCGGAGGTAGGTAATTCAAGGAAACACCTTTGAAATAATCGGTGATTATTCAAATAATTTAAACTTCATTCTAATTTGGTGGCTTGCCAAGTGTTGACCGCAATGCCCATATTACCAATTTCATGGAGATATGTGACACTTTTAAACATAATGGAGTGACTGATGATGTGATTAGATTGAGATTATTTTAATTTTTCTTGAGGGATAAAGGCAAGAGTAGGCAAGAGTTGGCTCAAGTTGTTATCCGCCGGATCAATTATTACATGGGAGGCTATGGCACAAGCCACTACAGGAAAACATGTAAATAGCGATGAATAGCGTATATTGTCGCTAATAATTATCTTAGCGATGCAATTTACAATCTTCATCACTAACAACAACAAAAAATTTAATTTAATTTTTTTATCTAAATTTAATGATGATATAAGATATTTTGTCACTAAGGTAAATCAATTTTTTATACTTAGCGACGACATTCATTCAGTTCCTCACTAACTGTAATTTTTTTTTTTATCTAATATTAGCGATGATAAAAGATATTTCATCGCTAAGGGAAATGGATATTTTTACTTAGCGACGAACTGGATTTAATTCCTCGCTAAAAATAAAAAAAAGATAATTTATTTTTTTTATATACACTTAGCGACAAGAATGTGTAATGTCGTTGCTAATATTTCTAAACTTAGCGACGAATAAAGCGATTACGTCACTAAGGTAAAATATTTATTTTACTTAGTGACGATATTGTTTAATGTCATCGCAAACATTTCTAAACTTAGCGATGAATAAAGTGATGGCGTCGCTAAGGTAAATAATTTTTTACTTGGCGATGAATTTTAGAAGATGTCATCACAAACACTAAAATATTTTTAACTTAACTTAGTGATGAAATACATCGTTTTGTCGCTAAGTTAATTTTTTTTTATTTAGCGATGAAATTTTCTCAAGTTGTTGCTAAGGTCAATATAATTTCTGCCGATAATTTACTCTTCTCCCATTCCAGTTTTGAAATTTCCTAAATCCCTTTTCCCCTATTCTCGTCTTTCCCAAATCAGCCCGCCGCGATTCAGCTCTTCCATCCCATCTTATCTAGCTGTGGTGATTTCTTTTGTGCAGCAGCACTGACGTCCAACCATCAGCACCAAGCTCTACCTCCAACTCTACTACCCCCTCTGCGGCTGTACTCCTCCATGCAAAACATAGAGCTTCGTCTGAACCTGCCACCGGCCACCACAACTATCGCAACCTCGCCATCGGTCATCTCTTCCAGCTTCGCAATAAGTATTCATTTTACAAACTATTTTTCTTATTTTTTTTATTCGATTTGAAATGGATTTTAATTTTGCTTCATTTCCAAATTGTGTTTTTTTTTTTCCAGTTTATATTTTCCAATTAAGTTTCTGTGCTTATGTATGAATATTATGAAGCTAGTAATAAAGTGTATGTATATATGTTCCATTTACGATCAGTGCCATAGTTTCTGATTAATTACATGATTTTTTTTCAATCTTATTATTTTAGACATTGAGGTTTGATTTCATTAGTCAACCGCAGTATCTCTGCCTTGCAATAGCACCGCCGATACCATTTTCAGCTCATTTATTTTAATTTCCAGTCTATGTGTGTTGCTATATTAGAGGTTCTTTATTAAATTAAGGATGCTTGGATACTTTTTATAATTCTATGTACCTGTTAATTTAAGAACTCGGAAGTGGCTATAACTTAAGAACATAAATATTTTTTGTGTTTATTTTCTATTTTTTTTTCTTTTGTGTTATATTTTGTGGCTTATGAAATCACTTTCTATAGAGTTAAAAGGGAGTACCAATGTCTAAATAGATATATCTTTCAAAGAAATAAAAAAGATTTGAAGTAAAAAGTGGAGTATTCTTTACATGCAAATTAGAATACAAAATATCACCTTTCATCATATAAATTAATTTTCACTTTCTGTGCGCATGCATTCACAACCTTAGACCCCGTTTTGAATTTAGCATCAAAAAATTTTAAAATCTTGAATGATTTTAAAATTTGATGTTAAATTCTGAATTGTCCAGTTTGGACAGTTTGAGAACGTGTACTTAACTATGGTTCAATTAGTATGCTATTTGTCTTGTGTACGTGGTTAACTATTTTGGTTCGTATCTCCCTTTGTTCTTCTGGTACACTGTAATATGTGTACTCGGAGAACTATGGGGAGATGTTGCTGAAATTTTTACATGCATGAAACAAAGTGATCATACTTATAAAAGTACAAATAAGTGCACGTTCTTAAATGGGATAGGGCCCTTACCAATGAGTGGAAGGAGAAGTAGAAGCAATGCATGCCATTAATGAACACGAATACTTTAAACTCAATTATCTAATTACTATCATCAACAAGTCGTATAATTATGGATTGAAATTAGATAATGAATCAGAATCGAGTGGCACCAGAATACATAAATGATTTAAATAATTTTTTGGATGTAGCAAAGAATTATATGTCAACCTTTGGGTTATCGAAGATTCATTGTCCTTGTCGAAGGTGTGAAAATTTATATCAATTTAATTTGGATTACATTCAAGTACACCTTTATAGATGGGGGATTTCTAAGTTATACAAAGTGTGGACTTTTCATGGAGAAGTTACTACACCAATTGATAATACGAATCCCGTAAATGAAGTTGAGCATGTGAGTGTGGACAAAAAAGATGATACTTTCTTTGATATGTTAAATGACTTAAGGGATGCTGAAGTTGTTGGTAGTAGTGGGGTTCGACGGAAGGATAATAATGAGAACCCGTCTGTAGAGGAGTTGGGAGAAAGTTATATATCAATGTTTGAAGAAGCACATCAAGAGTTATATTTCGACTGTACTAATTTTTCTGCATTTAGTTTCTTAGTGAAATTAATGCATGTGAAGGTGTTGAATTGTTGGAGCAATAAGTTATTTAATATGTTGCTTTAATTATTGCGAGAAGCATTTCTGAAACCGATTGCAATTCCTAGCTCTCATTACGAAGCCAAGAAAATGTTAAGAGAGTCAGGGTTGGGATATAAATCTATATATTCTTGTAAAAATAATTGTATCGTATTTTAGGATGAGCACGAGGGCAAAGATACATGTTCGACATGTAGGAGTCCTGATTTAAGTATGATGAGGTAAACAAGAAAAAAATCTCAAAAAGTCCTTTGATATTTTCCTTTGAAGCCAAGATTGAAGTGGTTATTTTTGTCGAAACATATAACAAGAGATATGAGATGGCATAAAGAAAAAAAATATTGAAACAGACGGGGTACTGAGATACCCAAATGATGGTGAAGCGTGGAAAGAGTTTGACAAATTGCATGAAATATTTGCAGATGATTCTAGAAATGTTTGTTTGGGCCTGGCAACTGATGGTTTTAATCTGTTTAGAAACATGTCAAATGCTTACAGTATGTGGCCAGTTTTACTTGTGCCGTATAATTTGCCCCTATTAAAATGATGAAATCATTGTACATGATTATATTTGTTTTAATTCTTGGGCCTAAGGCACCTGAAAAAGAGATAAATGTGTACTTGTGTCCTTTAATCAATTAATTGGAGTTATGGAGTGAGGGGATAGAAGCATATGATGCAACTACTGAATGGATATTTTGATTACATGTTGCTGTTATATTGATAATTCATGACTTCCCAGCATATGGGACAGTGTCTGGGTGGAGTACTAAGGATTATAATACATGTCCTGTATGTCTTGAAGATACTGTGAGTCAAAGATTGTGCAGTAAAATATATTACACATGCCATCATTGGTTCTTACATGATAAGCACTCGTGGCGTAAAAATAAGAGCTTCAATGGGAAGTTTGAAAGTGAAGGTCCACCACGAACCTTTAGTGGTAGTCACTGTACATTTCTTTTAATAAATCTGGTGTAATGCCCAATTTTATGACAAATGCATTGATCCTGAATCTATCAATACAATTGTAGTTATCCCAGAAATTAAAATAGTACTTGTGACTACGGAAGCATCTGCATCACCTACTTCTTTTGTCTTTGCATATACTCTCCCCTAAACTCTCCCCAGAATTGTTGGGCAATCCTTTGTTATATGTGCAGCCTTTTTACACTTAAAGCAATAATTAGTACCAGTAAAGCATTCCCTAAAATGAATCTTCCCACACTTAGCACATTTAGGCATTTCAACTGTAGCAGAAGTCTGCCTGACTCTAGGATGTTTTTATTTCCCTTGGTTTGATTTTTTCTCTCATTTCTTCCACTGATTCTTATATTTCTTGGAGTGAATACTTGCTTCTTTTGTTGATGAAATTTCTCGATCTCTTTCTCATCTATGTCAGCCATCAAAGCCTTGTCCACCAATTCTCTAGACTCTATTGCTGAAGACATTCTCACATCTCTTCTAATTTCAAGATTAAGGCCCCTCAAGAAATGATTCATCTTCTTATTGTTGTCTCTGGCGATGTATGGCACATACGTACAACCCTTTTTAGATTTTTTCACTTAATCACATACAGACATTCCTCATTCTTTTAACTCTAGGAATTTTTTTACTTTGAGTGACCTAGCATATCTGATGAAATACTTATCATAAAAGATTATTTTAAACCTCTCCCAATTTAGCTTTTCCATATTTACTGTAGGCTTAGCTTCTTCCCACCAGGTTCTAGTATCCTTCTTCAATAAAAAAATTGCACAAAGTACCTTCTCAGCATCATCAATTCACATATAGTCAAAGATAGTATCTAATGATTTCACCCATTCCTCTATAACCATGGGATCAGTCACCATTAAAATCAATAGGTTCCATCTTTCTAAATTTCTCATATATAGCTTATGAAGTATCCTGTCGAGCTTGTAGTGGAGGAAGTTGTTGATTCTGTTCTCAGTTTCTTTATTGCATATCTAGTAATTGTATCTATTCACCATGCATTCTAGTTTGTTGTTGAATGAGAATAGTCAAATTATTCACCAAATTACGATTACCCTCATGATCATCCACTGTCTTCTTTTTTGGTGCCAGGCTTGCTATACATTGCCTAATCTCATTCCATTCATTAGCTAATAATAAATGCATAATCATGATAAATAACTGAAAATGAAATCTAATCAAGTAAACAAATAAACAAATAAACAAATAATTGACCAAGTTTCCTAGCCATGATGTGTTCATATGCCTTCTTCTGTCTACAGTAATGACTAAACCTCTGCTCTGATACCACAAAGTATAACACCCCTTAACCTAACTGCAGAACCTAAACAAGCTAATACAGTTAAGTCAAAAAATGTTAATTTTTCATCAATACTAGAGTTATGGTTTTAAAAAAAGTTTCCCTTTTTGGCAATAAGAGAAAAGAACTTGAATTCATTTGTTATTTTATTTCAATGTAAACACATAATTTACATAGATCAAAATCGAGTACATGATGCTATTATCCCATCTATAGTTTAACACATCTATTTACAAAACCATAACAGAGTGGCTTATTTAAAAACAAAATAGAGTTATCAAAATAGGCTACAAAAACAGCTCGAAGTATGGCATATGAACAAATCTCTATTCGTCTGCTTTAGAGACTCAGTCAATCTCTAAACCTGTATATTTCCATCTACATCACAAGAATCTAATAAGCCAAAGGCTTAGTAAGGTAAAATCAATGCAATAACAAATATAGTACATGCAAAAATCATAAATCATTAAATTAGTTATTCAATTCACTAACTTTCTTTCATAAATCGTTCTTTAGGGCCCTTGAAGTGTGATACCTAACTAACAGTAATATACTGTAGTTTTCAGAACTTGTTCATAATTATTTTCCAATAAGAGCCATAATACGGGGTTCCATATTTGGTCTTTCAACCTCAGGTATTAGTCGTATTCTAACTCATTTACTATGACTTTCCTATACCAGTTTTTCAACCTCAAGTACCATTTATTGGGTCATCCGGTCACTCTCATGTAAGACCCCCACCACTAAATATAGATATTGGTATAACAATAATTTTGACAAGGTAGCACATGTGTGTGCATGTGTGTGTGTGTGTATATATATATATTTGTATTTTTTTTTGCAAATTTAGCACTTTGAGAAAACAGTAAAATATTTTCTCACATATAACCCTGTATATAGAAAATTCATTATTTATATAAAAACACAACATCCATCATAGTCACACTATTCTCAGACTTATTTACTATAAAATTTCAAGAGTTATATAGGACATGGTATCCTAAAGTTATAATACGATAAACTTAAAAATTATAATAATAGCCTATACTTTCGGAAGAAGTAAGGACATTTTATATTTTGTAACCCTTTATATATAGACACTAATTTACACAATAATAATGATTGTAAAAATTAGAATATGCCCACAACACAACCCAACAGGTCATCATCCATATACAATAATCCTTAGAAGCCTTTAGGAGCTTCAATAACCAGTCCAGTAAGCCTCAGAATCCTAGGCATCACCATGCCTACCTACAATGAATGAACTAAATGAGCTAATGCTCAATAAGTGAAAATCATGCATGCTAAAGAGATAATCTAACATATATGCGATGCATCTCTATGAAATCATGCCAGGAATGCAAGCTCCTAGACTGAAATAGTTCATTCAAAATCATTTTCCACCATTGGGCCCTTGGCCAAACTACTATGTACCGAATAGAGCTTTCAATAATATCAATATTCACATGGCTATAAACAAATTGACACAGTTTGGGGCCATCTCCTGGGATCACTAGATGTCCACCCCTTGTCTTCCCCTGTGATCTTCCAGAAGTCTTCCACCAACGGCGTCAATAAGGGCATAGTCAAGTAGTCCACCATCTCGTGACCATTAGAGGCACACCCCCTGTCAACCCCTATGATCCTCTGAGAAGTAACACTCGCGACACCCCAAAATATCACATAAGCATGCCTCGCATGCCTCGGTACACTAGTAGTGGCCAACCAAAATATTTTCTTTCTGAAAATCATATCTCAAATCATATCGTGCAGGCAAGAAACTTAACTATACTCATATACCGTGCATGCACATGTAAATGCTCATGAATGGTATGTTCAATATGAAATGTAAGTCATCTTGCTCTCAACATGTTTCAAGAATTATAAGACTCTTAAAGTACATACTATATTTGTCATCCAATCAATTTAAAAATTATCAACAAATTAGGTATAAATGCTTCAAGACATACTATGTTCATGCATTGTAGTTGCAAATGAATTCTCACTTACCTTTGATCGGTTGTGTGTCACTTCTAGGTTTCTTAAGTATTACTCCCCAACCCTAGATGTGAAACAATCTGTAAAAATACAAGATATCAATTACCATCCTCAATTAACAAGTTCATTATACCTAATGTAGTATAAAGGTCTTGAATCTTACTTTAACTAAACAACCTTACCACTTAGAAACTATAACCGAATACAACATTCTACGTACCTTTGTTCCACATCTTAAATATATACTAACCTCAATTAATTGATGTATTATAACTCTTACAATAGTACCCTAATTGTTAGGGATCAAATGCACCACATCTATGTTGGAACATGTTAATGAACCGAATGGGATAGATTCACAACTTCACATTTTCTTGCTGCCACATTAATTTGTATGATGATTTTGATACCCTTAGACATATTCATTCACTCCCAAATTTTTATCACACATAGATAACATAAAAAAAATGTAACCATGTTGTATAATGGCTAAAACTCACGGATATAGCATCCCAAGTTCAGCTCCCTTCACAGCATACTGAAATAGTTTTTTCCTATCGTAATAGTTTTGCGCACTTCATGACATTAATAGTTTTGACACTCTTAATTGTATTCAACCACTCCAAAATTTTCACCAAACTTAGATAACATATACAAAGAGATAACCAGGTCTAGTATTTCCAAAAAATAATGGATTTATTGCTGTAAATCCAGTCCCCTTCACATAGGACAGAATCTGAAATTCAATGGAGACAGTTTAGAGCATCTCTTTAATTGTCATGCCATATTTTAACTCCCAAGCTATCCAAACCTAAATACATAATATTAACTCCTATATAAACACGTTCATGATGATAAATATAGAATTTACCTAAGGTTTCTTGCAGATTTTAAGCTCAATAAACTAGAAATCAATATATAAACAATTTCTGCCCCTTAGTGGTTCTACTATGTGTTTGCAACCACAAATCATTCTTTTATGCATAATAACACTATGAATAACCTCTAACATCATCATGAACAAGATAATAATCTTAAGAAATCACAAAACCCTCAAATAATATAAAAATTGATGTCAAAACTGTATATGAACTTCACCTATGCCAGTTTCAGCTTCTACTTGGGATTACTACTTCCTTTTGCTTCCTTTGCCCTTTTCTATCGCTTGGAATCAATTAGGCCCAGCTTAGAGAGATTTTGACATGAGTTTGGACCCTGAAAATGATTGACAATGGTTAAGGGTCATGGGTAAATGGCTAAGAGTGAAAGAAAGCTTGAGGTGGCGTTTGAGGTGCTTGCTTAAGCTTGGTAGCAAGCATGAGGTGGTAGGTTGTGGTATAAATCTGACCTTTAACCCATCTTTCAAGCCTAGATCAGATATGTCTTACTATACATTAATTTTATTGCATCCTATTTTAATTACCACAAGATACCATAGATAATTCATAAGCTAATTTCCTAACCGTTCATTTAATTTCTTACCCGATTGTCACCCGATTCTTAAATAATTATCCATATTAAAAATTATATAATCTTATACATAAATGAATATTGTAATATCACCTTTAAATCATATTATCTTATGTCTAATGTCCCAAATATGTAATTTACTGATATATACTTTTGAAATACCTGGATGAAATCGAATCAAACCGTATAAGCTTACTAGTAACAACTTTAACAGTTCTAAAATTATAACCTATATATCCCATCGACATCCAATATTGATCAACCTCATTTTCTTCTTAATTCAATATAATGTTAATTGCTTATATTATGATGATCGAAAACTAACACCATATGAGATTTTCTAAAAATTTAATGACCAATGTGATTATAAGGTAAAACGGATCATGCCATGTAGTTTCAATGCAAGCACTTATGAATAAATTGTAATGTATGAATCATATTGGCCAAGTGAGTAGTGTGAAGATTGGATATTACATCTTACGTCCTCACCTACCCGACCATCAATCAAGTACCATACGTTTTTTTCAAAAACCTCACTATATTCTTGATAGTATCATGCTTCATGAACCATGAATGCATCAAACATTATATCATTTGACAAATAATGACAATTACAATAAAACATGAACAACATTATATGATTCTTGTGATACAGCAAATGAAAGTTTCAACTTACCTCAAGTCCCCTTTATGCTAAGTGAAAAGGTCAGTCTCTTTGGAAGATAAGATGTATTAAAGGCCTAACATAATCAAATCATGTACCTTTCAATATCCTTTTAATAAATCACATAATTTATTCTAATTAAAATCATATACACTTCTCCATCGTTTGTAAACAATTCCATATCATTTGCATGACCTAAAAAACAATGCATACTCCATATTTTACTACTAATTCAAGATATTAAACATTAGAGCAGTCACTAAATCACTAATAATTCAAACATAAATATTAGTGCAGCCAACAAAACTTGAACACAATTCAGATTAACGTGACCTAAACTCGGTTCTAACTTAAATTGATTCTAACCTCAATTAAGCAACCTAATTGCTATTGTTCATAATCATTTTTAAGCACTTCCAAACATAATATAACCATTACAAGATCAATAGAAACAAGTGAATTAAGCATATTTCACAAGGCTATCAATTTTTTCTAGAAACTAATTTAACTAGGTTGGTTTTGGCTTATCAATTTTTTCTAGAAACTAATTTAACTAGGTTGGTTTTGGCTTCAAGTCTATCCCACTTGAGTTTTCATTCATAAAAAAACATAATAAAACATGTAACCATCCAAGATACTACAAATTAATCATAAAAAAATATTGAAATAGAATATACCTTGATTAAATTGGAATTAAGTTTCAAAATCAATTATTTTCAAGCTTAAAAGTGCATAAACTTGTTCTAGTTTGTGTTTTATGGATTTCTATGGATTGAATTCAGTTTTTTATGAGTATGAGCATGTAGAAATTTGGGAGAAACTTTGGAGAAGAAGGCTGATAATTTTTTAGGAGCTTCCACAAGAAAATATAACTTAAAATCTCTTCTTTGACATTTCAAAGAGAGGTAAGTAGATGGTGATGCTTGGTTGAATCATGCTTGGTTTCTTGTCATACAAAGAGCCATGTTTATGGGCTAGGGAGATGACAAAAAATGATGTTTTAGTGTATAATCAAGTGTAATACAATTTAGAATGATTTCATGCAACCTAGTCAACCTATCAATCAAATTGCACAATTTTACACACTTTTAGTTCTTAGTCAAATGTAATATATTTCAAGGAAATATTTGGCCAAATAATCATTTTAGAATGTAACAAGTATGGATCAATACAAATAATTTATTTCATGGCCATTCAAGACATCAATCTTTCTTAATTGAAATACCAAGCTTTTCACTGCAAAAAGCCACTTAAGGAATATGTTAAATAAAGAAATAAAAGTTTGATCTCATATTTCATATACTAATGCATGTTAAAGCATAACTGGAGTATATAGTAACAATTATTCATGTTCTGCAATCATGTTATTTGTATGTCATAATCCGATAATGCGTATTGATTAGATGCATATTGATGCAAGATACTTATTATTGGCTATGTAGGTGATAATTGAGCATTACAATTTGAGCTTAATGATCTCATTTGTACAAGTTTGATCATCAAAAGTGGCAAATAATTCATCAATTTTTTTCAGATGTAAGTAAGGGTTTTCACAGTCTAAACCATAAAAATTAGGAAGTAAACGGATTATACTTGACTTGAATCAATGAAACAAGAAGAAGAATTTTGAGGAGGTTGCAAGTAATAAAGCATGGTACGCACCATTAATTCTCATTTTCATCATAGATACTTTCATTTCCAGCTATGGTGGAAGTGTTGGGTTCTCTATAACCTAGGGGATAAGCTTAGCGAAAATTAAAATTTTAAAATAAAATATGTAATAATGTTTATTGCATTACCCCCAATTTTCTTGTGATTTTAATGATCGACATTATTAACAATTTAATTAACAGAATATAAATTAAGAAAGTGATGTAATTCATTACATTTTCCGTGTTGCAAAGCTTTCACCAAGGAGTCCACACGTTCTCCCTTTAAACAAGTCCACACCTTGGACTAGAAGAACCAAAATAAAAAACTTACTAGTGTTCTTTTTCAAACTTAGAAAAGAGTGTGCATTAATCTTTAATCCAACCGGTGGAATCAAAGATAAAGTGTTTATAATGATTGTTCTTAGTCTAACCAGTGGAAGACGAGCAATATACTTGGATATTGAAGAGAAAAGAAGAGGAGAAAAGAGAAGAAAGAAAACATTTTTCTTTTTCTTGCTATGGCCAAATTTTTTAGAGTGGAAGTGAGGGATTTTTGTCTTCAATTTTCTATTTAAATAGAGCCTACAAAAACTAGGTTAAACCTAATATTAGCCTCATATGTTGAATTGGTTGTTTGGAAAGTCTAACTTTCCTACCAAACTAAATCCACATCAATCCAAAATTCCTCCTCCCTCTACTCTTAGTGGCTAAAAATTTGGTCAAAATTGGCCTCTAATTTTTGTCTCCTTCTAACCTTCACATTCGTTGAACCTATCCCATAAAATATCTTATATCAGTTAAATAAGAAAAATCATTTTTTTATTTAATTTATTTCTTCTAATATTCCAAGTGGGCTTATACTAATGAGCCATTTTAAGTTGGGTTTGGACTTCATCAAGCATATTAACTAATCTAATTAATTAATTAATTCACTCTAAACTTAACTAATTTGAATTAATTAAATTATTAATTAATTAATTTAGTTAATTAATTAATTAATTATATCCAACTATTTGGATTAATTTTAGTCTAAAAGTTATTCATTCCAAATCATGTGTGACCCTTTAGGTTCACTACTAAGCTAGTAGTAGGATTGCAATATTTATAACTTATGAATAATAATTATTCCAATTAATTAATCCATTCAGAATTAACTCTTTAATTTTAAGAACCTTACTATCCATGAAAACACTAGCAAGTAATCATGAAAAACTAGTTTTAGGTGAAATAGCAAGTGAGCTTATTATAATTACGAATACCATGCACATAAGGTCCTTCCGTTAACTAATCTTCTGATTGAATCTATGGTATGGATAAAAGTCAAAACCCTAATCAACTCAATAACTATGATTCTATTTCAGAAACCCTTGATAAATCATTAGAAACCATTTTCTAACATTCATCATACCTATATGCAGGTTGTGTTAAATAATAAATTTCTCGTAAGTCCGAAGTCGATCCCCAAGGAAGTTGCTTGAAGTTTTTAGCATTATATTTCTTTAAAAAAGGGTTTTATGTGGTTTAGAATATAAAGAAAAATTTATACTACAAAGAAATCAAAGTAATAAAAGTACTGATTAGGGATTTGCTCTTGAGTTTTAGATGGAGGAATGATTATTTATTCTTTTTACCTCTTTTAAATACCATTGGAATCCATACATAATGAAGATTCCAATGGGAAGATGTTATTAAATAGCTCATACATTAAAGTAATCATGATATTGTCTTACTATTTGCTAATTATATTTTAATACCAATACTTATTTATGGGAACAAGTATTTATACATAACTTTGTCTATAATAAATTAAGATTTCACATTAGCAGTCAGTAAGGTAGAACCGTATAATAATCTAAATGAATCCAAGTATTTATTATGGCATTGGTGATACAAAAATCAAGAATCTCCACTAAACAAGAAGGGCTTTAATGCTAACATTTATTTATGGGATTAAGTATTTATGCACACCTTTGTCTACAACAAATCAAGATTTCACATTAGCAGTCGGTGGGGTAGAACCATACAATAAGCTAAATGAACCCAAATATTTGTCGTGCCATTGGTGATATATAAATCAAGAATCATCACAAAACAAGGAGGGTTTTAATGAAAAATTAAAATAATAATACAACACACCTGAATATTATTCACCTTTATAATTATTCCTCTTCTTCCATCAAGAGGTTTAACCTTTCTTATCAACTAAATGAAATTTAGAAAGATATAATAAAAATAGAAGAGAAACTAAAGAATACATTTCTATTACTACTAGAAAATTTACATTACAACTAGGAAACTTAACCTGAAGAAAGACAATAGTAAAACTTTCTTTTCCCCTCTAAGGGTTTTTTATGTGTCTTGAATGCCATCTAAAAACCCCTATTTATAGTAGAAGAGTGCCTAAATTGGCATCTCCACATGCACTCCAAATTAACTTCACATGTGCTCTAAATTCATATGTCCTTTTCAGATCTAAATATGGAAATACATTTTTTTCCATGCAATCAGCTGAATTTGAAAATGTGATCAACATGAAACTTGTATATTTATTTGTTCACTTTAGTTTTCAATTTGAATCACCTAATTCCAATAAATAGGGAAAAATGTATTCTTGATTTAATGTGATGTGTCAACATAGATAGATCCTTTCCAATGCACATATTTTGATGAATTTTCTGTTGTAATCAAGGCTGAATTGGGCTGAACTTCTAACAAAAAAGTTGTATCTCTGTTTCTTATCTTTCAAATGAAGAAAGATTCAAGTCTATAAGGATTTTGAGCAGAGAGTTATGCCTAAAATATAAAAATGGCACAAGTTTCAAAATATGCTTATTTTGAATTTAACAATTACTTGTAAAGTCCAAGTGATTTATTGCATATATTTTGTTCTACACATGGTGGACTTAGCTAAAAATGGATGTTTTCTTCTAATTGTGATGCTTCTTTAATCTAATAAAATATTATCTCCCAACTTACTCACGAAATGTATTGTCTTATTTGATTTTATTTTGGCTCTTTTTGATCTCTTTTTGTTCATTGATTCCCTAACACAAATCATTAATAAAACTATAATATTAACAATAATAAAACAAGAAAAGTATAAAGGATTTGATACAAAAATATATCAAAATATGTATTTATCAAATTCTCCTACACTTAACCCTTGCTCGTCCTCGAGCAAGCCTAAAATAAACCTAAACTAATCCACTTTGATAGAAAATCACGATTGTATTTAACATATGTAACAGGACTTTAAACCACTAGGTAGCTCATAGAGGATGAGTGTTAGTCTCATAAGGGTTTTCAATGGTGATACCCACAAACACCTATGATAACTAACTTCTAACAATTATTCTTAAAAAGCAACAAAGTAATATGGAAATGAAATCAAACAAGTGTTGAATCTAATCCTTAGTCATCCAAAAGTTAATACATTTTCACAATAAGTACACTTAAGTATGTGTGTGAATAGTAAATATCAATAGTAATAAAACCATGCATGCTTCAAACAAGTGAATTCCCAAAAAACCTCACAAAAACTATCACTCAATCTCTGATAGAAGAGTTAAACATCACAGGCTCTTTTTTTAGTACAAATCTCCACTACACCTAAGGCACCACACAAAATCAAAAGGTCTTCAGTAACAGTTGTAATATGGCTAAAGGGTAGTGATGTGGCTAAAAAATAAAAGGATAGGATGCAACAAAAGTTCTAAAATCTTAATGGGATTAAAGATATAGAGTTATTAATGAAGAATTCACATACTCCATGAATTTCAAGACCGGAGCCTATTATTATTGAATTGGACCACTCTTCGTCATTCTTATTGATTCTTCAACATCCCATTTTTAGTTGCAACTTGTAATATTTTTAACACTTTGCAATTTTTTTAGAAGAGAAACTTCCCCACACTTTTCTTCTATTCAACCCAAATTTCTTTTCCAAGCTCACCTTGTCAATGGAATGTCTCTTAAACTCCAAATTATTTTTAGAAGAAGGGTAGGATAACAGTGTATTTAGGCTAGGTAAGAAGATATGGTTACCTAAAAAATGCTTGTTTATTGAAAGGATCAAATTAACTCACTATGGGGGATGTTCTTTTAGAACATCATATAGGGAATAAGTTGATTTGGCCATGGTGCTAGACAGCCTAATGCCTTAATTATTTTTCAAGTGGTGAACAATTAGTCGTTCACCTCGATAGACCAAAAGAAAAAGTTTTAACACTCAACCTCTTCATATAAAAAATATAAGTGATGATTAAAGCAAGGGCATAAGAACAACCTATTTTGACATCCTTATCTCCACACCGAATAACATAACTATTTGTGCAAAAAAAATTGAGTATAATTATCACAAAAATATATTAATTAAAGAACAATATCAAAGTCCAAAACAACACCCATCATTAGTCAAACAATATTATCCATGCTTAATTTTAATCATTGAAGTTGGAAGATCATCTACGACTTAAAAAAATGACAATTCACAAACTTTTGTTAAAAACTTCACAAACTTGCTATGTTATGCAAAAAAATAGAGGTGCATCTCAAGAGTGTTACAGTTATCCTTTACTCTGCCACCTTTTTTTATAGTTTCAATGGACCCAAAAGAAAACATGCTTGAATTTTTTCTTTAAAAAAAAATAGAAAAATACACATTGAACATACAAGACATGATATCAACTATCCCCTCAACCAACCTAATCGAGACATTGTCTATAATGTCAAAAATAGATAAGAAAGTAGAGTTTAGAAAATATTACATGAAATGTGATTTAATGGAAAATAAATCTGAAACAACATAATATACACTATTAGTTGAAACCATTAAGGATAAATTTCGCAGGTTGAGAGTCAAATTCATTTTATGTTTTCGACCATTGTCCTTGTTGGACCAATCCACACGAGCCAATATTGGATAAAGTTTGGGAAAATATGTTAGAAGTTGATCAATCAGTTGGTTAGGTGTTGGGGCATAAAGAACTCGTATCGCATACGGTGAAATAAAATATTTTATTATAGTATAGCCTACAAAAGATAGCAAACCATCAAAGAAACCATTAATATTAGGAATACATACTGGTTTTTGGAGAACGTTGAGTTATGCCCAAGTGATAACTTGGAATAATTCCTCCAATGTACCAAAACCAATAGGTAGAGTGATGAATGCATTCGCATTGTTTAACATGTTAGGCATTTTATCCTAAAAATGTGACACTTTTAGCTCATCTTCGATGGTCATACCTAAAATATTCTGTACTATTAAAGATTTTGGGATTATTCCTAAAACTTGGACTCCTTCTAGAGCAGAGTAGCATCACTCCCCATTAACCCCAAACTGCCTTGCCCATACACTAAATGAATTCTTCTTTCTGCTAAGTTCAACTTTGGCTGTCCCTATAAACTCACCATTTTTTCCTAAATTGGTTCCACAAAAGACACAAATATAGTTGAACTTGCGAGTGGAATACCCTTCCATTTTTTTTTCTTATTTTTTTTTGAAAATGAGTTGTGCAAAAATGGAGTAAAAACTTTGCTATTTATTGAGGTGTGAACATGGAATGAATTTATTGCACTTCTTTTTTATTTGTCAGAAAGGTTGAAAATAAGGACATAATATTTAAAAATTTGCTAATTATGTATGAATGTACATGTAGTTGTGATTGTGACTCACATCTTTCTCTAGTTTTACGTCCAGTAACTACTAAATGTCCTCTATGGGTCGAGGATATGCTCTCCATCTAGTTTTCTTATAAATTGACAAATAGGGTCTTTTAATGTCAGATTCCCAATATTATGACGCTCATATTCATCCCAGAAGTGATTATAAAAATTAAGAATTGCATGTTGTACTAATCCACAGGAATGCACCACAAGAATCAATATAATGTCATCTAAAGTCTCCTTACTCAGTCCATTCATAATGAATTAAATTTTATCTTCTCAATTTTTAGAAACCATTCCTAAGGAACGATATTTTGTGTTGCAAGTCTATCGAACACATTTGTGACAAACTTGCATTTTTTTCGCTCTTTATTTTTTTTTGAATATATGCTTTTACCTAGAAATGAAAAAAAAATAAAAGAAAGAAGCCTACAAAACAAAAAAAATTTAGATAAAATATGTATATATATACACTTACTAATCATAACAAGGGTTAGAAAGAAAATAAATTTCCTCTTATGAAAATTGATTATCTAAAAATGGTTTAAACCTTTGTCCATTTACTTTTAATACGTTACCAATTCTAGGCTTATCAATGTCAATCTCCCCATAAGGATATACCTCTTTTACAATAAAAGGACCACTCCACTTTAATCTCAATTTTCCAGGATGCAATCGAGAATTATAAAGAAAAATCTTTTGACCAGCCTCAAATATTTTTCTTAAAATTTTATTATCATGAAATTATTTAATTCTTGCTTTATGAATTTTATAATTCTCATATGTATCATTTCCCAATTCTTGAAGTTCATTGATTTGCAATTTACGCAATAAACTTTATGTTCAAGTTCAAGAGGTAAATGACCAGGTTTTTTAAAAACTATTCTATAAGGAGACATGCCTAATGATGTTTTAAAAGCAGTTCTAAATGCCCAAAATGTATCAATAAGTCTAAGAGACCAATCTTTATGACTTGGGTTAACTGTCTTTTTCAAAATTTATTTTATCTCTCTATTCACAAGTTCAACTTGTCTATTTGTCTGAGGGTGATAAGGGGTTACAACTTTATGTATGATTCCATATTTTCTCACTAAAGTGACAAAAACTTTGTTACAAAAATATTTTTCCCTATCACTGATAATTGATCAAGGAATTCCAAGTAGACTTAAAATATTTTCTTTCAAAATTTTTATCACAATTCTGTGATCATTATTTTGATAGAGAATTGACTCGATTTATTTTGAGACATAATCTATGGAAACCAATATGTAAATAAAACTAAATGACAATGGAAATGATCCCATGAAGTCAATACCCCAACAGTCAAAGATTTTAATCACTAGGATAGGGTGTAAGGGCATCATGTTTTACTTTGAAATTGATTCTAACTTTTGACAATTTTCATAACTTTTGTAAAATATGTAAGTGTCTTTGAAAAGAGTTGACTAATAAAATCCATATTGCAAGATCTTTACAACAATTTTCTTTGCCAAAAAGTGACTGCCACATCCCAATAGAAGTTTTTCACCTCAATCAAAAACTTCTTTTTATCTTGGGAATTTTAATATGGTGGTATCTTTCCTGTCACAAAAAAATTAACAATGTCACCAAATCAAGGTAAAATAAAAATATTCAATAGTTGTTCATTAGGAAAATAGTCATTAATAGGTGTGGTTTGAAATGAGTTATCATAAACGAGTCTTGACAATTGATCAGCCGCCACATTCTCTACTCTTTTCTTATCTCGAATCATAATGTTGAATTCCTAGAGTAAGAGAATCCAATTAATCAGTCTAGGTTTGTCATTTTTTTTATAAAATATATTTCAAAGCTTTATGATAACTGAAAACAAAAACTGGTGAGCCAATAAGATAAGATCTAAATTTGTTCAATGCAAAAACTACATCAAGTAATTTTTTTTAGTTGTTGAATAATTCAATTGAGCACTATTCAAAGGTTTACTTGCATAGTAAATGACATGTGGTTTTTTATCTTTTCTTTGTCCTAAGACAGGTCCAACAACATAGTCACTGACATCACATTTATTTCAAAAAGTAAAGTCCAATCTAGAGGTTGCATGATTGGAGTAGACGTAAGCATGCTTTTAAGCTTAACAAAAGCATCTCACAATTTTGAGTCTATTCAAAAATAGTGTCTTTTGTTAGAAGATTACAGAAAGGTTTAGATATTACATTAAAATCTTTGATAAATCTTCAATAAAAACCAGCATGCCCAAAAAATGATCTTACCTCCTTTACAGACTTTAGTATTGGCAAATTGGCAATTAACTAGATTTTAGAATTGTCTGCTTTAATAACTTTTGATAAAATATTGTGTCCAAGAACAATACCAGTTGTTACCACGAAATGACATTTCTCCTAATTAAGTACAATGTTCTTTTCATCACACCTGATCAAAACCTTTTTTTAAATTAGACAAGCAATCATTAAATGAATTACCAAAAATAGAAAAATCATCCGTGAAGACTTCAAAAAAATGTTCTATCATATCACTGAAAATACTAAGCATGCATTATTGGAATGTAGCTAGTGTATTACATAATCTAAAAGGTATCATTTGATATGTAAAAGTACCAAAAAGACAAGTAGAAGTAGTTTTTTCTTGATCTTCAAGTGCAATTGCAATTTGATTATAGCTAGAATATCCATCTAAGAAGCAGTAAAATTTATGTCCCACAACTCTTTCTAAGATTTGATCCATGAAAGGTAATGAAAAATTATCTTTTATAGTAACTGACTTGAGTTTCCTATTATCAATGCACATTCGCCAACTAGTAACAGTCCTAGTCGGAATTAATTCATCAATCTAAGTTTGACTACAGTAACTCTAGATTTCTTTGGAATAACTTGAGTAGGACTTACCTATTTGCTGTTAGAAATAAGATAATTGATTCCATTATCTAAGAGTTTAATGACTTCATTTTTCACTACTTCTTTCATATTACGATTTAGCCTTCATTGTATTTCTCTTGAAGGTTTAGTATTTTCCTTTAAATAGATGTAATGTGTGCGAATTAAAGGATGAATACCTTTGATGTCAACAGTGGTTCATCCTGAAGCATTCTTTTTCATTTTCAGAGTTTCTATCAACTTACCTTCTAGGGATGCATCAAGTTTGGAAGAAATTATTACTGGAAAAGTCTCATTCTCACCCAAATAAGAGTATTTCAAATCAAATGGCAAAGGTTTTAAATCAATCACGGGAGCTTTAATACTTCATGGAATAGATTATATTGATGATGATGAAAGTTCTTCAAATATTGGCTTCTAAAAATATATTTCTTGTACCTGCGAAAATTCAAAGAGAGTATTAGAGTGTATTTTTTTAGAAATACCTTCACTTTCAAAACAAGTTTCTAGAGGATCAATGGAATTAGTGAAAGTAAAATATTCATGAACTAGTTCTTCAATTAAATCCACTTCCTGTACTTTGACATATTCAGCAGGTTGCTTACAATCAATAAATACATTTAGTTCCAAAGTCATATTTCTAAAAGATAACTTCAAAATATCATTCCTATAATTAATCAGAGCATTTGAAGTTGTAACAAAAGGACAACCCAAAATGATAGGAATATGTGTGTGTATATGTAACAAGCTCTATGTCCAAACAATAAAATCTATTGGAAAGCAAAACTTATCAATTTGTACCAACACATCTTCTACTACTCCCTTTAGAACTTCAATTGAACAGTCAGCTAGTTGGAGTACAATAGAAGTTGTTTTAAATTCTTCCAAACCGAACTATTCTTAAATTGAGAAAAATAGAAGATTTAAACTAGTACCAAGATCAAGCAAAAAATGCTTAGTGTTTTCTATAGTACATGAAATGGTTGGACAACCTGGAACTTTGTATTTGAGTAGAGTGAATTTTTGAATGATTGAACTATCACTTTTAGTTAAAAATGTCTTTTTTTGTACATGATGTTTTCTTTTGATTGTACACAAATCTTACAAAAATTTGGCATAAGTTGGAATTTGCTTGATTGCATCCAACAATGGCTTGACTTTTTTAAAAACTTCAAAAAATTTAGCATTTGAGTTCAACTTTTGATTAAGTTGTAATACTTGAGGAAAAATGAGCTAAAGGTGAGTATTTTTCTTTTTCATCATTTTCAAACTCACATTCCTTAAACTTACCTTCAACATCAAGACTATTTCCATTTTATTTTTGAAGGTGGATTTGAAACTTTCTCCTTGGGATAAAAAGTCTTGTCTACAACTTTTCTATTACGAAGAGTTATGACTGAATTAGCCTCCTTGATTAAATTCTCGCCTAAATAAGAAACATGACACTGAGTGGAAGAATTAGGTTGAGCTTGAGCAGGAAATTTACCTTTTTCATGCGTACGCGAAGAAGTTGTCAGCGTTAAAAGTGTGTTTTTTATCTCATTGATGGCTTGTGAAGTCTATTTATTGATATTTGTTTGTCCATCCATAAATTCCTGTAAAGTCTCCTCAAGTGATTTTGTACGTGGAGCTAGATAAGAAAGAAAATTTGGTAGATTTTATGAATGTAGCGGTTAGGCACGGTTCTCATCTTACCAACTAAATTTGGGATGATTTTTCATTGTGGATTGTAAGTTTCAGAATATGGAGAATGAAAAGATTTTTTAAATGTGTTCATGATATTTTCTTGTATGGGAATATTTGGACATTTATTGGTGGAGTATCCAACAAGTTCACAAATGCTACAAAAATTTTCATCTTGCTGATTTCCCTTACTTTTTTAAGTTCCATAGCCTCAACATTTTCTTGTTAAACTAGCAATCCTAACATTTAGATTATCTTCTTGACTATTATTAGCAAGATTAAATCAAATAAAACCTTCGAAAGAATAAACAATATGCCATGCTTGAGAGTTTTTACAAATGATCTTGATATTCTAGGGCTTCATTTAGTTTTTTATAAGAAATTCACCATTACACTTCACCCTTAAGCCACGACCAGACCTTCATTTCAGCCATTTTCATCTTCCAGACACACACCTTAAGGTATCCAAGTGCTCCAAATTGATTCCAAGTTGAAATAAAAATAAGAAAAGCAAAGGAGAAGTGATTACCATCAAGTTTAACCTCAAAATCTGCATAGGTAACACTTATCTACAGTTTTGCCTTTGATTTTTAGATTATTCTGAATGGTTTTATTGTTTACTAAGATTTCAATATCTCTTATAAAAGTTTTAGGAAGTTTTTAGTTAGACTTTGGTGCACAAAGAAAGGATTTTTGATGACAAACACTTAATAGGAAATACTTGTAGCAGAAACAGTCACCTTACTACTTTCTTGTGTTTTAAACTTCAAAAGTGTATGATATGTTGAATAAAACCTGTAATTATCATCATATACATATTTATATATGTGTTAAGAGTGTTGGAATAAATTTTTATGGGTTAGAAATTGAAATAGGGCATGATATTGAAGAGATGCTCAAAACTGTCACCATCAAATTTCAGATTCTGTCCGATGTGAAGTGAACTAGTTTTAAAGTAATAAATCCATTAGTTTTGGAAATTATATGACCTGGTTGTCTCTTTTTATATGTTATATAAGTGTGGTGTAAATTTTGGGGTGATTGAATATACTTAAGGGTGCCAAAACCATTAATGTCATGAAGTGTGTAAAACTGTCACGGTAGGAAAAATCTATTTTAGTATACTGTGAAAGGAGCTGAACTTGGGAAGCTATATCCATGAGTTTTAGCCAATCTATGACATGGTTGTATTTTTTTTATGTTAGATAAGTGTGATAAATTTTTTGGAGTGAATAAGTATGTCTAAAGGTGTCAAAATCATCATATAAATTAATGTGGCAGCAAGAAAATGTGAAGTGGTGAATCTGTCCCATTTGGTTCATTAACATGTTCCAGCATAGATGTGGTGCATTTGATCCCTAACATTTAGGAAAATGTTGTAAGAGTTATAATACATCAATTAAGTGAGGTTAGTATACATTTAAGATGTGGAACAAAGGTACGTAGAAGGTTGTATTCGGTTATAGTTTCTAAGGGGTAAGATTGTTTAGTTAAATTGAGATTCAAGATCTTTATACTACATTATGTATAGTGAATTTGTTAATTGAGGATGGTGATTGATATCTTGTATTTGTACAGATTGTTTCACATCTAGGGTTGGGGAGTAATACTTAAAAAACCTAGAAGTAACACACAACCGATCAAAGGTAAGTAAAGATTCATTTACAACTACAATGCATAGATATAGTAGATGTGTGAATTATATGTAATATCATAAATTATATGTGCATATTAGAGGGTTCTCCATTGAGTATACATACATGGGCATTGTCATTGGCACGTGTATGCATCATATACGAGCATTGTGATAAATCTTGCATTGCACGACATGATTCTGAGAAAGGAAAATATTTTATTGACCACTACTAGTGCACCGAAGCATGCATGGATTTGCAGGTTTGCATGCATGGATTTGCATGCGTACAAGTGTGCATGGATTTACATGATTTTATAATTATTGACCATTGGATTATGGTGATGTGCAGAGCTCTTTTTTGATGCATGGGATTGTAGCATTGGTCAAAGGCCCAATAAAGAAATGATTTTGAGAGAAATGTAATTGCATTGTGGGCATAGCATTTTGAGATGCATGACTTGATATTGTGGATTATTCTTTGACATGCATAATCTTTACTTGCTGAGCATTAGCTCATATAGTTTATGTATTGTAGGTGAGTTTAGCAATACTTGATACCATGGACTTATTGGGCAAGCTGTTGGGGTTCCTACAGGTTTTGAGGATCAGTGAACATGGATGACGACCTGTTGGGTTATGTTGTGGGCATATTCTAATTTTACATTCATTATTATTATATAAATTGCTGATCATATATAAAGGGCTACAAGATGCAAAATGTCCTTACTTCTTTCAAAAGTAAAGGCTATTATTTTTATTTTTGAGCCTCTCGTATTATAACTTTGGGATGCCGTGTTCTATATAACTTTTGAAATTTAATAGTAAATTAGCCTGAGAATAGCGTGACTGTGATAGGTGTTGTGTTTTTATATAAATGGTTATTTTTCTATATAAATGGTTATATGTGTGAAAACACTATTTCTCAAAGTGCTACATTTGATAAAAGTAAATATATATATACATACATGTGCTACATTATCAAAATTATTGCTATACCAATATTTATATTTAGTGTTGGGGGTGTTATAGAGTGGTATCAAAGCCCAGTTTGTGGTTCTGTAGACTGTCCATGTACATGACCTTTGAAACTGGTGAAGCACAACCATGTCAGTAAGTTTTATTTGTTGTATAATTCATTTTGTATTTCGTGAATAATATTGGCCATGTGTTTTAAGATTTTGTATAAAATAATGTTGAGGTAGACTCATCAGTAGTTACAGGTACAAAATTTATGGTTGGTATTCTATCTTTAGAGATACATATTCTCTATTATCTACTACGTATGTAATAAGACTGGATAGGGTACTTGATATATATATGAGGTGAATTACAATGTTTTAATTCATTTTGGAAGTTTAAGATCAACTAATTAGATTTTAAGAGCTCTAGGTCAATTTTGTTATATTGGCTAGGATTATGATATAACCTTTTATGTTGATTGATTTATTGAGAATTATGCATGGTGGATTATTTCAGGATTATTAAGACTTTTAAATTCTAGTTGATGAAAATTTAGAAATTTATGGAGACCATAGTAGGAAAATATTTACTATTTGTAGAAAATAAAGAAGATTGTCAAATTATAATTTTATACTATGAAAGAGAGTTGTAAAAAAGAGTTATTATTGATTTTGGGTTGTGTTAGAAATTTTAGAAATGACCAAGTTTACTAAAAATTCATTAATGTGACCTCAGATCTCTTGATACAGGTTGAAAAGAAATTTTCGGGCATGCTATTGACTAATCAATTGATTTTATCCTGGATATAGTTGTAAGAACAAATCCAATCTCTCTTTTAGTTTATCATATACACACCTATTGGAATTCGATGAACCATAAGTGATATTGTTATAATGTTAGGCAAGGCATTAAGGTTTAATAATTCTCCTAAACAAGCTCCACTTCATATTCACCTACAAGAAAGATGAATCTTGAGGTTATGTATTTTTTTTATTGCAATTGAATTGAGTAATAATCTGTAATAAGTATAGATTTTCATATTAAGGTTTATTTGATAAATTAAGATGAGCTACTGTGATCTTGAGGAATGATTTTAAGTTTAAATTAATTATGATTTCTTGTTGTGCCATTAGTTTGACTAATGCCCTAATTATTTTGATATACATGATGAATAATATTTTTGATGATTCTATATGGGTATGTTTGGGGTGATATTTATTGATGATATCTTAGTGTACAACAAGGAGAAATATAATTGACCTTTCAATATGATCTTGGAAACTTTAAGGAAGTAGAAATTATTTGTTTGATTTAGTAAATATGATCTTTCAATTATGTAATACAATATTTATTTTGGGACTGGTAATTTTCTTAAGAAGGTGTCCTTGTAACTATTCAAAATGTCGAGGTTATACTGAAATAGGGAAGACAAATAAATATGATAGAAATAAAAAAAGTTTTCTGAGTTAGTGATATTATTATTCCTCTTGTTACTGCTTTATTTCATCATACATATAGGTATATGAAATTTGAATGGTTCGCTAAGTGGGAAGAAATTTCTAATTTATTAAAGAGAATTGATTTGAGCTTCAGTAGTTCTCCAACTTTAGACATAAGTTATTTATTGTGTATAATGGTGTATCTCATTGTGTCTTGGTATATGTTTGATGTAATATAGAAAAGTTACTCGACACTGTTCATGTTAATTATAATATTTATGTAATACTATATGTGACATTACAAAATAGAAGTACTTGAAATGTCTATATACTTAAAAGGAGTTGAACTTGAAGAAAGGATGGATATTATTAGTAAGTGAATATATTGTATGATCTATATAACTACAAATGTCATTGAAATGAAATATCTCAATAAAATAATATTCAAACAAATTTTACATCATAAACTATTATGGGAGTTGAGGGTTGTATAGAGGATGAATTAGAGTGAATGATGAATTATCAATTTATTAATATTTTGGTAAGACTGATTTTGATTGATCTAATTTCAAATGTTCAAAATAAGGTTGATGAAAGGTTAAGATTAAGATGAAAGGTAAAAAAATCACTTAAATAGATTTTTGTGATGAGTGATTATAATCACTTAATAAGAGATAGGTGCCAAAATGAAGGATATGAAATTGCAAGACTAAGTTTAGGTGATGATTATGTACCTTTTTTTATTTATTTTATTTAGTGGTATGAATGATGTTTGTGATCTCAAGAAAATATATAGATATTGGATACTAAACGAGCTATTATTTTTAATATTTGATTTGCCACAGAAAAATGATATATGTAAAAGTGCATCTGTTGGAATGAATTAGTTCTGCTTTTATTTTCAGGTGGAAATGGGAAGGCATTCAGAAATTTTGTACATGATAATGGAATTGGGTTGTTCATAGGTTATCTAAATATGCTCATTCTTTCTTAATTTACCCTAGGTATTCCATGAAAATCTATGGAAAGATAAATGTATAGGAAGTAGTTAGACTTTATGGTTTATTAGTGTCTATTAGTTCTGATGTAGATTTAAGGTCTTTGTCCACTTCCTAAAAGATCTTACATCAGATATTGGGAACAAAATTATATTTTAGTATTGTGATCATCCATGCATCAATGGGCAACCAGGAACAACAACTTAGACTTTGCAAGATATGCTTAGAGATTGTACATTTGATTGTTGATGTCAACTGAGAAAAATTTTTCTTGGGCGGAATTTCTTATAACTTTAGTTAAGCCTACTTAGGATAGTTCTCAATGAGACATTATATGATAGACAATATAGGTCATCATTTTACTAAAATAAATTTGGTGTTGTTTTAAGCTGAATATAATTTAGGAAATAATAGAAGTTGTAGACCAAATTGCTAATGTATGAAAACTAGTTAGATGTGACCGTAGAGTTATGCAGATTAAAGAGGAATATCATTCCAATTTATGATAGGGGATCAATTTTTTTGAAGGTGTCTCCAATGAAATGGATTATGGCTTGGAAAAAAAAATTGGGGATGTTACACACAAACTTGATCGTAGGTACAATGATTTATTTTACATTACTGAGATAATTGGGAAGATTGTCTGTAAACTCAACCTCTTTGCATCAATGTCTCGAGTTCAAAATGTGTTCATGTGTTCATTTTAAGGAAGTATATCATGAATCTATATTATCTATTGAAAAGGGACCAATAGAACTAAATTGAGGTCGGAGATATGAATAAAGACCTATAGAGATTCTAGTAAGGGATGTAAAGTAACTTCAAAATGAGAATATCTCACTAGTTAAAGTACACATTAGAAGTCAATCAACAGAATAAGCTATTTGTGAAATGGAGGATGAAATGAGAACTAAGTATCCTGAATTTTTTCGGTAAGTAAAATTTTGGGGAGGAAATTTTTATAAGGAGGGGAGGATGTGATACCCGAACCTCTCACAACTCACTTGACCAATATGATTCATGCATTACATGCTACTTATATGCTAATTTGCATTAATATTTATATGGAATCTTATATAGCATTCTTAATCGTTAGACCTCTAATGCTATCATATGATATAAGTGGTTGAAATCTTATAACCTAATTAAGAAAGTTTATATTTAAATAAGAAAAAGAATAGATTGATCGATATATTGGATATTCATAGGTTATATGTTATAATTTTGGAAGTGTAAAAGGTGTTACTAGTAAGTTTATATGATTCGATTTAATTAGATCGAGGTGTTTTAAAAGTATAAATCCATAGATTAACATAATTGGGATATTGGACATGATATAATGTGATTTAAGTGTCATAATACAAGGTCCATATGTGCATATGATTTTAGAAATGCAAACTAGACAATCATTTAAGAATCGGATGTCAATCAGTTTGGAGATCGAATGAACGGACATTGGAATTACTTATGAAAATGAATGGTGACTAAGATAGGTTAAAACCAAATAAGAATATGTGAGACACACAAGATTAGGGCTGCAAGATAAGGGAGAAAATCAGATTATACCATTACATGCCACCTCAATCTTTGCCACCTCATGCTTTCTTATTAATCTTAAGCTAACACCTCAAACCCTTCACCCTTAAGCATGACCAGACCTTTATTTCAGCCATTTTCATCTTCCAAACACACACCTTAAGGTATCCAAGTGCTCCAAATTGATTCCAAGTTGAAATAAAAGCAAGAAAAGCAAAGGAAAAGTGATTACCATCAAGTTTAAGATTATCTATGGTTTTGCCTTTAGTTTTTAGATTATTCTGAATCATTTTATTGTTTACTAAGCTTTAAATATCTCTTATAAAAGTGTTAGGAAGTTTTTAGTTAGACTTTGGTGCACAAAGAAAGGGTTTTTGATGACAAACACTTAATAGGAAATACTTGTGGCAGAAACTGTCATCTTACTGTTTTCTTGTGTTTTAGGTTTCAAAAGTGTATGGTATGTTGAATAAAACCTGTAATTATCATCATATACATGTTTATATATGGGTTAAGAGTATTGGAATAATTTTTCATCGGTTAGAAATTGAAATAGGGCATGATATTGAAGAGATGCTCAAAACTGTCACCATCGAATTTCAAATTCTGTCCTATGTGAAGTGGACTAGTTTTACAGTAATAAATCCATTAGTTTTGGAAAGTATACGACCTTTTTATCTCTTTTTATATGTTATATAAGTGTGATGAAAATTTTGGAGTGATTGAATATACTTAAGGGTGCCAAAATCATTAATATCATGAAGTGCGTAAAATTGTCACGGTAGGAAAATCTGTTTCTGTATGCTGTGAAAGGAGCTGAACTTGGGAAGCTATATCCATGAGTTTTAGCCATTATATGACATGGTTATATTTTTTTTTATGTTAGATAAGTGTGATTAAAATTATGGAGTGAATGAATATGTCTAAGGGTGACAAAATCATCATGCAAATTAATGTGGCAACAAGAAAATGTGAAGTGGTGAATCTGTCCCATTTGGTTCATTAACATGTTCCAGCATAGATGTGGTGCATTTGATCCCTAACATTTAGGGAAATGTTGTAAGAGTTATAATACATCAATTAACTGAGGTTATTATACATTTAAGATGTGGAACAAAGGTACGTAGAAGGTTGTATTCGCTTATAGTTTTTAAGGGGTAAGTTGTTTAGTTAAATTAAGATTCAAGATCTTTATACTACATTATGTATAGTGAACTTGTTAATTGAGGATGATGATTGATATCTTGTATTTTTACAGATTGTTTCACATCTAGGGTTGGGGAGTAATACTTAAAAAACCTAGAAGTAACACACAATCGATCAAAGGTAAGTAAATATTCATTTGCAACTACAATGCATAGATATAGTAGATGTGTGAATTATATGTAATATCATAAATCATATGTGCATAGTAGAGGGTTCTCCATTGAGTATACATACATGGGCATTATCATTGGCATGTGCATGCATCATATACGAGCATTGTGATAAATCTTGCATTGCACGACATGATTTTGAGAAAGGAAATATTTTACTGACCACTACTAGTGCACCAAAGCATGTATGGATTTGCATTGTTGTGTGCATGGATTTTGCATGGATGGATTTGCATGCATACGAGTGTGCATGGATTTGTATGCTTTTATAATTATTATTCATTTGATTATGGTGATATGCAGAGCTCTTTTTTGGTGCATGGGATTGTAGCATTGGTCAAAGGCCCAATAAAGAAATAATTTTTAGAGAAATGGAATTGCATTGTGGGCATATCATTTTGAGATACATGACTTGATATTGTGGATTATTTTTTGACATGCATAATCTTTACTTGCTAAGCGTTAGCTCATATAGTTTATGCATTATAGGTGAGTCTGGTAATACTTGATATCATGGACTTTCTAGGCAAGCTGTTGGGGTTTCTATAGGTTTTGAGGATCAGTGTACATGGATGATTACCTGTTGGGTTATGTTGAGGGCATATTCTAATTTTTACATTCATTATTATTATGTAAATTGCTAACTATATATAAAGGGCTACAAGATGCAAAATGTCATTACTTCTTCCAAAAGTAAAGGCTATTATTTTTATTTTTGAATCTCTCATATTATAACTTTGGGATGTTGTGTTTTATATAACTTTTGAAATTTAATAGTAAATCAGCCTGAGAATAGCGTGACTATGATGGGTGTTGCGTTTTTATATAAATGGTGATTTTTCTATATAAAGGGTTATATGTGTGAAAACACTGTTTCTCAAAGTGCTACATTTGACAAAAGTAAATATATATATATACACATGCACACAAATGTTGCCCTAATTTTGCAAGCAAAATTCGGTCATAATTAAAAAAAGAAAAAGGAAATATTTTATTTTGTGCATGAAAGTGAGAGTTTCCATACAAACTAATTACCATGTGAGGATGATATTAGGGTTACCCTAATTTTTGTAGCCTCTTTATATATATATGATATATTAAAGACAAAATTATCTATCCAATAATATTGTAATTTTCGGCCATAGCAAGAACTGGAAGAAAAATTGTTTTCTTCATTTTGTCTTCCTTTTCTCTTCTCTTGTATTGCTCAAGTGCATATTTTAATTGTTCTTCTTTTACAAGTTAAATTAAGAACAATTGAATAAACTTTAATCTTTAAAAGTTGCTGCATTATCAAAATTATTGCTATACCAATATCTATATTTAATATTGGGGGTGTTACAGGATGTGCTTGTCAAGGTATACAAATTCATCTTTCTGGTTGATTTTCTTATTTTGGACATGGAAATGGATCTGGGCATGCCTCTCATTCTAGGTAGACCCTTCCTAGCTATGGGTAAGACATGAATTGATGTTCAACTAGGAAGATTAATATTTAGAGTAGGAGATGATCAAGTGATTTTTATTATGTTTAAAGCTATGAGACATTCGAATGATAAGCATAGATGTTATAAAAATTGATGCATTTCATTCTTTAGCTCTTGAATTCTCACATGAGAATAGGTTAAAAGATAAGTTGAAGGCGTGTTTAGTTCTTGCTAAGGAAGAGGAGGAGGAGGATGAAGGGATAGGGGTAGTTGTGGTGAGTTTAAAGGACAATCATCCTAAAAAAAGGAGCACTCAACCATGTTTTGAAGTATTGGAGAGGTCTCCCTCTACAATATAAAATCCATCCATTGAGGAGCCTTCTATCCATGAACTTAAACCTTTTCCCCCATTTGAAGTATGCTTATCTTGATGATTTAAATTCTTTGTTGGTAATAATTTCTTCTACCTTGATAGGTGAGATGGAGGAGAAGCTCCTAAGAGTCCTTAGGAAGCATAAAAAAGCCTTTGGATGGAAGATAGCCGACATCAAGAGAATTAACCCCTTAATTTACATGTATAAAATCTTAATGGAGGAGAGCTACAAGCTCGTGATGCAACCACAAAGAAGATTACATCCAATGATGTAAGAAGTAGTAAAGGCCGAAACCATCAAGCTTCATGATGCATTTATTATCTATCCCAACTCCAATAGTACATGGGTGAGTCTTGTATAATATGTGCCTAAAAAGGGAGGTAGACCGTTGTTTATAATGATCAAAATGAATTGATATGAACTAGGACAATCACGGGGTGGAGAATGTGTGTAAATTAAAGGAAATTAAATGATGCTACTAGAAAAGACCACTTTCCCCTTCCCTTTATCGATCAAATATTGGAAAGGCTTATGGGTTTTGAGATTTATTATTTTCTTGATAAATATTCATGGTACAACAAAATTGCATACACATTGCTAAACCCCTCTTAATTTCAAAGATACATGATGGCTATCTTTCATGATGCATGTTGGCTATCTTTCTTAGGTTATCAATCATCAGTTTCTTAGGTTAGGCTGATTTCTATCGCCGATTCAAGAACTTTTCACAAATTGCTAAACCCCTCTTAATTCTTCTAATTAAAGATGCACATTTAAATTTGAAGATGATAGTTTACATGTATTCAAAACTTTGGAGAAGTTAATCACTGTAGCCATCATGGTGGCACCTAATTGGAGCCTACCATTTGAGCTTAGGTGTGATGAAAGTGATGTAGCTATAGGTTCAGTCCTTGGGCAAAGGAAGATCAAGTTATTCCAAACAATTTACTGCGCTAGTCATAATTTGAATGAAGCACAACTAGAAAAAAACTTCTAGCAGTAGTATTTGCATTTGATAAGTTTCATTCATACCTCTTGATTTTCACAACTTGCAAATTACATTGTGTCTAGTATCCTACCCCATGATCTTTCATTTTCTCAAAAGAAAAAGTTTTTATTTGATATTAAACAATATCTATGGAGGATCCATTTTTGTTCAAAATTTGTGTAGATAATGTTTTGAGGCAATATGTGCCCGAACAGGAGATGCTACCTATATTAGACCATTGCCATGATCGGGAGATTGGTGGTCACTTTGGTCCTTCAAAAATAGTTGCTAAGGTACTCCAATCTGCTTTCTATTTTCCCATATTATACATGCTCATAATTAGGTTACTTGTAGTGGAATGTGTCAACGAACTAGAAATATCTTTAGAAGAAATGAAATCCCTTTGAATAATATTCTTGAATGCGAGCCTTTTGATGTATGGGAACTTGACTTCATGGGTCCTTTTCCTAGTTCTTACTCTAATATATTTATACTTGTCACTATGGATTATGAGTTAAAATAGGTTGAAGCAGAAGCATTTCACACTAATGATGCGAGATTAGTGGTCCAATTTTTGAAAAATCACATTTCATTTGATTTAGCACACCTAGAGCAATTATTAGTGATGGTGGCTCTCACTTTTGTAACAAATACTTTGAGAAACTCGAGTAAGTATGGAGTCACCTATAGAATTGCTACCCCGCATCACCCCTAAACAAGCAGACAAGTTGAAGTCTACAATAGAGAAATCAATTGAATTTTGGAAAAAAATATGAGCTTAACTAGGAAGGATTGGACATTACGACTTGATGTTGCTTCATGGGCTTATAGGAAAACATATAAAACACCCATTGGGATGTAACCAAGATTGGTCTTTGGTAAAGTATGTCTATCTCCCTATTGAACTAGAGTATCGTGTATATTGTGCTACTAAATTTTTAAACTCTGATATACAAGCTATAAGGCAAAATAGGTTGTTGTAGTTGAATGAAATGGAGAAGTTTCAGGGCGAAGCATATGAGAGTGCTAAACTCTAAAAGAAAATGACTAAATAATGGCATGACAAGAACATTGTGAAGAAAAAGTTTGCTGAAGGGGATCTTATGCTCTTGTACAACTCCAGATTGAAACTCTTCCTGAGCAAGTTTAAGTCACACTGGTCTAGACCTTTTACCATCACCAAAGTCTTTCCTTCTAGAGTTATGGAGGCATACACTCCGAAGATATATATTTTCAAAGTGAATGGACAAAGGTTGAAACTGTATTTAGGGGGTGGTATTGATGGAACCATTTCCACTATTGCTCTTGCCGATTCCCTATGAGAGGTTTTAAGTCAAGCTAAAGACTATAAATTAGAACTGCTCCTTCGCTTAAGTGTTTTTTTTAGCTTTTAGTTGTCGTTATTGTTGTCAATTCCTTAGTAGATTGTGTATAGCCTATATGATTTCATGTTCTCTTTTCTTGTGTAGAAGGACGTCTCCTTGGTGATATGTGTGGATCTCCCATGGACACAAAATGCATCATCTAATGGAAATGAGAGTTTTCTATTTCCTCTCTCTTATGTGCTTTAATTCTTCTAAATATTGAGCATAATGTTAATTTTAAAGTTGGGGGTGGGACTTGTATTTTGTGTGTTTGAGCTTTATGTGAAAAATTGAGCAAATTTTTTGAATTTTTGTTAAAGAATTGTGTAAGAATTGCATGTTGTGTGTGATAAAAGTCTAAGAGCAAGCATGTTGTTATTAACAAACTTAAGTAAGTTCATGTTTTGTGATTGAATGATATATCTTGATTACCAATTACCTATGATGATACCTAATTGATATTGTATAGAGCCTAGAGGAAAGAAATATTACTAGTCTTGTGATATGGCGATTTTTATATGTATTTGATCTATGTCATGAATAATGAATTTTCATTTGGGCATGTTATGGCGAAATATTTTGAATTGTGTGCTACTTATTATTGGATTTTGTTTCAATGTGTTTTATTGGTCATTTTGTGGTGTTCTAAAACTTGCTTGATTACTTTTTGAGACGGAATCCTAGATAACTTGAAAATAATTTAGGCCATTTTTAAATCGTTTGTACTTTCCAAGCCTACTATGATTGCAATTTTATTCATTAGTTACCCCTTTGAGCCTTTCTCAAAGAATGGCATGTGCAATGTATATGAATGATGACCATTCAACTTCATTTCTTGAAGCTCACTACAAGGCTATTTACAGCCCAAAAAACTAATAATTATCCCTAATAGAGCCCAAGGTGTGACATTTCTGTGAATAATCTTATCAAGGGGTCATGTGGAGTCATGTTGAGGGCATGAAGGAATGAATTTAACTAGCTTTGTGACTAACCTTTAGATTCATTTGCAATAAAGATTGATGAGGTATTTTAATTGGTTGATCAAGCTTAGTAATTCATGATCAAAGTATGAGCCCATGATTGTTTGATTTTAAGTTTTTCTCGAGGACGAGCAAAAGGTAAGTTTGGAGGTAGTTGATTGGCTCATAAAATATAACATTTTTGATACCTCCATAAGCACAATTGCACATGTTATTGTCTTACAATTGATACCATTGCGTCTTATTTTGTGATAATTATGTGTATGGATAAAAAATGAAGAATAGAGTAAGGATATGGTGAAAAATGGCAAAAATAGGACAAAGAAGGTCTCGTGCCGTGACACCCATAGGTTCGTGCCACAGTGTAAGTGCCCAAAATTAGGTAGAAAATTCCATTGTTGTTGGCACCGTGACATCCCCCATTTGGCGCCACGATGGATGAAAAAGACCTCGCATCGTGACATCCCCTTGGGTCGCACTGTGGCACGAGGGTCCGAAATCAAGCAATGAGCAACCTTTTCTCAAGCACCACGATGCTTGATCTCAATGCCACGACGCCAGTAGCCCAAACTTAAAAATAAATTATGTGCAGAACTTTGAGCGACATAATTTTCTTGAACAATACACAACTGATAACCCAAATACACTTTATACCAAAATTCTCATAAACTTTTTCTCTCCACCCAAAATACATATTTCTCCATATTTCTTCATCCTCTACACAAAGAACACACACACCTATTATCCATTCACCAAGAGCTTGGGATTTGAAGATAAAAAGTGGAAGAGCTTCATTTGGCATTGAAGATTTTAAAGGAAAAGTGAAGAATCACCTAGTGGTTGTAATCTTCTACTTTAATTTCTTCTTTCATTTTGTGTAGTTTTGAAAAATTTGTAAGAATCATGATGTTGTCAAACATTTGGTGCTTGTTTAATTTCAATATATGATAAACTACTTTTGTGAAGGCTTGAAAAGTCATTTCTATGGAGTCATGAGTTGATTTTTTTATTATAATTGGAATGTTGTTTTTATTGTGATGAGCATATACTATGTGTTTAATGCTTCTTAAGATTTGACCAATTTTGAGTTGATGCTAATTATTGCAATTAAAACCGAGAGGTCAGGTTGTAACAATAGATTGGGTAGGATATACCATGGACTAGCCCCTATAGAGATATAGGCATAGATATATGTGGTAGTCATAGGTGTGAAAATCGAAAGCTAGTAGTTTCACAAAGTTCAAGGAACTCTTAGTGGGATGACCTGTAGCTAGAGATGGCATCGGTGGCCTACTGAGGGTAGATTTGGTCTGTCTCGAGAGAGAGCACCAATTATAATAGTAAGACATGCTATTATACAACCCACATCATTCTTAATCACAATTAAGTTAGGTTCATAACAACATAGGATGGCTAATCAATGCGTTGACTCTATTATTATTGAATTCAATCCCTCATTTTCCTTGGATTTTAGTTGTTTTTATTTAAATTGTTAGTTCATGAATTTTAATTCAACCACCACTATAACATCAATAGGTTAAATATAGTTGGATTATCTATACTTTAGTAGTAGCTCACATACTCTCTACGGATACGACATCTACATACACATATACTTTATTACTTGTTGGCCTGTACACTTACAGAATTTGATTGCATTTAAGTGCAAGGCACACTATTAGGAATGTTAGACTTTCCAAACAACCAATTCAACATGTGATGCTAATATTAAGTTTAACCTAATTTTTGTAGCCCCCATTTAAACAGAAAATTGAAGACAAAAATCCCTCACTTCCACACTTAAAAATTCGGCCATAGCAAGAAAAAGAAAAACGTTTTCTTTCTTCTCTCTTCTCTTCTCCATTTCTCTTCAATATCCAAGTATATTATTCTTCTTCCACTAGTTGGATTAAGAACGATTATTATAAATACTTAATCTTTGATTCCACCAATTGGATTAAAGTTTAGTGCAGACTCCTTTCTAGGCTTGCAAGAGAAATTAAAGTACACTAGCAAGTTTTTTGTTTTGGTTATTTTTGTCGAAGGTATGGACTTCTTTAGAGAGAGGCTGTGTAGACTCCTTGGTAAAAGCTTTGCAACAATCCAATAATTGACTGCCTCAAGCCTTGCATTAAATTAGAGAGTTTGGAAATGTTAATGAATTACATCACTTTCTTAATTTATATTATGTTAATTAAACTATTTTTTAACACCGATCATTAAAATCACTGCAAAAGCAAGGATAATCCATTAAATATTATTGCATGTTTTATTTAAAAAAAATTAATATCCACTCTACTTACCCCCTAGGTTATAACAAACCTAACAGTGGTATCAGAGCTACGATTCACATTATTAACAGTTGATGTAATTCATTTTTAGAAGTTTATACAATGAACATGTTTTTGTCGCTTTAGTATTTCAATTTTAGACATAATTGATTTTTATTAATTGCATTTAAAATATTTTAAATTTGTTAAGATATTGATATAAATACATAACCGAAGCATACAATGCTATTGGACCAAGAGCCTACTGCGAGGCAGCAGCACGCATAGGCGACAGTGACCTGTGTGTGTTGCTATTGCGCGTAGTGTGCGCACTGCTGAGTCACATGTGCACTGCTAGGCTATAACTAGCCTCTGCAAGCAATAGGTTGGTGCGCGGGCAAAGGTCATAGGATGTGATGTCTAGCAGTCTGTTTACATATGATTTTAATAAATATTCTATTTTGTTAATTTTAAAATGTTGAAAAAAATATTTTTCATAAATTATAAGATTGTGTTCGAGTCTTGAAAATGCATTGTTTAAAAACTTGATAAATTTATTTGCTTTAAAATTCATGTGATGAATGTTTATTGCATGATTTATTTAGGGATGATCATGGGCTTATGACCAATGAGACTAGATGTAATTTTTAATTATTTTTGGGTTTCTGGGGCCTATGAGCCTCTTATTCTATTTTTGTATTGCATTTAAATTATTGTAAATGAGTAGAGTAGAAAGTGAGGTTTCCATTTTAGTTTTGTAAATGGAGGACCTTCAAAAACTGAAGGCCTATACTTATATAGGTTATTAAATGCAAATGTAATGGAATAAGAGATTCAAGACCCATGGTTGTATGGGTACAAAATGAAATGTAATAGAATAGTTCTTTATATTTCAATCCTTAGATAGACCTTGATCCATCTTTGGCTCAAATAGGTCGCATAGGTTGGCCATGATCATCCCATCGCTTTTTGCATAGGATGCATGTTAGATTTTATTTAATGTTTTTACTTGCGCACATATGATGACAAGCACTGAATAACCCACTTAGTAAATAAATTGATGAGTTTTTGGATAATTAAAACCCCTAAGTATTTGAAACTTAATGAGAATTTTTTAATTTCAAACAAAAATGGATTGGTAGATAGGACACATCGCTCCATGCCTATGATCGAAGGTAGAGGCATGACAATGCTACCGCACTTGATCACTGGCTATGAGTTATGGGGTGGTCTTATGTTGGAAAGTTGTGTTCTCTACCAAGCATTGAGGTGCTCGTGGGATGGACTCATCATTATGTCAGCCATGAGTCGTGGGACATCTTGATACTCCATCTACATGAACATTTGATGGGTATTGTTTGACACTTAGTACCATATGAGCTTATAAAATTGGGGCAAATGGGAAAAGGTGAGGCAAAACAAACTTAACAGTTATATAGTGATACAATCACCAAAGAGTTGACCACCAATATAAATATTTCATGTGCTCAAAAAATTGGAGTGTAAAATATTTCAATTGGACCTCAAGCCTACTAGGAAATTTGATTTCTCAAACTTCCATTAGGGTTGATGGAGTTTGAAGAAGATAGTGGGAGATACTTACTATTAAAGACCTTATATTAAATGAATATTATTTTTCTATAGTTTACTCATTTTCTGCTTCATTTATATTTTGTAGATTCTTCTACTAAAATGGCAAAGAATCCACTAGCAACAAATTAATTGGGCTAAGCTTTGTTGATTGGCCAAGAAATCTTAGGATAATCCTTTAATTTGAGAAAATGGCATATGTCCTCAACACCGTAGCTCCTTCGATTCCACTAGAGTCTTACTTCAGAGGCTTATGCAGATTACCTATATCATGTTGACGATAATCAACAGGCTCAATGCAACATGTTGGCATCAATGTCAAATAAGCTTCAAAGGTAGAACAAGGATCAGGATACTGCATATGGGATCCTCCTTCACCTGCAAGAGTTATATGGCGAATGTATTACGTAGACAAGATATCAGATCTCAAAAGAGCCTTTTAGATGTCGTATGACCGAGGGCTCTTCAGTCCATGATCATAAATTGAAGATGATAGCCCTCATTGAAAGGCTTGCATCCTTTGGAGTCATTATGGAGAACGAACTTCATACGAACCTTCTACTGCAATCTCTGCCTCCCTCATTTGACACCTTTTTTGTCAACTTTAACATGCACAACATGGAGACTAGTCTCCCTGAGCTTGTGAACATGTTAAATATGGTTGAGTCTACCTTGAAAAAGGACAAGTCAGTCATGCATGCTGGATCCTCTGTGGATCAAAGGCTACAAAGCCTAAGAGAGAAAAGAGAAAAGGAAAGGGTTCCTTCAAACCCATCAAACTAAAGGCAAAGGGCAGAGTCAATAAGGTTTCTTCTCAAGCCAATGACAAGTGTCATTACTGTACAAAACCATGGCATTGGAAGAAGAACTACATGGAGTATTATGCAAGCATGAAAAGTTTAAGTATCTATTCAGTTGAAGTTAACTTTTCTATTAATTCTAGGGTATTAGATACTGGTTGTAGCTCACATATTTGTAATAATTTGCAGATAATGATAAGAAGTATGAAGTTGGAGAGAGGAGAGACAATCCTACGGATAAGAAATGGAGCAAGGGTTGCTGCATTGGCTATAGGCACCGTTAATCTAACTTTTGAGAATGGTTCTATAATAGTTTTGAACAATTTTCTTTATGTTTTGGATATTATTAAGAACATTATCTCTATTCCAATTTTGGATAGAGAAGGTTTTAGATTTAACATTGAAAATAGGAATTGTTCCATTTTCAAATGTTCTAATTTTATCTATTCAAGTTATTTGACGAATTGCTTATATACTATTACTGCCTATAATCCATTCTCATAATTCAACAAAATAAAAGAAAGATAATCATAGTTCCATGAGCCTATGGCATATAAGATTGGGGCATATTTATGAGAAAAGGATTAACAAGTTGGCAAAATTACTTGACCTAAAGGACGAGCAAGAATTGCCAACATGTGAGCCTTGCCTCAAAGGAAAAATGACCAAATCTCTGTTTGTTGGACAAGTGGAGCAAACCAAACATCTATTGGATTTGATCTATACAGATATATGTGCGCTACTAAGTGCTAGTGCTCGAGGGAACTATAACTAATTCTAAACCTTTACTGATGACTTCTCTAGGTATGGTTGTGTCTACCTTTTAAGATACAAGTCTGAAGTCTTTGAAAAGCCTTTGTTGATTCTAGAGTTGAAATAGGAGCACATTCTTATAGACTTTGTGCTTGGATTACATAGAACTCAAAAGGGCTATAATTCCATATGGGTGATTGTTGATAGATTAAGTAAATCAACTTATTTTCTTCTAGTGAAATCCATATATAATATGCACCAGTATGCTCAACAATATATTGAAGAGATGGTCAGGTTACATGGAGTGCCAATTTTAATAGTCTCCTACAGAGATCCTAAGTTTACATCTACATTTTGCAAGAGCTTACACAATACCATGGGAATGAAAATTACATTTAGTACAGCATTTTATCCATAAAGTGATGGATAATTAGAGAGGGTTATTTAGATATTAGAGGATATGTTAAGATATTGTGTGCTAGATTTTTAAGAAAGTTGGGATGAGAAGCTTCCATTAATAGAGTTTACTTATAATAATAGCTACCAATCAATAATTGGAATGACACTTTATGGAGCATTGTATGGAAGAAAATGTAGATCTTCAGTTCCATGGAATAAAGTTGGAGAACGAAGCCTACTTGGTCCAGAAATAGTTCAACGTACTGTAAAGATAGTGGAGAAGATACAAGAGAGAATAAAGATCGTGCAAAGTAGACAAAAAAGTTATGTAAATAAATGGAGAAAATATTTGGAGTTTGCTATTGGGGATCATGTGTTCGTAAAAGTAGCTCCCATGAAAGGTGTTATGCGATTTAGAAAGAAAGAAAAACTCAGCCCAAGGTATGTTCGCCCATACAAAATTCTCAAAAGAGTTGGTGATGAAGTATATAGAGTGGCCTTACCTCCATCATTATCTAGTGTTCTCAATGTTTTCCATGTGTCTATGTTGAGGAAGTACATTTCAAACCTCTCTCATGTGTTGAGTTATAAACCGTTGGAATTCACTTCTGATTTAGCTTATGAAGAGAAAGCAATGCAAATTTTAGATTGGAAAGAAAAAGAATTGACAACAAATAAGATTCGACTTGTTAAAGTATTGCAGAGGAATCATTCTATAAAAGAGGCCACGTGGAAAAGAGAAGAAGAAATGCAGAGCAAGTATCCAGAATTATTTGGTACGTCAAATTTTGAGGATGAAATTTTTATAAGGAAGGAAGGATTGTAATGCTCAATTATCTCCTACATAGCCAATAATAAGCATCTTGCATGAATATGCATCTAATCAAAATGCATTATCGGATCATGGCATACAAATGGTATGATTACACTAACATGAATAATTGTTACTATGTATTTCAGTTATACTTTAACATACATTAGTACATGAACTATGAGATCAAACTTTTGTTTCTTGATTTAACATATTCCATAAGTGCCTTTTTGTAGTGAAAAGCTCGGTATCTTAGTTAAAGAAGATTGATGTGTTGAATGACTATGAAATGAATTATTTGTATTGCTCCATACTTGTTACATTCTAAAATGATTATTTGCCTAAATATTTGCTTGAAATATGTTACATTTAGCTAAGAACTAAAAGCATGCAAAATGGTGCAATTTGATTGGTAGGTTGACTAGGTTGCATGAAATCATTTTAAACCACATTGCACTTGATTATAACACCAAAGCATTAATTTTTTTCATCTCCTTAGCCCATAAACATGGCTCTTTGCATGAGAAGACACCAAGCATGAGTCAACCAATCATCACCCTCTACTTACCTCTCCTTGAAATGTCAAAGAAGTTACTTTTAGCCATATTTTCTTGTAGAAGCTCCTAAAAAATGACCAGCCTTCTTCTCCAAAGTTTTTCCCAAATTTCTACACTCTCATACTCACAAAAAATTGTATTCAATCTATAGGAATCCATAGAACACAAACTAAAATAAGTTTCCATCCTCTTAAGCTTAAAAACCATTGATTTTGAAGCTTAATTCAATTTAATAAAGGTATATTCTTTTCCAATGTTTCTTATGATTAATTTATAGTATCTTGGATGTTTACATGTTTTAGTATAAATTTGTATGAATGAAAACTCAAATGGGATAGACTTGAAGCCAAAACCAAGCTAGTTAAGTTAGGTTCTAGCAAAAATTGATAGCCTTATGAAATATGATTAATTCACTTGTTTCTATTGATATTGTAATGCTTATATTATGTTTGGAAGTGCCTACAAATGATTGTGAACAATAGCAATTAGGTTTCTTAATTGAGGTTAGAATCAATTTAAGTTAGAACTGAGTTTAGGTTACGTTAATTTGGATTATGTTCAAGTTTTGTTAGTTGCCCTAATATTTATGTTTGAATTATTAGTGATTTAGTGGCTGCTATAACATTTAATATCTTGAAATAGTAGTAAAATATAGAGTATGCATTATTTTTGAGGTCATATAATTGATATGGAATTGTTTACAAATGAATGAGAAGTATATATGATTTTAATTAGAATAGATTATGTGATTTATTAAAAAGATATTGAAAGGTACATTATTTGATTATGTTAGGCCTTTAACACATTCTATCTTCCAAAAAGACTGACTTTTTCACTTAGCATAAAGCGAACTTGAGGTAAGTTGAAACTTTCATTTGCTGTATCACAAGAATCATATAATGTTGTTCATGTTTTAATATGATTGTCATTTAATGAGATTGTTGTAATGTTTAATGCATTCATGGTTCATGAAGCATGATACTATCAAGAATATAATGAGGTTTTTGAAAAAGAAGTATGGTACTTGATTAATGATTGGGTAGGCAAGGGACACGGGAGGGACAGCAGACCCAACAAATGGTGGCAAATACGTGAGGTTGAAAAACTAATATAGGAAAGCCACAGTGAATAAGTTAGAATACGGCTTGTAAGAAAATTAATCAATAATATAATATGAATCAAATATTCATATAATTCATGTGGATCAGGTATACCTATACACAGCTGATTGTCGATCCACGTATCCCGAATCAAGCTCGTCTACTAGCCTCCTTTTGATCGAACCACGAACATATCTTTCTCGTTGGTGGTGAATAACTATACACAGCTGATTGTCGATCCACGTATCCCGAATCAAGCTCGTCTACCAACCTCCTTTTGATCGAACCACGAACATATCTTTCTCGTTGGTGGTGAATAACTACTAGAGTTATTCACTCAAGTACACACCTCAAATCCTTGGAGTCTATAATGATGCTCCAAGAAAGACTGAGAGAGAAAAAGATTTGAGAGAATATGGAGAGAGTTTATGGGAGAATTACGTTCATTCACACATTCTGTTGGATGGAGATTAGAGATATTTATTCCTACTTAAGGTAGAATCCTAGTCTAACTAGGAAACTTAATCCCACTCAAATTATTGAGACATCCAACTAAATATGGATGCCAATTGGGTCAAGAGTCCTAAACCCGATCCAATTTCCAACATCTCCCACTTATACATATTTGCTTGATCCCCTCGAATCTCATCATCATACAATTTATCAATCTCACGCCAGTCCCTTCATATACAAAATGAGGTGTGCGACCAAGCGAGAAAGTATAGATGAGGAGAGTTGTATTAAGTCATCACCAAACTAACATAACCCTACAACTCAATAGCTCCAATCAAGCATTTCTAGATCTCTCAATGAAATAAATAGAGCATGCTCGACCTACTCAAATATATATCTATGTTCATGACTAGTCAAACACATTTCGATATAGTCGCCCAGGCTATGAACCATAGAAATAAGTGCGTTACCAACCTAGTTCTTCATCGGCCTCTCATGTCAATCAGCTTGGTCTTAACAGCTTTCCTAGACATGCTCCGACAGACTGAATCATGCATAGCCATTGGAAACATGCTAAAGTATCATCATCAAGCTTACACCTCATGACAAAGTCCAGAGTTCCAAAGGGTACAAAAATAATATGGGCTCACACAGTGACGAAGCAAGGACCCATTCAGTTACTTTTCCATAAGAGGTCGTCTCAAAGCACATGTAGTATGAATACATGCTATGATGAAGCTCCCACTCAATTTAGGCATCTCACGCTCTTAACATCATATGAACCTAAGTTCAGTCGCTCTCAAAGCACCTGACCTACATACCATCAGAAGTCACTCTCCAAAATGTTTTCTTGCAGTTTGCACATTCAATTGAAAACAAGCTTATTATGAAGTTTGAACATACTTCTTCATAATCTATCAACTCTGATCTCATCTTAGCCTTCAAGCTAAGACGACTCTTGGTTATACATATTAACCTTCCTCGCTGCTCCAAACATAAAGGCAATCATTCGCAAACCTTAATTATGCGACCTGATCTTTAAATCTCATCTTACTCGCTATCATAGCGCCAAGGCGATTACCCGTGTGAGAGGGTCAATCAAAACCTGGTGACAACTCACAAATCCAGTACCAAACTCATTAATCACAATATGTTCTCACTGACCACAAAAATCAAATTCTACGTAATCTCATACTACTCACATGCCTTTAGAGCACATCTCCATATGGAGGCAAGGGATAAGCGATCAAACCGCTCGTAGAAATATGACTGGAAATAATTTAATTTTGCGCAATACTCTCTTAAGTGAAAGGGTGACTGGTATTAGTATGTTTAGTCCTCCAATAATACTTGGCGCCCAAAGCATACATCAAAGTGGCTTTATTATCACAAAGACAACAAAAGCCTTACAAATGTGCGCACAATGCGCATCCTTTCAAAATACCAAATCTCCTCCAACAAATCTCAGACCACTCTATTAAAATATCTAAGTATCCACTTGACAACATCACATTATTACGTCAATGATCACTTTGATATCCACTCACCAATAATCTAATTATCAAGCACGGTACTAGTCGAGTACACACTAGTGTACATCAAACCTTCTACAACGCTTGCATAAAACTAGCTAGCATTTCTTTTCTTCTTCTGTCTCAAGGCATTTCAATCTAGCTAAGAACATAATATTTGACCATGAAGTGTCAATAGGATTGGTGAGATGCATACAATATAAATGACAACCACTACTAAGTGGAGACACCTTCATGTCTCTTTTAGCCATCATATTATTACCCAAATATAGTGAGAATTAAATTGTCTTATTTATGTTGACATATATTCAATGATCTTATTCAACCATTGTAAGCCTACCAGAATGATAACTCGATAAAATTGATAACACCACTTTTTGGACGATAATTCAAGTTACAAATGGAACTTCTCGATCAGTAATCTTTGCGCTCTTGCCCCACTTCTTGAATTCATTAGGCGATCTACATAGATCTCATCGTCCACTCCTCATTTATATATGTCAACCTCAATTGTCCAGGACAAACCTAGATTAAAGTGGTAATAACTAATAGCATCTTGGCGTACTGAGGCGATCTCACCACTTAGGGAGAACATCTCAAAAATTTATGCTCCATAATTAGGCGTAAACATTTTGCTCTTGCTTGAGCTATATAAATGTTAATCAACTCATCTACTTTGCACTTGACCTCTAAAAACCACATGTTTCTAATAGCTTTACACTTAAATGGAAGATTAACCAATTTTAGACTTTGTTCTTAGTCATTAGGCTCATCTTTTCCTTCATAGCAGCTATTCCCTTAAAGCATCAAGTGAAGTCAAAAGTCTAAGTTGACTCATCAACATCCACAAAAGTAATCATGAAGGATACCCACTTAATCTCATATAGACGATAGGGAACAACTCATGTGCACTCCTTCTTACTTGTGGAATATGAGACTCATTTTTAAGTGAGACACTCCCACTGACTTAGGGTCGCTCCCACTATCCGAGTGATTGTTAAATGAGTTAAAAAAAATATCATCATCACTAGAAAATTGAGCGCCACTTCAAGAATCTTACAACTCGTATAATGTAAGATTTCATTTGACTTCTTATATGCTCGTAATTCCTCCATGAGAAAATCTATACTGTGCGACATAATTTTTATAATTTCTCTATCAAAGTGTTCATCACTTTTGAGAACATAGCTTCTTGAACTTAAATAGGCATAAACCCACTAATTTGGGCTTGCTGCCACATCACAGTTCATTGAAGGCTGGAGAATTCACTTGGAGGCACAATTTTCATTATGTAGGCTGCAATCAAGATTGCATCATCCTAATTGACATACAAATCAATTTGCGCCATCATATTAATTGAGTCATTTTGAAGTGTTTGATTTATCACTCTTCGCAAACTCCTTTACTTGCGAAATGTTTAGAATCATCCTTTAAATTACAATTTCATTTTCCCCACACATGTGTCCAAACTATTTAGACATGTTATTCTCGCTTCATATTAGTATGTTGAACCTCAACGTTCATACTCCTGTGGTTCTCTACTTCTATCAAGAATCGCTCTAAACAATTTGGCGTTTCTGACTAGTGAGAGTTAGAGTGTACTAGCTTACAACGCGAATAGCAAAGAAAAAAAAATAGAATGCACTATTCAGTACCTCATACTCGTAAGTCTGCACTCGTCTTAGGGAACTAACTCTAGAGGATAAATAACCCTCTTTCTTTCTTCCAACGGGCTTTTTCCTGCTAGAAAATTTTGTGCAGAGAGAGGTTGACCTTAGCGAGTTAGCCAATAAAGCCTTCTCCAGCTAATATAGTCATCCTCCTAACCTCGCATGACATGATATAATTAAAATAAAAAATTATGGAAGAAGTACAAGAAATACTACCTTAAGCCAATCGCAACACAAATATGACTTATACTTAAATGTTTCTTACATGAAAGATAGACAAATCTACTCGCTCAACCAATGTCTTATAAGTGCATCAATTCAATAGACTATTTTGAATCTAATATCTTTTGCACATCTCCAAGGAGTAGCTCACATAAATTGTTGAGCTTGAAAAAATAGCTCATGCCTTTTGCTGAGCTTGAGATGGTATTGCGAACTCATAATGCCTCCTCTTGTGCATCATTTAAACAAACATGGCTGCGCAACACTCGATAATAATATGCTCAATCTCGAATTTCATGCTATGTTCCATCAACTTCTACTATCCATTATAGGAGAGAATTGAGAATATCAACAAATGAGAGAGCTTTAAGTAGTTAAACTTCATGTCAGTATAATTACGAGCGAAATGATCAGTCTCATCATTGCACTTGATATTTTTTAGCGCTTAGTTGCCTTTATCACTAAGGTGACATGCCTTATCATTTCATTGGATCAAATTTATGGTTCTAGTTTTAATTTTTGCTCTTGTCAAGCTTTTTTTGTCTTTTCCAACACTAACCCAAGTTGGTTTATATTGGTTAACATGAGCGACAAGAATAATTACTTGTACATTTTTCGACTCTCAACAATTAACCTCAAGTTAGGTGATTATTATAAAAAATATGTTAATAATATTTATAAGTCAGCTGAAAAAAGCAATTTTAGGACAATTAGAACTTTTTAATTATGAGCAAACTTATATGATAAAATAGAGCTCAAACTTCTTTATTAATTCCCCGTGTTTATAGCTTGCACAAATTAAAGCACAAACGTGATTCTTAATCCATTAGTATATTGTCGGCGCCTGAGTTGCGACAATATTTGGCAACTTAAAATCTTGTATTTGCAGCTTAAATAAATTAAAGTGCAAATATTAATCTTAGTCCACTACCATATTGTCAACGTCTAAGTTGCGATAATATTGGACAACTTGTCCATTTTCATACTTAATTGGCTTAAAATATAAAATTGGTGAGTTGGTCTAAGATTTCTAAATTAATTGCCCCAAAAAAAAGGTACTAGTCTAATATTTTATTCTAAATCCAAGTAAATTATTTATTATTCCTATATACTTAGCGAAATCGAAAATTTCGCAACTCATGCTAGTAATCATCTCCCACTAAATAAAAGACATAATAAAAATTTACTGATCATGAATAAAATATAAATTTGTCCACACATATATTATGAATGCAAATATGCAATACGAACAATAAAATATTAGCCCCATATGGGCGACATTGACATTTGGTGTATCATATTGAAATAATTTTGGCCCATGGTGGTAAAACAAAAAATATCCTCTTAAAAATGATATACATGGCCTCTCAAAAATGGCCTAGTAAATACATGCCTTGAAAATAATAAAAGATTGCATTGGTTCAAAGCCTACTACATCAATGTAGACAAAAAAAAAAAAAATAGAAATATCGAATTACCACCACGGCCACAAATTATCTCCTATAAAAATATGAGATAATATAAAAAAATAAACATTCAATTTACATGAGCACCCAAATGTCAGTGTCTATTCATTCACAATATATAATAATTCATATCGTATCAAATATATTTTAATTGTATCATAATTATAGAAAAATATAATTAATAAAGGATGTAACTTATAATGGACATATTAATCATATAAAAATAATTTTGCATGCATCCTAATGCGCAAAAAAAAAAAAAATCATGCACCCTATGCGCAAAAAAGTATTTTGACATTAAAAACTTTAACTTACAAAAAATATATTTGCATACATCGTAATGCGCAAACATATTTTTAATCACTTTCAATTGGAATCAATCTAATATTTTTTTTAAAGGGTCAAAAATAATATCTATTCACATCAAAAAACTTTTTAGAAAAATAGCACAAAAAACTATTATATAGATTTCGAAACCAATTATATCACAAAAGAGTGTAGTGGTCTAGTGGTAGTTCTCTATCTAAACAATAATTAGCAACCCAGGTTTAAATCCATATTGGTGCAAACTCTCAAATTTTATTTTCAACAACACATGCCAGCCACAGAGGCGCCATGTGCGTGCAAGCTAAGCATCAATCGTGCACGTCAGCCAGAAAAGCAAAGAAGAAGTGATTACCATCAAGTTAGCCTCAAAATCTGCACAGGTAACACTTATCTATGGTTTTGCCTTTGGTTTTTAGATTATTATGAATGGTTTTATGGTTTATTAAGCTTTAAATATCTCTTATAAAAGTGTTAGGAATTTTTTAGTTAGACTTTGGTGCGCAAAGAAAGGATTTTTGATCACAAACACTTAATAGGAAATACTTGTGGCAGAAACTGTCATCTTACTGTTTTCTTATGTTTTAGGCTTCAAAAGTGTATCGTATGTTGAATAAAACCTATAATTATTACCATTTACATGACCATATATGAGTTAAGAGTATTGGAATGAATTTTTATCAATTGGAAATTGAAATAGAGAATGATATTGGAGAAACACTCAAACTGCCAAAATAGCAAAATCTGTTTTGGTGTGCTGTGAAGGAAACTGAATTAAGGGAGCTAAATCCATTATTTTTGGTAATGATATGACCTGGTTGTCTCCTTATATATGTTATTTTTAGTATGGTGAAAATTTTGGAGTGATTGAATATATTTAATGGTGCCAAAACCATTAATGTCATGAAGTGTGCAAAACTGTTACGGTAGGAAACAATCTGTTTCAGTATGTCATGAAGAGAGCTGAACTTGGAAAGCTATATCCATGATTTTTATCAATTATATGATATTTTTATATTTATATACATGTTATCTAAGTGTGGTAAAAATTTGGGAGTGATTGGATATGCTTGGGGATGTTAAAATTATCATGCAACTAAACTTGATAGCAAGAAAATATGAAAATGTGAATCTGCCATATTTGATCACTTAGCATGTTTCAACCTAGACATGTTGCTATTGAGTGTTAAGAATTAGGTACATGCTGTTAGAGTTATAATACTTCAATTACATGATGTTTGTATGTATTTAAGATGAGAAATTGAGGTATTTGAGGGGCTATATTGGGTTCTAGTTTGTGAAAGCTTGATTGTTAGTTTATAGCTTGGTGTTTAAGGTCTAGTATGAGATTTTGTGCTTTCAACTTTCCAAATTGGGAATGGTGCTTGATTTTGGGTAATATTACAGGCTAACTTACATCTAAGATTGGAGAGGAATACTAAACAAATTTAGACTAACCACCAACCAAGTAAAAGGTAAGTAAAGATTCATTTGCAACTACAATGCATAGACATAGTAGATGTGTGAATTATATGTAATATCATAAATCATATGTGCATAGTAGAGGGCTCTCCATTGAGCATACATACATGGGCATTGTCATTAGGACATGAATGCATCATATACGAGCATTATGATAAATCTTGCATTGCACGGCATGATTCAGAGAAAGGAAAATATTTTGCTGACCACTACTAGTGCACCGAAGCATGCATGTATTTGCATGATTTTATGCATGGATTTGTAGGTTCGCGTGCATGGAGTTGCGTGACTATGAGTATGCATGGATTTGCATGCTTATATGATTATTGGCCATTGGATTATGGCGGTGTACAGAGCTCTTTTTCGGTGCATGGGATAGTAGCGTTGGTCAGGGGCCCAAGAAAAAAATGATTTTGAGAGAAATATTTTGATGCATAAAATTGTATTGTGAGCATAGCATTTTAAGTTGCATGACTTAATATTGTGGATTATTCTTTGACATGCATATTCTTTACTTGCTGAGCGTTAGCTCACATAGTTTATGCATTGTAGGTGAGTACGACGATACTTGAAGCATCTTTTATTGGCTAGGTAGCGGTTGGAGCTCTTGCAGGTGTCTAAGAGAGTGTGTACATGGATGACGACCTGTTGGGCTATTTTGTTGGGTTGTTATATTTTGAGTCTGTTGTATTATATTTTTAGACTGGTACTATATTTTGCTTTTAAAACTTTACTGTAAATAAGTATGTAAATATTGGGTCGTTGTAGGTGTTGAGCTTTTATATAAATACCAATCCTATTATATACATGACATGTGTTATAAAGTATTTTAAATAGGGTTGTGCATGTAAGAAGTGATTTATCTTTTCTTATAGTGTTACAAAAAAAAAATATTCTATGCATGCACACAGGTTCTATCATGTCAAATTATAATATATATCTAGTTGTGTAGTAATGAGGGTGTTACAGAGTAGTATCAGAGCCCGGGTCTTGATTCTGTAGACTGTCCATGTTCATGATCTTAGAAGTTGCAGAGTGCAGCCACGCTAGTAAGTTTTACATTATCATATATTGCATTACATATTCCATGAATTATATTGGCCATATGTTGTCAAACTTGTGTAAAACAGCACTGTAAAATGGTGAGAACTCGTGGTGAGAGCAGTGGTGGTGCCAGAGCTTAGAGAAATGAGATACCCACCCTAGTTAATGATCGAGATACCATGATTAACTGATTAACAGAGTTAATTGAACGACAGTCCGAGCAAATTCAGCAACTGATTCGACAAAGAGATAATGGTGAACAACCGCGGGTGGAGGTAAACTAACAATGGGCGGACTACATATATATGGTTGGAGAATGATTTAGGAGGCTGGATCCCCCAACATTTGAGGATGCGATTGATCCTACCACTGCAGAGGACTTGTTGAGGACCTTGGAATACATGTTCCAGTATAGCAGGGTGCCAGTAAAGGAGAGGGTAATGTGTGCCACTTTCATGCTTCGCGGTAGTGCAGGCCATTGGTGGGACATGATCAGCATAGAGGACATTACTACTATGAGCTGGGACAGATTCAAGGAGTTATTCCGAAATAAATATTTCACGGCCCCAGTTCGCATGATGAAGATGAATGAGTTTGTACAACTGCGACAAGGAGCAATGACTATTGGGGAATATATTCGTAAATTTGAACAACTGTCCAGATTCGCTACGCATGGTCAGCATTGAAGCACTTAAAGTAGAGAGATTTCTAGAAGGTTTGAGGCCAGAGTTATACCAGGATGTGAATATGGCGGGTACACAAAGGGTGACATTTTCATTGGTAGCTGAGAGGGCACTAGTAGCAGAACGGGCTGAATTGAGAATCGCTCGTGCACAAGAGGCTCGACAGCAATTCAGACAGCAGGGACAGAGATGGACTATGGGGCAAAAGAGGCCAGTCCAAATGCAGAGGCCGATCCGAATACAGAAGCCAGGATTTAAATTTCAAGGAGAACAAGGCCAACAACAAGAAGGTCAAAATAAGAGGCCACGGGTCGAACAAAGAAAAACACCGATGCCAGAAGCTGTATGTCAGAAATGTGGTAATCAACATACTGGAGGCTGCTATATAGATACCAGGATATGTTTTCGATGTGGAATACCGTGACATATTGCTAAATTTTTCCCAGGTAAACAAAATCAGACTAGCCAAAAGAATGTACCAGCCAAGGTGTTTACCATGACCAAGGCGGATGGAGAAGCAAATCCATCGGTGGTAACAAGTACACTTTATATTTCTAGTGTTCCAACATTTGTATTATTTGATTCTGGAGCCACACATTCATTTGCATCCACTGAGTACATGAAGAGGTTGGGTAGAATACCAGATGTAGCAGAAATTAGTTATAGTGTAACAGTCCCCTCTGGAGATGCTAGACAAACCAATCGAATTTTGAGAGCTTGTGCTATTGTTGAAGGTAGAGAATTACATGCTGATTTGATTGTACTGGATATGAATGATTATGATGTTATTTTAGGCATGGATTGGTTGTTAAAGTATGGGGCTACTATCAACTGTAAGGAAAAGATGGTGACATTTCAACTTTCTGGAAAAGAGTCTTTCACATTTGTCAGCATTGTGAAGAATTTCAGATTCCCTATGATTTTAGCAATGAAGGCACAACGATTACTCGATGGTGGTTGCGAAGGGTACTTGGTGAGTGTCATGAACATTGAGGAACAACACCCACCAACTCTAAGTGAAATACCAGTGGTACGAGAATATACTGAAGTATTCCCAGATGATCTCCCAGGATTGCCACCAGATCGTGAAATAGAGTTTGTTATTGACATATAACCAGGAACATCTCCAATTTCTAAAACTCCCTACAGAATGGCTCCCTTAGAGTTGAAAGAATTAAAAGTACAATTACAGGACTTGTTGGACAAGGGATTCATCAGACCGAGCTTTTCACCTTGGGGAGCACCAGTTCTGTTTGTACGTAAGAAGGATGGCACCATGAGACTATGCATCGATTATCGAGAGTTGAATAGGGTCACAATTAAGAATAAGTATCCATTACCCAAAATTAATGATTTATTTGACCAGCTTCAGGGTGCCGCAATATTTTCAAAGATTGACTTATGCTCTGGATACCATCAATTGAAGATAAAGGAAGAGAATGTCCCCAAGACGGCATTTAGTACAAGATATGGACACTATGAATTTTTGGTGATGCCATTTGGATTAACTAAAGCTCCAGCAGCATTCATGGATCTGAGGAACAGAGTGTTTAAAGAATTTCTGGATAAATTTGTTATTGTGTTCATAGATGACATTCTAGTCTACTCCAGAACTAAAGAAGAGCATACCGCACATTTAACACAAGTACTAGAGGTTTTGAAAGTGAAGCATTTATACGCCAAATTCAAGAAATGCGAGTTCTGGTTGGATCATGTGGTATTCTTGGGACATGTTATATTAAGAGCGGGAATATCAGTAGATCCAAGTAAAGTTGAAGCTATCAACAACTGGATGCAGCCTACTAATCCTTTAGAGGTGCGCAGTTTTCTGGGTTTAGCTGGATATTATCGAAGATTTGTGGAAGGGTCCTCCATGATTGCAATGCCATTGATACAATTAACCAAAAAAGGGATGGTGTTTAGATGGACAAATTTGTGTGAGCGAAGTTTCCAGGAGCTGAAAAAGAGGCTGACTTCAGCACCTATTCTCTCAATTCCATCAGGTACAGGAGGATTCGTAATTTACAGTGATGCATCGAAGAATGGATTAAGATGTGTACTGATGCAGAATGGCAAAGTAATTGCGTATGCATCCAGGCAACTTAAAGAATACAAAAAGAATTACCCCACGCATGACTTGGAACTTGCTGCTGTAGTATTTGTACTTAAAATATGGAGGCACTACTTATATGGTGAATGGTGCGAGATCTATACTGATCATAAGAGCCTAAAATACTTCTTCACACATAAAGAGTTGAATATGCGGCAGCGGAGATGGCTGGAACTGGTAAAAGATTATGATTGTGTAATCAATTACCACCCAGGTAAAGCTAACGTTGTAGCTGATGCATTGAGCTGAAAATCCACACAAAGTACAATGGCTATGGCTTTAATTCAGAAACCAGAACTGAATGATTTGCAGAAAATGAATATAGAGATTTTACAGATAGGAGTAATAGAGGCAAAGTTGGCAGCCCTGACACTTTAGCCTACGCTAATTGATAGGATCAAACAGGGACAATGAAATGATGAATATCTCATCAGTATGAGAAAATATATTGCTGCAGGGAAGTCTACTGAATTTGAGATGACTCAGGATGATATTTTACAATTTAGAGGGTGGTTTTGTGTGCCAAATATTGATAACATTCGGGAAGACATTTTAAATGAGGCACATTCAACCCCTTATTCAGTACATCCAGGGGCTACTAAGATGTATAGAGATTTGAAACTGCATTATTGCTGGCCAGGTATGAAAAAAGACATCGCCCAGCATATGGAGCAATGCCTAACATGTCAGCAGATAAATGTTGAACATCAAAGACCCGCAGGGACTTTGCGACCTCTATTTATTCAAGAATGGAAATGAGAAAGGATCACCATGGATTTCATAACTGGTTTGCCAAAGACTACTAAGGGTCATGATGCTATTTGGGTTATCGTCGAAAGATTCACCAAGTCTGCTCATTTCCTTCCTATATGTTCTACCTATTCCATGGATCGCTATGCCCAATTATACGTTCAAGAGATTGTCAGACTTTATGGAGTGCTATTGTCTATAGTTTCTGATAGAGATTCAAGATTTTTGTCTGCTTTTTGGAGGAGTTTACATAAAGCTTTGGGAACACAATTATCATTCAGTACAGCATATCATCCTCAGATGGATGGGCAATCTGAACGAACAATACAGACATTGGAGGATATGCTCAGAGCCTGTGTATTAGACTTCCAAGGTCAGTGGAGTAAATTCCTACCTTTGGTGGAGTTTTCGTATAACAATAGCTATCAGACTAGCATTGGAATAGCTCCCTATGAAGCATTGTATGGTAGAAAATGTAGGTCTCCGATACACTGGGATGAAGTTGGTGAGAAAAAACTTTTAGGTCCAGATATGATTCGAGAAATGATAGAAGTTGTGTCACAGATTCGACAAAGAATGCAAACTGCTCAAAATCGGCAGAAAAGTTATGTAGATCGATGAAGAAGGGCACTCGAGTTTGCGGTAGGAGATCATGTATTTTTGAAAGTAGCACCAATGAAGGGCATTATGCGGTTTGGAAATAAAGAAAAATTGAGTCCCAGATACATTGGCCCGTTCTCGGTGATTGAAAGAATTGGTGATGTTTCTTACAGACTGGATCTGCCAACATTTATGTCCCAAATACACAATGTATTTCATGTGTCTATGCTGAGGAAATATATTGCTAATCCCTCTCACATTCTGAAGAATGAACTAGTGGGATTAAAGACAGATTTGAGCTACGAAGAAAAGCCTGTACATATTTTGTTACGAGAATTGAAGCAGCTGAGAAATAAACAAATTCTATTGGTTAAAGTGTTATGGAGAAACTAATTGGTAGAAGAGGCCACTTGGGAAAGGGAGGACGAAATGAGAACTAAGTATCCTGAACTTTTTCAGTAAGTGAAATTTCGGGGACGAAATTTTTATAAGGAGGGGAGAATGTGATACCCGAGCCTCTTACTACTCACATGGAAAAATATGATTCATGCATTACGTGTTAATTTTATATGCTATTTGCATTTCTATTGACATTGCATAATTTATTTCATTTTATACGACATTCTTGAATATTAAACTAAATTCTGAAGTTCTTGCACGGTATTAGTTATTGAATTTTCTAATCTAAGTAGTTGATTTTATATTGAAATAAGAAGAAAATGAGGTGGATCAATATTAGATATAGATGGGATATATAGGTTATAATTTTAGAAGTGTTAAAAGTGTTACTAGTAAGCTTATATGGTTTAATTTGATTTGATCAAGTTATTTCAAAAGTATATATTTGTAAATTAACATACTTGGGATATTAGACATGATATAATGTGATTTAAGTGTCCTATTACAAGGCCCATATATGCATATGATTTTAGAAATGCAAACTTGATATTTCGTTAAGAATCGGATGTGAATCGGTTTGGAGATCGAATGAACGGACATAGGAAATTACTATGGGAATGAATAGTGACTAAGATAGGTTGCAACCAAATAAAAATAGGTGAGACACACAAGATTAGTACTGCAAGATAAGGGAGAAAATCAGATTTGCCATTTACTTGCCACCTCATGCTTTCTTATTAAGCTTAAGCTAACATCTCAAGCTAACACCTCAAACCCTTCGCCCTTAAGCAACGACCAGACCCTCATTTCAGCTATTTTCATCTTCCAAACACACACCTTAAGGTCTCCAAGTGATCCAAATTGATTCCAAGTTGAAATAAAAGCAAGAAAAGCAAAGAAGAAGTGATTACCATCAAGTTAGCCTCAAAATCTGCATAGGTAACACTTATCTATGGTTTTGCCTTTGGTTTTCAGATTATTATGAATGGTTTTATGGTTTATTAAGCTTTAAATATCTCTTATAAAAGTGTTAGGAATTTTTTAGTTAGACTTTGGTGCACAAAGAAAGGGTTTTTGATCACAAACACTTAATAGGAAATACTTGTGGTAGAAACTGCCATCTTACTGTTTTCTTGTGTTTTAGGCTTCAAAAGTGTATGGTATGTTGAATAAAACCTATAATTATTACAATTTACATGACCATATATGAGTTAAGAGTATTTTAATAAAGTTTTATCAGTTGGAAATTGAAATAGACAATGATATTGGAGAAACACTTAAACTGCCAAAATAGCAAAATCTGTTTTGGTGTGCTGTGAAGGAAACTGAATTAAGGGAGCTAAATCCATTATTTTTGGTAATAATATGACCTGGTTGTCTCCTTATATATGTTATCTATGTATGGTGAAAATTTTGGAGTGATTGAATATACGTAATGGTGCCAAAACCATTAACGTCATGAAGTGTGCAAAACTGTCACGGTAGGAAACAATCTGTTTTAGTATGTCGTGAAGAGAGCTGAACTTGGAAAGCTATATCCATGATTTTTATCAATTCTATGATATGGTTACATTTATATACATGTTATCTAAGTGTGGTAAAAATTTGGGAGTGATTGGATATTCTTGGGGATGTTAAAATTATCATGCAACTAAACTTGACAGCAAGAAAATATGAAAATGTGAATCTGCCACATTTGATCACTTAGCATGTTTCAACCTAGACATGTTGCTACTGAGTGTTAAAAATTAGGTACATGCTATTAGAGTTATAATACTTCAATTACATGATGTTTGTATGTATTTAAGATGAGAAATTGAGGTATTTGAGGGGCTATATTGGGTTCTAGTTTGTGAAAGGTTGATTGTTAGCTTATAGCTTGGTGTTTAAGGTCTAGTATGAGATTTTGTGCTTTCAACTTTCCAAATTGGGAATGGTGCTTGATGTTGGGTAATATTACAGGCTAATTTACATCTAATATTGGAGAGGAATACTAAACAAATTTAGACTAACCACCAACCAAGTAAAAGGTAAGTAAAGATTCATTTGCAACTACAATGCATAGACATAGTAGATGTGTGAATTATATGTAATATCATAAATCATATGTGCATAGTAGAGGGCTCTCCATTGAGCATACATACATGGGCATAGTCATTAGCACGTGCATGCATCATATACGAGCATTATGATAAATCTTGCATTGCACGGCATGATTCAGAGAAAGGAAAATATTTTGCTGACCACTACTAGTGCACCGAAGCATGCATGTATTTGCATGATTTTATGCATGGATTTGCAAGTTCGCGTGCATGGATTTGCATGCGTATGAGTATGCATGAATTTGCATGCTTATATGATTATTGGCCATTGGATTATGGCGGTGTACAGAGCTCTTTTTCGGTGCATAGGATAGTAGCATTGGTCAGGGGCCTAAAAAAAATGATTTTGAGATAAATATTTTGATGCATAAAATTGCATTGTGAGTATAGCATTTTGAGTTGCATGACTTGATACTGTGGATTATTCTTTGACATGCATAATCTTTACTTGCTGAGCGTTAGCTCATATAGTTTATGCATTGTAGGTGAGTACGACGATACCTGAAGCATCTTTTATTGGCTAGGTGGCGGTTGAAGCTCTTGCAGGTGTCTAAGAGAGTGTGTACATGGATGACGACATGTTGGGCTATTTTGTTGGCTTGTTATATTTTGAGTCTATTGTATTATATTTTTAGACTGGTACTATATTTTGCTTTTAAAACTTTACTGTAAATAAGTATGTAAATATTGGGTCGTTGTAGGTGTTGAGCTTTTATATAAATACCAATCCTATTATATACATGACATGTGTTATAAAGTATTTTAAATAGGGTTGTGCATGTAAGAAGTGATTTATCTTTTCTTATAGTGTTACAAAAAAAAAATATTCTATGCATGCACACAGGTTCTATCATGTCAAATTATAATATATATCTAGTTGTGTAGTAATGAGGGTGTTACAGAGTAGTATCAGAGCCCGGGTCTTGATTCTGTAGACTGTCCATGTTCATGATCTTAGAAGTTGCAGAGTGCAGCCACGCTAGTAAGTTTTACATTATCATATATTGCATTACATATTCCATGAATTATATTGGCCATATGTTGTCAAACTTGTGTAAAACAGCACTGTAAAATGGTGAGAACTCGTGGTGAGAGCAGTGGTGGTGCCAGAGCTTAGAGAAATGAGATACCCACCCTAGTTAATGATCGAGATACCATGATTAACTGATTAACAGAGTTAATTGAACGACAGTCCGAGCAAATTCAGCAACTGATTCGACAAAGAGATAATGGTGAACAACCGCGGGTGGAGGTAAACTAACAGCGGGCGGACTATATGTATATGGTTGGAGAATGATTTAGGAGGCTGGATCCCCCAATATTTGAGGATGCGATTGATCCTACCGCTGCAGAGGACTGGTTGAGGACCCTGAAAAACATGTTCCAGTATAGCAGGGTGCCAGTAGAGGAGAGGGTAATGTGTGCCACTTTCATGCTTCGCGGTAGTGCAGGCCATTGGTGGGACATGATCAGCAGCATAGAGGACATTACTACCATGAGCTGGGACAGATTCAAGGAGTTATTCCGAAATAAATATTTCACATGAATGAGTTTATACAACTGCGACAAGGAGTAATGACTATTGGGGAATATATTCATAAATTTGAACAACTGTCCAAGTTCGCTACGCACATGGTCAGCATTAAAGCACTTAAAGTGCCATAAGGGCATGTGAAAGTAGTCTTTTCTTGGTCCTCAAGTGCAATGGAGGTTTGATTGTAACCCGAATAACCATCTAGGAAGCAATAATAAGCATGACCCGCTAATCTATCCAACATTTGATCAAGGTAAAGGAAAGTAGTCTTTCCTAGTAACCTTATCCAACTTCCTATAATCCATGCACACACGCCAACCAGTAATAGTTCTAGTGAAAATCAATTCACTATTTTTATTTTTTACTACAGTTATCCCACCTTTCTTAGGTACTACTTCTATAGGACTTACCCATACACTATAAAAAATAGGATAGATAATACCTGCATCAAGTAGTTTTAAACCCTCAGCTTTTACCACCTCTTTCATATTTGGATTCAGACGATATTGATGCTCCACAGATGGCTTGTAGCTTTCCTCCATCAAAATCTTATGCATTCATATGGATGGACTAATGCCTTTGATATCAACAATAGACCATTCTAATACCATTTTATGGTCTCTCAGTACCCTCAATATCTTTTCTTTCTATTTGTCAATTAGTGTCACAGAAATAATAATAGAAAGAGTAGAAGAATCACCCAAGAAAGAATACCTAAAGTGGTTTGGTAATTGTTTGAGTTTTAAAATAGGTGGCTTCTTTATTAATGGTACTAATAGGGTAGGTGCATTCCCAAGATCTTCAAATGATATCTTGATGAATACAGGTGGTGTTGCATCAAGTCTCTTTAAACACTCAAAGATCTCCACATCATCGATGTTACTCACTCACGTTAAACAAGCATAAAGAGGATCACTAGGATAGCTAGATTGAAAGACTTTCTTTACACAATCTTCAATGGCATCCACTAGCAAACAACTATTCTTCTCATTTAGATATTTCATTATCTTGAAGACATTAAAAGTAACTTGCTCTTCTTGTACCCTCAAAATTAATTGGCCCTTTTGTACATCAATGAGGGTCTTTCCAGTTGCTAAGAAAGGTCGACCAAAAATGATAAGGATCTCTTGGTCTTTCTCTATATTGAGAACTATGAAGTCTGCTGGGAAGATGAATTTATCCACCTTCACTAGATTATCTTCAATGACTCCCCTCGGATAGTTGATAGATCGATCAACAAGTTGTAGTGAGATTGTTGTCGACTTTGCTTCTCCAAACCCTAGGTTTCTATAAACAGATAGAGGCATCAAGTTAATAATTGCACCAAGTTCACATAGACCTTATCAAAAAATGAATTGGCAATAGCGCAAGGTAACATGAAACTCCTTGGATCTTTTAGTTTAGGTGGAAGCTTCCTCTGTAGGATAGTACTACACAACTCAATGAGTGTTACTATCTCGTATTCCTCCAGCTTTCATTTGTTAGAGAGGATCTCTTTCATGAATTTTATATAGTTGGGCATTTTCTCTAGGGTATCTGCAAAAGGAATATTAATGTGCAACTTTTTAAAGACATAAAAAAACTTAGGAACTTGCTTATCTGGTTTCTATTTTTGGAAACGTTGAGAAAATGGGATAGGAGGCACATATGGGGAAGAATTGTTTGGAAACAACTTTGATTTAGGCTTCTATACTTTTTTGCTTGGCGTGTCAACCGGATCCTCAATTGCACTCTCCTTTATCGGCTCCTTTGGATCAATGACTTTTCTTTCATGCTCTGGCAACTCTTTACCACTACGCAAAGTAATGGCCTACACATTCTTCTTGGGGTTAGTCTTAGTGTTACTAGGCAATGAACCTTGAGGTCTTACATTTAGCATATTATCAATCTGGCCCATTTGAACCTCTAAGTTTTGAATAGAAGCTGATTGATTTGATTGAAACACTCTTGCTCCTGCATTGTTGTCTCTGTCCTTGCCATGAATTGTGTGAGAGCATTTTCTAGAGAAACTTTGGTTGCCTGTTGAGACTAATTTGGAGGCTAAAAATTTGATGTTGGTGGTCTCACTGTATTTTGTCCATTCCTCCATGAGAAGTTTAGATGGTTGCGCTATCCTGGATTGTAAGTGTTAGAGTATGGATTGTTATGTCGTGTATCATTCCCCACAAACTGTGCTTTCTCTGGCTGAGATGGAGTGAATGTGTTCCCAACTTGACATTATGTACTAGGGTGAGAACCATTGCAAAACTTGCATACCTCAATGGATATGAGAATTAGATTAGCTGTAAAAGAGCTAAGTTATTGAGATAATGTAGCAACTTGAGCAGTGAGAGCTATGAGTGCGTCAACTTCATGAACTCCAAATGCCTTCTTTGGTGTAATTCTTTCAGAAGGCCATTGATAATCATTCGCAGCTATGGTCTCTAGAAGATCATAAGCCTCTTCATGTATCTTTTCCATCGGAGCTCCACCAACGGCTGCATCCACTAAAGTTCAGGTTACACCACTCAATCCATTGTAAAATATCTGAACTTGCAACTATTCTAGCAAACAGTAATGAGGGCATATTCTCAACAAATCCTTATATATTTCCCATGCCTCATGTAATGACTCTATGTCATATTGGGGGAAAGTAGTGATGTCATTCCTCATCTTTGTCTCTTAGTTGGTGGGAAGTATTTTACTAGGAATATTTGAGTTCAACCAAATATTTGCCTTATCCTTGAGTGAGAAAGGGAATAGCCTCAATCTAATGGCATCATCAGTGACGCCATTATGCTTGAATGTATCACACATTTCAAGAAAACTAGCTATGTGCGCATTCGAATCTTCGTTGGCTAACCCACAAAATTGATTAGCCTGAACTATTTGGATAATAGCTGGCTTGATCTCAAAATTGTTGGCCTTGATGGCACGACGTCCAATTCCACTGAGATTTTCATTGACCAATGGCAATGTATAATCCCTAAGTACCCTATTGTTAACCCCTGGTGCAAGTTGTTGCATGTTGTTATTACTGTCTACTCTTTCATCTTCCATAGTGTATTGTGGTGATTTGGAGGCTTCTCTCTTTTCCTTTCAATTTCGTTTCCAAGTCCTTTCAATCTTTGAATCAAAAGGGACTAAAACTTCACTTCCCAATTTTCTCATACACCTAAAGCACCTGGAAAAATTCAAGAGTTGCAATCAAATGGAAATAAAATAAAATTCAAATTAGAACCAGAATTACTAGGTATTGATATTAATAAAATCAAAATAATCCCAGTAATGACACCAAAAGTTTGTTGCTAATTTTACGAATGTAAGTGTACGCTATCTGTAATACCTGAACCTTACACTACTCACCTGGCCAATATAGTTCATGCATTTTATGCTACGTATGTGTCATTGTATTTTAATTGATATTTCATAATGCATTATATTTTATATGGTATTTTAATAATTAAATTTTTGAAGTTGTCACGGATATTAGTTTCCAGATTCTTTAACCTAATTGGTTGAGTTGGTACTAAGATTATAATTTATGTGTCAACTATCAGATAATATTATGATACACGTAAGTGAAAGGTGGCATCGTTGTGTTTATCGGTATAGGATAAACTATGCAAATAAATTAATTATAGAGAAAATAATGATAGTAATAGTAATAATAATAAAAGAAAATAAGGAAATTATCATATTAATTAAGAGGGTGTAAATTCTTACTAGAAAATAAATTTGGGGGTTTATAAATAAATATCAAAATATTATGTATTAATTATATATATATATAATATATATATATATAGATGTATGAAATATATTATATATATATGAATAGATGTATGAAATATATATAGATATAAGTATATGTGTGTAGTATAATAAAATAATATCATAATATATATGTGTATGCATACACGTGTATAGCTTATGTTTAGATAAGCATATTATATATATATATATATTATATTAGAATGTTAGTTTCTATATACATATATGTATACACATGTATAGTGTATAGTAATAGTTATAATATATTACACATAGGTTATAATATATTATATTATATTAAGGATAAGTATACATATATTATAATATTATATTAGGTTTTCTTAATAAGTAAGTAATAGTTAAGATATTAAAACACCACACACACATATTCACGACAACAAAGGAAAGGAAAAGAGAAGAAAAAAAAAGAGAAAGAAAGAACAAATTTCAACCGTAGAAACAATTTAGGTAATTCTTTCTTATTTTTGTACGAATAAAAATATATATATCTATGTCGTTTATTTCTAATTTAAAAGAAAGAGCTAATTTAATGCAGAGATTTGTTTTGGAGATTATAACACATCAATTAGATAATATTAAAATGAATTCGAGATGAGAAATTAAGGTATTTAAAAGGTTCAAATTGGTATTTTAAGGTTTGATTGTTATGTAATTAAATTTAAAATTTAAGACCCCTTATGAGATTTGATATAGAAACCTATTGATTAAGAATGAAAATTAATACGTTATACTTTTACAGGCAGTCTTATATCTAAGGTTAGAGAAGAGAATCTTGTTAACCTTCAGTAGGATATCAAATGTGGAAGGTAAGTGAAAATCTATTTGCAACTATAATGCATGGGCATAGTATTTCTTGGCTTATTTATATTAAATGTGATCCTTGTGTCTTGATGAATATTATAAATATGTTATAGTGCATACGTTGTTTGGATGACAGGACATGTAATTCACTGTGTCATTGAACATACCATTCATCAACATTTATACGTGCATGTATAATACGTGCTCACAGTTGAGGTTTTGCATGCATAACATTATTTTTAGAAAGAAAATATTTTGGTTGGCCACTACTAGTGTACCGAGGCCCATGTGTGGCTTATTTATATGATATTTGGAGCACCGCGAGTATTACTTTTCGAAGGATCATAGAGGTAGACATGGGGTGTGCTTCTGGTGGTCACGAAAGGGTGGACCACTTGACTGTACCCTTATTGACGCCGCTGGTGGGAATACTTTTGGAGAGTCACAGGGGAAGACAGGTGGTGGACCTTTGGTGATCCCAGGAGATGGCCCCGGACTGTGTCGATCTGTTTATGGCCATGTGATTATTGATATTTTTGAGAGCTCTATCTGGTACATAGTAGGTGAGCCGAGGGCCCAGTGATGGAAAATGATTTTAAATAAAATAATTTTGATGCATAAGTTCACATTATTGTCATAATTTCATAGAAATGTATTGCATTTATGTTGGATTATCCCCTTCAGCATGCATGATTTTCATTTACTGAGCATTAGCTCACGTAATTCATGCATTGTAGGTGAGTTGGATGATACTTGATAGCATGGACTTACTGAGCGAGCGGCTGGAGCTCCTACAGGTTCTGAGGATCAGTGTACATGGATGACGACCTGTTGGGCTGGTTGTTAACTTATTTGATTTTGGAGTTTATTGTATTAGGTTTTGGAGTACTGTGTGTTACTTTTAAAACCTTTCTGTACATGGGTATGTAAATATTATGGTTGTTATGGTCCTCTACAGGTATATATATATATTAGTTTGTGAGTGAAAAAAATAGTTTATTATTTATTATAATGTTACAGGAAAAAAAAATTGTACATGTACACAGGATTTATCATGTCAAAATTATTATATCTATAAATATATGTGTGTGTAGTATTGGGGGTGTTACACTATCGTAGACAAGTAATAAAGTGGATAAGTAAGATATCGTTCCCACGAGAACTGTTGAATTACTAAATAACAAAATTGGTTAACCCTAGTTCTATTTGAACAATCAAATTAAAGTGGTGATTAATTCTAACTAAGAAAATTCTAAACTAATGTGCAAAAGCAAATTAAGATTAATTTCTTTAACTTAAAAACCTAGGGTTTATGATTTCACCTTAATTAATCAGATTTGAACACTTAAACGCATCAATCTCAATTTATTTTCCTAGTTGATATTCGAGAATCCCTCAATTATTCAATAGCCTCTCCTAAGCTCTAATGAAAATTTTACCAATTGCTAAACCACTATATTCCTATGTGAATTAAACAATTAATAAATTATTGGGCTCTATGGATTTCAATTAAGACTACACAAATCATGCAAGTATATTCCTATCCTATATATAATTTATTGTTTTCTACACATAAAACTAGACACATATATCACCTCTCATATCAATATGATCAACAAATCATTCAATTAATGACCAAGTAATTGAAAACATTAAAATTCATGTAAAAAACTTCAACTAAATCAAATAAACATTTAATTGAATTAAAAGAGAAATTCAAATCATCCTAATTAGGTTACATCAAAATCGTAGAAAAGAAAACTAGCCCATAATCATGTTAACCAAATTCATAGACAAATTTGAATGCATGATAAATGCAAAATCACAAGAATAAGGGAAAAAGAAAAATTTGAAATCTTCAAAGATGAAGCTCCCAACTTGGCTCTCAAGTCTTCTTCCTTCCTTTGATTTTGTTTCTTAAAGTCTTCTTAAGTCCCAAGATAACCTAAAATCTTGTTAAAAGTTGGCTTTTGTAGTTTCCCCAAAGTGATGTGAAAATCCAAGTCCAAATATTGCACTTTAGGAAATCCGCATCATTTAGCACCTAAGCACCAAGAAACGATGCCTAGGCACCATGTGTTCTGTCTTCCTTAGTTGCAATCGGAACCTGAGTGCCAAATAACAGCGCCTAAGCACCAATCTCTCTGTACGTTCATTCAGCAATCGGTGCCTAAGTGCTAAATAACGGCGCCTAGGTGCCAAACTTTATTCAGCGCCCAATCACCCTACAAATGTGTTTTTCTTCCAAACTCTATTTAGCCGAGGGTCTATTTACTCATATTCTCCAATCATTTTTCTTCAATTTACTAACATATTATCTTATCTTTTCATTCCCTACAAAACATCGACAAACATGTGAAAATATCCTAGAACTTGCTTGAAAATCAATATTTTTTAAGCTAAAGATATTCAAATTATCGGTGTAAAACTGATGTAACATTTTGTTTATCTAATTCTAATATTACTTTGTTGATTATGTTGTTAGAGAAGCACCCGACACACGAATTAGATGTAAGGTCTTTTTCTCTTGTACTGTAAAACAATCTTATTAGAAATCATATTATATAAAGCATCTTTTATATCTTATGTCTTGCATTTATTTTCTCCACATTAGATAAAGTCCCCAAACCATATTTAACTATAGGGCTTGGTCGTGCATACGATGGCGATCGTAGAACATGTCTATAAAGCTTTGGTCTTAAATGAGTTCCAAATCAAGGGTTTTTTTAGACAGGACATTGAATAGCCTAGTAAGATTCATGCATATAATGAATGCTCGTAAGATGTGGATATCGCATTCCATTAGCTTTAGCATAGAGGCATAAGTGCATGCATACGAGTGCTTGTTAGAGAACAAGTACATAGAAGTGGCCCATATGTAATGCTCAATTCTCAATTCTTTCCTATATAACTAATAATAAGCATTTTTCATCAATATGCATCTAATCAATACGCATTATCGGATTATGGCATACAAATAGTATTATTGCACGAACATAAATAATTGTTACTATTGCTACAGTTATGCTTTAACATGAAATATGAGATCAAACTTTTGTTTCTTGTTTTAACATATTCCTTAAGTGCCTTTTTGCAGTGAAAAGTTCGGTATCTCGATTAAGGAAGATTGATGTGTTGAATGGCCATGAAATGAATTATTTGTATTGCTCCATAATAGTTATATGCTAAAGTGATTAATTGCCTAAATATTTACTTGAAATATGTTACATTTGGCTAAGAACTAAAAGTATGCAAAATGGTGCAATTTGATTGGTTGGTTGACTAGGTTGCATGGAATCATTCTAAACCACATTGCACTTGATTATAACACCAAAATATCAATTTTTGTCATCTCCCTAGCCCATAAATGTGGCTTTTGGCATGAGAAAACACCAAGCATGATGCAACCAATCATAACCCTCCACTTATCTCTCTTTGAAAAGTTAAAGAAATCATTTTCATCCATATTTCTTGTGGAAGCACCTCAAAACGACCAGTCCTTATTCTCCTAAGTTTCTTCCAAATTTATACACTCTCATACTCACAAAAATTGAATTCAATCCATAGGAATCCATAGAACACAAACTAGAATAAGTTTCCACCCTTTTAAGCTTGAAAACCGTTGATTTTGAAGTTTAATTCCAACTTAATCAAGGTATATTCTTTTCAATGTATCTTATGATGAATTTATAGTATCTTGGATGGTTACATGTTTTAGTATGTTTTTGTATGATTGAAAACTTAAGTAAGTTACACTTGAAGCCAAAACCAAGCTAGTTAAGCTAGTTTTTAGCAAAATTGATAGTCTTGTGAAATATGCTTAATTTACTTATTTCTATTAATCTTGAATACTTATATTATGTTTGGAAGTTCCTTTGAATGATTGAAAACAATAGCAATTAGTTTGCTTAATTGAAAGGTACAATCAATTTAAGTTAGAACCGAATTTATGTCATGTTAATTTGGATTGTGTGCATATTTTAGGGGTTGCCCTAATAATTATGTTTGAATTATTAGTTATTTAATGGTTGCCCTAATGTTTAATGTCTTGAATTAGTAGTAAAATATGGAGTATGCATTCTTTTTAAGGTTATGTAATTGATATGGAATTATTTACAAAAGATTGAAAAGTGTATATGAACTAGAATAGACTAAATGATTTATAAAAAGGATATTAAATGGTACATGATTTGATTATGTTAGGCCTTTAACACATCCTATCTTCCAAAGAGATTGGTCTTTTCACTTGCTACAAAATGGACTTCAGGTAAGTTGAAGCTTTCATTTGTTGTATCACAAGAATAATATAATGTTTGTTTATGTTTTAATGTGATTGTTATTGTTTGTCAAATGATGTGATGTTTGATGCATTTATGGTTCATGAAGCATGACACTATTAAGAATATAATGAGGTTTTTGAAAAGGAAGTATGGTACTTGATTGATGGTTGGGTAGACAAGGGACGTGGGAGGGATCAGCGGACCCAACCAATAGTGGCAAATACTTGAGGTTAAAGAGCCGGTATAGGAAAACCACAATGAATGAGATAGAATACGGTTAATACCTGAGGTTGAAAGACCAAGTATGGTAACCCCGTATTAGTTCTCTTATTGGCCAATCATTATGAACAGGTTCTGAAAACCACGATCTATCGCTATTAGTTAGGTACCACACTTCAAATGCCCTAAAGAATGATTTATGAATGAAAGGTATTAAATAGAATAATGCATTTAATGATTTATGAGATGTGCATATATGTTATTTGTTATTGCATCAGTTTTATCTTATTGAGCCTTTAGCTCATTAGATTCATGTGATACAAGTGGAAATGTATAGATTTAGAGGTTGACTGAGTCTCTAGAGCTTCGAATTATTATGTAGTTTATTTTAAAAACTCTGTTTTGTTTTTAAATAAGCCGCTCTGTTATGGTTTTGTAAACAGATATACTCAGTTTTGATATATGTATATGGTGTGTTTAAAAATGATTCAAGTTCTTTCTCTTATAACTAAAAATGAGAACTTTTATTAGAAACATAACTCTAATATTGATGAAAAATCAATATTTCTTGACTTAACTGTGTAACACCCCCATTATTACACAACTAGATATATATTATAATTTGACATGATAGAACATGTGTGCATACATGGAATATTTTTTTTTTGTAACACTATAAGAAAAGATAAATCACTTCTTGCATGCACAACCCTGTTTAAAATACTTTATAACACATGTCATGTATATAAAAGGATCGGTATTTATATAAAAGCTCAACACCCACAACGACCCAATATTTACATACTTATTTACAGTAAAGTTTTAAAAGTGAAATATAGTACCTGTCTAAAAATATAATACAATAGACTCAAAATATAACAAGCCAACAAAATAGCCCAACAGGTCATCGTCCATGTACACACTCTCTTAGACACCTACAAGAGCTCCAACCGCCGCCCAGCCAATAAAAGATGCTTCAGGTATCGTCGTACTCACCTACAATGCATAAACTATATGAGATAACGCTCAGCAAGTAAAGATTATGCATGTCAAAGAATAATCCACAATATCAAGTCATGTAACTCAAAATGCTATGCTCACAATGTAATTTTATGCATCAAAATATTTCTCTCAAAATCATTTCTTTCTTGGGCCCCTGACCAATGCTACTATCCCATGCACCGTAAAAGAGCTCTGTACACCGCTATAATCTAATGGCCAATAATCATATAAGCATGCAAATCCATGCATACTCATACGCATGCAAATCCATGCACGCGAACCTGCAAATCCATGCATGCTTCGGTGCACTAGTAGTGGTCAGCAAAATATTTTCCTTTCTCTGAATCATCCCGTGCAATGCAAGATTTATCATAATGCTCGTATATGATGCATGCACGTGCTAATGACAATGCCTATGTATGTATGCTCAATGGAGAGCCCTCTACTATGCACATATGATTTATGAGATTACATATAATTCACACATATACTATTTCTATGCATTGTAGTTGCAAATGAATCTTTACTTACCTTTTACTTGGTTGTTGGCTTAGTCTAAATTTGTTTAGTATTCTTCTCCAACCTTAGATGTAAATTAGCCTGTAATATTACCCAAAATCAAGCACCATTCCCAATTTGGCAAGTTGAAAGCACAAAATCTCATACTAGACCTTAAACACCAAGCTATAAGCTAACAATCAAGCTTTCACAAACTAGAACCCATATAGCCCCTCAAATACCTCAATTTCTCATCTTAAATACATGCAAACATCATGTAATTGAAGTATTATAACTCTAATAGCATGTACCTAATTGTTAACACTCAATAGCAACATGTCTAGGTTGAAACATGCTAAGTGATCAAATGTGGCAGATTCACATTTTCATATTTTCTTGCTGTTAAGTTTAGTTGCATGATAATTTTAACATCCCCAGGCATATCCAATCACTCCCAAATTTTTACCACACTTAGATAACATGTATATAAATGTAACCATATCATATAATTGATAAAAATTATGGATATAGCTTTCCAAGTTCAGCTCTCTTCACGACATACTGAAACAGATTGTTTCCTACCGTGACAGTTTTGCACACTTCATGACATTAATGGTTTTGGCACCATTAAGTATATTCAATCACTCCAAAATTTTCACCATACTTAGATAACATATATAAGGAGACAACCAGGTAATATTATTACCAAAAATAATGGATTTAGCTCCCTTAATTCAGTTTCCTTCACAGCACACCAAAACAGATTTTGCTATTTTGGCAGTTTGAGTGTTTCTCCAATATCATTGTCTATTTCAATTTCCAACCGATAAAAATTCATTCCAATACTCTAAATCATATATAGTCATGTAAATGGTAATAATTATAGGTTTTATTCAACATACCATACACTTTTGAAGCCTAAAACACAAGAAAATAGTAAGATGACAGTTTCTGCCACAAGTATTTCCTATTAAGTGTTTGTGATCAAAACCCCTTTCTTTGTGCACCAAAGTCTAACTAAAAACTTCCTAAAACTTTTATAAGAGATATTGAAAGCTTAATAAACCATAAAACCATTCATAATAATCTGAAAACCAAAGGCAAAACAGTAGATAAGTGTTACCTATGCAGATTTTGAGGCTAACTTGATGGTAATCACTTCTTCTTTGCTTTTCTTGCTTTTATTTCAACTTGGAATCAATTTGGATCACTTGGAGACCTTAAGGTGTGTGTTTGGAAGATGAAAATAGCTGAAATGAGGGTCTGGTCATTGCTTAAGGGTGAAGGGTTTGAGGTGTTAGCTTGAGGTGTTAGCTTAAGCTTAATAAGAAAGCATGAAGTGGCAAGTAAATGGCAAATCTGATTTTCTCCCTTATCTTGCAGCCCTAATCTTGTGTGTCTCACCTATTTTTATTTGGTTTCAACCTATCTTAATCACCATTCATTCCCATAGGTAATTCCTATGTCCGTTTATTCGATCTCCAAACCGATTCGCATCCGATTCTTAAAGAATTATCTAGTTTGCATTTCTAAAATCATATGCACATATGGGCATTGTAATATGACACTTAAATCGTATTATATCATGTCCAATATCCCAAGTATGCTAATTTATAAATATATACTTTTGAAATAACTTGATCAAATCAAATTAAACCGTATAAGGTTATTAGTAACACTTTTAGTACTTCCAAAATTATAGCCTATATATCCCATCTATATCTAATATTGATCCACCTCATTTTCTTCTTATTTCAATATGAAATCAACTACTTAGATTAAGAAATTCAATAACTAACACCGTGCAAGAGCTCCAGAATTAAGCTTAATATTCAAGAATGTCGTATAAAATGAAATAAATTATGCAATGTCAATAGAAATGCAAATAGCATATAAAATTGACATGTAATGCATGAATCATATTTGGCCATGTGAGTAGTAAGAGGCTCGGGTATCACAAACTGTATCAGCTTGTTTAGACTCTGCAGTTAGGTTAAGGGGTGTTACACCATAAAAAATTCATAGTTGGAGTCTTTGCCTGTTGAAATAAAAATTTCCACATTGCGATAGTACATGGTTAGTCCTCACACTTTATGCACCATGGTGCCTTGTGTATACTGTACAGTATTTTAATATATCTTCTGATTGTTTGATAATCACAAAGAAGATATGTTAGATGTTGCACTAGTGTGCATAGAGGTTTATGAGTGGTCAAATAGAATCCGTCAATTGTCAATGACAATTGAATCTTCTATATTTTCATAGTTCATGTAATGCTCAATTCTCTTTTACATATCCAATAATAAGCATCTTACATTAATATACATCTAATCAATGTGTATTATTGAATTATGACATACAAATAGCATGATTACACAAACTTGAATAATTGTCATTATATGCTCTAGTTATGCTTTAACATGCATTAGTACATGAAATATGAGATCAAACTTTTGTTTCTTGATTTAACATATTCCTTAAGTGCTTTTCTACAGTGAAAAGCTCGGTGTTTCGGTTAAAAAAGATTGATGTGTTGAATGGCCATGAAATGAATTATTTGTATTGCTCCATACTAGTTATATGCTAAAATGATTAATTGCCTAAATATTTATTTGAAATATGTTACATTTGACTAAAAACTAAAAGTATGCAAAATGGTGCAATTTGATTGGTTGATTGACTAGGTTGTATAAAACCATTCTAAACTGCATTGCACTTGATTATAACACCAAAGCATCAATTTTTGTCATCTCCTTAGCCCATGAACGTGGATTTTGGCATGAAAAGACACCAAGCATGATGCAACCAATCATCACCCTCTAACTTACCTCTCTTTGAAAAGTCAAAGAAATTATTTTCATCCATATTTCTTGTGGAAGCACCTCAAAAATGACCGGCCCTTATTCTCCTAAGTTTCTACCAAATTTTTACACTCTCATACTCACAAAAATTGAATTCAATACATAGGAATTCATAGAACACAAACTAGAACAAGTTCTACCCTTTTTAAGGTTGAAAACCATTGATTTTGAAGCTTAATTCCAACTTAATCAAGGTATATTCTTTTTCATTGTTTCTTATGATGACTTTATAGTATCTTGGATGGTTACATGTTTTAGTATGTTTTTGTATGGTTACAAACTTAAGTAAGTTACACTTGAAGCCAAAACTAAGTTAATTAAGCTAGTTTTTAGCAAAATTGATAATCTTGTAAAATTGTTTAATTTACTTGTTTCTATTGATTTTGTAATGTTTATATTGTGTTTCAAGGTGCCTACAAATGATTGTGAACAATAGCAATTAGTTTTCTTAATTGAAGGTTAGAATCAATTTAAGTTAGAATCAAGTTTACGTCATTTTAATTCGGATTGTGTTCATATTTTAGGGGTTGCCCTAATAATTATGTTTGAATTATTAGTTATTTAATGGCTACCCTAATGTTTACTATCTTGAATTAGTAGTAAAATATGGATTATGCATTATTTTTAAGGTTATGTAATTGATATGAAATTATTTACAAAAGATTGAAAAGTGTATATAAACTTTAACTAGAATAGATTAAATGATTTATAAAAAGGATATTAAATGATACATGATTTGATTATGTTAGGCTTTTAACACATCCTATCTTCCAAGGAGATTGGTCTTTTCACTTGCCACAAAGTGGACTTGAGGTAAGTTGAAGTTTTCATTTGTTGTATCACAAGAATCATATAATGTTGTTCATGTTTTAATGTGATTGTTATTATTTGTCAAATGATGTAATGTTTGATGCATTTATGGTTTATGAACCATGTCACTATTAAGAATATAATAAGATTTTTAAAAAGAAAGTATGGTACTTGATTGATGGTCAGGTAGACAAGGGACGCAGAAAGGACTGGCGGACCCAACAAATGGTGGCAAATACTTGAGATTAAAAAATCAGTATAGAAAATCCACAATGAATGAGATAGAATATGGCTAATACCTAAGGTTGAAAGACCAAGTATGAAAACTCCGTATTAGTTCTCTTATTGGCCAATCATTATGAACAGGTTCTGAAAACCACGGTCTATCGCTATTAGTTAGGTACCACACTTCAAGGGCTCTAAAGACTGATTTATAAAAGAAAGTTATTAAATTGAATACTGCATTTAATCATTTATGTGATTTTTATGTACGCTATTTTTGTTGCATCAGTTTCACCTTACTAAGCCTTTAACTCATTAGATTTATGTGATATATGTGAAAATGTATAGGTTTAGAGGTTGACTGAGTCTCCAGAGCGAACGGACAGAGATTTGTTCATATGCTATGCTTCGAGCTGTTTTGTATCATAATTTGAAAACTCTATTTTATCTTTAAATAAGCCGCTCTATTATGGTTTTATAAACAGTTGTGCTCAGCTTTGATATATGTATATGGTGTTTAAAATGATTCAAACTGTTTCTTTTATAGATAAAAATGGGAACTTTTATTAAAAATCATAACTTTAGTAATAATAAAAAAAATTAACATTTCTTGACTTAACTGTATCAATTTTTTTAGGCTCTGCAGTTAGGTTAAGGGGTGTTACAATTTATGGTATCAGGCGGAGGTTTAGTCGTTTCTGTAGACACAAGAAGATATATGAACACATCCTGGTTGGGAAACTCGGTCAACTACTTGTTTATTTGATTATATTTCATTCCATGTTACTGTCATGATTATACATTTATTATTAGCTAATGAATGGAATAAGATTGGGTAATACATATCAGGTCATGGCACCAAAAAGGAAGACAATGGATGATCATAAGGGTAATCATAGTGTGGTGGATAATTTGACTGATCTCATTCAACAATAAACTAGAATGCATGGTGAACAAATACAACGATTGCTAGATATGCAACAAAGAACCCAAGAATAGAATCAGTGACTTCCTCCACCACAAGCTCGACAGGATTCTTCACAAGCTGTATATGAAAAGTTTAGAAAGATGGAACCTGTTGATTTTACTAGTGGGTCTGATCCTATGGTTGCAGAGGAATGGGTTAACAATCTTATTTATACAAGTTTGATCATCAAAAGTGGCACATACTTCATCAAATTCTTTCAAATGCAAGTAAGGGCTTTCAGAGTCAAAACCATAATATTGTCTTACTATTGAAAATTATCTCTTAACGCCAACACTTATTTATGGGATCAAGCATTTACGCACACCTTCGTCAACAACAAATCAAGGTTTCACATTAGTAGTCGGTGGTGTAAAACCATACAATAAGCTAAATGAACCCAAGTAATTGTTGTGCTATTGGAGATACATAAATCAAGAATTACCATAAAATAATTAAGGTTTAGATCAAAACTTAAAATAATAATACAACATACTTAAATATTTTCTACCCTTATAACCATTCATCTTCCTCCATCAAGAGGTTCACCATTTTTCCTCTACAAAATAAAATTAGAAAGGCATAATAAAAGTAACAAACACTAAAAATATAAGAGAAACTAGAGAATGCATTTATATTACTACTAGAAAACATACAAACTAGAAAACTTAGCCTAAAGAAACCCTCTACCCCCCTCTCTTACAAGCTTAATACATGACCTATTTATGGTACTTGGAATAAACTAGAGGCCAAACAAATAATGGAGGAGTTAATCAAGTGCTATGCTAGTTGCCAAGAGTTGGTAAGTTGTTACACCAAGTCCTCACATACCGAATTGAATTGTATTTGTTAGTTAGATACAGCCAGATTAAAATTGTAGATCTTTCGATTCTGATATATTTTCATATATCATTTATCAAATTTGGCGGTCGGAGAAAGGAGATATGGTCAAATTACCAAATCATGTCAAGAACCATACTTTAACAAAAGCAGCAAGTTGCAGCCTATGTTTTTATCATTTTAACACTTTTTCTGTAACACCCCCAATACTACACACACACACACACACACACATATATATGTATAGATATAATAATTTTGACATGATAAATCCTGTGTGCATGTATAATTTTTTTTTCCTGTAACAGCATAATAAATAATAAACTATTTTTCTCAGTCATAAACTAATATATATATATATGTATATATATACCTGCAGAGAACCAACGACAATCATAATATTTACATACCCATGTACAGAAAAGTTTTAAAAGTAACACACAGTACAAATCCCAAAACTTAAGATAATAAACTCCCAAATCAAATAAGTTAACAACCAGTCCGACAGGTCGTCATCCATGTACACTGATACTCAGAACCTGTAGAAACTCCAGCCGCTCGCTCATTGGATACTATCTTTAACTACATGAGAATTGATGATGCTGAGAAGGTACTCTATGCAATCTTCTTGTTGAAAAAGGATGCTAGAACCTGGTGGGAATGAGCTAAACTTGCAGTGAATATGGAACAGTTAACTTGGAAGAGGTTTAAAATAATATTTTATGATAAGTATTTCACTAAAGATGTTAGGTCGCTCAAAGTAAAAGAATTTTTGGAGTTAAAACAAGGAGGGATGTCTGAATGTGATTATGTGAGAAAATTTGAACAGGATTGCAAGTACGTGCCATACATCGCCAGAGACAACAATGAGAAGATAGATCATTTCTTGAGGGGCCTTAATTTCAAAATTAGAAGAGATGTGAGAATGTCTTCAGTAACAGAGTTTAGGAAACTAATGGACAAGGCTTTGATGGCTGACTTAGATGAGAAAGAGATTGAGAAATTTCATCAACAAAAGAAGCAAGTATTCACTCCCAAAAATTTGAATCAGTGGAAGAAATGAGAGCAAAAATCAAACCAAGAGAATGAAAAGCGTCCTAGAGTTGGGCAGACTTCTACTACAGTTGAAAGGCCTAAATGTGCTAAGTGTGGGAAGAATCATTTTGGGGAATGCTATAGTGGTACTAATCATTGCTTTAAGTGTAAAAAGTCTGGACATATAGCAAAGGATTGCCCAACAGTGCAGGGAAAAGTTCAGGGAAGAGTGTATGGAATGACACAAGAACAAGCCGATGCAGATGCTTCTGTAGTCACAGGTACAATTTTAATTTATGGGATACCTACAATTACATTGATAGATTCTGGATCTACGCATTCATTTGCATCATGTACATTTGTGAGCAAGTTGGGCATTACACCAGATTTATTAAAAGTAAGGCACAGTGTGACTGTTCCATCTGGGGAAAAAATAGATTCCAACCAAATGTTAAGGACTTATTCTATTCAGATTAGTGATAGGACACTCTATGCAAATCTTGTTGTTTTACCAATAACAAATTTTGAGGTTATTTTAGGTATGGATTGGCTTACCAAATATCATGCAATAATTGATTGTAATAAGAAGATTGTGATTTTTTAGCCACCTGGGGAAGAACAGTTTATGTTTAATGGTATCTCATTCTCACGGTCCTTACCAATTATATCTGCTTTGAAAGCTTAAAAGATGTTGAATAAAGGTTGTGATGGATATTTGGCAAGTGTTTTGGACACCTTAGTTGAAGCACAATTGAAGCCAAAAAATGTAGATGTGGTTCAAGAATTTCTTGAGGTATTTCCAGATGATTTACTGGGACTACCACCGAATCGAGAAATTAAATTTGTGATTGATGTTATGCCAAGAACTACTCCTATTTCTAAAGCACCATACCGAATGGCACCAACAGAATTGAAAGAGTTAAAAGTTCAATTGCAAGAATTGCTTGATAAGGGTTTTATTCACCCTAGTTATTCTCCTTAGGGAGCACCTGTGTTGTTCGTGAAAAAGTATTGTGGTTGTGCATTGATTATAGAGAGCTGAATAAAATAACAATCAAGAATAAGTATCCACTCCCAAGAATAGATGATTTGTTTGATCAATTGCAGGAAGCATCTGTATTTTCTAAGATTGATTTGCGCTCTGGGTATCATCAATTGAAGATAAAGGAAGAAGACATACCAAAGACTACATTTCGAACAAGGTATGGACATTATGAATTTCTAGTGATGCCTTTCGATTTAACCAATGCCTCTGCAGCTTTTATGGATCTAATGAATAGGGTGTTCAAGCAATATCTTGATAAATTTGTGATTGTGTTTATTGATGACATCCTAATTTATTCTTATGATAAAGAAGAGCACAAAGAACATTTGAAGATTGTGCTACAAGTTCTTATAGAAAAATAGTTGTATGTTAAATTCAACAAGTGTGAGTTTTGGCTTGAACAAGTGGTATTCCTAAGCCATATAGTATCAAAGGATGGTATTTCTGTTGATCCGAGCAAGGTAGAAGCTATCATAAAGTGGCCAACACCAACAAATGTATCAGAAGTAAGGAGTTTCTTGGGATTAGCAGGGTACTATCGATGATTTGTTCAGGGGTTTTCAAAGACAGCAACTCCGATGACAATGTTGACAAGAAAGAATGTGAAGTTCTTGTGGACTGATACTTGTGAAATAAGTTTTCAAGAACTGAAACATAAATTGGCTACAGCTTCTGTTCTTACCATTCCAACTGAAATTGGTGGATTCGTGGTGTATAGCGACGCTTCAAAAAATGATTTGGATGCTGTTTTGATGCAAAATGGGAAGGTTATTACCTATGCTTCAAGGCAATTGAAAGAATATGAAAAGAATTATTCAACCCATGATTTGGAACTTGTTGTTGTGGTTTTTGCCTTGAAAATTTGGAGACATTATTTTCATGGTGAAAAGTATGAGATATACACAAATCATAAGAGTTTGAAGTACCTCTTTACCCAAAAAGAGCTGAATATGATACAAAGAAGATGGTTAGAACTTGTGAAGGATTATGATTATGTGATCAACTATCATCCTGGTAAAGCGAATGTGGTTGCAGATGCATTGAGCAGAAAATCCACATCTTCTTTTTTTGTTATACAAAAGTCAATATTACTAGATTTAGAGAGATTAAAGCTTGAAATTGTACCTAAAGGGAAAAAGTGTTTGTTGTCAGCCTTAGTGTTGAAACCTGCACTTCAAGATAGAATTAGAGAAGGTCAAAAGGTGGACACGCATTTATGTAGATTGAAAAGAATGATTGAGGCTGGAAAGAGGCCAGACTTCTCTATTACTGATAATGGGATTATTCGATACAAAGGAAGACTGTGTGTGCCGTTTGACAAGGCCATGAAAGGAGATATTTTAGAAAAAGCTCATACTACTCCTTACTCAGTACACCCAGGTAGCACAAAAATGTATAAGAACTTACAACAACATTATTGGTGGCCTAAAATAAAGAGAGATATAGCAAAATTTATGGTTGAATGTCTAACTTGTCAACACGTTAAGATTGAACATCAAAGACCATCAGGGTTGTTGAAGCCTTTGTTGATTCTAGAGTGGAAATGGAAGCACATTACAATGGACTTTATGCTTGGATTACCTAGAACACAAAAGGGGTATAATTCCATATGGGTGATTATACTAAATCAACCCATTTTCTTCCAGTGAAATCCACATATAATATGGACCAGTATGCTCAACAATATATTAAAGAGATAGTCAGATTATATGGGGTGCCAGTTTCAATAGTGTCTAATAGAGATCCTAAGTTTACATCTACATTTTGGAAGAGTTTACACAGTGCCATGGGAACAAAACTTGAATTTAGTACAGTATTTCATCCACCAAGTGACGGGCAATCAGAAAGGGTTATTTAGATATTAGAAGATATGTTAAGAGCTTGTGTGCTAGATTTTCAAGGGAGTTGGGATGCAAAGCTTTCATTAATAGAGTTTACTTATAATAATAGCTACCAATCAATAATTGGAATGGCTCCTTATGAAGCATTATATGGAAGGAAATGTAGATCTCCAGTTCATTTGGATGAAGTTGGAGAACGAAGCCTACTTGATCCAAAAATAGTTCAACATATTGCTAAGGTAGTGGAGAAGATACGAGAGAGAATGAAGATTGCACAGAGTAGACAGAAAAGTTATGCAGATAAATGGAGAAAAGATCTAGAGTTTACCATTGGGGATCATGTGTTCTTAAAAGTAGCTCCCATAAAAGGTGTTCTGAGATTTGGAAAGAAAGAAAAACTCAACCCAAGGTATGTTGGCCCATTCGAGATTCTAGAAAGAGTTGGTGATAAAGCTTATAGAGTGGTCTTACCTCCACCATTATCTAGTGTTCAAAATGTTTTCCATGTGTCTATGTTGAGAAAGTACATTTCAAACTCTTCTCATATGTTGAGTCATGAAATGTTGGAATTGACTCCTGATTTAGCCTATGAAGAGAAACCAATACAAATTTTGGATCAGAAGGAAAAAGAGTTGAGAACGAAAAAGATTCGACTTGTTAAAGTATTGTGGAGGAATCATTCTATAGAAGAGGCCACATGGGAAATAGAAGAAGAAATGAAGAGCAAGTATCCAGAATTATTTGGAACGTCAAATTTCGAGGATGAAATTTTTATAAGAAATGAAGGATTGTAATGCCCAATTCTCTCATACATAGCCAATAATAAGCATCTTGCATTAATATGCATCTAATCAATGTGTATTATTGAATTATGGCATATAAATAGCATGATTGCACGAACTTGAATAATTATTATTATATGCTCTAGTTATGCTTTAACATGCATTAGTACATGAAATATATGATCAAACTTTTATTTCTTGATTTAACATATTCTTTAAGTGCTTTTTTCCAGTGAAAAGCTCGGTATCTCGGTTAAGGAAGATTGATATGTTGAATGACCATAAAATAAATTATTTATATTGCTCCATACTAGTTATATGCTAAAATGATTAATTGCCTAAATATTTACTTGAAATATATTATATTTGGCTAAGAACTAAAAGTATGCAAAATGGTGCAATTTGATTGGTTGGTTAATTAAGGTGCATAAAACCATTCTAAACCACATTGCACTTGATTATAACACCAAAGCAACAATTTTTGTCTTCTCCTTAGCCCATAAATGTGGCTTTTGGCATGAGAAGACACCAAGCATGATGCAACCAATCATCACCTTCCACATACTTCTCTTTAAAAGGTCAAAGAAATCATTTTCATCCATATTTCTTGTGGAAGCACCTCAATAACAACCGGCCCTTATTCTCCTAAGTTTCTCCCAAATTTTTACACTCTCATACTCACAAAAATTGAATTCAATCCATAGGAATTCATAGAATACAAACTAGAACAAGTTCCACCCTTTTTAAGGTTGAAAACCATTGATTTTGAAGCTTAATTCCAACGTAATCAAGGTATATTCTTTTTCCATGTTTATTATGATGAATTTATAGTATCTTGGATAGTTACATGTTTTATTATGTTTTTGTATGATTGAAAGCTTAAGTAAGTTACACTTGAAGCCAAAACTAAGTTAATTAAGCTAGTTTTTAGCAAAATTGATAGTTTTGTGAAATTGTTTAATTTACTTGTTTCTATTGATTTTGTAATGATTATATTATGTTTGAAGGTGCCTACAAATGATTGTGAACAATAGAAATTAGTTTGCTTAATTGAAGGTTAGAATCAATTTAAGTTAGAATCAAATTTATGTTATTTTAATTCGGATTGTGTTCATATTTTAGGGGCTGCCCTAATAATTATATTTGAATTATTAGTTATTTAATAGCTACCCTAATGATTAATGTCTTGAATTAGTAGTAAAATATGGAGTATGCATTCTTTTTAAGGTTATGTAATTGATATGAAATTATTTACAAAAGATTGAAAAGTGTATATGAACTTTAACTAGAATAAATTAAATAATTTATGAAAAGGATATTAAATGATACATGATTTGATTGTGTTAGGCCTTTAACACATCCTATCTTCCAAAGAGATTAGTGTTTTCACTTGCCACAAAGTGGACTTGAAGTAAATTGAAGCTTTCATTTGTTGTATCACAAGAATCATATAATGTTGTTCATGTTTTAATGTGGTTATTATTATTTTCAAATGATGTAATGTTTGATGCATTTATGGTTCATGAAGCATGACACTATTAAAAATATAATGAGGTTTTTGAAAATCAAGTATAGTACTTGATTGACAGTCGTGTAGACAAGGGACGCGGGAGGGACCGGCGGACCCAACAAATTATGGTAAATACTTGAGGTTAAAAAATCGGTATAGAAAATCCACAATGAATGTAATAGAATACGGCTAATACCTGAGGTTGAAAGACCAAGTATGGAAACTCTGTATTAGTTCTCTTATTGGCCAATCATTATGAACAGGTTCTGAAAATCACGGTCTATCATTGTTAGTTAGGTACCACACTTCAAAGGCCCTAAAGAATGATTTATGAAAGAAAGTTATTAAATTGAATACTGCATTTAATCATTTATGTGATTTGTATGTACGTTATTTTTATAGCATCAGTTTCACCTTACTGAGCCTTTAGCTCATTAGATTCATGTGATACAGGTGGAAATGTACAGGTTTAGAGATTAACTAAGTCTCTAGTGCGGCCGGACAGAGATTTGTTCATTTGCCATGCTTCGAGCTATTTTGTTTCATATTTTGAAAACTCTGTTTTGTTTTTAAATAAGTTGCTCTATTATGGTTTTGTAAACAGTTGTACTTAGTTTTTATATATGTATATGGTGTGTTTAAAACGATTCAAGCTCTTTCTCTTATAGCTAAAAATGGGAACTTTTATGAAAAACCATAACTCTAGTAATGATGAAAAAAAATTAACATTTCTTAACTTAATTGTATCAGCTTGTTTAGTCTCTGCAGTTAGATTAAGGGGTGTTACAGTTCATAACTCGAAGACCTTGGCAAAGGTCGGATAAATATTAATTCATCAAGAGTCATTGAAACTTGTAATGAAAACATAATTATTGAATCAATAAGGGTTTTAACTCATAATCCATAACCTAGATTCAATCGATAGATTAGATGATGGAGGGACCACCGTAAGTGTATGGCACTCGCAACAAAAATAGGTTTACTTGCAATTTCACATAAGACTAGTTTTCATGATTACTTGCTTGATGTTTTCATGGATATTGAGATTCTTGGAATTAAACAGTTAATTTCAAGTGGATTAATTAATTAGAATAATTTTTATTCATAAGTTTCATGTATTGCAAGTCCACTACTAGCTTAATTTTGAACCTAAAGGGTCACATGTTATAATAGAGGGAATCATTTCTTGAACCGTAAAATGATCTAATTGGTTGGATCCAATTAATTATAGGGATTAATTAATTATGGTTTTAATTTAATTCAAATATTAAATTAATTATTCAATTAAGTAATTGGATTATTTAATTGAACATGATTTGATTAGGAAACCTAATGTAGTGAAATAAATAATTAATAGGATCAATTAATTAATTAAAGACTAAATTAATTTAATTATTAAATTAATCTAGAAAATTAAATAATTGGATTATTTAATTGGACTTGATGGAATTAATTGATTTAATCAATTAAGTGAATTCGGACCTAATCAATTAATTAGGAAATAATTGATGGACTTATTAATTAGATTAAAAGTCCAAGCCCAAAAATTTAATTCATAGCTCATTAGTAGAGGCCCATCAAGCATTTGGAAGATTTAAAAGATGGAGGATCTTTTTGCAAATATCCAAAAGGATGATTGTCATCCATTTTTGGAAGGGGTTGAAGATTTTGAATTAATTCAGGATCAATCAAAATCCTCTACCAACAGTGGCCAGTTTTTTGCACATGGTAGATGTGCTAAAACCAACCACTACTTATTTTGGAGGAGGAAGTTTTTGATTATGAATCTAGACTACTTCTTAGCCTCCTTCAAGATAGAAATAGGATTTTGAAAAATTCTTTGGTATATACAAGTAAAAATCGGCCATTAGGAAAAAATTAGGAGAGAGTTTCTTCTTCATTTTTTCATACTCTCTTCATCTTCTATTCTTCTTCCTAGAACAATCAAGAAATTGTTCTTGATTATTCTATCAACACGGTGCTTTTTTCAAGTGTTTGGATTAAGAATTGTGTTTTCGATAACACTCTATTATTTTGGTTTAAAAAAATGAATCACTATTACTAGCACAACAGTAATTCAGTTGTTCTTGTCTATTATGTGGACTTCTTTAAAGGGAGAACATTTGGGCTCCTTAGACGAGACGTATTGCACCATTATGGCAATGATTGCTTCTTACCTACATCAATCAAAGTGTTCTACAAAGGTAAGACACACTCTCTCTTTTATTTACAATAGTTGTATATAAAACTATAGTTAACGTGCGATCATTATAAATCACTACATGCACCAAGGGTGTAGCATTTAAATTATTTAAATGCATATTTTTATAATTTTAAAATATTCACTGTGCTCGCCCCTCTATAAAGCAAACCCCCAACAGTGTTATCAGAGATAGGATTTCACGTTAACTTTTATTAAGTATGTTTAATTTATATTTGATATTACATGATTTGTTATATTGGGATAATTTTGTATTTGGTAAATGTTTTATATGATAAAAATGTAAACTTAACACACTATCACCAAGTGCATAAACCATTGGTTACGAGTTAGACACTAAGCGATGGGGTTGAGTGTTAGCTTGAGTGGAACGTGAGAGCTACTATTGCTCATCGACAAGCACCCCACGGGCTAGGTAAAGAGCGAGCAAGTCATTTTCCTCCCACAAGCAATCCTGCACATGTCCAAACAATACCGTGTACACTGCTTGGCAGTATGCTTGTATGTATATTTTACAAAATATGATTTTCAATTATAATTGTAGAAAGTGGTTTTTCTTTAAAAATCGTAATTATCCTAATTCTTTGAAAATTTACTATATTAAAGAATTGGTAAATTTATGTGCTTTAAATTCTTATGATGGATGTTTTAGCATGTATGTTTAGGGGAGATCATAGGGCCATCAACCAATGCAATTGGTGTATTTATTTTCTTGGTTTTAAAATAAGGCCTGCAAGCCTCTTTTTCAATCATTATATTGATTTTACATTTATGCAATATACATAGAATATGAGGTGAAGTTCTTTTTCTTTTACTTTGTAATTGGAGGACAAAGGAGAATGACCAAGAAGCTCAAGGCCCATGTATGTTGGGATATAACATTTTGTAATAAATAGGCTTTCTATACCATTTGTAACAACCCCCAATACTACACATACATATATACTTATAGATACAATAATTTTGACATGATAAATCCTGTGTACCTGTAAATTTTTTTTTTTTTCCTGTAACTGCATAATAAATAATAAACTTTTTTTCTCACTCACAAACTAATATATATATACATGCAGAGAACCCATAACAACCATAACATTTACATACCCATGTACAGAAAAGTTTTAAAAGTAACACACAGTACAAATCCCAAAACCTAATATAATACACTCCAAAATCAAATAAGTTAACAACCAGCCCGACAGGTCGTCATCCATGTACACTGATCCTCAGAACCTGTAGGAACTCCAGTCGCTCGCTCAGTAAGTCCCTGGCTTCAAGTATCATCAAACTCACCTACAATGCATGAACTACGTGAGCTAATGCTCAGTAAATGAAAATCATGCATGCTGAAGGGGATAATCCAACATAAATGCAATACATTTTTATGAGATTATGACAAGAATGCGAACTTATGCATCAAAATCATTTTATTTAAAAATCATTTTCCATCATTGGGCCCTTGGCCCACCTACTATGTACTGGATAGAGCTCTCGATAATATCAATAATCACATGGCCATAAACAGATCGACACAGTCCGGGGGCCATCTCCTGGGATCACCAAAGGTCCACCCCCTGTCTTCCCCTGTGACCCTCCAGAAGTATTCCCACCGGCGGCGTCAATAAGGGCACAGTCAAGTAGTCCACCCTCTCGTGACCACCAGAGGTGCACCCCCTGTCAACCTCTATGATCCTCCGAAAAGTAATACTCGTGATGCCCCAAACATCATATAAATAAGCCGCACATGGGCCTCGGTACACTAGTAGTAGCCAACCAAAACATTTTCTTTCTAAAGATAATGTTATGCATGCAAAACCCCAACTATGAGCACGTATTATGCATGTACTTGTAAATGTTGATGAATGGCATGTTCAATGACACAGTGAATCACCTGTCCTGTCAACCAAACAACGCATGCACTATAAGATATTTATAATACTCATCAAAATACAATGATCACATTTAATATAAATAAGTCAAGAAATACTATGCCCATGCATTGTAGTTGTAAATGGATTTTCACTTACCTTCCACCTTTGATATCTTATTGAAAATTAACAAGATTCTCCTCCCTAACCTTAGATATAAAGCGGCCTGTAAAAGTATAATGTTTTAATTCTCATTCTTAATCAATGGGTTTCTATATCAAATCTCATAAGGGGTCTTAAATCTTAAATTTAATTAAATAACAATCAAGCCTTAAAATTTATACTCACACCAATTAGAACCTTTTAAATACCTTAATTTCTCATCTCGAATTTATTTTAATATTATCTAATTGATGTGTTATAATTCCCATAACAATTCCTCAATTAAATTAGCTCTTTCATCCAAATAATACAAGATAATAAAATCAAATTTTTATAACTAATTTCGAATTAAAAGTGCATATTAATTATTGTCTCACAAGAAGATAACTAGTTAATTTGAATCAAAATTTTCTTTCAAATTAAAAATAAACGGCATAAATATATATTTTTATCCATACAAAAATAAGAAGGGACTTACCTAAAAATTTCTCAAATTTCTACGATAGAAGTTTGTTCGCGCTATTTCTTCTTCCGCCCCTTTTTTTTTTCTTTTCTTCTCTTTTCCTTTCCTTTTCTTTGTTGCCGTGAATATGTGTATACGGTGTTTTAATATCTTAAGTATTACTTAACTATTAAGTAAACTTAATATAATATTGTAATATATGTATACTTATCCTTAATATAATATAATATATTATAACCTAGTATAATATCTTGTTTTAATATCTTAAGTATTACTTAACTATTAAGAAACCTAATATAATATTATAATATATGTATACTTATCTTTAATATAATATAATATATCATAATATATGTGTAATATATTATAAGTATTCCTATACACTATACACGTGTATACTAACATTCTAATATATATATAATATATATACATATATATACATGCTTATCTAAACATAAGCTATACACGTGTATACACACACACACACACATATATATATATATATTATGATATTATTTTATTATACTACACACATATACTTATATCTATATATATTTCATACATCTATACATATATATATATAATATATTTCATACATCTATATATATATATTATATTTATATAAATATAATTAATACATAATATTTTGATATTTATTTATAAACCCCCAAATTTATTTCTAGTAAGAATTTACACCCTCTTAATTAATATAATAATGTCCTTATTTTCTTTTATTATTATTATTACTATTACTATCATTATTTTCTCCCTAATTAATTCATTTGCATAGTTTATCCTACACCGATAAATACAATGACGCCACATTTTATTTACGTGTATCATAATATTATTTGGTAATTGATACCTAAATTCAAATTTTAGTACCAACTCAACCAATTAGGTTAAAGAATCTAAAAACTAATATCCGTGATAATTTCAAAAGTTTAATTATTAAAATACCGTATAAAATATAATGCATTATGAAATATCAATTAAAATGCAATGACACATACGTGGCATAAAATGTATGAACTATATTGGCCAGGTGAGTAGTATGAGGCTCGGGTATTACACCATTTATACCCTTAAATTGACCTAGACCTATTTTTGGCTCAAATAGGTCGCATAGGTGGGCATATGATCATCCATAGCTTGTTGTATGTATTAGATGCATTCTAGGATTTATTGAATGATTTCATATGATATGCTTGCTATCAAATGAATCGACATGCATTAAATAACAAAAAAAAATTAATGAGGTCTTTGATAAAATAAAACCCTACTTAATTTATGAAATTAAATTAAGAATTTTCAAATTTTAATTTCGAGTGAATATGGACAAGTTGGGTAGGACCCATCAATACATGCCTACAATCAAAGTTAGAGACATGACGATGCTGCCGCACTCGATTACCGACTAAGAGTTGTGGGGTGACCTTGTGTTTGAAAGTTGTGATCTCCAGCATAGCAATGCTCATGGGATAAACTCATCATTACGTCGATCATGAGTCGTGGGACATCTTGATGCTCCATCTGCACAAATGTTTAGTAGGTGTTGCTTGACACTTAGTACTGTATAAGCTCATAAAGTTAGGGTATATGAGAAGAGTGAGGTAAAAACAAACTTGAGGTTTGTATAGAGATGTAATCGTCAAAGAGTTGACCCTCGATTGAGATATCTCATAGGTTCTTAAAATTGGGGTGTGAGATAAATTAATTAGATCTCAAACCCACAAGAATATATGATTTTCTAGATTTTCATTAGGGGTGATGGAATTCAAAGGAAAATAATATGAGACATTTATTATCAAAGACCTAATTTTAATGAATATGTTTTCCCATAGTTTACTCATTTTCTGTTACATTCATTTTTATAGATCATCTAATAAAATGACAAAGAATCCACTAGCATCCATACTAGAAAATAACAAGTTAACTGGCCCAAATTTTGTTAATTGGCTGAAAAACCTCAAAATTATTTTGCAATGTGAAAAGAAAGGCCTATACCCTTGACACCCTATCGTCGTTGGCCCCGCCAACAAATGCGATCGTAGAGGAGCTTGCAGAGTATCTACATCAAGTTGATGATAATTTGTAGGCTCGATACTACATGCTAGCATCAACGTCAAATAAGTTACAGAGATAAAATGATGATCAAGAAACAGCTTATGGGATCCTTCTTCACTTACAAGAATTGTATGGTGAACGTACTAGGCAGATGAGATATTAGATCTCAAAGGATCTTTTCAGATGTCGTGTGATTGAGGGCTCTTCAGTCCATGACCATAGATTAAAAATGATAGCTCTCATTGAAAGGCTCGCATCCCTTGGAGTCATTATGGAGAACGAACTCTATATGGACTTATTCTGCAGTCTCTGCCTCCTTCATTTGAAACCTTTGTTGTCAACTTCAACATGCACAATATGGAGACTATGATCAACTTTCACCATCTTGCTCATTGTTAGCTATTTTTTCCTTTACTTCTTTCAACTAACTATGAGAAGTCCTTTCAATTTATGGGTCATATGGCTAAAGATCTTAAGTGGATGACCAAGTCATGCACCAACAAACTCCTACAATGGAAAAACAAGAACTCCAAACTTGATTTATAACGACATTAAATAAAGCAGTTTATAAAGAGTACATTCCATGGAATGGTAGGTGATCTCTAGCTATGCTTGACAATAAATGTGGAAAAAACTAGTTTTTGGGCTACCATTGTAATACTTAATCCTCATACTACTCACTTGGCCAATGTGATTCATGCATTACATGGCATCTTATATAGTATTTTCAATCGTTAGACCTCTAATGTTGTCACATGATATTGGTGGTTGAGATCTTATAACATAATTAAGAAATTTAATATTTAGATAAGAGAAAGAACAGATTGGTCAATCTATTAGATATTCATAGGTTATATTTTATAATTTTAGAAGTAATTAAAGGTATTACTAGTAAGATAATATATTTCGATTCAACTAAATCAAGGTGTTTTAAAGGGATACATCCTTAAACTAATAATACTTGAGATATTAAACTTGATGTAATTTAATTTAAGTGTCATATTTCAAGGTCCATATGTGCCTATGATTTTAGAAATGAAGACTAGACAATCTATTTAAGAATTGGATGTCAATCGATTTAAAGATCGAATGAACGGTTAAGAAATTAGGGTATAATTTATTATGCGATCGTACGAAAATTAAAATAGGTTGTAAATAAAGAAATAAATGCTAAGAAACACCAGATTATAGTTGTATAAGTTGTATATAATATCAGATTTAAACCATCATTTGACACCTCAAGCTTTACCACCTCATGTTTTCTTATTAAGCTTAAGCTAACAACTCAAACCCTTCACCCTTAAGCCACGACCAGACCCTTATTTAAGCTATTTTTAGCTTTCAAACACACACCTTAAGGTCTCCAAGTGCTCCAAATTGATTCCAAGTTGAAATAAAAGCAAAGGAGAAATGATTAACATCAAGTTTAACCTCAAAATCTACATAGGTAACACTTATCTACAATTTTGCCTTTAGTTTTTAGATTATTCTGAATGGGTTTATTGTTTACTAAGCTTTCAATATCTACTATAAAAGTGTTAGGAAGTTTTTAGTTAGACTTTGGTGCACAAAGAAAGGGTTTTTGATGACAAACACTTAATAGAAAATACTTGTGGTAGAAACTATCACCTTTCTATTTTCTTGTGTTTTAGGCTTCAAAAATATATGGCATGTTAAATAAAACCTATAATTATTTCCAGTCACATGTCCACATATACGTTAAGAGTATTGGAATGAATTTTGATTGGTTAGAAATTGAAATAGAGCATGATATTGGAGAAACACTCAAACTGCCAAAGTAGTAAAATCTATTTTGGTGTGCTGTGAAGAAGACTGAATTAGGGGAGCTAAATCAATGAGTTTTGGCAATTATATGGCTTGGTTATTTGTTTATATATGTTATCTAAGTATGGTAAAAATTTTAGAGTGAATAAATACACCTAAGGATACTAAAATTGCTATGAAACTTAATGTGACAGCAAGGAAAATTGAAGATGGAAATCTATTCCATTTTACTTCTTGGCATGTTTCAACATATCTATGGTAAAATTGATGTTTAGCAATTAGAGAACTATTATAAGAGTCATAACACATCAATTAGGTGATTTTATCATACATTTAAGATAAGAAATCAAGGTACTTAGGAGATTGTATTAGGTTTTGGTCCTTGAGTAGTAAAGTTTGATTGTTACATAGTGAAATTGAAATTCAAGGTCCTTGTATAGGATTAAGCATAATGAACTTGTTGATTGAGGATAGTGATTGATATCTTATATTTTTACAGATTATTCACACCTAAGATTGGGGAGTAACACATAAGAAACTAAGAAGTAAGATACGATCGATTAAAGATAAGTGAAAATCCATTTGCAACTACAATGCATGGACATAGTATTTCTTGTCTTATCTGTATTAAATGTGATCCTTGTGTCTTGATGAGGGTATTATGAGTATTATAAATATTTTATAGTGCATACATTGCTTAGATGAAGGGACATGGGATCCATTGTGTCATTGAACATGCCATTCATCCATATTTACATGTGCATGTATAACACTTGCTCACAGTTGAGGTTTTGCATGCTTGACATTATTTTCAAAAAGAAAATATTTTGGTTGGCCACTACTAGTGCACCGAGGCATGCGAGGTGTGCTTATGTGATATTTTGGGGCGCCACGAGTGTTACTTCTTAGAGGATCATAGGGGTTACAAGGGGTGTGCCTCTGGTGATACTAGTTGATATGTCGAACCTCATGCTCTCAGTAGTTATGTCTAAAGCTAACCTGGTGGATAACTTTAAAGAATGGTGGGTTGGCCCAAGCGTAACATGTCACATGTTCTCAAAAAAAAGATATTTTCATTTTATATTCGAATCAATGGAATGAAGTTATATATATGAACTCATCAACTTCTAATGTAGTTGGATTAGGAAGGTTATGTCAAAGATGACCTCAGGCAAGGAGCTAATCCTTTGATGTATTACACATCCCAAACATCAGAAAAAATCTGGTGTCTAACTCATCGTTGATCAAAAGTGGGTTTAGGCTTGTGGTTGAATCCAATAAGTTTGTACTCACTAAAAGTGGGAAGTTTATAGGAAAGTATAATTCGGTAAAGGGCTTTTAAAGATGAATGTAACAACTGAACTCTGAATTGTTGAAAATAATAAAAGTACACCTTCAACTTACTTGATTGAGTATTCTAATTTATGGCATGTTAGATTAGGACATATTAATTTTAATACTCGCATAGATTAGTAAATTTAAACTTATTATCTTTATTTAAAAATTGATTCTCACAATGAGTATGAGATATGTGTTGAGGCTAAAATAAAATATTTTATCACTTTTATCGATGATTGCATAAGATATTATTTTGTGTGTATATTAAAATAAAGATGTGGCATTAGAAGCTTTGAAAAGCTATAAGAATGAGTTTGAGAATCAACTTAGCAAAGAATTAAGATTATTTGTAGTAACAGAGGTGGAGAGCAATCTCCATTTGAAGAATTTTTCTTTGATTTTGGTTTCGTTCATCAAACTACATCTCTTTTGATTCACCTCAATCGAGCAATATTGCTGATATAAGAACCGAACTCATAAAGAGATGATAAATTCTATGTTGATAAACTTTAGCTTACACTAGAATTTGTAGGGGGAAGTAATTCTCTCAGCTAACCACATTTATAACAAGATACCACACAAAAATAAGGATAAAGCTCCTGATGAATTGTGGAAATATCTTAAGCCTTCTTACAAGTACCTTAAAGTATATGGGTGTTTAGATAAGGTAGAAGTACTTAAACCAAAACAAATCAAAATAAGGCTTAAGACAATTATTGCATATTCATTGGATATTCTAATAGTTATAGTGCATATCAATTTCTTGTGAACAAATCAATAATTCCCGATGTACATTAAGGTATAATCATTGAATCAAGGAATGCTGTATTTTTTGAAAAAATCTTTTCTTGCTAAGAAAGGAAAGATATTAGTTCTTATAAAAGAACTTATGAATCTTATGGTAATGATCAAAATAATAAGAACCAAGATAGTAAGAGAGACAAAACAACTAAAACATTTGGCCCGGATTTCTAATGTACATTTGGAAAATGAACCAAGGACCATCAATGAAGTAATGTCAAGTCCAAAGCTCTATTCTAGAAAAAAAACTATCAATAGTGAAATAGAATCTAATATAAAAAATCATATTTGTGAGTTGGTAGATCTCCCAGGGGTTAGCAAGGCCTCGTTTGGTTTTTTTCTATTGAGAATATTCTTTTCTACCATTTCCATTGGAGTTTTATTTGTTTACATGTGAAATTAAAAATATGTTTGGATAATTATTTTTAGATAGGAAATTTATAGGGTTGAGAATGCAATTATACTTGGTTCAATATTTTCAAAGAAATTATTTTAAAGTGGGTCCATAATTAATATTTTATATAAATTAAATTTTTTAGTGGAATAAATTTTAGGTGGTGGGTCCCATGTTAATTATGTAGTTGGTAATAAAAATATAATAATAAAAATTAGTGTGTAGTTGTGGGTCCCATATTAATGATGTGATGATAACGAAAGTATATTAATGAGAGAAATAGGGTTGGAAAGTATTTTGAGTAGGAAAATGAGAAGATAAAATAGGTTATTTTTGTTGAGATTGAGTAAAATAAACTTGATTTATGCATTAGAATAGTAAAAAGTGGGAAAAATTCCACCGAGATGAAAAACAAACAAGGCCCAACCCTTTAGGAAGCAAATAGATCCTTAAAAGGAAATATAAGTGTAATGTCCAATTATGTCCTACAATGTCAATAATAAGCATCTTGCATGAATATGCATCTAATCAATATGCATCATCAGATTATAGCATATAAATAGCATGATTGCACGAACATGAATAATTATTACTATATGCTCCAATTATGCCTTAATATGCATTAGTTCATGAAATATGAGATCAAACTTTTGTTTCTTGATTTAACATATTCCTTAAGTAGGTACTATTTTAATTTTTGGGATACCTGCAATTGCATTAATAGATTAAGGATCTACACATTCATTTACATCTCGTGCATTTGTGAGAAAATTGGGCATTACACCAGATTTATTAAACATTAGGTATAGTGTAACAATTCTATCTGGGGAAGAAATGGATTCCAACCAAATGTTAAAGGCCTGTTCTATTCAGATTGGAGATAGGACACTCTATGCAGATCTTATCATTTTACAAATGCCAAATTTTGAGGGTATTCTGGGTATAGATTGACTCACCAAATATCATGCAACAATTGATTGTAATAAGAAGATTGTGATTTTTCAGCCACCTGGAGAAGAACATTTTGGGTTTAGTGGTACCTCATTCTCACAGTCTTTACTAATTATAACTACTTTGAAAGCTCAAAAGATGTTGAATAAAGGTTGTGTTGGATATTTGGCAAGTGTTCTGGACACTTTGCTTGAAGCACAATTGAAGCGAGAAAATGTAGATGTGGTTTTAGAATCTCTTGAGGTATTTCCAAATGATTTACCAGGACTGTTACTGGATTGAGAGATCGAATATATGATTGATGTTATGCAAGGGACTACTCATATTTCTAATGCACCATACCAAATGGCACCAACAGAGTTGAAAGAGTTAAAAGTTCAATTACAAGAATTGCTTGATAAGGGTTTTATTCACCCTGGTTATTCTCTCTGGGGAGCACCTGTGTTGTTTGTGAAGAAAAAGGATGGTACATTGCGGTTGTGCATTGATTATAAAAAGTTGAATAAAGTAACAGTCAAAAATAAGTATCCACTTCCAAGAATAGATGATTTGTTTGATCAATTCCAAAGAGCATTAGTATTTTCTAAGATTGATTTATGCTTTGGGTATCATCAATTGAATATGAAGGAAGAAGACATACAAAAGACTGCATTCCAGTATGGACATTATGAATTCCTAGTGATGCATTTTGGTTTAACCAATGCCGCTGCAGCTTTTATGGATCTAATGAATAAGATGTTCAAATAATATTTCGATAAATTTGTAATTGTGTTTATTGATGACATTCTAATTTATTCATGGGATAAAGAAGAGCACAAGGAACAGTTGAAGATGGTGCTACAAGTTCTTAAGGAAAAATAGTTATATGCTAAATTCAAGAAGTGCAAATTTTATCTTGAGCAATTGGCATTCTTAAGTCATGTAGTATCCAAGAATGGTATTTCGGTTTACCTGGGCAAGGTAGAAGCTGTCATTAAGTGGCCAACACTAACAAACATATCAGAAGTAAGAAGTTTATTGGGATTAGCAGGGTACTATCAATGATTTGTTAAGGGGTTTTCCAAGATAGCAACTCCATTGACAATGTTCACAAGAAAGAATGTGAAGTTCTTGTGGACCAATGCTTGTTAAAGAAGTTTTCAAAAGTTGAAACATAAATTGACTACAGCTCGTGTTCTTACCATTCCAACAGGAACTGGTGGATTCGTGGTGTATAGCGACGCTTCAAAAAATAATTTAGGTTTTGTTTTGATGCAAAATGGGAAGGTTATTGCCTATGCTTCAAGTATGAAAAAAGTTATCCAACACATGATTTGGAACTTGTTGTTGTGGTTTTTGCCTTGAAAATCTGGAGACATTATTTGTATGGTGATAAGTGTGAGATTTACAAAAATCACAAAAGTTTGAAGTACTTCTTTACCAAAAGGAACTGAATATGAGACAATGGAGATGATTAGAACTTGTGAATGATTATGATTGTGTGATCAACTATCATCCTGGTAAAGTAAATGTGGTTGTAGATACATTGAGTAGAAAATCCACGTCTTCTCTTTTTGTCATATAAAAGTCGATATTACTGAATTTGCAGAGATTAGAGCTTGAAATTGTACATAAAGGGAAAAAGTGTTTGTTGTGAGCCTTAGTGTTGAAACCTGCCCTTCAAGATAGAATTAGAGAAAGTCAAAAGTTGGATATGCATTTGTGTAGATTGAAAAGAAAGATTGAGGCTGGAAAGAGGCCAAACTTCTCTATTACTGACGATGGAATTATTTGATATAAAGAGAGATTGTGTGTGCCATTTGACAAGGCCATGAAAGGATATATTTTAAAAGAAACTCAAACCACTCGCTACTCGGTACATCCAGGTAGCACAAAAATGTAAATGAAGAGAGATATAGCAAAATTTGTGGTTGAATGTCTAACTTGTCAACAAGTTAATTCCAAAGTAGAAATTGGAGCACATTACAATAGACTTTGTGCTTGGATTACTATAACTCAAAAGAGGTATAATTCTATATGGGTGATTGTTGATAGATTAACTAAACCAGACCATTTTCATCCAGTGAAATCCACATACAAGATAAACCAGTATGCTCAATAATATATTAAAGAGATAGTCAAGTTAATGGGGTGTCAGTTTTAATAGTGTCTGTCAAAGATCCTAAGTTTACATCTACATTTTGAAAGAGCTTACACGGTGCCATAAGAACGAAACTTGCATTTAGTACAACATTTCATCCACAAAGTGATGGGCAATCAGAGAGAGTTATTCAGATATTAGAGGATATGTTAAGAGCTTGTGTGCTAGATTTTCAAGGGAGTTAGGATGCAAAGTTACTTATAATAATAGCTACCAATCAACAATTGGAATGGCGCCTTATGAAGCATTGTATGGAAGAAAATATAGATCTGCAGTTCATCGGGTTGAAGTTGAGAATGAAGCCTAATTGGTCCAAAAATAGTTTAACAAACCGTTAAGGTAGTGGAGAAGATACGAGAGAGAATGAAGATTGCGCAGAGTAGATAAAAAAGTTATGCAGATAAATGGAGAAAAGATCTAGAGTTTACTTTTGGGGATCATGTGTTCTTAGAAGTAGCTCTCATGAAAGGTGTTATGATATTTGGAAAGAAAGGAAAAATCATCCCAAGGTATGTCAGCCCATTCGAGATTCTCGAAACAATTGATGATAAAGCCTGTAGAGTGACCCTACCTTCGTCATTATCCAGTGTTCACAATATTTTCCATGTATCTATGTTGAGGAAATACATTTCAAACCCCTCTCATGTGTTGAGTTATGAACCGTTTGAATTGAATCCTGATTTAGATTATGAAAAGAAACCAGTGCAAATTCTAGATCGGAAGGAAAAAGAATTGAGAAAAAAAAGGATTCGACTTGTTAAAGCATTGAGGAGGAACCATTCTATAGAAGAGGGCACAAGGGAAAGAGAACAAGAAATACAGAGCAAATATCCAAAATTATTTGGTACGTCAAATTTTGAGGAAGAAATTTTTATAAGGAAGGATTGTAATGCCCAATTCTCTCCTACATAGCTAATAAAAAATATATTGCATAAATATACATCTAATCAATATTTATTATCAGATTGTAGCACATAAATAGCATGATTGCACGAACATAAATAATTGTTACTATATGCTCCATTTATGCTTTAACATGCTTTAGTTCATGAAATATGAGATCAAACTTTTGTTTCTTGATTTAACATATTCCTTAAGTGCCTTTTTGCAGTGAAAAGCTCGGTATCTCGATTAAGGAAGATTGATGTGTTGAATGGCCATGAAATGAATGATTTGTATTACTCTATAGTAGTTATATATTAAAGTGATTAATTGCCTAAATATTTGCTTGAAATATGTTACATTTGCCTAACAACTAAAACTATGCAAAACAATGCAAATTGATTTATAAGTTGACTAGGTTGCATAATATAATTTTAAACCGCATTGTACTTGATTATAACACCTAAGTATCAATTTTTTTCATCTCCCTATCCTATAAATGTGGCTTTTGGCATGAGAAGACACCATTCATGATGCAGCCCATCATCACCCTCCACTTATCTCTATTTGAAATATGAAACAAGTCATTTTAGCCATATTTTTTTGTGGAAGCTCTTCAAAAATGATTAGCTTTTTTCTCCAAAGTTTCTCCCAAATTTCTATACTCTCTTACTCACAAAAATTAAAATTCAATCCATAGGAATCCATAGAACACAAACTAGAACAAGTTTCCACCTGTTTAAGCTTGAAAACCTTTGATTTTGAAGCTTAATTTTAATTTAATCAAGGTATATAAATTTTCAATGTTTGTTATGATGAATTTTAGTATCTTGGATGATTACATATTTTAGTTTATTTTTGTATGAATGAAAACGCAAGTGGGATAGACTTGAAACTAAAATCAATCCAGTTAAACTAATTTTTAGCAAAATTGATAGTCTTGTGAAATATGCTTAATTTATTTATTTCTATTGATTTTGTAATGCTTATATCATGTTTGAAAGTGACTACAAATGATTGTGAACAATAGCAATTAAGTTGCTTAATTTAAGTTAGAATCGAGTTTAAGTCATGTTAATTTAGATTGTGTTCTAGTTTTGTGGGCCGTCATAATAATTATGTTTGAATTATTAATTATTTAATGGCTACCCTAATGTTTAATGACTTGAATTAGTAGTAAAATATAGAGTATGCATTATTTTTGAGGTTATGTAATTGATATGGAATTGTTTACAAATGATTGAAAAATGCATATGATTTTAATTAGAATAGATTATTTGATTTATTAAAAGGATATTAAAACGTATATGATTTGATTATGTCAGGACTTTAACACATCTTATCTTCCAAAGAGATTGACCTTTTCACTTAGCTTAAAGTGGGCTTGAGGTAAGTTGAAACTTTTGTTTGTTGCATCATAAGAATCATATAATATTGTTCATGTTTCAATATGATTGTCATTATTTATCAAGTAATGTAATGTTTGATGCATTCGTGGTTCATGAAGCACGATACTACTAAGAATATAATAAGGTTTTTGAAAAGAAAGTATGGTACTTGATTGATAGTTGGGTAGATAACGGATACGGGAGGGACCTACAGACCCAACAAATGGTGGCAAATACTTGAGGCTGAAAAACCAGTATAGAAAAGGCACAATAAATGTGTAATGTCCAATTATCTCACACATAGCCAATAATAAGCATTTTGCATGAATATGCATATAATCAATATGCATTATCAAATTATAACATACAAATAGCATGATTGCACGATATGAATAATTGTTACTATATGCTTCAGTTATGTTTTAACATGAATTAATACATGAAATATGAGATCAAACTTTTAGTTCTTGATTTAACATATTCCTTAAGTGCCTATTTGCAGTGAAAAGTTCAATATCTCGATTAAGGAAGATTGATATGTTGAATGGCCATGAAATGAGTTATTTCTATTGCTCCACACTTGTTACATTTTAAAGTAATTATTTGCCTAAATATTTGCATGGAATATGTTACATTTGGCTAAGAACTAAAAGTATATAAAATGGTGCAATTTGATTGATTGGTTGACTAGGTTACATGAAATCATTCTAAACCGTATTGCACTTGATTACAACATCAAAGCATCAATTTTTGTCATCTCCCTAACCTATAAACATGGCTCTTTGCATGAGAAGACACCAAGCATATAATGCTCAATTCTCAATTCTCTCCTACATAGTCAATAAGCATTTTTCATCAATATGTATCTAATCAATACACATTATCGGATTATGGCATACAAATAGCATTATTACACGAACATGAATAATTGTTACTATATCTCCAGTTATTGTTTAACATGTATTAGTACATGAAATATGACATCAAACTTTTGTTTCTTGATTTAACATATTCCTTAAGTGCATTTTTGCAGTGAAAAGCTCGGTATCTCGGTCAAGAAAGATTAATGTGTTGAATGGCCACGAAATGAATTATTTATATTTCTCCATACTAGTTATATGCTAAAGTGATTAATTTCCTAAATATTTACTTGAAATATGTTACATTTGCCTAAGAACTAAAAGTATGCAAAATGGTGCAATTTGATTGGTTGGTTAACTAGGTTGCATGGAATCATTCTAAACTGCATTGCACTTGATTATAACACCAAAGCATCAATTTTTTACATCTCCCTAGCCCATAAATATGGCTTTTGGCATGAGAAGACACCAAACATGATGCAACCAATCATAGCCCTCCACTTACCTCTTTTTGAAAGGTCAAAGAAATCATTTTCATCCATATTTCTTGTGGAAGCACTTCAAAAATGACCAGCCCTTATTCTACTAAGTTTCTTCCAAATTTCTACACTCTTATACTCATAAAAAATTGAATTCAATCCATAGGAATCCATAGAACACAAACTAGAACAAGTTTCCACCTTTTAAGCTTGAAAATTGTTGATTTTGAAGCTTAATTCCAACTTAATCAAGGTATATTCTTTTTCAATATTTCTTATGATGAATTTGTAGTGTCTTGGATGGTTACATGTTTTAATATATTTTTGTATGATTGAAAACTTAAGTAGGTTACACTTGAAGCCAAAACCAAACTAGTTAAGCTAGTTTTTAGCAAAATTGATAGTCTTGTGAAATTATTTAATTTACTTATTTCTATTGATTTTGTAATGCTTATATTATGTTTTGAAGGTGCCTACAAATGATTGTGAACAATAGCAATTAGTTTGCTTAATTGAAGGTTAGAATCAATTTAAGTTAGAATCAAGTTTACGTCATTTTAATTCGGATTATGTTCATGTTTTGTGAGCTGCCCTAATAATTATGTTTGAATTATTAATTATTTAATGGCTGCCCTAATATTTAATGTCTTGAATTAATAGTAAAACATAGAGTAAGCATTATTTTTAAAGTTATGTAATTGATATGGAATTGTTTACAAAAGATTGAAAAGTGTATATGATTTTAATTAGAATAGACTAAATGATTTATAAAAAGGATATTAAATGGTACATAATTTGATTATGTTAGGCATTTAACACATCCTCTCTTCCAAAGAGATTGACCTTTTCACTTAGCATAAAGTGGAATTGAGGTAAGTTGAAGTTTTCATTTGCTGTATCACAAGAATCATATAATGTTGTTCATATTTTAATGTGATTGTTATTATTTGTGAAATGATGTAATGTTTGATGCATTTATGCATTCAAATAAGTGAATTCCCATAAAACCTCACAAAAGTTATCACCCGATTTCTAATGAAAGAGTTGAACATCATAGGCTCTTACTTTAGAACATATCTCCACTACACCGAAAATACCACATGAAATCAAAAGGTCTTAAACAATGGTTATAATGGGGCCAAAGGGTAGTATGTGGCATAAGAAAGAAAGGGATAGGATGCAACAAAAATTCTAAAAATTTCATGAAATGAGAGACATAAATTTCATCAAGGAATGATTCTCATAATCCACAAGTTTCAACATTGGGGCCTAATATCATTGTGTTGGACCCTTCTTTATCATTCTCATCAACTTTGCATTATCCCATTTGTAGTTGCAACTCACAATAAGTTTTTTTTTTATTTTATTTTGCAACTTTCTTCCTTCTTTTCTTTTTTTTTTCTTTTTTTAGAAATATGGCAAAAAGAGTTGAGTATGATCATCACAAAAAATAAATCAACCAAAAATAACATCAAGGTCTAAAACAACACCTATCGTCAAACAAACCATGTCATTCATGCTCAATTCTCATCATAGAAATTGGAAGAAAACTTAGGACTCAAAAATTAAAAAAATTAAAAAAAATGTAAGTCTAAATCCTTCCCCCCACACTTAATTCTTACATTGTCCTCAATGTAAGCCTAAGCTACTAAAATAAAGAATTAAATGCAATAGAGTTGGATTATTCACAAACAAAGCAAAATAAAAGAATCATATAAAATAAAATGGATAGAAAGATAAGAGAATAAGAGTTAGAGAAATCAATTCTGTGGTTGTAAGCTCTCAATAATTTTTTTTCCATCCGTTGGGTTACCTCCCAATAAGTGCTTGGTTTAACGTCCTCAGCCCGACAATGTCTTTTTTTTTTCAGTCATCAATATTTGTTGGCTCATAAATGAGGGTCTCATCTACATTCTCCGATTGAAAATCCTCATAGTAAGGTTTCAACCTATGGCCATTAACTTTAAATATCTTGTCCGTCTTCAAACTTCGTATTTCAACTGCACCATGAGGAAAGATATTAGAAACAATAAAAGGACCAACCCAATGAGAGCGCAATTTACCCTAAAATAACTTAAGACGTGAATGAAATAGAAGAACTTTTTGACCAATGATAAAGTCTTTTCTAGAAATCATCCTATCATGAAATGCCTTAGTCTTCTCTTTATAAATTCGAGAATTTTCATAAGCATCATTACGAATCTCCTCAAGCTCTTGGAGTTATAACTTCCTTTGTTCCCCTGCTGCATCCATCTCCATGTTGCATTGTTTCACTGCCCACCATGCTTTATGCTCTAGCTCTACCGGGAGGTGACAAGATTTCCCATAAACTAACCAATAGGGGGACATGCTAATGGGAGTTTTTTAAGCTATTCGATATGCCCATAAGGCATCATCAAGGCGAATGCTCAAATCTTTTCTATTCATTTTAATCATTTTCTCAAGGATAGACTTGATCTCCCTAATGGACACCTCCACTTGCCTACTTGTTTGTGGATGGTATGATGTGGAAACTCGATGTGTGATGTTATACTTCTTGAAAAGAGCTTCCACTGACCTATTGGAAAAGTGGGTGCCTCTATTGCTAATCATAGCCCAGGGCGTGCTAAACCTTGTAAAAATGTGGGACTTGACAAAATATACAACAGTTTTTGAATCATTAGTCCGAGTGGCTTTGGCTTCCACCCACTTTGAGACATAATCGACAACAAGTATAATGTAAAGATTACCAAAAGAAAGAGGAAATGGGCCCATGAAATCAATGCCCCAAACATCAAAAATTTCAACAATAAGTATAGGAGTTTGTGGTATTTGATTCCTAGTGCTACAACTTTAAGGTTGCAAATCCAAGTGCAGGTTATAGTAAGTAATAAATTTCTCGTGAGTCCGAGGTCGATACATAGGGAAGTTGTTTGAAGAATTCAAGTTTATATTTCTAAAAAGATGCAGTTTATGTGAATCAAAATATATGAACAATTAATGTATGATGTAACTAAAGAAAAACTGAAGTAATAAAAGTACTGAGGATTAGGGATCCACTCTTGAGTTTTGGATGAAGAAATGGTTATTTATTCTTTTTACCTCTATTAATTGCCACAATTGGAATCCATACATAATGAAGGTTCCAATGGGAAGATATTATCAAGTAACTCATGAAATAAGGTAATCATGATATTGTCTTACTATTACAAATTATCTCTTAATGCCAACACTTATTTATGGGATCAAGCATTTATGTATACCTTCGTCAACAACAAATCAAGGTTTCACATTAGCAGTCGGTGGGGTAAAACCGTACAATAAGCTAAATGAACCCAAGTATTTGTTGTGCCATTGGAGATACATAAATCAAGAATCACCACAAAACAAGTAGGGTTTAGATCAAAAATAAAAATAATAATACAACATACTTAAACAATTTCTACCCTTATAACCATTTCTCTTCCTACATCAAGAGATTCACCCTTTTTCCTCAGCAAAAATGAAATTCAGAAAGACATAATAAAAGTAACAAAGACTAAAAATATAAGAGAAACTAGAGAATGCATTTCTATTACTACTAGAAAACTTTCAATACTAGAAAACATACAAACTAGATAACTTAGCCTAAAGAAACCCTCTACCCCCCTCTTCTTACAAGCTGAATACATGGCCTATTTATAGTACTTGGAGTAAGCTAGAGGCCAAATAAATAATGGAGGGGTTAATCAAGTGGTATGCTAGTTGCCAAGAGTTGGTAAGTTGTTACACAAATTTCTCATCCACTGAATTGAATTACATTTTTAGGTCAGATACAGCTAGATTTTGAAGATATGTGAAGAATCAAAATTGTAGATATTTCAACGCTGATATATTTTCATATATCTTTTGTCAAATTTGGAGATCGGATGAAGGAGATATGGTCAAATTACCGAGTCATGTCCAAGAGCCGTCCTGTAACATCAGCAGCAACTTGCAGCCTATGGTTTTACCATTTCAACACATTTTCACACCATCTTGTCTTCAACAAACTTGTTTATTTACCTCTTGGGTATAACATATCCGAATTTCAGACCAAAATAAATTTGGGCTCAAGATATATAACCGAATTGGTAAAATAAGTCAATACTGGGCTGAACTCTGATCTGAATTTTGGTGATCCATTTTGTGCAACTACTTGGATGAATTTTCTGCTATCATCAAGACTGAATTGGGCTAATCCTCCAACATAAAAGTTGTACCTCTGTCTCTTGGATTTCAAATGAAATAAGTTTCAAGTCTATATAGCTTTTGATCATGAAGTTATGCTCAAATTACAAAAACTGCACAAGTTTGGAAACATGCTTCCATTTATTCCCTAACACAAAACGTTAATAAAACAATAATATTAACAAGAATAAAGTAAGAAAAGTATAAAGGATTTGATACAAAAATATGTCAAAATATTCACTTATCAAATTTTCCCTCACTTAACCCTTGCTTGTCCTCAAGCAAGTTTAAAACAAACATAAATTAATCCACTTTCGTAGAAAATCACGATTGCATTTAGTATATGCAGCAAGCCTTTAAACCCTTAGGTGACCCATAGAGGATGAGTTGTAGTCTCGTGAAGGTTTCCAGTAGTGATACCTACAAACATCTTCCAACTTTTATTCTCAAGAAGCAACAAAGTAATATGGAAATAAAATCAAACAAGTGTTGAGTTTAACTCTTAGTCAATCAAAAATCAATACATTTCTACAATAATCATACTCAAGTGTGTATGTGGACAGTTAATGTCAATAGTGATGAAACTATGCATATTTCAAATAAGTGAATTCTCATAAAACCTTACAAAAACCATCACCCAATCTCTAACAGAAAAGTTAAACATCATAGGCTCTTTCTTTGGTGCAAATCTCCACTACACTGAAGGCACCACACGAAATCAAAAGGTCTTCAACAATGGTTGTTATGGGCCAAAGGGTGGTAATGTAGCTAAGAAATAAAAGGATAGGATGCAACAAAGGTTCTAAAAACTTCATGGAATTAGAGACATAAAATTTATCGATGAAGAATTCTCCAACTCTACAAATTTCACACTGGAGTCTATTGTTATTGAATTGGACCCCTCTTATTCATCTTGCAACATCTCATTTTTAGTTGCAACTTGTAGCACTTTGCAACTTTTCTTTTATTGTTTTTCTTTTTTCTTTTTTTTCTTTTTTCTTTTTCTTTTTCTTTTTTTTTTAAGAAACTCCCCCACACTTATCTTTTATTCCAACCTGAATTTCTTTTATAAGTTCAAGCTATCAATTGAATGTCTCTTAAACTCCAATCATTTTTAGAACAAGGGTTGGATAATAGTGTATTTAGGCTAGGTAAAAAGATATGGTTACAATATATATATATATATATTTATTGTAAGGCTCAAAGTGGTTTACTAGGGGGATGTTTTCTTTAAACATCATATAGGGAACAAGCTGATTTGGCAATGGTGCTAGAAAGCCTATTGCCTTAATCATTTTTCTAGTGGTGCACTATCAGTCGTTCGCCTCGACAGACCAAAAGTAAAACTTCTAATACTCAACCCCTACATGTTGAAGATTCAAGTGATGATTAGAGTAAGGGCATAAGAACTATCTATTTTGACATAATTATCTTCACACTAAAACATAACTATTTGTGCAAAATAAAATTTGAGTATAATTATCGCAAAAATATATTAACCAAATAACAACATCAAAGTCCAAAACAACACCCATCATCAATTAAACTATATTATTCATGCTTAATTTTAATCATTGAAGTTGGAAGAACCTATACGACTCAAAAAAAATATTGGTAATTCACAAACACTTGTTAAAAACTTTACAAACCTACCATGTTATGCAAAAAAAATAGGGATGCATCTCAAGAATGTTACAATTACCCTTTACTCAGCCACCTTTTTTTCATGCTTTCAACGGACCCATAAAAAAACACGCTTGATTTATATTTTTTTTTATTATTATATATTTTTTAAATACTAAAAAAAACACACATTGAATATACAAGTCATGATATCAATTATCCCTCCCCCAACCTAATCGAAACATTGTCCCCATTGTCAAAAATAGATAGGAAAGTACAGTTTGAAAGATATCACCTAAAATGCAGCTAATAAAGCTGAAACAACAAAAAAAAAACACATACTATTAGATAAAATTATTAACAATAAGTATCACAGACTGAGGGTCAAATTCAATTTGTGTTTTCGACCATTGTTCATGTTGGACCAATCCACATTGGCCAAGGCTGGATCAGGTTTTGGCACATATGCTAGAAGTTGATCAATCAGCTGGTCAGGTGTTGGAGCAGAAATGATGATTCTTCTCGCAGAAGTTGAAATAAACCCTTTTTTCGCAGCATGATCTACAAAAGATAGCAAACCATCATAAAAACCATTAACATTAAGAATACCTATAGGTTTTTTGTGAATGTTGAGTTGTGCCCAAAAGACAATTTGGAATAATTCCTCCAGTGTACCAAAATCGCTAGGTAGAATGATGAATGCATCCGCATTATTTAACATGTTAGACATTCTATCCTGAATATGTGACACTTTTAGCTCATCTCCAATGGTCATACTAGTGATATTCTATACTGTTAAAGATTTTGGGATAACTCCCAGAACTTTGACACCTCCTACATAAGCAGAAATAGCAACACTCCCCATTAACCCCAAACTGCCTCCCCCATACACTAAATGAATTTCTCTTTCTGCTAAAGTTCTACCAAGGTTATTGGCTGCCCCTATAAACTCACCATTTTTTCCTAGATTGGATCCACAAAAAACACAAATGGAATTAAATTTGTGAGTTGAAGAAACTTTCATTTTTTTTTCTTTTGAAAATAAGTTGTGCAAAAATAGAGTGAGTACGGTGATATTTATTGAGGTGTGAACAGGGAATGCATTTATTGCATGTCTTTTTCTTTTGTCACAAAGGTTGAAAAAAAAGACACATACGAAATTTAAAAATTACCTACTAACACGTGTATGTACATATAGTTGTGATTGTGGCTCACATCTTCCTCTAGTTTTACGTCCAGTAATGGCTTAAACGCCCTCTATGGGTCGAGGATATGCTTCCCATCCAATTTTCTTATAAACTGGCAAACATGGTCTTTTAATGTCATATTCCTAAGACTATAAAGCTCATATTCATTTCGAAAACGATCCCATAAATCAAGAATTGCACGTTGTACCAATCCACATGAATGCATCTCAAGAGTCAATATAATATGATCTAAAGACTCCTTACTCAGTCCATCCATAATGAATTTAAGTTTATCTTCTCGATTTTTAGAGACCATTCCTAAAGAACGACACTTTGTGTTGCAAGTCCATCTAGCACAAATATGACAAACTTTCATTGTTTTCGCCCTTCCTTTTTTTCAATATGTGCTTTTACCAAAACCAGACATGTATCTAGTAAGCAAATCTGGAAACTCATGTGAAAACTCACCTGCCCTTACCTTTGCTTCAATTATCCATCGTATGTCCTCCGAAATGCCCTTGTACATAAGCATCCTCAATCTTTCAATCTTGATTTTATAAATTTTCAAAATTGCATTTTTAGGAAGAAAAGTAAATCGCTTCTTGAGAGTTAGAAAAATGTCATCCATTTTGAAAATAACAAGAAAAGAGAATGAGAAAAGCAAAGAAAATTTGTACAAAGATTTCAATTTTTTGGGAAACTGACAAGTCCGACTTTTATAGCCACGGAGTACCGTTATCCACCATTTAATCGGGAAAAGAGAAAAAAATAAAAGAAGAAGAAGAAAAAAAAATAATGTCAGAGAAAAATGAGTATATACAACACTAATCATAACAAGGGTTAGAAAGAAAAAGAATTTCCTCTTGTGAAAATTGATTTTCTAGAAATGGTTTAACTCTTTGTCCATTTACTTTAAATATGTTACCATTTCTAGGATTCTCAATGTCAATTGCCCCATAAGGATATACTTTTTTTACAACAAAAGGACCACTCCACCTTGATCTCAATTTTCCAGGAAACAAATACAATCGAGAATTATAAAGCAAAATCTTTTTACTAACCTCAAATATTTTTCTTAAAATTTTATTATCATGAAAATCTTTGATTCTTAATTTTAAATTTTAGAATTCTCATATGCATCATTTCTCAGTTCTTGAAGTTCATTGATTTGCAATTTGCACAATTTTGAAGCTTCATCAAGGTTGAAGTTAAACATTTTGATTGCCCAATAAGCTTTATGTTCAAGTTCAACAGGTAAATGATAAGGTTTTTCATAAACTATCCTACAAGGAGACATGCCTAGTGATATTTTGAAAGCAGTTCTATATGCCCAAAGTGTATCGGTAAGTCTAAGAGACCAATCTTTACGGTTTGGGTTAACTGTTTTCTCTAAAATTTGTTTTATCTCCCTATTTGCAAGTTCAACTTGTCCATTTGTCTGAGGGTGATAAGGGGTTGCAACTTTATGTATGATTCCATATTTCTTCATTAAAGTTCCGAAAACTTTGTTACAAAAATATTTTCTCCCATCACTAATAATAGATCTAGGAATTCCAAATCGACTTAAAATATTTTCTTTCAAAAAATTTATCACTATTTTGTGATCATTGTTTCGACAAGGAATTGCCTCGATCCATTTTGAAACATAATCTATGGCAACCAATATGTAAAGAAAACCAAATGATAATGGAAATGGCCCCATAAAATCAATACCCCAACAGTCAAAGATTTCAATCAATACCCCAACAGTCAAAGATTTCAATCAATACCCCAACAGTCAAAGATTTCAATCAATACCCCAACAGTCAAAAATTTCAATCACTAGGATAGGGTGTAGGGGCATCATATTTCTCTTTGAAAGGGACCCTAACTTTTGACAATTTTCACAACTTTTACAGAAAGTATAAGTATCTTTGAAAAGAGTTGGCCAATAAAATCCACATTGCAAGATTTTTACAGTAGTTTTCTTTATAGAAAAATGACCACCACATGCTTCTGAATGACAAAATTTGACAATATTACCTATCTCATTGTCAGGCACACATCTTTGAAAGATTTGATCCGGATAATATTTGAATAGATATGGATCATCCCAATAAAAAATTTTAACCTCAGTCAAAAACTTCTTTTTATCTTGAGAGTTTCAATGCGATGGCATCTTCCCTGTCACAAGAAAATTAACAATGTCAGCCAACCAAGGTAAAATAGAAACATTAAATAGTTGTTCATCAGGGAAAGTGTTATTAATAAGTGTGGTTTGAAACGAGTCATCACAAATAAGTCTCAACAAATGATCAGCCACTACATTCTCTACTCTCTTTTTATCTCGAATAGTAACATTAAATTCCTGGAGTAAGAGAATCCACCTAATCAGTCTTGGTTTAGCATTTTTTTTTGACAAAAGATATTTCAAAGCTGCATGATCACTGAAAACAACAATTGGTGAGCCAACAAGATAAGATCGAAATTTATCCAATGCAAAAACTACAGCAAGTAATTCTTTTTCAGTTGTTGTATAATTCAATTGAGCACCATTTAAAGTTTTACTTGCATAGTAAATAACATATGGTTTTTTATCTTTTCTTTGTCCCAAGACAGCTCCAACAGCATAATCACTAGCATCACACATTATTTCAAAAGGTAAAGTCCAATCTAGAGGCTGCACGATTGGAGCAGACGTAAGCATGCTTTTAAGCTTAACAAAAGCATTTTCACAGTTTTTAGTCCATTCAAAAATAGTGTCTTTTATTAGAAGATTACACAAAGGTTTAGATATTATACTAAAATCTTTGATAAATCTTCTATAAAAACCAGCATGTCCTAAAAATGATCTAATCTCCTTCACAGTCTTTGGTGTTGGCAAATTGGCAATTAACTTAATTTTAGATTTATCAACCTCAATACCTTCTGATGATATAATGTGTCCAAGAACAATACTAGTTGTTTCCATCAAGTGACATTTCTCTCAATTGAGCACAAGATTCTTTTCTTCACACCTGATCAAAACCTTTTCTAAATTAGATAAGCAATCATCAAATGAATTACCAAAAATAGAAAAATCATCCATGAAGACTTCAAGAAAACGTTCAACCATGTTACTAAAAATACTAAGCATGCATCATTGGAATGTAGCTGGTGCATTGCATAATCCAAAAGGCATCCTTCGATATGCAAAAGTACCAAAAGGACATGTAAAAGTTGTTTTCTCTTGATCTTCAAGTGCAATTGCAATTTGATTATACCTAGAATATCCATCTAAAAAGCAATAAAATTTATGTCCCACAACTCTTTCTAAAATTTGATCCATGAAAGGTAATGGAAAATGATCTTTTCTAGTAACTGAGTTGAGTTTTCTATAGTCAATGCACATTCGCCAACCAGTAACAGTCCTAGTTGGAATTAATTCATCATTCTCATTCTTGACTACAGTAACTCCAGATTTTTTAGGTACAACTTGAGTAGGACTTACCCATTTGCTATCAGAAATAGAATAAATAATTCCATTATCTAAGAGTTTAATGACTTCATTTCTTACTACTTCTTTCATATTAGGATTTAGCCTTCGTTGCATTTCTCTAGATGGTTTAGCATTTTCCTCTAGATAGATGTTATGTGTGCAAATGAAAGGATTAATACCTTTAATATCAGCAATGGTCCATCCTAAAGCATTCTTATGCATTTTCAGAGTTTCGATCAACTTACCTTCTTGAAATGCATCGAGTTTGGAAAAAATTATTACTGGAAAAGTCTTATTCTCACCCAAGAAAGAGTATTTCAAATTAACTGGCAAAGGTTTCAATTCAACCACGGAAGCTTTAATAGTTGATGGAATAGATTTTTCTGTTGATGATGAAAGTTTTTCGAACCTTGGCTTCCAAAAATATTTTTCTTGTACCTGCAAAAATTCAGAGATAGTATTAGTTTGTTCCTTTCTATAAATACTTTCACTTTCAAAACAAGTCTCCAAAGAATCTAAAGAGTTAGTAGTAGTAAAGTATTCATGAACAAGTTCCTCAATCGATGAACTTGAAGAACTGAGAAATGATGCATATGAGAATTCTAAAATTTATAAAGCAAGAATCAAAGATTTTCATGATAATAAAATTTCAAGAAAAATATTTGAGGTTGGTCAAAAGGTTTTTTTTTATAATTCTCGATTGCATTTGTTTCCTGGAAAATTGAGATCAAGGTGGAGTGGTCCTTTTGTTGTAAAAAAAGTATATCCTTATGGGGCGATTGACATTGAGAATCCTAGAAATGGTAACATATTCAAAGTAAATGGACAAAGAGTTAAATCATTTCTAGAAAATCAATTTTCACAAGAGGAAATTCTTTTTCTTTCTAACCCTTGTTATGATTAGTGTTGTATATATTTTTTTTATCTGACATTATTTTTTTTTTCTTCTCTTCTTCTTCTTTTATTTTTTATTTTTTCTTTTCCCGGTTAAATGGCGGATAACGGTACTCCGTGGCTATAAAAGTCGGACTTGTCAGTTTCCCAAACAACTGAAATCTTTGTACAAATTTTCTTTGTTTTTCTCATTCTCTTTTCTTGTTATTTTCAAAATGGGTGACATATTTCTAACTCTCAAGAAGCGATTTCCTTTTCTTCCTAAAAATGCAATTTTGAAAATTTATAAAATCAGGATTGAAAGATTGAGGATGCTTATGCACAAGGGCATTCCGGAGGACATACGATGGTTAATTGAAGCAAAGGTAAGGGCAGGTGAGTTTTCACATGAGTTTCCAGATTTGCTTACTAAATACATATCTGGTTTTGGTAAAAGCACATATTCAAAAAAACGAAGGGCGAAAAAAATGAAAGTTTGTCATATTTGTGCTAGATGGACTTGCAACACAAAGTGTCGTTCTTTAGGAATGGTCTCTAAAAATCGAGAAGATAAACTTAAATTCATTATGGATGGACTGAGTAAGGAGTCTTTAGATCACATTATATTGACTCTTGAGACGCATTCATGTGGATTGGTACAACGTGCAATTTTTGATTTATGGATCATTTTTCGAAATGAATATGAGCTTTATAGTCTTGGGAATCTGACATTAAAAGACCCTGTTTGCCAATTTATAAGAAAACTGGATGGGAAGCATATCCTCGACCCATAGAGGGCGTTTAAGCCGTTACTGGACGTAAAACCAGAAAGATGTGAGCCACAATCACAACTACATGTACATACACGTGGTAGTAGGTAATTTTTAAATTTCGTATGTGTCCTTATTTTCAACCTTTTTAACAAAAGAAAAAGACATGCAATAAATGTATTCCCTGTTCACACCTCAATAAATATCACCGTACTCACTCTATTTTTGCACAACTTATTTTTTAAAAAAGAAAAAAAGAAAAAAAAAAAAAGTTTCTTCAACTCGCAAATTTAATTCCATTTGTGTTTTTTGTGGATCCAATCTAGGAAAAAATGGTGAGTTTATAGGGGCAGCCAATAATCTTGGTAGAACTTTAGCAGAAAGAAAAATTCATTTAGTGTATGGGGGAGGCAGTTTGGGGTTAATGGGGAGTGTTGCCATTTCTGCTTATGTAGGAGGTGTCAAAGTTCTGGGAGTTATCCCAAAATGTTTAACAGTACAGAATATCACAGTATGACCATTGGAGATGAGCTGAAAGTGTCACACATTCAGGACAGAATGCCTAATATGTTAAACAATGCGGATGCATTCATCATTCTACCTGGCGGTTTTGGTACACTGGAAGAATTATTCCAAATTGTCTCTTGGGCACAACTCAACATTCACCAAAAACCTATAGGTATTCTTAATGTTAATGGTTTTTATGATGGTTTGCTATCTTTTGTAGATCATGCTGCGAAAAAAGGTTTATTTCAACTTCTGCGAGAAGAATCATCATTTCTGCTCCAACACCTGACCAGCTGATTGATCAACTTCTAGCATATGTCCAAAACCTGATCCAGTCTTGGCCAATGTGGATTGGTCCAATGGAACAATGGTCGAAAACGCAAATTGAATTTGACTCTCAGTCTGTGATACTTATTGTTAATGATTTTATCTAATAGTATGTGTGTTTTTTTTTTTTTCAGCTTTATTAGCCGCATTTCAGGTGATATCTTTCAAACTTTACTTTCCTATCTATTTTTGACATTGGGGACAATGTCTCGATTAGGTTGGGGGGAGGGATAATGATATCATGACTTGTATATTCAATGTGTGTTTTTTTTAGTTATATAAAAAAAAATTAAAAAAAATAAAAATAAATATAAATCAAGCGTGTTTTTTTGCTGGGTCCGTTGAAAGCATGAAAAAAAAGGTGGCTGAGTAAAGGGTAATTGTAACACTCTTGAGACGCATCCCTATTTTTTGCATAATATGGCAGGTTTGTAAGTTTTAACAAGTGTTTGTGAATTACCAATATTTTTTTTGAGTCGTATAGGTTCTTCCAACTTCAATGATTAAAATTAAGCATGAATAATATGTTTAATTGATGATGGGTGTTGTTTTGGACTTTGATGTTGTTATTTGGTTAATATATTTTTGCGATAATTATACTCAAATTTTATTTTGCACAAATAGTTATGTTATTTAGTGTGAAACAATCATGTCAAAATATATAGTTCTTATGCCCTTACTCTAATCATCACTTGAATCTTCAACATGTAGGGTTGATATTAGAACTTTTACTTTTGGTCTGTCGAGGCGAACGACTGATAGTGCACCACTAGAAAAATGATTAAGGCATTAGGCTTTCTAGCACCATTGCCAAATCAGCTTGTTCCCTATATGATATTTAAAGAAAAAATCCCCCTAGTAAACACTTTGAGCCTTACAATAAATAAATTATATTTTTTTTTAACCATATCTTTTTACCTACCCTAAATACACTATTATCCAACCCTTGTTCTAAAAATGATTGGAGTTTAAGAGACATTCAATGAAAGCTTGGACTTACAAAAGAAATTTAGGTTGGGATAGAAGATAAGTGTGGGGGAGTTCTCTTAAAAAAAAAACAATAAAAAAAAAAAAGTTGCAAAGTGCTACAAGTTGCAACTAAAAATGAGATGTTGCAAGATGAATAAGAGGTCCAATTCAATAACAATAGACTCCAGTGTGAAATTTGTGAGTTGGAGAATTCTTTATCGATAATTTTATGTCTCTGATTCCATGAAGTTTTTAGAACCTTTGTTGCATCCTATCCTTTTATTTCTTAGCTACATCATCACCCTTTGCCCCATTACAACCTTTGTTAAAGCCTTTTGATTTCGTTGGGTGCCTTCAGTGTAGTGGAGATTGCACCAAAAGGAAGAGCTATGATGTTTAACTTTTCTGTTAGAGATTGGGTGATGGTTTTGTAAGGTTTTATGAGAATTCACTTATTTGAAACATGCATAGTTTCATCACTATTGACATTAACTGTCCACACACACACTTGAGTATGATTATTGTGGAAATGTATTGATTTTTGAATGACTAAGAGTTAAACTCAACACTTGTTTGATTTTATTTCCATATTACTTTGTTGCTTCATGAGAATAAAAGTTGGAAGATAGTTATTATAGGTGTTTGTAGGTATCACTGCTGGAAACCTTCACGAGACTATAACTCGTCCTCTATGGGCCACCTAAGGGTTTAAAGGCTTGTTGCATATGCTAAATGCAATCGTGTTTTCCTACGAAAGTGGATTAGTTTATGTTGTTTTAAGCTTGCTCGAGGACAAGCAAGGGTTAAGTGTGGGGGAATTTGATAAGTGCATATTTTGACATATTTTTATATCAAATCCTTTATACTTTTCTTGCTTTATTCTTGTTAATATTCTTGTTTTATTAATGTTTTGTGTTAGGGAATAAATGGAAGCATGTTTCAGACTTGTGCAGTTTTTGTAATTTGAGCATAACTTCATGATCAAAAGCTCTATGGACCTGAAGCTTGTTTCATTTGAAAGCCAAGAGATAGAGGTACAACTTTTATGTTGGAGGCTCAGCCCAATTCAGTCTTGATGATAGCAGAAAATTCATCCAAGTAATTACACAAAATGGATCACCAAAATTCAGATCAGAGTTCAGCCCAGTATTGACTTATTTTACCAATTCGGTTATATATCTTGAGCCCAAATTTATTTTGGTCTGAAATTCGGATATGTTATACCCAAGAGGTAAATAAACAAGTTTGTGAAGACAAGATGGTGTGAAAATGTGTTGAAATGGTAAAACCATAGGCTGCAAGTTGCTGCTGATGTTACAGGGCGGCTCTTGGACATGACTCGGTAATTTGACCATATCTCCTTCATCCGATCGCCAAATTTGACAAAAGATATATGAAAATATATCAGCGTTGAAAGATCTACAATTTTTATTCTTTACGTATCTTCAAACTCTGGCTGTATCTGACCGAAAAATGTAATTCAATTCAGTGGTTGAGAAATTTGTGTAACAACTTACCAACTCTTGGCAACTAGCATACCACTTGATTAACCCCTCCATTATTTGTTTGGCCTCTAGCTTACTCCAAGTACTATAAATAGGCCATGTATTCAGCTTGTAAGAGGAGGGGGTAGAGGGTTTCTTTAGGCTAAGTTATCTAGTTTGTATGTTTTCTAGTATTGTAAGTTTTCTAGTAGTAATAGAAATGCATTCTCTAGTTTCTCTTATATTTTTAGTCTTTGTTACTTTTATTATGTCTTTCTAAATTTTATTTTGCTGAGGAAAAAGGGTGAATCTCTTGATGGAGGAAGATAAATGGTTATAAGGGTAGAAATTGTTTAAGTATGTTGTATTATTATTATTATTTTTGATCTAAACCCTACTTATTTTTGTGGTGATTCTTGATTTATGTATCTCCAATGGCACAACAAATACTTGGGTTCATTTAGCTTATTGTACGGTTTTACCCCACCGACTGCTAATGTGAAACCTTGATTTGTTGTTGACGAAGAGTATATAAATGCTTGATCCCATAAATAAGTGTTGGCGTTAAGAGATAATTTGCAATAGTAAGACAATATCATGATTACCTTATTGCATGAGTTACTTGATAATATCTTCCCATTGGAACCTTCATTATGTATGGATTCCAATTGTGGCAATTAATAGAGGTAAAAAGAATAAATAACCATTTATCTATCCAAAACTCAAGAGTGGATCCCTAATCCTCAGTACTTTTATTACTTCGTTTTTTCTTTAGCTACATCATACATTAATTGTTCATATATTTTTGATTCACATAAACTCCATCTTTTTTAAATATAAACTTGAATTCTTCAAACAACTTCCCTGTGGATCGACCTCGGACTCACGAGAAATTTATTACTTACTACAACCTGCACTTGGGTTTGCAACCTTAAAGTTGTAGCAAGTTTTTGGCGCCGTTGCCGGGGAAGGCAAGGTAAGTATTCAGGTTTGTTAATATTTTTCCTTTGTAAATATAGTTTGTTTATTTTCTTTATGGATATATGGTTATATGGTATCGTAGTCATAATTCTCGACGTTTAGTAAGAAATAATTCCGAAACTTTGTTTGGAAATTTGTTTGAATCATCTCCACACACTTCCACCATGGCTGAAAATGAAAGTGTCCAGGATGAAAATGAGAATCAACAGGTGCGTACCATGCGTTATTACTTGCAACCTCCTCGAAATTCTTCTCCTTCTTGTTTCATTTTTCCTCTAAATGCAAATAATTTTCGATTCAAGTCAGGTATGATCCCTTTACTTCCTAATTTCCATGGTTTAGACTCTGAAAGTCCTTACTTGCATTTAAAAGAATTTGATGAAGTATGTGCCACTTTTGATGATCAAACTTGCACAAATGAGATTGTTAAGCTCAAATTATTTCCTTTCTCTTTAAAAGATAAAGCAAAAAATTGGCTTAATTCTTTAAAACCTAGGTCAATTGGTACTTGGCAAGAAATGCAAGCTGAATTCTTGAAAAAATTCTTTCCAACTCATAAAACTAATGCTTTGAAAAGACAAATTCAAAATTTTTCTCAAAATTCGAATGAAGTTTTCTTTCAATGTTGGGAAAGATTTAAAGATTTGTTGAATTCATGCCCACATCATGGTTTTGAAAAATGGCGCTTAATTAGTTTCTTTTATGAAGGTTTAACTCCTGAAACAAAACAATTTGTTGAAACAATGTGTAATGGTGAGTTTCTTGATAAGGAACCTGATGAAGCCCTAGAATACCTAGATCATTTGGCAGAAAACTCTCAATCATGGCATAGTGTTAATTCTTCCGAAGGTTCTATTAGATCTAATCTTGCTAATAGTAATAAAGGAAAATATTACCTTAGTCAAGAAGATGATCTAAATGCTAGACTTGCTAGTTTAACAAGAAAAGTTGAAGCCATGGAACTTAAGAAAGTAAAGGAAATCAAATCTGTGCAAGAGGAAGAAGTTTGTAGCAATTGTGAACTTTTGGGGCACTCCACCAATGAATGTCCAAACCTTCCAGTACAAGCAAATTTTATGAACACATTCAAAAAGCCTTTCCATTCTCCATATTCTGAAACTTACAATCCACAATGGAGAAATCATCCCAATTTCAGTTGGCGAGATGATAACCGTGCCCAACCACCGCATTCACAAAAACCACAAAACTTTCATTCTTATCCACCTCCACATACAAAATCCATTGAGGAGACTTTGCAAGCATTTATGCATGAACAAACAAACATCAATAATCAGACTTCACAAGCTATCAATGAGATCAGAAGCACACTTTCAACACTGACAACTTCTTTGCGTACTCATGAAAAAGGTAAATTTCCTGCTCAACCTCAACCTAATCCTTCTACTCAGTGTCATGTTTCTTCTTCAGGTGAAAATGCAGTCAAGGAGGCTAATTCAGTTACAACTCTTCGGAATGGAAAAGTTGTTGACAAGACTATTCATCCCAAGGAGAAAGTTTCTAATCCACCTCCAGAAATGAAAAATGGAAATAGTCTTGACGATAAAGGTAAGTTTGAAGAAGGTAAGCGTGAAAATGAAGAAAAAGAAAAATATTTACCTCCAGCACCCTTTCCTCAAAGATTGCAAGCAACTCAGAAATTGAACTCAAATGCTGAAATTTTTGAAATTTTTAAACAAGTCAAGATTAATATTCCATTATTGGATGCAATCAAGCAAGTTCCACCTTATGCCAAATTTTTGAAAGATTTGTGTACAATCAAAAGAAAACATCATGTACAAAAGAAGGCATTTTTAACTGAAAGTGTTAGTTCAATCATTCAACAATTCACTCCACCCAAGTACAAAGATCCAGGTTGTCCAACCATTTCATGTATCATAGGAAACACTAGAATAGAGCGTGCTTTGCTTGATCTTGGTGCTAGTGTAAATCTTCTACCTTTCTCAGTTTATGAACAGTTAGGTTTGGGAGAACTTAAAACAACTTCTGTTGTACTCCAATTAGCTGACCGTTCGATTAAAGTTCCAAAGGGAATAGTAGAAGATGTGTTGGTACAAATTGATAAGTTTTACTTTCCAGTTGATTTCATTGTTTTGGACACAGAGCCTGTTGCACAAACACATACACAAATTCCTATCATTTTGGGTCGTCCTTTTCTTGCAACTTCAAATGCTTTGATCAATTGTAGAAATGGTATTTTGAAGTTATCATTTGGAAATATGACTTTGGAACTAAATGTGTTTAATGTTTGTATGCAACCTGCAGAAGATGTCGAAGTACATGAAGTGGATTCAATTGAGGAACTTGTTCATGAATACTTTACTACTACTAACTCTTCAGATTCTTTGGAGACTTGTTTTGAAAGTGAAAGTATTTATAAAAAGGAACACACTAATACTATCTCTGAATTTTTGCAGGTACAAGAAAAATATTTTTGGAAGCCAAGGTTCGAAGAACTTTCATCATCAACAGTAAAATCTATTCCATCAAGTATTAAAGCTCCGTGGTTGAATTGAAACCTTTGCCAGTTAATTTGAAATACTCTTTCTTGGGTGAGAATGAAACTTTTCCAGTAATAATTTCTTCCAAACTCGATGCATATCAAGAAGGTAAGTTGATCGAAACTCTGAAAATGCATAAGAATGCTTTAGGATGGACCATTGCTGATATTAAAGGTATTAATCCTTTCATTTGCACACATAACATCTATCTAGAGGAAAATGCTAAACCATCTAGAGAAATGCAACGAAGGCTAAATCCTAATATGAAAGAAGTAGTAAGAAATGAAGTCATTAAACTCTTAGATAATGGAATCATTTATTCTATTTCTGATAGCAAATGGGTAAGTCCGACTCAAGTTGTACCTAAGAAATCTGGAGTTACTGTAGTCAAGAATGAGAATGATGAATTAATTCCAACTAGGACTGTTACTGGTTGGCGAATGTGCATTGACTATAGAAAACTCAACTCAGTCACTAGAAAAGATCATTTTCCATTACCTTTCATGGATCAAATTTTAGAAAGAGTTGCAGGACACGAATTTTATTGCTTTTTAGATGGATATTCTGGATATAACCAAATTGCAATTGCACTTGAAGATCAAGAGAAAACAACTTTTACATGTCCTTTTGGTACTTTTGCATATCGAAGGATGCCTTTTGGATTATGTAATGCACCAGCTACATTCCAACGATGCATGCTTAGTATTTTTAGTGACATGGTTGAATGTTTTCTTGAAGTCTTCATGGATGATTTTTCTATTTTTGGTAATTCATTTGATGATTGCTTATCTAATTTAGAAAAGGTTTTGATCAGGTGTGAAGAAAAGAATCTTGTGCTCAATTGGGAGAAATGTCACTTCATGGTAACAACTGGTATTGTTCTTGGACACATTATATCATCAGAAGGTATTGAGGTTGATAAATCTAAAATTGAGTTAATTGCCAATTTGCCAACACCAAAGACTGTGAAGGAGATTAGATCATTTTTAGGACATGCTGGTTTTTATAGAAGATTTATCAAAGATTTTAGTATAATATCTAAACCTTTGTGTAATCTTCTAACAAAAGACACTATTTTTGAATGGACTGAAAACTGTGAAAATGCTTTTGTTAAGCTTAAAAGCATGCTTACGTCTGCTCCAATCATGCAGCCTCCAGATTGGACTTTACCTTTTGAAATAATGTGTGATGCTAGTGATTATGCTGTTGGAGCTGTCTTGGGACAAAGAAAAGATAAAAAACCATATGTTATTTACTATGCAAGTAAAACTTTAAATGGTGCTCAATTGAATTATACAACAACTGAAAAAGAATTACTTGCTGTAGTTTTTGCATTGGATAAATTTCGATCTTATCTTGTTGGCTCACCAATTGTTGTTTTCAGTGATCATGCAGCTTTGAAATATCTTTTGTCAAAAAAAGATGCTAAACCAAGACTGATTAGGTGGATTCTCTTACTCCAGGAATTTAATGTTACTATTCGAGATAAAAAGGGAGTAGAGAATGTAGTGGCTGATCATTTGTCGAGACTTGTTTGTGATGACTCATTTCAAACCACACCTATTAATGACACTTTCCCTGATGAACAATTATTTAACGTTTCTATTTTACCTTGGTTTGCTGACATTGTTAATTTTCTTGTAACAGGAAAGATGCCATCACATTGGAACTCTCAAGATAAAAAGAAGTTTTTGACTGAGGTTAAAAAATTTTATTGGATGATCCATACCTATTCAAATATTGTCCGGATCAAATCTTTCGAAGATGTGTGCCTGACAATGAGATAGGTAATATTGTCAAATTTTGTCATTCAGAAGCATGTGGTGGTCATTTTTCTGTAAAGAAAACTACTGCAAAAATCTTGCAATGTGGATTTTATTGGCCAACTCTTTTCAAAGATACTTACACTTTCTGCAAAAGTTGTGAAAATTGTCAAAAGTTAGGGTCCCTTTCAAAGAGAAATATGATGCCCCTACACCCTATCCTAGTGATTGAAATCTTTGACTGTTGGGGTATTGATTTTATGGGGCCATTTCCATTATCATTTGGTTTTCTTTACATATTGGTTGCCATAGATTATGTTTCAAAATGGATCGAGGCAATTCCTTGTCGAAACAATGATCACAAAATAGTGATAAAATTTTTGAAAGAAAATATTTTAAGTCGATTTGGAATTCCTAGATCTATTATCAGTGATGGGGGAAAACATTTTTGTAACAAAGTTTTCGGAACTTTAATGAAGAAATATGGAATCATACATAAAGTTGCAACCCCTTATCATCCTCAGACAAATGGACAAGTTGAACTTGCAAATAGGGAGATAAAACAAATTTTGGAGAAAACAGTTAACCCAAACCGTAAAGATTGGTCTCTTAGACTTACCGATACACTTTGGGCATATAGAACTGCTTTCAAAACATCATTAGGCATGTCTCCTTATAGGATAGTTTATGGAAAACCTTGTCATTTACCTGTTGAACTTGAACATAAAGCTTATTGGGCAATCAAAATGTTTAACTTCAACCTTGATGAAGCTTCAAAATTGCGCAAATTGCAAATCAATGAACTTCAAGAACTGAGAAATGATGCATATGAGAATTCTAAAATTTATAAAGCAAGAATCAAAGATTTTCATGATAATAAAATTTCAAGAAAAATATTTGAGGTTGGTCAAAAGGTTTTGCTTTATAATTCTCGATTGCATTTGTTTCCTGGAAAATTGAGATCAAGGTGGAGTGGTCCTTTTGTTGTAAAAAAAGTATATCCTTATGGGGCGATTGACATTGAGAATCCTAGAAATGGTAACATATTCAAAGTAAATGGACAAAGAGTTAAACCATTTCTAGAAAATCAATTTTCACAAGAGGAAATTCTTTTTCTTTCTAACCCTTGTTATGATTAGTGTTGTATATATTTTTTTTATCTGACATTATTTTTTTTTCTTCTCTTCTTCTTCTTTTATTTTTTTTTCTTTTCCCGGTTAAATGGCGGATAACGGTACTCCGTGGCTATAAAAGTCGGACTTGTCAGTTCCCAAACAACTGAAATCTTTGTACAAATTTTCTTTGTTTTTCTCATTCTCTTTTCTTGTTATTTTCAAAATGGGTGACATATTTCTAACTCTCAAGAAGCGATTTCCTTTTCTTCCTAAAAATGCAATTTTGAAAATTTATAAAATCAGGATTGAAAGATTGAGGATGCTTATGCACAAGGGCATTCCGGAGGACATACGATGGTTAATTGAAGCAAAGGTAAGGGCAGGTGAGTTTTCACATGAGTTTCCAGATTTGCTTACTAGATACATGTCTGGTTTTGGTAAAAGCACATATTCAAAAAAACGAAGGGCGAAAAAAATGAAAGTTTGTCATATTTGTGCTAGATGGACTTGCAACACAAAGTGTCGTTCTTTAGGAATGGTCTCTAAAAATCGAGAAGATAAACTTAAATTCATTATGGATGGACTGAGTAAGGAGTCTTTAGATCACATTATATTGACTCTTGAGACGCATTCATGTGGATTGGTACAACGTGCAATTCTTGATTTATGGGATCATTTTCGAAATGAATATGAGCTTTATAGTCTTGGGAATCTGACATTAAAAGACCCTGTTTGCCAGTTTATAAGAAAACTGGATGGGAAGCATATCCTCGACCCATAGAGGGCGTTTAAGCCGTTACTGGACGTAAAACCAGAGGAAGATGTGAGCCACAATCACAACTACATGTACATACACGTGGTAGTAGGTAATTTTTAAATTTCGTATGTGTCCTTATTTTCAACCTTTTTGACAAAAGAAAAAGACATGCAATAAATGTATTCCCTGTTCACACCTCAATAAATATCACCGTACTCACTCTATTTTTGCACAACTTATTTTTTAAAAAAAAAAAAGAAAAAAAAAATGGAAGTTTCTTCAACTCGCAAATTTAATTCCATTTGTGTTTTTTGTGGATCCAATCTAGGAAAAAATGGTGAGTTTATAGGGGCAGCCAATAATCTTGGTAGAACTTTAGCAGAAAGAAAAATTCATTTAGTGTATGGGGGAGGCAGTTTGGGGTTAATGGGGAGTGTTGCTATTTCTGCTTATGTAGGAGGTGTCAAAGTTCTGGGAGTTATCCCAAAATTTTAACAGTACAGAATATCACAGGTATGACCATTGGAGATGAGCTGAAAGTGTCACACATTCAGGACAGAATGCCTAATATGTTAAACAATGCGGATGCATTCATCATTCTACCTGGCGGTTTTGGTACACTGAAGAGAATTATTCCAAATTGTCTCTTGGGCACAACTCAACATTCACCAAAAACCTATAGGTATTCTTAATGTTAATGGTTTTTATGATGGTTTGCTATCTTTTGTAGATCATGCTGCGAAAAAAGGTTTTATTTCAACTTCTGCGAGAAGAATCATCATTTCTGCTCCAACACCTGACCAGCTGATTGATCAACTTCTAGCATATGTGCCAAAACCTGATCCAGTCTTGGCCAATGTGGATTGGTCCAATAGGAACAATGGTCGAAAACGCAAATTGAATTTGACTCTCAGTCTGTGATACTTATTGTTAATGATTTTATCTAATAGTATGTGTTGTTTTTTTGTTGTTTCAGCTTTATTAGCCGCATTTCAGGTGATATCTTTCAAACTTTACTTTCCTATCTATTTTTGACATTGGGACAATGTCTCGATTAGGTTGGGGGGAGGGATAATTGATATCATGACTTGTATATTCAATGTGTGTTTTTTTTAGTATATAAAAAAAAATAAAAAATAATAAAAAATTAAATATAAATCAAGCGTGTTTTTTTGCTGGGTCCGTTGAAAGCATGAAAAAAAAGGTGGCTGAGTAAAGGGTAATTGTAACACTCTTGAGACGCATCCCTATTTTTTGCATAATATGGCAGGTTTGTAAAGTTTTTAACAAGTGTTTGTGAATTACCAATATTTTTTTTGAGTCGTATAGGTTCTTCCAACTTCAATGATTAAAATTAAGCATGAATAATATGGTTTAATTGATGATGGGTGTTGTTTTGGACTTTGATGTTGTTATTTGGTTAATATATTTTTTTTGCGATAATTATACTCAAATTTTATTTTGCACAAATAGTTATGTTATTTAGTGTGAAGACAATCATGTCAAAATATATAGTTCTTATGCCCTTACTCTAATCATCACTTGAATCTTCAACATGTAGGGTTGAGTATTAGAACTTTTACTTTTGGTCTGTTCGAGGCGAACGACTGATAGTGCACCACTAGAAAAATGATTAAGGCATTAGGCTTTCTAGCACCATTGCCAAATCAGCTTGTTCCCTATATGATATTTAAAGAAAACATCCCCCTAGTAAACCACTTTGAGCCTTACAATAAATAAATATATTTTTTTTTAACCATATCTTTTTACCTAGCCTAAATACACTATTATCCAACCCTTGTTCTAAAAATGATTGGAGTTTAAGAGACATTCAATTGAAAGCTTGGACTTACAAAAGAAATTTAGGTTGGATAGAAGATAAGTGTGGGGGAGTTTCTCTAAAAAAAAAAAAAAACAAAAAAAAAGAAAAAAAAAAAGTTAAAAAAGTGCTGCTACAAGTTGCAACTAAAAATGAGATGTTGCAAGATGAATAAGAGGGGTCCAATTCAATAACAATAGACTCCAGTGTGAAATTTGTGGAGTTGGAGAATTCTTTATCGATAAATTTTATGTCTCTGATTCCATGAAGTTTTTAGAACCTTTGTTGCATCCTATCCTTTTATTTCTTAGCTACATCACCACCCTTTGCCCCATTACAACCTTTGTTAAAGACCTTTTGATTTCGTGTGGTGCCTTCAGTGTAGTGGAGATTTGCACCAAAAGAAGAGCCTATGATGTTTAACTTTTCTGTTAGAGATTGGGTGATGGTTTTGTAAGGTTTTATGAGAATTCACTTATTTGAAACATGCATAGTTTCATCACTATTGACATTAACTGTCCACACACACACTTGAGTATGATTATTGTGGAAATGTATTGATTTTTGAATGACTAAGAGTTAAACTCAACACTTGTTGATTTTATTCCATATTATTTATGTACAGAATAAAAGAAAACATCATTACAAAGAAGACATTTTTAAAACTGAAAAAGTTCCTAAGTGGGCCGCTACAAACTTTAAAAATAAAAGGTTGCTAAACCAAGTGCAGGTTGTAGAAAGTAATAAATTTCTCGTGAGTCCGAGGTCGATCCACAGGGAAGTTGTTTGAAAGAATTCAATTACTATATTTATAAAAAGATGGAGTTTATGTGAATCAAAAAATATATGAACAATTAATGTTATGAATGTAACTAAAGAAAAACCAAAGTAATATAATAAGTCACTGAGAATTAGGGATCCACTCTTGAGTTTTGGATGAAGAAATGGTTATTTATTCTTTTTACCTCCATTAATTGCCATAATTGGATCCATACATAATGAAGGTTCCAATGGGAAGATATTATCAAGTAACTCATGCAATAAAGGTAATCATGATATTGTCTTACTATTGCAAATTATCTCTTAACGGCCAACACTTATTTTGGGATCAAGCATTTATATACTCTTTCGTCAACAACAAATCAAGGTTTCACATTAGCAGTCGGTGGGGTAAAACCGTACAATAAGCTAAATGAACCCAAGTATTTGTTGTGCCATTGGAGATACATAAATCAAGAATCACCACAAAAATAAGTAGGGTTTAGATCAAAAATAATAATAATAATACAACATACTTAGACAATTTCTTACCCTTATAACCATTTATCTTCCTCCATCAAGAGATTCACCTTTTTTTCTCAGCAAAATAAAATTTAGAAAGACATAATAAAAGTAACAAAGACTAAAAATATAAGAGAAACTAGAGAATGCATTTCTATTACTACTAGAAAACTTACAATACTAGAAAACATACAAACTAGATAACTTAGCCTAAAGAAACCCTCTACCCCCCTCCTCTTACAAGCTGAATACATGGCCTATTTATAGTACTTGGAGTAAGCTAGAGGCCAAACAAATAATGGTCCTGTTAATCAAGTGGTATGCTAGTTGCCAAGAGTTGGTAAGTTCTTACATAAATTTCTCATCCACTAAATTGAATTACATTTTTCGGTCCGATACAGCTAGATTTTGAAGATACGTGAACAATCAAATTTGTAGATCTTTCAACGCTGATATATTTTCATATATTTTTGTTAAATTTGGCGATCGGATGAATGAAATATGTCAAATTACCGAGTCATGTCCAAGAGCCGCCCTGTAACATGAGCAGCAACTTGCAGCCTATGGTTTTACCATTTCGACACATTTTCACACCATCTTATCTTTAGAAAACTTGTTTATTTACCTCTTGGATATAACATATCCAAATTTCAAACCAAAATAAATTTGGGCTCAAGATATATAACCGAATTGGTAAAATAAGTCAATACTGGGCTGAACTCTGATCCGAATTTTGGTGATCCATTTTGTGCAACTGCTTGGATGAATTTTCTGTTATCATCAAGACTGAATTGGGCTGAGCCTCCAACATAAAAGTTGTACCTCTATCTCTTTGCTTTCAAATGAAACAAGCTTCAGGTCCATAGAACTTTTGATCATGAAGTTATGCTTAAATTACAAAAACTGCACAAGTTTGGAAACATGCTTCCATTTATTCCCTAACAAAAAATGTTAATAAAACAATAATATTAACAAGAATAAAGCAAGAAAAGTATAAAGGATTTGATACAAAAATATGTCAAAATATTCACTTATCACCTAGGTTCCAAGTTACCTGTCCTTTGACACCGATCACAAGACTTGCAATGGCGATAGGCATCCTTGAATAATGAGGGCCAATAGAAACCACTTTCAAGCACCTTAAAGGCAGTTCGTTTTGGTCCAAAATGTCTACCACATGCAAGGGAATAACAAAATTTTAGAATGGAAATAAAATCACTTTAATGCACGCACCTCCTTATCACTTGATCGGAACAATGCTTCCAAAGGTATGGATCATCCCAAATGTAGTATTTAGCATCACTCTTGATCTTCTCTTTTTGTGCCTCAGTTAATTCATCCAGCAATTTCCTAGTGACTAAGAAATTAACAATGTCGGCATACCAAGGGGCTGTCACACTCATTGCTAGAAGTTGCTCATCCGGGAAACCTTCATTTAATGGCAATGCATATTTCTTATGTACCAACCTACTAAGATGGTCTGCAACCAAGTTCTCGAACCCCTTTTTGTCCTTGATTTCCAAGTCAAACTCTTGCATAAGAAGGATCCATCGAATGAGTCATGGCTTGGTATCCTTCTTGATGAGCAAGTACCTAAAGGCTGCATGATCGGAATAAATAATTACTTTTGCACCAATCAAATATGAACAAAATTTTTCTAAAGCAAAAATAACTGCCAAAAGTTCCTTTTCAGTGGTAGAATAGTTGAGTTGGGCATCATTTAAAGTACGTGATACATAGTAAATAGCATGAGGAGTTCGCCCTACTCGTTGCCCCAATACAGCACCAACTGCGTAGTCACTTGCATCGCACATAAGTTTAAAAGAAAGTTCACAATTTGGTGGTTAGAAGATAGGTGCTGAGGTGAGAAGTTCCCTGAGCTTGCTAAAAGCTATCATGCAATTGTCATCAAACTCAAAAGTCACATCTTTTTGAAGCAATCTACACAAGGAAAGTGCTATTTTGGAAAAATCTTTAATAAACTTGCGATAAAAACCTGCATGACCAAGAAAAGAGCGAATCTCCCTAACACTTGAGGGTGGGGGTAAGGAATGCACAAGATCAAATGAATCACCATAAATACTAAAATCATCCATGAATACCTCTATGATGTTCTCAATGTACTCGAAGAAAATGCTCACCATACACCTTTGAAATGTGGTCGGTGCATTACAAAGTCCGAATGGCATACGCCGATAGGCAAATATACCGAATGAGCAAGTAAAGGTAGTCTTCTCTTAATCCTCCAGAGCAATGACGATTTGATTATACCCTGAGTAGCCATCAAGAAAGCAATAATGAGTATGACCGGATAATCGTTCAAGCATTTGATCAATAAAAGGTAAAGGAAAATGATCTTTGCGAGTAGAAAAGTTAAGCTTCCTATAATCAATGCAAACTCGCCATCCGATTTAAACTCTTTGAGGTACTAACTCTTGATAATCATTTTGTACTATAGTGATGCCGGACTTCTTAGGAACCACTTGGACCGGCCTTACCCACTTGCTATCCAAAATGGGGTAGATGACCCCAACATCAAGAAGCTTTATTATCTCTTTCTTCACAACTTCCATCATGCGCAGGTTCAATCGCCTTTGGGCCTCCCTCGTGGGTTTGGATCCTTCTTCTAGTAAAATTCGGTGCATGCACATAGATGGGCTAATTCCTTTAATATCGGCAATGGTCCATCCAATAGCCATCTTGTACTAATCGAGCACCCTAACAAGCTTAGCCTCTTGTGTATCGATGAGATCTTTAGCAATAATAACTGTAAGTGTTTCTTTCTCGCCCAAATACACATATTTGAGATGCTCCAGAAGTGGTTTGAGCTCCAATGTAGGTGCCTGCACCATATAAGGTAAAAGTCTCTCATTAGTCAATGGCAAAGCAATGTAAGAGATATCATACTTTGTATTTTGTAAAAATGAGTCCAATCCTTCCACTGCTTCCTCCACATTTTCCAATAGTTGCACTTCCATCTTTATCTCTTTCAAGTTCTCCATGTAAAGATTATTCCTCAATGCAACATCCAATCTATCATTGCTAGTTAATTCAAACATTTGTTAGGTTATAGAATCTATAATATCAACTGCAAAAATAGAATGCACATCACTAGGATATCTCATAGCTTCAAAAATATTAAATCTAGTTATCTCACCATCAAATTCCATAGACAATGTGCCATCATGAACATCAATTTTAGTCCGAGCTATTTTTAGGAATGGTCTCCCTAAGAGAATGGGTGTAGGATGTAAGGATCTATCATCTTCTATCTCAAGAATATAAAAATCTACAGGAAAAACCAATTCATTCACTTGTACCAAAATATCCTCCACAACTCCTTTAAGGTATGCATTTCATCTATCCGCTAATTGAATAACAACACTAGTTTTTTTCAAAAGGGCCTAGATTTAAGGAAACATAAATAGCATATGGCATGACATTGATTGATGCACCTAAATCTAACATGCACTTTTCAAACCTGGTATTACCAATAGTACAAGGGATGGTGAAAGTGCCTGGATCCTTGCACTTTGGAGGGAGTTTTCTTTGAAGAACTGCTGAAACATTCTCCCCCATACTTACTTTTTCATCCCCTCTCAACTTTTTTTTATTAGTGCACAGCTCCTTGAGAAATTTGGCATAGCGAGGTACTTGCTTGATGGCATCAAGAAGAAGGATGTTTACCTCCACTTTTTGAAAAGTTTCAAAGATCTCCTTTTCTTGCTCCTCTTTCTTAGAATTTGCTAACCTGCTAGAAAAAGGTGGAGGTGTTATATAATTATGAGAGAGAGGTTTAGCAGTGATTACCGACTTTGGATTCTCCTTGACTATGGATGGTAGATGAGTAGGAGAGTGAGAATCATCTAAGGAAGGGATGGTATTGCTTGACTCGCCCTTCTCAACCTCTTTGGATATTTCTTTTGTTGGCAAGTTAGGAGACTCCAATTATTTCCCAGTTCTAAGAGTTATGGCAATTGCATTTTCCTTAGGATTCACCATGAGTTGGAAAGGTAACTTGCCCGATCCTTGTGTTTCTAATCAGCTTAAGCTAGTGGCTATTTGCCCTACTTGATTCTCAATATGTTGGAGATGGATTTATGTGGTTTGTTGAAATTGCATAGTATTAGTAGCAAGTGCTTTCACAAGATCCTCCAAGGATGTGCCCGATTATTATGGAGATTGAAAAGGTGGTTGCACATTCGATTGGTGAAAATCGGGTGGTCGATTTGGCATTTGAAATTGGATAGGTTGTTGTTGTTGGTTCTCGTATCTCAAATTAGGATAATCCTTCCATCCTTCATTATAAGCATTAGAGAATGGATTATATCTTTGCCTTGGTTGACTTGGAAAACCACTAATCATATTTGCTTGCTCCATAGAACTCTCTTGGAGAGATGGACACATCCATGGGATGCCCTACCATGCAACATACTCCGCATGCTTTGACTTGTTACCCTACTACCATTTGTTGCACTAAAGATGTGAGGTGTGAGAGCTTTTATTCAAGAAGCGATGTGTTTACCTCATTGACACTCTTAGGTGGCGGTGGTAGACCATTATGGGTGATGAATTATTGAGGATTTGTAGCCATATTTGCAATTAGATTCCTTGCTGCCTCAGGTGTCTTGTCAACTAAAGCCCCTCCACTTGCAGCATCAATCATGCTTTGCTTCTTTCCATTGACATAAGCCCCTCATAGAAATATTGAATGAGAAGTTGATCACTGATTTGATGATAAGGACAACTGGCACACAACTTCTTAAATCTTTCCTAATATTCATAGAGAGATTTCCCGTTGTATTGTCGAATCCTACATATTTGTTCTTGGATGCTCCCTACCTTAGAAGCTGGAAAATACCTATCAAGAAACACCCTTCGCATTTTATTCCATTTGGTAATCGTGCCAGACGGTAGAAAATAAAGCCACTCCTTTGCCGAATCCGCCAATGAAAAAGAAAAGGCAGCGAGCTTGATGTTTTCTTCTAAAATCCAGCTAATTTCATACTAGAGCACACAACATGGAATTCCTTCAAGTGTTTATTTGGATCCTCACCCGTAAAACCATGAAATGTGGACAAAAGATAAATCATCCTAGATTTGAGTTCAAAGTCGGCTTCCAAGTTGGGATATGTGATACACAATGGTTGATTCTCCAAATTGGGAGCAGCTAACTCCTTCAATGTTTTATGATTATGTGCCATTTCAATAGTTTCGGGTTGAGGAGTTTCAAAATTTGAAGAAAGAGTTTCAAACTCAAGCTTGGGTGGTGAATTGATTTGAGGTATATATGGGAGTGGTGGTAATAGTGGCAGTAGTGTATTCAAGTTAATCCGAATTTGCTCAAGTCTCAACCTCAAGTCCTCCGATGACATAAAATCTGAAAATAACAAGAAAACAAACTAAGATAAACTAACAAAAAGAAGTAAGTAGAGTAAAATGAAAAACTAAAACATATAATGAATCAATTAGACAATTGGTCCCCGACAATGGCGCCAAAAACTTGATCGGTTGTCGTAGGCCTACCAAATTTAAACCTTACTCTTCAATAATTTTATTTTTAATGAATATAGTACGAATAAGAGTCGATCCCACGAGGATCAAGCCTAATTGATTTACTATCGACTCAACTAACTAAGAATTTTAACTTTAAAATTACTAACATAAAATTAAGATTTCAACAAGCAAACTCTAGAAATAAACGACACACATTTGGGGAGGGGGGGATTAAGTTGATTAACTAAGTTGCAGAAACTAAAACTAATTAAAATTCAAAGCAATGAAAATTAAATTAATAAGCAACAAGTGATTAAAGTAGGTTAAGGTTTCATTCGCCACCACTGGACAATGAGTTCTAATTTCATATCAATATTATAAATAATTTGCCAATGAAATTATCAACCGTAGGTAATAACAAGCTCTACTACTCCAATCTTTCCTTAGTTTCTTGTTAGATAGAACAAGCTCTCTATCTAATTCTCTACCCACCAAACAATCTAGAAAAAGCTCTCTAGATTTAATCTAATGGATGCATTAAAACAAGAAAGATAGATTGATCTAAGTAACAACCACACAAGCTCGGGTTATTTAACTTAGGTTATATTTTCCATTGCAATTAATAAAAATATCCCATAATCATTAATCACAATTTACTACATATGATTAGAAATTTAAGACAATTGCAGATCTAAAATCTTTAATCTAGTTATAGGGAATTCTCAAACCCAATTTGGTTGCGCACCCAAACAAAGCAAAAAAATACCCATAAAACATTAAGTATAGAAAAACATAAACAACCTCAATTGAAAAATTGATCAATAATATCAAACATTAAATTACAAAAACTCATATCTAGGGCTTTGAAATCGACCTCAACCAATAAAGAAGTTTAGCCTAACATGATAAGAAATGACAAGAGAATAAAAATTAGCAACATTGGGAATCAAAGAAACTTATTGGTTGAAGAAGATAGTTAAGGTTGATGGTAGATTGTAGATGTTTCTGTTAGTTCGCTATAATCGTAAAGGTATACGCAGCGGAAAATTAAAATTTTTATCAAATATAAATTTAACCCCTTTGATTCGAAAGTGATTTTAACGATCGCGCTTATTAAAGTGAATATATAAATAAATATAAAATTAGATTATACCTTTCGTACACTCTGATTGTTGTAGGGAATGAATCAATCAATTGCTTATCCTGGACTATCAGAACTCGCAGGGATTCAAGTGTCTCCCCTCTATCAGGTCCACGATGCGAAAGAGCAATACCAATTAAAAGGATTCGCTAGTATCCTTTTAATTGTTTACTAATCTAGAATCGGAGTATATTTTCAAGAACAATAAAGATTGATTCTTTAAGTTCTTGAAACAATAATATGAAAAAAATAACAAAAAACTAATTTTCTTTTTCTTTCTTTCCTTTTCTTGGAGAGTAAAAATTGAAAACTTTAAACAAAATATTTTTTGTTCAAATTTTTGAATTAAATTATGTAATTTTCATCCCTCATATATATAGGGCTGAAAATTTTAATCATTTCCAAACTCTTGGAAAGTTTTTCTATTTTGAACTACTTCAAAACCTTATTTTGGAAGGATTCCAAATCTTCCAAGAATTCTTCTCTTTTCACTCTCCTATTGTATGTGGACTAATTTGAGACTACATTAATCATCAAAATTGTCTACATACATTGTTTATATTAATTTGAACTCTTCAAAAATATCAAGATAGATATATATCATATATATATATATATACTATAATTATATTTATACATAAATTAAATGTTAGTGGCCTATTTTATCCTATAAAATTGGTCACTATATTTATTTATCTATAAATATATTAATTAAATAAATCATATTTATTTAATTTATTCTCTTCATACTTTAGTGGGTTTCTTAAGTGATCCACATTTATTTTGGGTTTGGACTCAAAAATCCCCAAATCAATTCAATTGATTCAATCCCAATTTAATCAATCCAATTGATTAATTTAATTTACTCCAATTAGGTTTTCTAATCAAATTAGGTCCAATTAAATAATCCAATTACTTAATTAAATAATTTAATTTAACTATTAAATTAAATAGAACCCTTAATTAATTGATCAGTATTAATTAATTAATTTTCAACCATTGGATAAAATCTAAAATTAGAAATGTTACTTTCCATAAAGATGTGTGACCCTCTTAAGTTCACTACTAAACTAGTAGTGGATTTACAACATTTGCAACTTATGAATAACAATTATTCCAATTAATTAATCCGCTTGGAATCAACTCCTTAATTCCAAAAATTTCACTATCCATGAAAACACCTAGCATGTAATTATGGCAATCTAGTCTTAGGTGAAATAGCGAGTAAAAATATTTCAGTTGCAAGTACCATACACGTACGGTCCTTTCGACAGTTAATCTCCTAATTGAATCTAAGGTATGGATTATAAGTCGAAACCCTAAATGATTCAATAACTATGATCCCATTTCAAGTTCCAATGATTCTTGATGAATGACAATTCATACTGCCTTGGCCAAGGTCTTTGAATTATGAACTATGAAAACACAGGAGATTCTCTTGTTTAAAAAGACAAGTGTTGAATTCTATGTTGGCCACTGACAAACCTCCATGCACACCAGTGCAACACCTAAATACCCCCTTTGTGATTGTCAAGCAATCAGAAGATATATCAAAGTGCTGCAGGATGCACACAAGGCTACCATCATGCCTTAAGTCTGAGGACTAGTCATGTACTATCGCAACACAGAAATTCTTATTTCGACGGGCAAAGCTTCCAACTAAGAATTTCTTGTGGGCCATATTCGGTGTACTTGTTCCCTAACAAGCACTCACATATATGCACTTACGTCTCTATGCTAATGCTAATGGAATGTAACTTCCTTGTCTCACGAGCATGCATTATATGTACGAGTCTTACTGAGCTATTTGATGTCCAATCTCAAAAAACTCTCGACTCGAAACTTATTTAAGACCAAAGCCTTAGAGGCATATTCCATGATCGCCATCATATGCGCGACCATGCCACGTAGCTAAATTTGGTCTAAGGACTTTATCTAATGTGCAGAATTAAACAGAAATAAAAAATGCAAGACATAAGATAAAGAAAATGCCTTTTTATTAATATGATTCCCAATAAGATTGTCTTTACAAAAGCAAAATAGTATAATACACCCAATCTAATTGGGGCGTTGGGCATCCTACTCTAACAGTTTCCTCCTCCAAGCTTCTTTCACTTTTTCTTCCTTGAAGCTCCAAAAAAAACCCAAGAGTGCTTTCAAAATGTGAATGAATATAGAGAGTGAGTTAATCTGAAAATTGTTGTTTGGGTTGAGATGATAGTGTCATTTTATAAAGTGTGAGATAGTTATGTGATTTGGCATAAAGTGTGTAAGATGTGTTGTGTATTTTGTGCAAAGTGAGAAATATGTGTTGTAAAGTATGTAATGTGTGTATCTAGTGTGTAAATATCACAAACATATGCCAAAAGGTGTAAAGGATCATCACTTGTCACCACTCCAAACAAACACGTCACTTTTGTCACATGGATAGCGCCTAGGCGCCCTGTTTTGGTGCTTAGGCACCATTTTCTCTGTTTTCGGCGCCCAGGCACCCTGTTTTGGCTCTTAAGTGCCATTTTCTCTATTTTCTATGCCTAGGCGCCCTATTTTGGTGCCTAGGCGCCGTTGCTGCTGTTTTTGTTCCTTCAGTTCAATTTTTGATATAGTTTAGCCTCTTTCAACTAATTTTTGACCTCTTTATAGACTGAATTAGCTTTGATATCTTCATAAAAATTATATCCCTGTCTGTTATCTTTCTATAGCCACTTGAATCAGATCAATATCACATTTGTGGAAAGAGTTATGTGAAATATACCAAGACTGCCATATTTGGAAGTTTCAGTACATGTTTGACTCTTTAACCGAATTTTACTCTTTGAAATAAATTGAAGTGGAACAAGTTGCCAACATGAAAGTTGTAGATACATCTCTTATCTTTTCAATAAGCTAACAATCATGTCAATAGAGCTTTGGATCAGACATTTATGCCCAGAATACAGACATTGCCACAGTGGAACCGTGTTAATTTGGCCCAAGAATACTTCTTTCAACTTCATTTTGGCTCATTTTCGATCTTTTCATTCTCAAACTCCTATCACACATAAAACATTAATAAAAACCTATTATTAACAAGAACAAAGCAAAGAAGACACAGAAGAATTGATACAAATAAATATAAAAATATGCACTTATCAGGTAGCAAGGGATGCAGGAGGGACCGGCAGACCCAACAAATGGTCGAAAATACTTGAAGTTGAAAAACTGGTATAGGAAAGCCACAATGAATGAGATTGAATATGGCTAATACCTGAGGTTGAAAGACCAAGTATGAAAACCCCGTATTAGTTCTCTTATTGGCTAATCATTATGAACAGGTTTCGAAAACCACGATCTATCGCTATTAGTTAGGTACCACAGTTCAAGGGCCCTAAAGAATGATTTATGAATGAAAGTTATTAAATTGACTAATGCATTCAATCATTTATGTGATTTGCATGTACGCTATTGGTTATTGCATCAGTTTCACCTTGCTGAGCCTTTAGCTCATTAGATTCATGTGATGCTGGTGGAAATATACAAGTTTAGAAGTTAACTGAGTCTCTAGAGTGGCCGGACAGAGATTTATTTATATGCCATACTTCGAGCTGCTTTGTAGCCTATTTTGAAAATACTATTTTATTTTTAAATAAGCCGCACTATTTTGGTTTTGTAAATAGATGTACTCAGTTTTGATTTATGTATATAGTGTGTCTACAATGAAATAAAATAATAAATGAATTCAAGTTCTTTCTCTTATAGTCAAAAAGGGGAACTTTTACTAAAATCATAACTCTAGTATTGATGAAAAGTTAACATTTCTTGACTTAACTATATTAGCTTGTTTAGGTTTTGCGGTTAGGTTAAGAGGTGTTACAGAATGAGACAGAATACGGCTAATACTTAAGGTTGAAAGACTAAGTATGGAAATCCCATATTATTTTTGTTATTGACCAATTATTATGAACAGGTTCTAAAAATCACAGTCTATCGCTATTAGTTCAGTACCACACTTCAAGGGCCCTAAATAATGATTTATGAATGAAAATTATTAAATTGAATAATGTATTTAATCATTTATGTGATTTGCATGTACGCTATTTGTTATTGCATCAGTTTCACCTTACTATGCTTTTAGCTCATTATTTATGTGATGTAGTTTAAATGTATAGGTTTAGAGGTTGACTAAGTATCCAAAGTGGCTAGACATATATTTGTTCATATGCCATGCTTCGAACTGTTTTGTAGCCTATTTTGAAAACTCTAGTTTATTTTTAAATAAGTCGCTTTGTTATGGTTTTGTAAACTGATGTACTCAATTTTGGTTTGTGTATATGGTGCGTTTAAATGGAATGAAACAACAAATGAATTCAAGTTCTTTCTCTTATAGTCAAAAGGGGAATTTTTATTAAAACCATAACTCTAGTATTGATGAAAAGTTAACATTTCTTGATTTAACTGTATCAGTTTATTTAGGTTCTGCAGTTAGGTTAAGGGGTGTTACAATAATGGTGATGGAACTATTGATAGGTATAAGGCTAGATTGGTAGCTAAAAGGTTCAAACAAAATGAAAAGCTTAACTTCTTTGGTACATATTCACCAATAACAAGGATCATATCCATTAGATTACTACATAACCTTGAGATATATCAAATGGATATGAAAATGACCTTTGTAAATGGTGAATTTGGAGAAGAAACCCACATGGAACAACCCAAAGCGTTTGTTGCTCTTAGACAAGATAAAAAGGTGTGTAAACTTATTATATCGTTGAATGGGCCTGAGCAAGTGCCAAACAATAGCACAAAAAATTTAAAAGAAATTTTATTGTTAAATAGTTTCAAAATTAACGAGTGTAATAAATGTGTTTATATAAAAGGCATACCTAATTCTCATGTCATTGTATGTCTATATGTAGACGACATACTGATCATGTATAGTGATCATGATATCATCATTACTACCATAAAAATGTTAACAAAATATTTTGACTTGAAAGATATGGGTGTAGCAAATGTCATATTAGGAATTAAGGTTACAAAGATATCTGAAGGACTTGTCATCGCGGTCTCATTATATTGAGACAATATTTGAAAGGTTTAATACACATATTATCCCAGTTAAAACACAATGGATTTAAGTTTGCATTTGACTAAGAATCATGGTGAGCCCATATCACAATTAGAATATTATTTGATAATCGGTAGTTTGATATACATCATGAACTGCACAATCCGAATATTAGTTAGTTGACAAACTAAGTAGATTTACAAGTAATCTAGATAATGACCATTGAAAGGCATTGATAAGTGTTCTTAAATATTTTGGATTCACCTTAAATTATGGATTACATTATATGAGATATCCAATTATACTAGAAGGATGTAGTGATGGAAATTGGATATCTGACATAAAAGACTCTAAGTCCACTAGTAATTATATTTTTTACCATTGGTGGTGGAGCTCTGTCATGGAAATGTTCTAAACAAACTTGCATAGCTTGATCCATAATGGAATCAAAGTTTATAGCTATAGATAAAGCTAGAGAAGAAACATAATAGCTTCATAATTTTTTAGAGAATATTCTTTGTTAGCTTAAGCTAGTGCCTGCAATTATGATATATTGTGATAGCTAGTCAGCTATTGGAAGGACACAAAGTAGTATGTATAATGGTAAGTCTCAACATATATGTTAGAGATATAATAGCATAAGGCAGTTGATCTCAAATGTAATTATTTTCATCGATTATGTGAAATCGAAGAAAAACCTAGCAGATCCATTGAACTAAAGGCTTAGGTAGAGATCAAGTATACTGTTTATCAAAGAGAATGGGCCTAATACCAATAAAGTAAAGAAACGTTCATAGTTATAATCCAACCTTGTTGATTAGAGAACCCTTCATCTTGGTTCAATGGGACAACTAAGTTATGAATGTTCAAGTAAGCACTTAGGAGTTATTTTTTTCCCATTCTTATGATAGATATGTGCTACTTGCTGCATATAGTGAGGTTAAGTTAAATTATTTTAATGATTCGTATACTATAAAGTAGAGTATGGAAGGATACTCTTAATAGGAGATCACCTATATAAGTGTGAAGAAGGGTTACTTCACCAAAATAATTATGAATCCAAAATGTTGTCCATGACGAAAATGGACACAACCATGAGAACCTAAAGGTGTTAGGAAAGTTATTGCATAGATCTTGATTTACACCAACTGTTGAACATTTCAAGATATCGTTAAACTAAGCAGGTAAATCCAAAAGTATTATACTAAGAAAGGGTCAAAGCCACAAGCTACCTCACATGATGCAATAACTTTTCGCTTGAATTCTTTAGTATTTGTATACTCACATGCAATAATTTCATTCATGTGTGGGATTGTTGGAAATTGGTAATAAAAGTTGGGTTTTGACCTAATTTGACCAAGAATTAAGTGGATTCCATATAACAAAGATAGAAATAATTTGTTTAAATGAAATCTAAGCTAGTGGTAGATGAGTTTAGCATATTTGATTTCTCAAAATTAATTTTAGGCAAATGAGAAATTAATAAATAAAGTAAGCCCCTTAAAAGGTTAAATTGTTGAATAAGAAAAGTGGAAAGGTGAAAAGTCACATATCCCACAGTGGAAAATGTGCAAGAGTAAGGGAGTGTTTGAAAAAACTTCTATTTTTAGATAAAGTGATTTATTATTGCAAAAGTGAAAAGTAGTTGAGAATTCAAAGTTCGCAGTGTTTGCAAATTGTTGCTGAAAAGTACAATAATTTAAAAAAGAGATTTTGGTAAATAAGTTGTAAAAGTGTTTTTATTTGTGTGTGAAAGTCTAAATCGCCCTTCAATTTTGAAGTAGTAAGTTGTATTACATGTGTATATATGTAGATATATACATATATATATATATGAACATTAAATATTTATATATATAAATAAATTATTTATATATTCATGAATATATAAATATATAACTACTTATATATAGATATTTATAAATATGTTTGTATTTTTAAGTATACATATTAACATATATATAAATATATAAAAATACATATATTGATATTTATAAATATATATATATTATTGTATATTTGTCTAATTATTTATTAACATATATAAATATATTTTTTATTCAAAAATATTTAAATGTATAAAAATACATGATATATTTTAAAATAAATATAAGTTTTTATTTATTTATACAACTATTTATAAATATATATATATTTATATATTCATATATTTAAAAATGTATATAAATATAATTATATATTCACAAATATAAATATATAAAAATGTATATATATATGTATTATAAATATATATATATTTATATATGAACACATCGAAAGCCCGTCCGGCCTAAAAAACGGTGAAAAATTAGTTTAAATAGGCTCAGATGCTGAAGGCAGAATGTTCAGTGCCTAACTGTGCCTAGCTATCCAATTAGCACCCACACATTACCACACGGATAAAGAGGGCAAAAACCTTGCCCTCTTTAGGGCATCTCCCTTCTGATTTTAAGGACCCCAAAGAGCCTCCAAAGTTATTTTGGATCTGAGAAGGTATTCTTGGATAGAAATGTGCTACTGGACATAGAGATATTCTTGGAAGAGAAAGATAACCATTCTTGGAGGCAAGGAGAGTTTCAACCATTCCTCTCACTTCTTATTGGAGAACAATTTCCATATTCTTTCTTATATATTTTTTGAAGTTATATTCATACATGATGAACTAAATTTTTTTTTCTAGAGGATGATGTAACCTTATTTGATCCTATGTTTTGAATTCCAAACAATATTAGTTTAAGTTATTCATCTTGTTTGTGTTATCTTGTTTAGTATTGCATCTTGATTATTTGACCATTAATTGAGAGTGTTTGATGTATGAGATTCGATACTCGAAGAGGGAAAATTATACATGATCATAAAGATAACATAACCTAAGAATCATAGAGTTGAGAAGCTTATGAAACCTTTGAAATTTGAAGAAGAATTCATTAAACTTTTGTAGAGTTTTATTCTTGAGTTTTTATAGAGATATTGAAATTCATATTAGAACTCATAATCAATTCGACACTCGAGAGAGGAAATTGATGAGCTTACATGTGTTGTTGACTTAAATTAGTATGTTTTGGAAGGAAGAACATAGGTGATAATTAGGTGAATCATTCATCTAGAATTTATTGCTCATAAGGTGTTTGTTGTATTACTTCTAAGAACCCACTCTTGTCTTTTGCAATTTTTATATTCTACTTTGTTTAATCATCACTTGATTTTCTAGATAAAATTGAGACTATTTGAACTACAATACTTGTTTGTAATTTTTTATTGCAATCATCGTGAATACAATACTCAACTCACCATTATATTAAAATATGACACCGTGCACTTGCGGTTTGAAAAATACTTCACGAATAACAAGCACCTGCATACATGTACTAGTGTCACTACGCCAATGTCCATGAAGTGAGACATCCTTCTCATGCGAGCATGCATCGTATGCACAGTGAACCTAAAGGTCACACACAATTTGGAATAGATCATCTCTAGTCTGTAAATCATCCAAGGGGTTAGATATAATTACTTAATTGGATTAATTAATTAAAGGATTAAATTAATTCAAAGAGTTGAAATAATTATTCAATTAAATAATAGGACTATTTAATTGGACCTAATGAGATTAGGAATCCAATTGGAGTGAATAAATTAATTGATTGGATCAATTAATTTAGACTTGGACTAATTTAATTAATTGGATTAATTAAATGGACTTGGAGAAGTCCAAGCCCAAGTTTAATTAGGCTTGTTGGAAGCCCACTTGAAAATAAGAGAAATTAAATAAGTGAATAAGATTTACTTATTTAAATAATATATGATATTATACATATAAATTTATGGGATAAATTCATAGCTTGGAAGACAAGACAAAAGGAGCAAAAGTTGCTCTAATTTTGCAAGCAAAATTCGGCCATAATGAAAAAAAAAAAGGAAAGATTTTATCTTGTGCGTGTATTTTTAGTTTGTTAAGGAAAGTGAGACTTTTCCATACAACTAATTACCATGTGAGGATGAAATTAGGGTTGCCCGAATTTTTGTAGCCTCCTTATATATATATGATATATTGAAGACAAAATTGATCTATCCAACACTCTTGTAATTTTTGGCCATAGCAAGAATTAGAAGAAAAATTGTTTTCTTCAATTTGTATTCCTTTTCTCTTCTCTTGTATTGCTCAAGTGCATATTTTAATTATTCTTATTTTACAAGTTAAATTAAGAATAATTGAATAAACTTTAATCTTTAATTCACAAGTTGGATTGAAAGGTTATGAGTTCACTCCACACTAGGCTAGAAAAGAAAATAGTAGAAACTAGCAATTTTATTATTTTCAGTGTTCTTGTCTAGAGTGTGGACTTTTTTTGGAGGGAGGACGCGCGGACTCCTTTGAGGCATATTTGCAACCATCCGGAAATTGATTGCCCCATTTCTTGCATTATTAACGAAGGAGTCAAGAAGGTATCAATATTCACACTATTTAATGATACTATTTAATTAAATACTATTTACACATTGCCGATCGTTAAATCACTTTTGGTTACCCGAGGTAGTGCATTAATTGTTAGTGCATATTTTTATTAAATTTTGAATTTCTACTGCGCTTACCCCATGGTCAGAGCGAACCCAACATCGTTACCCTTGCCAAACTCTTCGATTTGAATGGTAGGCTTGAGGCAATCAATTGCTGAATTATTACGAAACTATCACTAAGGAGTCCACATGTCCTCCCTCTAAAGAAGTCCACACCTTGGACTAGAATAACCAAAAACAAGAAACTTGTTAGTGTTCTTTGTTTACTTTTTCAAGCTTAAAAGGGAGTGAACACTAATCTTTAGCCCAATCGGTGGAAACAAAGATAAGTGCGTTCTTAATCTAATTAGTAGAAGAAGAACAATATATCAGGCTATTTGAAGAACAAAGGAGAGGAGAAGAGAGAAGAAGAAAATAATTTTCTTTTCTATTTGCTAGTGGCTAATTTTTGGGAGTGTGTAGAATGTGGGATTTTATCTTTAATCTTAGTGGCTACTAAAATTAGATAAAACCTAATATTAGCCCCATGTGTTGATTTGGTTGTTTGGAATGTCTGACTTTCATAACAAACCAAATCCACATCTATCCAAAATCCCTTCTACCTCTTCTCCTTAATGGCTAAAAATGTGGCCTAAATATGGCCACAAATTTTCGGCCTCTCTCTTCCCCAAATACATTGAACCTATCCCATAAATTCAATCTTGTTATCTTATATCAATTAAATAAGAAAAACTATTTTTTATTAAATTTAATTCTTCTAATACCCAAAAAGTATTGTTAACTTCAACAAAATAGATACCTGAACTCTTTAGACTTGCAAGATACTCTTTGCAGTTCTTCTTTCAGTGCCCTGGTTTTCCACAGTAATGACACTTGTCATTGGCTTGAGAGGTTTGCAACAGTAATGACACTTGTCATTGGTTTGAGAAGAAATCTTCTTAACATTGCCCTTTCCCTTCAGCTTCTTGGGTTTGGAAGAACCCTTTCATTTCTTTTTTTCTCTCTTGGGTTTTGTAAATTTTGATCTAAAGGAAGATCTAGCAAGCATGACTAGCTTGTCCTTCTTCATGGTGTACTAAGCCATCTTTAACATATTCACAAGATTAGGGAGACTAGTGTCCATGTTGTGCATGTTAAAGTTCACAACAAAGTTGTCAAATAAGGGTAGAGATTCTAATAAAAGGTCCATTTAGAGTTCGTTCTCTAGAACGACTCCAAAGGATGCAAGCCTTTCAATAAGGGCTATCATCTTTATTCCATAATCATTGACTGAAGAGCCCTCGGTCATACGACATCTAAAAAGATCCTTTGTGATCTGATATCTCATCTGCCTAGTACGTTTACCATACAACTCTTGTAGGTGAAGGAGTAACCCATAAGTAATATCTTGATCCTCGTTCTGCCTCTGAAGCTCATTTGACATTGATGCTAGCATGTAGCATCAAGCCTACAGATTATCACTAACATGACATAGAAAATCTGTATAAGCCTCTGAAGTAATATCCTCTGGTAGAACCAAAGGAGGCGTTGCCTTATTCTCAAATTGAAGGATTATCTTAAGATTTCTTGACCAATCAACAAAGTTTGGTCCAGTTAATTTGTTTTGCTCAAGGATTGTTGCTATTGTATTCTTTGTCATTTAGTAGAAATATCTACTAAATTTTAATGAAGCAAAAAATGAGTAAACTATGGAAAAATCATATTCATTAAATATAAGATATTTAATACTAAATGTCTCATACAATTTTCTTCGAATTCCATTACCCCCCTAATGGAAGTTTGGGAAATCAAATTTTCTAGTGGGCTTAAGGTTCAATAGAAATATTTCACACCCCAATTTTATGAGTCCATGAAATATTTTTATCAATGGTCAACTCTTTGATGATTGTATCACTATACGACCCTCAAGTTTATTTTACCTCACCTCTTCACAAATGCCACAATTTTATAGCCCATATGGTATTAAGTGTTAAACAACACCCATCAAACATTCGTGTAGATAGAGTATTAAGGTGTGTTGGGTTCGCATGAACCCAGGGTATGCGCAGTGAAAAAATAATTTTTTTAAAATAAAGCATGCTATAACAATTACAGTAGTACACTGGATCTGATGTGATTTTTATTGATCTCGTAATTTTCAATGGTTTAATAAAAATTGAAATAGTCTCAATTTATACCTTTGTGCACCCTGATTATCATAAGGATTGAAGCAATCAATTGTTAGCCCCTTTCTGAATTTTAAATCACAAGGATCTACATGTCTTCCCTCTAAAAATGTCCATATTTTGAGCAAGAACACATAATCTGAATTCCGTTAGCAATACTGTAATAGCCAAGCCTCACACTACTCACTTGGCTAATATGATTTATGCATTATGTGCTAATTTTATACTGAAACTCTTGCACGGTATTAGTTATTGAATTTTCTAATCTAAGTAGTTGATCTTATATTGAAATAAGAAGAAAATGAGGTTGATTAATATTGGATATAGATGGGATATATAGTTTATAATTTTGAAAGTGTTAAAAATGTTACTAGTATGTTTGTACGGTTTGATTCGATTTCATTCAGGTAATTCAAAAGTATATATGAGTAAATTGCATATTTGGGACATTGGACATAAGATACTATGATTGAAAGGTGATATTACAATATTCATTTATTTATAAGTTCATATAATTTTAAATATGGACAATTATTCAAGAATCGGGTGACAATCGGATAAGAAATTAAATGAACAGCTAGAAAATTAGCTAATGAATTATCTATGGGATCTTGTGGTAATTAAAATAGGATGCAATAAAATTAATGTATAGTAAGATACATCTAATCTAGGCTTGAAAGATGGGTGAAAGGTCAAATTTATACCATAACTTGACATCTCATTCTTGCTACCAAGCTTAAGCAAGCACCTCAAGCTTTCTTTCACTCTTAAGCCATGACCAGACCCTCATTTCAGCCATTTTAAGCTTCCAAACACACACCTTAAGGTCTCCAAATTCTTCAAATTGATTCCAAGTTGAAATAAAAGCAAGAAAAGCAAAGGAGAAGTGATTTCCATCAAGTTCAAAATCTGCGTAGGTAACACTTACCTATGATTTTGACTTTGGTTCTCTAATTATTCTGAATGGTTTTACTGTGTATTAAGCTTTAAATATCTCTTATAAAAGTGTTAGAAAGTTTTTATTTAGACTTTGGTGCACAAAGAAAGGGTTTTGGATGACAAACACTTAATAGGAAATACTTGGGGCAGAAACTGTCACCTTGCTGTTTTCTTGTGTTTTAGATTTCAAAAGTGTATGGTATGTTGAATAAAACCTATAAGTATCATAATATACATTTTCATATATGAGTTAAGAGTATTGGAATAAATTTTCATTGGTTAAAAATTGAAATGGGGCGTGATATTAAAGAGATGCTCAAAACTGTCACCATCGAATTTCAGATTCTGTCCTGTGTGAAGGGGACTGGTTTTTCAACAATAAATCCATTAATTTTGGAAAGAATATAACCTTTTTGTCTCTATGAATATGTTATCTAAGTGTGGTAAAAATTTGGGTGTAATTGGATATACATAAGGGTGCCAAAACCATTAATGTCATGAAGTGCACAAAACTATCATGGTAGGAAAAATCTGTTACAGTATGCTGTGAAGGGAGCAGAACTTGGGAAGCCATATCCATGAGTTTTAGCCATTCTATGACATGATTATATTTTTTTTGATGTTATATAAGTGTGATAAAAATTAGGGAGTGAATGAACATGTCTATGGATGTCAAAATTATTATGCAAATTAATGTGACAGGAAAAAAATGTGAAATTGTGAATTTGTCCCATTTGGTTCACTAACATGTTCCAATATAGATGTGGTGCATTTGATCTCTAACATTTAGAGGGATATTATAAGAGTTATAATACATCAATTAAATAAGGTTATTATACATTTAAGATATGGAACAAAGGTGTGTAGAAGGTTGTATTCGATTATAGTTTCTAAGTGGTAAGGTATAATGAACTTGTTAATTGATGATGGTGATTGATATCTTCTATTTTTATAGATTGTTTCACATCTAGGGTTGGGGATTAATACTTAAGAAACCTAGAAGTAACATACAACCTATCAAAAGTAAGTAAAGATTCATTTGCAACTACAATGCATAGACATAGTAAATGTGTAATTTATATGTAATATCATAAATCATATGTGCATGGTAGAGGGCACGTATTACTGTCATTCATGTCCATGAAGCATATATACGCAGGCATTGACACATGCATGCATCATATACGAGCATTGTGATAAATCTTGCATTACACAATATGATTTTGAGAAAGGAAAATATTTTTGCTGACTGCTACTAGTGCACCAAAGCATGCATGGATTGCATGGTTGTATGTATGGATTTGCTTGCTTACATGATTATTGGCCATTGGATTATGGCAGTGTGCAGAGCTCTTTTTCGATGCATGAGATAATAGCATTGGTCAGGGGCCCAAGAAAGAAATGATTTTGAGAGAAATGTTTTGATACATGGAATTGCATTGTGGGCATAATATTTTGAGATGCATGACTTGATATTATGGATTACTCTTTAACATGCATAATCTTTACTTGTCGAGCGTTAGCTCATATAGTTTATACATTGTAGTTGAGTCGGTAATACTTAATACCATAGACTTACTGGGTAAGCCGTTTAGCTTCCTACAAGTTCTGAGGATCAGTGTACATGGATGACGACCTATTGGGTTATGTTGTGGGCATATTCTAATTTTTTACAATCATTATTATTGTGTAACTTGTTGTCTATATGTAAAGGGTTACAAAATGCAAAATGTCCTTACTTCTTTTGAAAGTATAAGTTATTATTTTAATTTTTGAATCTATCGTATTATAACTTTGGGATGTCATGCCCTATATAACTCTTAAAATTTTATAGTAAATAAGTTTGAGAATAGCGTGACTATGGTGGATGTTGTGGTTTTTATATAAACAATGACTTTTCTATATATAGGGTTATATATGAGAAAATATTTTACTGTTTCTTTTCAAAGTGCTACATTTGACAAATATATATATATATACACATGTACTACCTTGTCAAAATTATTATTATATCAATATCTATATTTAGTATTGGGGGGTGTTTTAGAGTGGTATTAGAGCCCGGTTTATGGTTCTGTAGACTGTCCATGTACATGATCTTTGAGACTAGTGGAGCATAATCATGCTAGTAAGTTTTAATTGTTGTATAATTTATTTTGTATTTTATGAATAATATTGGCCATGTGTTTTAAGATTTTGTATAAAATAATATTGAGGCAGACTCATCAATAATAACATGTATAAAATTTATGTTTAGTATTTTATCTTTAGAGCTACATATTCTCTATTATCCACTGAGTTTGTAATAAGACTGGATAGGGTATTTGATATATATATATATATGAGTTCAGTTATAATATTTTAATTCTATCTGGAAGTTCAAGATCAACTAATTAGATTTTAAGAGCTCTAAGTTAATTTTGTTATATTGGCTAGGATTATGATATAACCTTCTGTGTTGATTGATTTATTGAGAATTATGTATTGTGGATTATTCCAGGATTATTAAGACTTTTAAATTCTAGGTGATGAAAATTTAAATATTTTATGGAGACCATAGCAGGAAAATATTTACTATTTGCAGAAAATAAAGAAGTTTGTCAAATTATAATTTTCCACAATATGAAAGAGAGTGATAAGAAAGAGTTATTATCGATATATAATCTCCCAACTTGATATAATCTCCCAACTTGTTCATGGAATATATTGTCTTCTTCGATTTTATTTTGGCTATTTTTCATCTCTTTTTATTCATTGATTCTCTAACACAAAATATTAATAAAACTATAATATTAATAAGAATAAATCACAAAAAGTATAAAGGATTTGATACAAAAATATATCAAAATATACACTTATCAAATTCCCCACACGTAACCCTTGCTCGTCCTTGAGCAAGCCTAAAACAAACCTAAACTAATCCATTTTCATAAAAAATTACGATTGCATTTAGCATATGCAACAAACCTTTAAATCTCTAGGTGGCCCATAGAGGATAAGTTACAGTCTCGTGAGGATTTCCTCAGTGATACCTACAAACACCTATGATAACTAACTTCCAAGCTTTATTCTTAATAATCAACATAGTAATATGAAAATGAAATCAATCAAGTATTGAATCTATCCCTTAGTCATTTAAAAGTCAATATATTTCTACAATAAGCAGATTCAGTGTGTATGTGAATAGTTAATATCAACAGTGATGAAACCATGCATGTTTCAAATAAGTGAATTCCCATAAAACCTCACAAAAACTATCATCTAATCTATTATGGAAGAGTTAAACATCATAGGCTCTTCCTTTGGTATAAATCTCCACTATACTAAAGGTACTATATGAAATTAAAAGGTCATCAACAAAGGTTGTAATGGGGTCAAAGAGCAGTGATGTGGCTAAAAAATAAAAGGATAGGATGCAATAAAGATTCTAAAACTTCATAGGATTAGAGATAGAGAGTTTATTGATGAAAAAATTTCATACTCCATGAATTTCAACACCGGGGCCTATTGTTATTGAATTAGACCCCTTTTTATCATTCTTATTGATTTTGTAGCATCCCATTTTTAGTTTCAACTCATAATATTTTTAACACTTTGCCATTTATTTATTTTTAGAAGAGAAAGCCCCCCACACTTATCTTCTATTCCAACCCAAATTTCTTTTGCAAGCTCACCTTGTTAATTGAATGTCACTTAAGCTCCAAATCATTTTAAAATAAGAGAAGGATAATAGTGTATTTAGGCTAGGTAAGAAGATATGGTTACCACAGAAAAAAAGCTTATTTATTGAAAAAATCAAAGTGGCTTACTATGGGGGATGTTCTCTTGGAACATCACATGGGGATTAAACTAATTTGGCCATGGTGCTAGAAAACCTAATGCCTTAATCATTTTTCAAGTGGTGCTTTATATCAGTTGTTTGCCACGACATACAAAAAGAAAAAGTTCTAATACTCAGCCCCTACATGTTAAATCCAAGTAATGATTAAAGCAAGGGCATAAGAACTACCTATTTTAGCATGTTTGTCTCCACACTGAATAACATAACTATTTGTGCAAAAAGACTTAAGTATAATTATTACAAAAAATATATTAACCAAAGAACAACATCAAAGTCCAAAACAACACCCATCATCAATCAAACCACATTATTCATACTTGATTTTAATTATTGAAATTAAAAGAACATCTACGACTAAAAAATAATTGACAATTTACAAACTTTTGTTAAAAACTTCACAAACTTGTTATGTTATACAAGAAAAAAATAGGGGTATATCTCAAGAGTGTTAAAGTTTTTACTCTGCCACCCTTTTTTATGGTTTTAACGGACCCAAAAGAATACACACTTTAATTTTTTTTAAAAACAAAAACTAGAAGAAAACACATTGAACACACAAGACACGATATCAACTACCCCTCTCCCAACCTAATCGAGACATTATTCCTAATGTCGAAAATAGATAGGAAAGAGGAGTTTAAAAAATATTACCTGAAATGTGACTTATTGAAAAATAAAGTTGAAACAACACAATATATACACTATTAGTTGAAACCATTAAGGATAAATTTCACAGACTGAGAGTCAAATTCATTTTGCATTTTTGACCATTGTCCCAATTAGACCAATCCACATGAGCCAATGCTGGATCAGGTTCTAGCACATATGCTGGAAGTTGATCAATTAGTTGGTCAGGTGTTGCAGCAGAAATAAGAATTATCTCGCAGACGGTGAAATAAAACTTTTTTCTATAGCATAATCTACAAAAGATAGCAAACCATTAAAGAAACTATTAAATTAAGAATACCTATAGGTTTCTGGTGAATGTTGAGTTATGCACAAGAGACAAAAAACCACCAGGTAGAGTGATGAATGCATCTACATTGTTTAACATGTTAGGCATTCTATTCAAAATATGTGACACTTTTAGCTCATCTCTGATGCTCATACCTGTGATATTATGTACTGTTAAAGGTGTTGGGATAACTCCTACATAAGCAGAAATAACAACACTCTCCATTAACCCCAGACTGACTCCCCGTTACACTAAATGAATTTTTCTTTCTGCTAAAATTCTATCAAGGTTATAAGTTGCCCTTATAAACTCACCATTTTTTTCTAGATTGATTCCACAAAAGATACAACTACAATTGAACTTACGAGTGGAAGAGACTTTCATTTTTTTCTAGAGAGTAGAAAATGAGTGATGCAAAAATAGAGTAAGTATAGTGCTATTTATTAAGGTATGAACAGAGAATGCATTTATTGCACGTCTTTTTTTGTCAGAAAAGTTGAAAATAAGGACACAAAATTTGAAAATTAACTACTTACACATGAATGTATATGTAGTTGTGACTGTGGCTCACATCTTCCTCTGATTTTACGTCCAATAATGGCTTAAATGCCCTCTATGGATTGAGGATATACTTCTCATCTAATTTTCTTATAAACTGGCAAACAAGGTCTTTTAATGTCAGATTTCCAAAACTATAACTCTCATATTCATCCCAAAGTAATTTCATAAATCAAGAATTACACGATGTACTTTCCATATGAATGCAACTTAAGAGTTAATATAATGTCATCTAAAGACTCCTTACTCAGTTCATCCATAATGAATTGAATTTTATCTTCTCAAATTTTAGAAACTATTCCTAAAGAATAATACTTTGTGTTGCAAGTTCATTGAGCACATTTATAACAAACTTGCCTTTTTTTTTTGCCCTTTGTTTTTTTTAATATGTGATTTTATCAAAACCAGGCATGTATCTAGCAAGCAAGTTTGAAAACTCACATGCTACTCTTACCTTTGCTTCAATTATCCATCATATATCCCCTAGGATGCCCTTGTGCATAAGCATCCTTAATCTTTCAATCCTGGTTTTATGAATTTTTAAAATTACAGTTTTAGAAAGAAAAGGAAATTATTTCTTGAGAGTTAGAAGAATGTTATCTATTTTAAAAAGAACAAGAAAAAATGAGAAACTTTGTTTAGAGATTTCAATTGTTTGAGAAATTGATAAGCCCGACTTCAATAGCCACTTAATTGGGAAAGACCCTATTTTTTGGTATTTTTTTATGATTATTGCAGAAAGTGCAAGTATCTTTAAAAAGAGTGAGTCAATAAAATCCACATTGCAAGATCTTTGCAATGATTTTCTTTGTCAAAAAGTGACTACTATGTGCTCTTGCATGATAATATTTTAAAAAAAATACTACCTATCACATTGTCATCACATATTTTCGATTAGGATAAAATAAAATAAAAAAACAAAAAATTAATTGGATAAAAAAAAAGAGAACGAGAGTTAGAGAAAGCAAATATGTTATTATCGGCTCTTATAATCTTCTTTTCCATACATTGGGTTATCTTCCAACAAGCGCTTGGTTTAATGTCCTCAACTTGACATTGTCTCCTTCATCACTTATCAACATATGTTGTCAAAGCCATCGTCCATCCAATCACCATCTTATAATTTCGAAGCACCCAAATAAGTTTACCCGTTTGTACTTGAGTTAGGTCTTTAGCAATGTTAACTAGTGGTATTTCTTTCTCACCCAAGTAGACATATTTAAGATGGTGCAGGATTGGTTTAAGCTTCATTGTAGGTGTCTACAACACAGAAGGTAGAAGCCTTCTTTAGACATTAGCAATTTAACATAAGAGACATCATACCTTAATTTTTTTGGCAACGAATCCAATCCCATTACATCATTTTCCATATCCCCTAACATTTTACATCATTCTTACTCATTTTTCTTAGAATTTTCTAACCTACTAGGAAAAGGTGGAGGTGTTACATCAATATGAGAGAGAGGTTTAAGAGTGGTTACCGATTTTGGATTCTCCTTAGGATGAATAGTCTTGTCAACAAATTTTTCATTTTGAAGAGTTATGATCAAATTAGCCCCCTTGATTGAATTTTCACCTGAAGAAGAAACATGACACTTAGTTAAAAGATTAGGTTGAGGTTGAGCAGGAAATTTACCTTTTTCATGAGTACGCAAAGTGGTTGTCAATGTTGAAAGTGTGCTTTTGATCTCATTGATGACTTGGAAGGTCTGGTTATTAATGTTTATTTGTCCATTCATGAATGCTTGCAAATTCTCCATAAGGGATTTCGTATGTGGAGCTGGATAAGAAGGAAAGTTTGGTAGCTTTTGTGAATGTAGCAGTTGGGCATGGTTATCATCTCGCCAACTAAAATTGAGATGATTTTTCCATTGTGGAGTGTAAGTTTCAGATTATGAAGAATGGAAAGGCTTCTTGAATGTGTTCATGAAATTTGTTTGTACTAAAATATTTGGACATTCATTGGTTGAGTGTGTCCCACAAGTTCACAAATGCTACATACTTTTTCATCTTGCACATATCTGATTTCTTTTACCTTTTTAAGTTCCATGGCATCAAATTTTCTTGTTAAACTAGCAATCCTAGCATTTAGATTATTTTCTTGACTAAGGTAATATTTTTATTTATTACTATTAACAAGATTAGATCTAATAGAACCTTCGAAAGAATTAACACTATGCTATGATTGAGAGTTTTCTGCCAAATGGTCTAGATATTCTAGGATTTCATTAGGTTCTTTATCAAGAAACACCATTACACATTATTTCAACAAATTATTTTATTTTAAGAGTTAGACTTTCATAAAATAAAATAAAAATTAAGCACCATTTTTCAAAACCATGAGGTAGGCATGAATTCAACAAATCTTTAAAATTTTTCCCAACTTTGAAATAAAGCTTCATTAAATTTTTGAGAACAATTTTGGATTTGTCTTTTCAAAGTATTAGTTTTATAAGTTGAAAAGCACTTTTTTAAAAATTCAGCGTGCATTTCTTGCTAAGCGCTAACTGACCTAGGTTTTAAAGAGTTAAGCCAAGTTTTTGCTTTATCTTTTAAAGAAAAAAAAAATAATTTAAACTTAACGATCTCATTTATACATGTTTGATCTTCAAAAGTAGTACATACGTCATCAAATTTTTTCAAATGCTTATAAAGGCATTCAGAGTCCAAACGATAAAAATTAAGAAGTAAAGGGATCATACTTGGCTTGAATTAGCAGTTATTTACATTGAGAGAAAAAATGAAACAAAAAGGAGAAAAAGTTTAAGGAGGTTACAAGTAATAATGCATGGTCCGCACCTATTGATTCTCATTTTCATCTTGGACACTTTCATTTTCAGCCATGGTAGAAGTGTGTGGAGGTGATTCAAATAAATTTTCAAATAAAGTTTCAAAATTATTTCTAACTAAACAACGAGAATTATGATTATGATATCATATAAATATATAACCGTAAAGAAAATAAACATATAATATTTACAAATGAGAAATATTTACAAATCAGAATACTTATCTTGCCTTCCCAGGCAACAACATCATAAAATTGCTACAACTTTAACATTGCAAACCCAAATGCAGGTTCTCAAGAGTCCGAGGTTGATCCACAAAGAAATTGTTTGAAGTTTTCGGATTTATATTTCTTAAAAGATGAATAGGATATAGTTTAGATTATAAAGAAAAATTTAGGCTATAACTAAGAAATAAAAGTAATAAAAGTATTGAGGATTAAGGATCCACTCTTGAGTTTTGGATAGAGGAATAATTATTTATTTATTTTTACATCTTTTAAATACCACTATTAGAATTGATACATAATGAAGGTTCCAATGGGAAGATGTTATCAAATAATTTATGCATTAAGTAATCAGGATATTGTCTTACTGTTAACACCAATACTTGTTTATGAGATCAATATTTATAGACACCTTCGTCTACAATAAATTAAGGTTTCACGTTAGTAGTCGGTATAGTATAACTGTACAATAAGCAAAATAAACCCAAGTATATATTGCACCATTGATGATACAAAAATCAAAATCGCCACTAAACAAGAAAGGTTTTAATGCACTTATTTATGATATTAATTATTTATACACACATTTGTCTACAATAAATCAAGGTTTCACATTAGGAGTCCTTGGAATTGAATCGTACAATAAGCTAAATGAACCCAAGTATTTATTGTGCCATTAGTGATACATAAATCAAGAATCACCACAAAATAAGGACGGTTTTAACGCCAATACTTTTTTTATGGGATTAAGTATTTATACATACTTTTGTCTACAACAATTCAATATTTCATATTAGCAGTAGGTGGAGTAGAATCGTATAATAAAATAAATGGATCCAAATATTTATTATGCCATTGGTGATACATAAATCAAGAATCACCACAAAACAAGGATGGTTTCAATCAAAAATTAAAACAATAATACAATACACCTGAACATTATGCATCTTTATAACCGTTCTTCTTTCTCCATCAAGAGGTTCACCCTTTCTCCTCAATTAAATGAAAATTTGAAAGACATGATGAAAGTAGAAAAGACTAAAAACAGAAAAGGAACTAGAGAATATATTTCTATTACAACTAAAAAACTTGCATCACTACTAAAAAACTTAGCCTAAAGAAAGACAACAATAAAACTTTCTTTTCCCCTCTAAGGGTTTTTTATGTATCTTGAATGTCATCCAAGAGGTACTATTTATAGTATAAGAGTGCCTAAATTGATATCTCCAAATTCACTTCAAATTAACTTTAAATATGCTCCAAAATCACATGTCCTTTTCAGATCTTAATTTTTTCACATATTTTTCTCCATGAAATCTGTTGAATTTGAAAAAGTGATCAACATGAATATTGTGTATTTATCTATTAGCTTCATTTTTCAACTTGAATCACCTAATTCCAACCATTAGGAGGAAGTTATGCTTGATTTAAAGAAATATATTGACATAGATAGATTTTTTCCAATGCACGCACTTGGACAAATTTTTTGCTAAAAATCAAGATTGAATTGGGATGAGCTTCCAATAGTAAAGTTGTAGTTCTATCTCTTGCTTTCAAATGAAGTAAGATTTAGGTCCATTACGCTTTTGAATATGGAGGTATACCCAAAATATGAAAACTACACAAGTCTAAAAATATTCTTATTTTTTAGCCCAACAATCACTTGCAAAGTCCAGTGATCTCTTGCATATATTTTGATCTATATATGATGGACTTAGGCAAAAATGACCCTTTTCTTTTAATTTTTATGTTTCTTTGATCTAATGAAATATTATTTCCCAACTTGTTCATGAGACGTGTTGTATTCTTTGATTCTCTAATACAAAATATTAATAAAACTATAATATTAACAATAATATAACAACAAAAGTATAAAGGATTTCATACAAGAATATATCAAAATATGCACTTATTAAGCTACTCTTCATTACTAGATTCATTTTGGAATTATGCACTACAAATTATGTTGTACATTTTGAATGTAGTACCATTCAAGTCAATTCAAAAGGCACCCTCAGAGTTTGAAATGATAGTAAACCTACTTTACATCATTTCCGCATATTGGAGGAGTTTGGAACATGTGCTTAAAGGATAGATTGAAAAGTTACAATTAATTTATAGAGATTTTACTAAATGAGAATACGTGTCTTTAAAAAGAACCCTATTTTAACTAAAAAAAAATCATCTCATACAAACAACTTGAGCATGAAGAGTTAAAAGCATATGTTCTAGGCTTTTGTCTAACTCTTAACATTCAATACAAATAGAGAGAGAGAGAGAGAGAGAGAGAGAGAGAACTACAAGGCAGAGTTCTTGGAGATGGCAGTGTACTAACACAATCTAGACTAAGAAGAAACATGGATATTTGTATCTCAAGGCTATGTCCTTTAAGTACTTTAAGATAATACTTTTTTTCAATTAAATCTTTGGCCAATATGAATTCTATTAATCTCCCCACCATTTTCGTTTCACATTTTTCAAAATCATATAGTTGCTTGACATTAACACAATATGTAATTGTGTTGATAATTTGTTGATTCTTCACTGCAATGTCATATACTATCAGTCTTGTTAATGATTCATTAGGAGAGACCAACATTGGAAATCGCCAAAAATGTTGTATATTTAAAAATATCATCTCTGTAAGACCATATATAAATCAGTTTTCTTATTATTTTCATAAAAGAAAATAGATTTTATAAATTTTCTATTAACTTTGAAACACCCAGTTAAAATCATTGTTTTGAATTCAATTCTTTGTTGTTACATGTCTTATCCTATAAATAGTTGTCATAGGGTCTATTTGTTTTCATTTTCATCAGGAATCTTTTCATTTTTATTTTTTCATTTTTTACTTTTTGAAAGTATAGAAATGCATTTATTTTACCATTTTCATTAGAAACACAAAATATTTTCATTTTCAAATTTTATTTACAAACTTATTGGCATTTTACATCTTTTCATGTATCTATCAAACTTATTTTTTGATATACTAACATTTTACGTCTTTTCATATGCAAAAAATGTCATAAAACAAATACATTTTTATTTTCAAACCTATGTAGTCTATATAGAAATATAATTAATCTAAACATATTTTTATTTTTACACAAAACTCCAATGGAAATATTTTCAATAATGAAATGACTTGAAACATGAAAATGAGTTTGAAAATAAAACTAAACGGGGTCTTAGGGGTTTAGGTTGAGACACAATCATCTTTGCAACTTTTGCATTCTAAACATTAGTTTCAATGGTATTTTGGGCAATATGATAAGGTCTTATTTGTTTCTTGTGATCGTTCTCATAATAAGAGAGACCAACAATGGCCTTCTTGAGTTTTATCTTGGGGTAGTGATGAGTCGCAATACTTGTACGGAGGAGAGGCCATCATAATCTTAAGACAATATCAGGTAGCATAACTCCTACAGCCAGCCGTTTTATTTTCATAATTTATTTGCTTTCAAAATTATTATTAATAACATGCATTCTTGTGATTTATTTGCATCAAAGTTTATTTTTAAAAGAATTTCACAACAATCTAAGATCGTGATAATTTTTTAAATTTGATTAATTATTTTAGCATATTAGTAGAAGGCAAATAATCAATTCATCACTTCTGTTTTTGTTTTTTAACAAACAAACTCATAAAGGCCTTTGTAATAATGAAAGAGAAAGTATACGAGTTATTTTTAGAGGGTATGTAAATGTTAGTCCCTTAGGCGCTAGGTGCCCTAGCACGGCAGGTTTGTGTCCTATTAGGCATCGTACGACATTAGGTTTTGGCTAAAGGTTAGTGCCATGGCAAGGGCTACTTACAACAACGCATGGCATATTGAAATGAGGGTATTTGGCAAAATTGAGGTTTACAGTACGTGTTGGAACAGTGCTAAAGTTGGTGACTTAGCAACCCACCGAGTGATGGCCGGTAGTGCATGGCGGGCAGGCAGCACAGTAGGGTGCCAACATTGGACACACATCAGGTGGTTTGAAAAACGATTGGGGTTAGGACTTGGCAATGATTATGGGTATCACTAGGGTCACATTGGTACAAACGGTAGCGTGATCAAATGCCTAGATGTTTGAGATATATTGAGTATACTTTCTCGGACTTTCAATGTCTACTATTGTCACAAGAAAAAATATTTTTAAACTTATTATAAGGAGGGAGGGGTCCTTGGAGGGCATTTTCACCTGGCGGGCCATAAGCTTTGGCCATGGCTTGACACAGCTTGATGGGGCGTACCATGGCTTGGCCTAGAGTCCATCATGGGTCGACTCGACCCAAGCCTAGCCTAATTCCATCATGTAGGCATCACGTAGTAGTGTGTCTGCCGTTAGCTAAACTATGTCGGTATGTGTTGGGCACCGTGAGGAGTGGTGCTAAACGTTGGCTAAGTGTTGCGCGCAAGGAGTTAGGTCTTGAACACAAGTGTGTGGCATCGGGTGGCAAGTGTGCACAAGTGTCTCATCAATGGGTAATCAATGCCCGATATTTCTCGATAGTTGGCCGAAAACTTGGACTCGACGTGTGTAGGAACTTTAGATAGTACGCGAATGGGTGGCGGGCGCACCAAAAGTGCTCGGCTAGATTGTAGACGATTGACCTAATGCTTGGACATGTGGATGATGACCCTTGATGGTTTCTAGGGAAGTGACAGACATGTGGAGCGGTTATTGGCAGTTGGTGGCCAAGCAAAATGCTCAATACATGGCAGACGATGGCAGTGACTGACTAGATAGCTTTGCCACTTAGTGGTATTTGATTGGTCCGTATACCATGCAGTGAGGGATGTCCACTGCACTGTTTTCTTGTTGCTTATATCTTTATGGCCATGGACCTGCATGTTTTATAGAGCATTGTGTGCAGGCTATTGACAAGACTCCTTATAGAAATTGAGGAATACACAGTGTTGAGTTTTTCTGTAATTACTGTATTGTTTTACATTTTGTGCATGTATGTGTGTAGCTTGTATAAATACTACACTCTAAACAGATTCAAATAGAGTGTGTAAGGGAGAGTTGGTTGACTGATTGGTGTACAATCAGGCCGCCCCGTAGGTTGAAACGTAGGTGAAAAATTTATATTTCGACACCCCTATGACCAGTGTTTTTATAATTGGATTGGTGACAAAATCGATATTGCTACTAGTCAGCGGTTCAACCGTCGGTCTAACCGGTCTAATGAAAATTAATTATATTTTTTTATTATATTATGTATAATGATAATATGAGAGAATAATTGTTATGTAATATATTTTAAATGTAAAAAAAGATAAATAACTAACAAAAAAAATCTATCAAAATACAAAGTTTAAACTTCTTGAAAATAATAAAAAAATTAAAAAATCGATCAAATCGATTTTGATAAGTTTTGATCAGTCTTTGATTGGATAAACCGAAAATTAGATTATTTAATGCTAACCAAACCGGACCGATCTCCGATTCCTGATTGAACTGATTGGACTAGCCGATGTAGTCCGATTTTAAAAACATTGTCTGTGACAGTAAGTATAATTAACCCTTATAAGCTATATTTAATTTTTGGATTATAGTATGAAAATGCCTAAAAAAATATTATTCTTACTTCAAATAATATTATTTTCTCGTTGAAATTTATTGTCCGAACATAGCATAAGGAATCTATCAAGAATTCCCTTTATTTGTTGGAATTTACCGTCATAATAATTTGGTCTTGAAGGACAACATTTTGACAAAATTAAAAACCTCAGGACTATTTTTGCAATGAAATGAAACCACAGGGGGTGAAAACACATTTCCCCCTGTTGGTCAGTCAACGAGAATTTTCTGGATGTACAAAAACCCTGCGAAGACTTGCCGTCTTGCCGCTTTCAAGTACTCAGCAAAACATAACTGCGCTCTCTCTCCCTCTCTTCCAAGTATCAAACGAAGGAACAGAAAAAAGACAAAACGAAAATCATGGCTCCTGATGCTTCTGATGCTCTTGCAGGTTTGTTCTTTCTTCTTCTCCTTCTCCTTCTCCTTCTCCTTATCTTTTTTAGTAGAATACAAAGACCGACACCCACATGAAATTTAGCCTTTTTTATGGCTTTTCTTGGTTGCAGTGAGGGAAAAAGTTCAAAATTTCTTTAATGCTGCGCGGACTGGAAATTTAGACATCCTCAAAAGTAAGTAGCTTCAATCTCTATGTAGTTTTTGCTTCAGTCTTTCCTGTCATTCTTTCTTTATTTTCTATTTTATAGGAGCTTATAGCTACAGTTTTATTGTTTTTCTGCTTTTGTTGTAATGTGGATTTCTTTTCTTGAAAAAACATAGAATTGGCCCAGCAACTTGATGATGGAAAAGGGTTAGCCCAAACGGTAGCAGATGTTAAGGATGCTAACAAGAGAGGGGCTCTGCATTTTGCTGCGAGGGAGGGTCAGACTGAGGTTTGCAAGTATTTGCTAGAAGAGTTGAAGATGGATGTTAATACCCAGGATGCAGATGGTAAACTAAATCATAGGCCTTTATGACACATCCAAAAAGTAAAATGGCATATGTAGCTAGGCTATCACTTGGTTAAGAATGAGAGTCTAAATATATTGCTGCTTGCTGATTGTGTTGCAAAATTTTATTAATATTCAGGAGAGACTCCTCTTACCCATTCTGCGAGGCAAGGACATACTGCCACTGCCAAATACCTCATAGATTGTGGTGCGGATCCTTCTATACCAAGTGAATTAGGGACCACTGCTCTGCATCATTCTGCAGGAATAGGTAAAATGTAATCCTTTTCTTCTTTTCTGAAGCAAAGTTGGTAATGTTACCTCATACAGAGCCTTATTTCTTAGATTCGCATAGCCATAGGTGTTCCAAACAAGAATTCGGACTGGATTTGTGTGCGCTCAAGTCCCACTCAGTCAATTGTTTTTTTTTCTTTTCCTTCTAATGTTTTTTTGTTTGCAAATTGACATCTCTGTATGATCTTGCGTCTATTATGACTGTCTATGTCACTTTTCTTTCTTTCTCCTTGTGGTTGGTCTGTCTATGTCTGGTTGTATGTGCATCTTGGTAAATCAAGGAGAGTTGTGATGTCAAGACTAACTTCCTTGCCTAGTTAGCATTTTTATCATGTCCCAGTGCTTTTCACATCTTTTAATTCATATACAAATGAAAAGCAGGATTAATGTTATAATATGTTGGATTGTTTTATTTAACTGTACATGCTGAAATCTTGTGACTATAAAGAGTTGATGATCTTTTATGTTTCTTGTTTTGTAGAAGGGTTGTCTATTCTTGTTGGCATACTCACTTTAGGTTTTTCGATAAAAAGTGAGCAAAACAGTACATTGAATCTAGAGAAAACTTCCTGTCATTTTCCTTTTTTTAGTATATGAACGGAAAGCCATATGCTAAGACCAAATGAAATCATCATTTTCCCCTTTTTTGAGTATATGAATGGGAAGCCATATGCTAAAACCAAGTTAAATCAAGTCTTTTAGTCTCGGAGAACTGTTGATTTTGGTATCCTCCAGCAATAGGAAATGTCTAAGTTCTATAGAGGGACATCTGTTTCGCCTCTTTAATAGTTTTCATACCAAGGGTATCATATCCAGTCTTTTTATTGGTCATTTCGTTGCCGATTTTGCAATCATTAAGATTGCTAGTATTTTATGTAATAAATTTTTGTAAGTATTTTCCTTTTTTTAAATCTATTCTTCCTTCTTAAGATAAGATAAACCTTCCAATTTAAGCTTTTTTCTGATTCTATAACAGAAAATGCATCATATATAGGGGAGTTAACAAGTAGTGACATAGTTGTTGAACTCCACTCCACAGGGTGTTTTGGTAAACATATAGTGAAGTTCATTGAATGTGTAACAAATTTAATGGCCAAGAAACATAACATTCTCGTTCATTATGAAAAATATATCTTTTTTAATACTCTCCTCCCACTAACAACGCCATAAAATAGAAGTACTATGTCTTTTTCTGCAGCAAAAAGTATAGTTTGTCTATACCAAAAGCCCCAAACAAGATCCAAAAGTTTCACCCGCTTGAACTTTTCCTATTCTTACTCCATTAATTTCTTAAGTTTGAACTTATAGGAAACAGGATGAGCTACAAAACCCAAGTACAAGAGTCTAAAAACTTGTCCATGACCGGAAATTTACATATGCAGATGCAGAGAAATTTGTACTAAAACTAATTGATCCGCAAATGCATAGTGTGAACTCAAAGTATCATGACGACAAACAGGGAACCAGATCCACCTATGAGTCACACTTGCTCCTGTTACAGCTCATTTTTTTCAACAAGTAAATTTCATTGCACACATGTTATGCACTCGGTACCTTTTGCAGCATTAAAGGAAAAATTGTAAGAATGAGAAGTGGAAGACTCCAAAACACGGTATTATTGGCACATAAGTGAATTCTGTACATATTAAATATGCAAATGCTAAAAAAGACAGCTCAACTCATGACATTGTGAAATATAATGACTGAAACTAACACTGAGTTGCTGAACATTCCATCAATATATATAGTTAAAATTTCTTGCCCAAAAGCACAAATAAGAATCCCCTACCTTGAGCAGGCTTTCCCCTCTAACCTAGGGTGTCCCCTCTTTATTTTTCAGCTTCTTCCAATTTTTTCTTTTCTTTATTGTTTCTCCTGCTTCTTTGTCTATTGCTTGTTTTTTCTGCTTCTCTTTCTGTTCAGAAAATCTCTGCTTCTGTCCTATTCGGGTGGTGGTTTTTTACATCATTTTTGGCCTTGTCTTCACTCTATTCAGGTATCCACCTAAACTAATAGCAAATGGTAGCTTAAATAAGAGAGATAAAATATGACGAACACTAGCCTTATCAAGTTATTCACAACTACACAGGTTGATTAGCTTCATTAATGGTGATCATCTTTAACTTGCTATGATTAGCTCAGTTGAACACAATCTAACCAACCATGCTTAACTCTAACTAATTAATGTTTAAGCACTTGGCTTAGTAACTAATTAATCTTCATTATTGCACTCTAATGATTACTTTTGCAGTATAAGTTGGGGAAAATATGAAATAACATAGTGAAATGATGTCATATTAACCATGTCAATGCAAAAAAGAGTGCCTGAAGTACATATTAAGGCTAATATAACCAACATAAAGATGGAAACATTTACGATCTCGAATTATGCAAAACTGGATTCCTTATTTTATCTAGTTGTTTCAAGGACCAGGCAATCCACTTTTGATAACATGTCTGGTCTTATTCCATTTAACCAAAAATCCAAGATTTATGTGATTCATGGCATGAAAAACCTCATTATTAGTTCTACTTGTGCTTATGTAGAAGTTAACATAATTATTAGTTTTACTTGTGCTTAGAAGTGAGCAACCTCAATTTTAGTTTTACTTGTGTTTATGTGGAGGATAGAACTATTGCAAGGCTGCAAACTGATTTACTTATTGTTGAAGTGTCTGAATTTGACTTGGGAGCATTTCACCAAAGATTTCACTGAAACTTGGTCTGGCTTTTATTTTATTCTTTCCTTTTCATTAAGTCACCTCGAAAATTCGATTGATTTTCACCCTTGCTTGCAGGAGATATTGAGTTGCTAAAATTCTTACTCACCAAGGGTGTAAATGTTGATTTACAAAGTGATGCCGGTTCTCCACTTATATGGGCTGCTGGTCATGCCCAGCAAGATTCTGTCAAAGTGCTACTAGAACATAATGCCAATGTAAGCTAAATGCTCTATTAACTTGAACTGTTTTATCAGAAGCGAATCTATCAAGTTTCTTTGTGCATTAATTACTTTATCATGATTCTTAAGATCGTATGAGCCTCTGTGTCTGCCATAAATATATGTTAAAGGTAAGGTCGTAAGAGGCAGATGATTGGACGTATTAACTGGATATGTATGAGACAGATAAAGGTGAACTTCAAATGAAATTACGTGCTTTGTGTCCTCTAAACTGCCTGATATTACTATGTAATACAGAAAGTAAAACATGACTTCATATAGTATGATTGACTCCATGTCAAACATGACTTAATATACTATGATTGACCTGCTGTCTACAGTGTGCGGTGTGCCTAAACAAAGTTGCATTATGCATCCATTATTTCAAATGTTTGTGGGGAAGGTTTGGATTGTTGATTTCTGATTAACAGTATTATTGTTTGTGGGGTTAAAGGCGCCTTTTGTGGCAGAATAATATTAATTACTCCTTCCACTTTTTATGAGGTGGCTTAATCACATGAGAGCATGATGCTAGAAGTGGAAACTAGCATAGAGCTGTTCCATGTGTACAATAGAACCACTATGCAGAATTATGTCTTCCCGGCCAATTAAAATGTGGCTACACATGCTTTACTAACTTTTTTAGTTATTTGGCCTTTGCTCGATCTCTGGTGCTGGAGGAATAAATCTTGCTATCAAACATTGTTGTAATGCCTTTCTTGGACAGACTATAAACTGGAACCTGTGATTACGATCCAGTTATAACATGGACACTATATTCCTGATCCATTTAAAAAATGAACGTTAAATTCCCGACCATTACTTATTAGAAACATTCATAAAGTTTCTCATTTCCTTCTCAAAGACTATTTCATGTGATCACAAGGATTAAAAGTATTTCATTTTCCTTCTTGCACCATGAGCTGATTTGACCACAATTACAGAACATGTGGATCTTTTTGTCCAAGTGAAGGTTAGGTGCTCACTTGTGGATTTTGATTTTTTGTCTGCTTTTGTTTCAGCCAAATGCTAAAACCGAAGATGATATTACTCCTCTATTATCAGCTGTTGCAGCCGGTTCATTAGCATGTTTGGAGTTGTTAATTAAGGTAAATTGTTTCCTACATGCTCTGTATTACTGCTGATCTGGTTTGAATGCTACCGTCTATGATGCAGCTGCTTTTATTCGGTATTTATATTGTGGTATTTTTTCTCCATGTATACCATATTTTGCTACATGCAGCTACCTTTGAGCCCTTCTAATTCTTTTCATGAAGATATCTGTTTCATTAAATCAACAGTCTATATTGAAGCACACAATTGAGCAGTTGTCTGATGGGCTATTAAACAATTTGGTTAACTTGCACAAATTTAAAAGTTAAATTGACAATCTATGAAGAAAATAATGCAATTATGCTGTTGTCCGTTTATCATTTTAAATGAATTAAAAATTTCTAATGGAACTTTTTATACTTGGGTTATTGTATAAAACTCTTCTTCTGATGTTCATTAAAATCAAATTTCAATTATTTTTGATTATTGGGTAGTGTTTGGCAAATAATCAAACTGGTTTTATTGGTCTTGAGTGCTGTCTGAATCAGCGAAAACCTGTTTGTGATATGTTTGCAACAGTTTTTGAGATAGTCCAATTCCAATCCGAAGTAGTACTTGTTTTAGATTTGAACCCCTCTAAAACAAGGATTGACTAATAGACCTAGGTTAAGGACTTGTATGAAATGTGTGAGAAGTTCACTAGCCACGGGAGTACATTTATATGCATTTTCTTGTTCTTACAATACTCTGAAGAGAATTTTAATTAGACTCAGCCTAGAATTTTGCTCTGATGCAATCTTCATTGTCTAATAACTTGATTGTGTATTTACTAAGCTGGTTTTTTCTATAAAAGTATGTGCATTAGCTTTTCTGCTCTATGTTCAGTACTGTAACTTATGTTAAATTCAGTCCTCCAGCGTATCCTAGCATCATATGTTTATTTGAAACAAAAGTTGTAGGGTTCGAGAAAGTAGAAAACTTTTCAGTGGCCAATCTTTGCAGTTGTTCTTCCAAGGCCTAATCTGGTTGGACCGACTTTGGAAATGTCTCTTTAGGGTCTGCTAATATTTTTCATTTCTATTTTTTATTTATTTCTTACCAATCTTAGTAATACAAAACTTATTAATACTGTTATCACCATCATATTTGTCGTCGTCTTTAACCATTTGATGATTGTTTGGCCAACACAAGGATTGCTCATTTCATGCATCGGTGGCTGTTAAGCTTATTAATTTGGTTTGCCATAGCATTGGTTTTATTCTTTTCTTTTCTCTTTTTCCCTTCACCTCTCCATGATTCTTACAACTGGGAAAATGAGCCAATTGTCTGCCTGCACTTGATTAGGAACTTCTATTGAAGGCAATTGTTCTCCTGCACTTGAAAAAGGAAGTTCTTAATAGAAGCTAATATGTTCGCTTTCATTTTAGTTACCTCTAGTATAACTTTTAAGTTTCTCTATTAGAGGATCTGATGTCATATTAGCTTTCATCAATCGCCATGATAGTCTGTGTTAGAGGTGCTGTTTGTCAATGCTTGATGACTAAATTGTTGTATCTGATGACTACAGTTGCAAAGAAGCTGTACTGCAGCATTTGAGACTGTTGCACTTAGTTGCAGTGTCCTTTAGCAGATAATCTGTCTGAATATGCATCCAGTTTTAAGTTCTAAGTAAATAATACTTAAAACTGTTGCTTTTGCTTGCACTCTCTGGTCATAAATTAAATTATTGCTTTTGATTTCACTCTCTGGTCATAAATTTATATTGTTTCTTCCTTTTGTCTATTGTCCACAACATCAAAGCCCATCTGAAAGTTTGTTCTTTCTTGTTTCCACATAGGCCAGTGCAACAGTGAATATTACTGCAGGTGGAGCAACACCTTTGCACATTGCCGCTGATGGTGGCAGCCCAGAAATAATAAACTGCTTATTACAAGCTGGAGCTAATCCTAATGCCACCGATGAGGTAAGGCTGGCAAAATCTCACACGCCTAAGTTTTCCCGTTTGATTGTTGCTGTAAATGAAGTTAATAGAATATCTTCTCTCTTATTAATATTCACCTTTACAAGATTGTTTAAAGAGATAACAGCGCCATTCTTCAATTTATGATTTGCCCTATCCTTAAACCATTGTAGATGTACTAGTTCAACTTTCATATGTTGGTTACAAAAGACAAATCTGTAATTCATCTTATCTCACATTCCCTATATACAATGAATCTTAGTAAACAAAGACTTATGATATTTTAGTCGACTGAGCTCTGTTTTATTCTGTGTTGGCCATGTCTGTTGCTACTCTTGCATTCAAATATACCAGCAAAACGCATCTGCTGCCAACTTGTAATACAAGATCAATAGTACTGTTGAATTAGTCTTAAGCTGCATAAGTGGAAGTGAAGATTATAAATTATTTACCCAAAATTTGTCTATCCCCTTTGCAAATGCAAGTAAGGAAGACCACTAGAAGATCATTGTCGCATATCCTAATAGATGGTTTCAAAGATGGCAGGGACCAGTCTCTGCCATCTAATCCATATAGCTCCGGGGAGGGGGAGGGGTTGTTGGAGGGAAAGTTGATTTTATGAGCCGGGTATGCCTATGCGTATCTCTTCCGTTTTCATTGATATTCTTGTTTCTTGAAAGCGTGGTGCTCAAATCTCAATCCTGACCAAACTATACAATGGTGGATAAACTTACTAGAATCAAGACTATGCACAATGAAAAATGCTATCAAGGTCTGAATTGAAAGAGGGGATTACTTTGTTTCCTCCTTTTTAATGAATTTATTCATTTTCATGCGGAAAGTGAGCCCTATTTTAAAAAAAATGTTCCAGGAATCTGCTACAAAGAAACCCTGTTTGGTTATTAGAGAAAGCGCTACATAGTAGGTACCCAACCCAAAGCAGGCATCAGGATATAATTCCACAAAAATGTTTAGGAGGTTAAAAACTAATGTCAAGTAAGGCTTGTTGCTGAGTTGTACACCATCTTTGAATTATTTGAATATTTATGCTCATTAGAAGCTTTTGCCTCAATTTTCCTTTATAAACAAAGCTTCAATTTGCTTCACCATAAATATTCTTTCTCATGCTTCCGCCTATATGACCAGAGAAGAGCGTTTACTTATTCATGGTCACATCTATAAATTTATTGGAGAAATCTGAGGAGAATGCTTTGAAGAGGGTTGTTTTCAGCGACATTGTGGCATTCTTGGATTGTATAAGTCACAGGCTAATATATGTTGACAATTTTATCGGTAAGCAAATCTTGGAAGAAGTGATTGGATATTGTAGATGTTTAGAGATACTATTAGTGACAAATTCACTAGCATATTCGTTTTCAAGTCCTTTGAGACACTAGAGACAAGTTGTAGATCCGGCAGCCATGATGTTCAGAAGCATCATAGACTGATGGAGTATTCCAGCTCTATAACTATTCCTAACAGAAGTCAAATTCACAATCTATTGAAAATGGCTTCTTTTCCAAATCACCTTACACTGTCCAATAGTTTGTTAATTTTGTTTGGGAGTTCATGACGAACCTCCATTATTTCTTGGTTCATGAGTTCATTAGGAGTTTTGGCTGTACGGTTGAGCTTCCTTTCTGTTTGTTGTCCACTTCAGCTTTCTTTCAGTTTACTTCAACTGTCGTTGCCTCAACTGCTGCTTCCTCGTAGACTAACCAACTGTTGAACAAGAGAAAAAGACTGTTTGATGGTCAATCCTTAGTTTACTAAAAAACCCAGGAGAAACCTTCGAAGAAGTTTGTTTGGACAACATCACTCTGTTTTTAGATGGATCAAAAAGCTGTGGCTCTTTTAATACTGAATCAAGGTTGGAAAAGAAGTAATCGCATATTTTAGGTCTTCGTATTTAAATGTAATATTTGCATAGTGTTCAACTATCCAATATGAAGAGAGCAAAAATAAGACCTAAAACAACCAGAAAAGAAATTATTTCTTTAAGTTATCCTGTTAACCAAATAACCATACTTGGTTAACCGAAAATCAAACTGTGCATGAACAGTATGAATATTCAATCAGTTTTTTCCTGCATCATTCTCACATGTTGCCGTCCAATCTATTGGTTCACATGTAATTGCAGCCTTCCAACAGAATCTACCACCACTAATGTTGACTGTCAAATGTATCTGGACCCCAACCATTTGTCTACAGTCATGTAAAATGCTTCCATAGATTTTGCACAAGCACATTACAGGTTTTGACATTTTCTTCAGCCTATAGGTTGCTGCAACTCTTTAATTAGTTCTTTCAGTCCTATAGTTATAATAAAGCAGTCACAAAGTGATGGGTGAACTTTTGAAAGATGATGCTATTTCATCAGAAAGAGGAGATATTTCTCAGACAAAATGCGTGGAGCAAAATGTATAAGAATTTTTTCAAAGCCAACTGCCAACCTGGTTGATTATTGTGTTATGAGACATAGCATCTGTAGTAAAATTTGTTTTTACTGCAATGAGAGTTGATATGGGAGTGTTACATTGTAATTCAATCCTTTAGATAAAGATCATGTCTCTCACCTGGCATTTAGATTTGTTAAAATTCGTTGCATGCTCACAGCGAGGAATACTACTTGTTATACCCACACATTACCAAGCGATCACCAAACCCCATCAATGCTGATATAGGTTTCTGAACAATATGAATACTCTCCTGATAACATCCTCTGCAATGCAAGGGAGCCAAAGAGGAACTAGTGACCAAAAACATGTCTGGTCACATAAGTGAACCTATTCATGTATGAACTAGTAAGGGGTCACATGTACTTCAATGAGGTCAATTGACATGTAATACTACATTATTTTGGTTTAAGGGAAGATAGGTTTAATGAAAATCCACAACCAGTTGTACCACATTGCTAATTTGTGCTTGACTACGGAATGATAACTGTATCTGAGTATCATTTTCATGGCTACTTTATTTCTAAGCTGTTCAGCATTGAAATCACTAAGACCTTATTTGTATTTCTAGATGCCAAGGTAAATAATCTATAGGAAATGGTGTCTCACTTCACTCAAAATTTCAAAAACTTAGTTGAAGTCTAATTTGGTGTTCTTACATTAATTGAAAATGTCAAAATTAATACTATACCAATTTTGCTTGTATTAATATTTTCAGTGTAGTTGAATTTACCTGTACAGAATAATGAGAACAACACTCAACAAGGATTTGACCAAGTTCTTTTGTTTTTTGACAAGTGGACTTGGGAGAAAATTGGGGGTTTTGAACTGTTACGTCGTCACTGAAATCTTTGAAATACATTTAATATTGAAGTTTATTCTTGCTGCAGGATGGCTTGAAGCCAATGCAGGTGGCAGCTGCAAGAGGAAACAAGGTGGCTGTTGAAATTCTTTTCCCTGTAACGTTGCCACTTGCATCATTTCCAGAATGGAGTATTGACGGAATTCTTCAACATATGCAAAGTGAAACAGGGAGAAAAGAGGTATCTAGTTCATTATTCTTCCATATTTTGAGGAGGTGATAATCTTCGTGTTATATTTATTGTCAGGATAATCATAGTGGGAAATGCTTGACATTTCAGGCGTTGGGTATTCTGATATATGCTAGTTATTCTAAAGAAATAAGATCTTTTGTTTCTGTCCAAAGGAGCTTTAATTTATTTTTCTTTTTGTTAACAGAGACAAAATGTGTTTGATGGTCTACTGTCTACTATACAGTGGCCATAGGATAAACTACAATAGGTGGTTTTGTCACGTTTGACCTATATTTCTGCTTATTAGAGTTTATATGGTTGCAATGTAAACAAATGCAGGATGAAAATGAAGTATTGGAGGAATCTAACAAACTGAAGGATATTGCACCTCAAAAGCAAGATATGCCTGAGGTCTCTCTTGAATAACACTCACCTCTATTGTTGATCAAGATGTGTTTTTTCTCTTTGTTGTAAATGCTATTGAATATTTTTAAGTCTTGATGCGTTTCATTCTACATATTAGTTGCGTGCAATCTTTTCATTTGTCTTAAGCCCTATAGTTCTCCGTATGTGTGTTCTCATTGATGGGTTGTTGGGAATGGGGGTGGGAAATTGATTGGTATGTGCCTTCAACTTGACTACCTGTCAGATTCTTTATTTTTCCTAATGATGTGCATAATGCAGAACTAGGAGAACAAGGGCAAAATGATAAAGATACCGAGAGTGAATAGAGAAGAAATTAATTGCTATAGCATTGGAAGCATGAACTTCTATTTCATGGTTCTTCCCCCATTTCTTGACAATACAGCTCAAAACTACAGAGGTGGTACCCTTATCATTTTCTTTTTTGAACAAAAAAATAAATTTTTTGAAAGCCTGTGAGTCCCTATGTTAATCCTAACAATCTCGTTATCAGCGCCTCCATTATTCTCCTGAGAGCATTTTTTACGGTGAAATGGTTTTGGCCATTATGTAACTTTGAACTCATTGGAAATTCAGAATCTGCGGTGTCCCAAAATGTAAATTAGGGACATAAATAAGGATCCTTGCATTTAGTTAATTTAATTAATGACTCTGTGACTGGCACCGACATTTGTGTGATTTGGGTATGTTGATTATTAGTTAGGGTGAAGAAGGAATATTTTAATTTTTAATATTATTTTCATAATTATGTGCATCAGTACTATGGGTTGGAGAACAGATGTGGGAACATGTAGCACTAAGTCATATAAGTTCCTGGAGACCCCTACTGCTCCGGCGAAGGGTGAGCGCTCCAGAAACTTCAGGGCGAGAGCGAGAGATGGAGAACAGATGGAGATGACACAGATGGTGGAGATGTTGGACTGTCTTGGCGAGAGACAGGCGATGGCAACTAGAGGCAGAGGAAGAACAAATATAGTGAACAGAAACATTGAGATTTGTTGACAGAAATGGCAGGGGATGGTGACAGAAGAAGTAACTGAAGAAGAAGAGAATTACACAAAAATATAAGGCGCAAAAAGAAGAACAAAGAAAGAGAGTTTGGGGGGCGGATTTCAGAGGAAAAAGGGCTTGATTGAGCTGCTCTGTAGTGTTTTTTTTTTTTTCACTTTTGACCTTTTCAAATGTGGAAAAGAAAATAACTGGAATGTGCAGGCAGCCAGGTTCGAACCCTGCATCGTTCAGTGAAATATTGCTTATCAAAACCACTCCACCAAAACTAGATGAACATTATTGATAATACATTTTTTTTTAAAAAATAAGTATTCTAAGGCGTCTCCGCTCTCATAAATTTTCTATTTGGCGCACCTGCCCCTGCTTTATGTGACTGAAGAGTAGGCATATGCAATAAAAGGTTCTTATTTTAACATACTAGTGCAGCACTTTTTGTGTTTATCTGTTTTCAAAAAAATACAAATCTTGTGATTTGAAAAAGCTCATGGATAGGAGTCAAATATGGTTATGAAAATCTATAAATGGAAGATGAGAACATAAAAACAAGGGGGAAAAGGAAAAAAACATGGAGTTTTATAAACCCCATTATAGGCAGCCAAAGTTCATCAAAGGTACTATGAACCTTGGGCAATTACCCTCTTTACATTTTTCCACCTTGAACCAACTTTGCCATATATTATTAGTTAAAACGCTTTTTTTTCCTTTCCTCATACTGCATCCTGTACCTAAAGTAACCTTGCATGTATCCTTGGCGTGTCGTAAAAGTGTCTTTTATGTTCTTGACTTGTGTTAATGTGTTCCCAAGTAGTAGTTAATGTGTCCTCAGTATTCCTAAAATTTAACAATGATGAGAAACTTCAATAGCATTTCCTGCATGTTTGACCCTGCTGGTATCCACCATTACTAGAAGAGACTTCATGCTTGATATACATGCCTTATGTGACAGATTCTCTTAAACCTAAAATTCAGTAGGTGGGACAAAATATTGTTGTTAAAATGTTTTGATATAAAATTTGTATTAATATGCTTAAATATGTGCCTAATGACCAAACTACAGCAAACCATTCTCATTGCTGCGTCTTGCAAAGTTCTCAATTGTTTTTCTGCTGTTGACACTTGTTTGAATGTGCAGATATTCTAAGTGTGTTTTCATTTTGACTTATTCATTAATTTCAATCTCTAGGTGACAGCTGAAGCCAGGAAGAAAGCTGCTGAAGCAAAGGCCAGGGGTGATGATGCTTTTAGGAGGCAAGATTTTATGACTGCAGTTGATGCTTATACACAGGTTCATGTTTTGTCTGTTTGCTATCTATGCACATAATTATCTTGGGTCCACCCCCACCCCCACCCTTTTAGTAGTCCTGCACTCCTGCTTTCTTTAGTCAACACTTGTGACATTGGTGAGTTTTTGATTACTCTCTCTTCATGGAGCTCTTAATGGAGTGTTGCATTTGGAGCCTTGATGGTTATTCAAAGTGAGAACTGTATCCAAGTCTATCAAGTGCAACATACAATTTGGTTCTAAACCTTGTGATCAAAATGAATCACTGCAATCATGAACAGAATCCCCAATGGGGTCCAATAATTCATTGTTAAGTTTGAGAGCAAATCAAAGCAATATATATAAATTGATAGTCAAAGTGAATGATTTGTTAAACTTGAGATTGAACCACATGATCATTAAAATAGTTGTGCTTGGTACCTCTATTCAGTTGGGAAAAATTGTAGGCCTTGTTTGTTTTCATTCTAATTTTATATTTTTGCCTATTCTTATATTTAAAGCATTTTAAAAAAGTTTGTTTTACCCATTTTAAACAAGAATACCACTTGTTTGTATTTTCATATCCGTAACCATCAATTTCAAACCTAAACATCTATTTGGTCAAAGTAGGACCCACATCATCAATGTTTGTATGATCACTAATTTTAAAATAATTAAACCATTAACTAGTTAAATAATAGTTTCTCTTTCTATAATGAATAGAATGACCCAGAATAAATTATATCATAATTTTCTCAACTCAACATAATTTGACTAATGAGACAGAAAATAATGGAACCCACTAATTAATATTCTTACACTAAAATATCATTTTCAATCCAATAAAGTCAACATTTCTACACTATGTCCAAATACATTTTCATTTTCTGACAAAAATCAATGTAAAAATGATAATGCACTTGGAAACCATGAAAATGAAAAATGAAAACAAACAAGGCCTCAGCATCTTTCAAAATAAATAGTGAATTTATTCGGGTGGATTATAACAAGATAATGAGAAAAGTTGTTAAAAAATAGCAAAGTGCATAATTGGATACTCCTTTTATGAGGAAAATAAAAGCACAAAAATGCCAAACACCACTTACCTCAAAACCAATTCATGATATTTTGAGAAAGTTCATGTGACTTATAGCCTTTTGCCACTTTCCTTGTTAGAATTTGTTATAACCAGATTCTTATGTTTCAGTTTTATCCTGTAACACAAGTTATAACATGCAACGGAAAGTTGACACAACAATTTTAATGTGCTTCGGTTATGAATATCCTACATGCACGAGGCCACGTCCAAAGAAGAAAACAATTCACTATTAATAAACAATTTACCACAGATGGACTTAAAACAATTAAAGACTCCCTCTTTGATTGATGCCGTTCTTGCATGCTTCAATAGATGAACTTGTTTTCAAGATCCACTTGAGTGGATCTGCTTCGTTGAACTCCATTCAATGTTGAACACCATTAGACAATAGAGCGCCTTCTCACGAAGGATGTTAAACCACAATGTTGCAATATGGTTTGCAATGTACGCACAACTCTATTTATAGAACAACGTGCCTTGGAGAATGAAATCTGTAGATTATCCTTGCTTGAAGCTCGTCTAAATCACTAGCGTATAATCACGGATCTTTTTGTTTAATTACAAATCCTGTGAAGCAAATTCCTAGTAAGACTAGATTAAACCTTTCGAGACTCAAAACTCTTTCTATTTTAATACACGCAAGGAAAATCTTAGACTTGGCATTAAAACTTAGACTTGGCATTAAAACTTTTTCTTTTGCTCAGTTGCCTAACGCATTCAAATGGTCTATCCTTTCATTTGGGCAACCTCTATTCAAGTGTTCAATTTGGTCACATTCAAAGAATGCTATAAGCTTCTAGGGACATTTTCCATCTTGTACATTGGGACAATACTCACTTTCCTTGACAAAACCCCAGATTTCCATTCTTCTTATCCATCTTGTTGCTTGTATTACATCTGGAATTTTATTTACCTCATGGTTTAGGCCTCTTTTGATCTGTACTACATAGCTCCAAGTGCTCCAAATCAACTTCACCTATATCCATTATATCATTTTTTCTGATATTCAGCTTTACTAATGTAATTGATATTGATTAGTGTTTGAGATTTTCAAGACTTCAATCTGCTTGGAGTCATTAATTGGTGATTTAGGTACTTTGAATACTTTCTTGGAATTGTAGATGATTTTTGTTGAACTATTTTATTGGGCTATTTGAAAATCTTCCAAAGTTTTTTAAAATGATGTACTTCAGAAGCATATCTTTGTATTAATTTGTTTTTGTGGCTTTGTGATTGTGGTCTTGTACTGCAATGATGCATTTGTGTTATGCCCCATTTGGAGTTCTGACATGGGGAAAACTGACTCTAATTCGTCGTGTGGATTTGAAGTCGTGTTCAGTTATTTCATCTTATAAACAATCATCTTTAATCTGGACATTTAGTGTCTGAAATTGCAATGACATACCATTGATAATATAGCCCGATATACAAGGGGTCATTGTCTAGTGCTTCATTCAGCTGATTATTAATCTCAAATTGGATTTTCATTTCAGGTTTTAGCAATCATTGCTAATATAGAATTCTTCATATCTGCACAGTTAAAAGGCCTCTCGATGGGAATTTTACAATTATATTACCCCAAGAGCCTATTCGGCACATGGGTTTGAGGTTTCATGTTCAGTTAGTTCAAGTTATTAATTATGAGGACATTGTGATGCAACCAAATTTGATAAAATAATTTTGATAATTAGCATTAGATCTTACACTAAGTGAATACAAGAAGTTGTTGGGTAGTTTTTTAGTCACTGATTATCAGTCTAAAATTGGATTTTAGGTCAGATTAATTTATTGTATATCTGCCTCTCAAAATCATAAGGGTAAGGAATCCCAAGAGGAAGTTTTGCAATTATATTGTCTGAATTCATGCCTAAATGTTTTTGATTTTGCTTCTGGTCTGTCGATAATTCTCTCTGCCTTGCATAACTTAATTTTACTGCAGAAATCTGCAGGAACATATCATCACTAACACAGAAAGATATAATGATTTCAATGGTGCTAAGTCCACTGAAAATCTGTGATGTATTTGTGTGTTGTTATATTGGGCTAGATTAGAACTCCTTGTGTTTTACCTTATCCTTTTCATGTGGACACAGAAAAATCATAGGAAGGGGCCAGTGTTCCCCCATACTTGTCTAATCATACAAGTTCATGGTGATTTGATATCGGGATTTTGTGAAAACACCTTAATTTTTCTCATGGTTTTTGTACATTAATTAAATTGAGAATAATTTGGTCTGGTTATTTACTCACTTCACGTATTCTATTCTGCAAGTCACTTGGAGGATTTATTCCTAAATTTCTTTGCATAATTAATTTTTATTCTATATTCTCAACAATAGGACATACTGTCATAATATTATTTTTCAAAATGAATTTTGAAATATAACTGCAAAATGAGATAATTCTAGATTTATCCTTAGCCATGAATGCATAAAATTTTGGTTTAGGTATGTGAGACAGCTTTGTTCTTTTGATGAATTTGCAGGCAATTGATTTTGACCCAACTGATGCTACTCTGCTTTCTAATAGAAGTCTTTGCTGGATTCGTCTGGGACAAGCTGATCATGCTTTAGCTGATGCGAAAGCATGTAAAGCTCTTAGGCCAGATTGGCCCAAGGCTTGCTATCGTGAGGGTGCTGCTCTTCGTCTACTGCAGGTGAGACTCATCTTTAATGCAACTTATTATATCTAATCTTGAAACTTTTCTCCCCTTCTCTCTCTCTCTCGTGTGTGCTTGCGTGCGTGCGTCCGCGTATATATATATATTTGTTTTAACACAATATATTTCATGTTGCAGAAGTTCGAGGAGGCAGCCAATGCTTTCTACGAGGGTGTCAGACTTAACCCTGAGAATATGGAGCTTGTAACAGCTTTCAGGTTACAATGGCATATTCTTCCCATCTAGATTTGTTGTCCTTCTAAACCTTTATTATATGCATGACTATATAAAAGGTTTTCCTAAGGGGGGAACCTGGCAAAATAATCAAAATAAGCACTTAATGGTTCAGCTTCTTCTAAGAGAGCACGGTTGGCAGCCATGCAATTGCATATGTTGTTTCTTCATGTGTTCATAGGCTACAGAAACTATGTGCACTAGAAATAATGGAATTTTGACTGTAATGAAAAAGAAAAAGCTGTTGGATTCCACAGGGTGTGGGTGTGAAGTTAATAGGAGAATATTTTGGGGGGAGACAAAGGAAGTGAAGACTTTTTGGTGCTGAGATGGGCAGAGCTATATGTTGTTTTTTAATCTTGGGGTACAAGAATAAATGCTTTTTAACTGGAAAGACCTGTGTTGGAATAATCTTAGTTTGCTAACTTTGAATTTGAGCGTACCTGATATTATGTGCTCGGCCTAGGATGCTGATTATACCAACTGCATTGCAGGGAAGCTGTTGAAGCTGGAAGAAAATTTCACGGTACACAGCAGCCAAAATCTTGATGAGAACACATTAGGGGTTATGTGGTACTACTATGCAGACTGGTTCGGGCAATTGCCATTCAATTTTGTTCCTGTTGTGACCTTTTAATTTTCCTTTTTCCCAAACTTTTTGGGCCAGTATTGTCAGTGGATAATTTTGAGAAATGATTGATTATATTTTTCTTTAAAAACTTGAAAGGGATAAGGTTTAGCTTCTCAAATATATGACCTTGCAGGTAAACAAATCTGTATCTTCAAGTGAATATTGATGGAAATTCTAGGCTTATTATGTCGTGAGCTTGGAATTATGGTAAAAGGGTAAATGATCATTTTTCCATTATTGCCACGAGGATGTGCAGGTTAATTTTGATGGAACTGTTGAAAGTTATGCTTCTGTTTTTTGAGAATATAGGCTTTCTTTAGAAGTTAACTGCAATAGCCGTACAACATTTGCCACATATTCTCGTTTTCCTTCCAAGCAGGAATACTGGATTTCTACTGTGAGCTTTGTGCACTTATGTTAATAATTGTTGATGCTGTACAAATTTCCTACTCGGCAGAACCAATACATGCTCTTTGCCTCATTTATAGCCAACTCGGGATGGAAAAAACAGAGTAAGTCCCTTTTTCTTCAGTAAAACAATGTAGTGGTAAGAAGCACGTTGGTTCATGTGATTTCACTAAATTAATTATGTTATTTAATAATTTAATTGAGTAAAATTGAAATATTGGAATGTGTCATAAATAAAGAAATATTAGTTAAAAAATATATAAAAAATTAAAACATTTCAAGATGGTTCATAATAATAAAAGATATATTCCAATATGGGGTTTGAGATGCATCCTATTAAAAATACAATATTAGTTATTATTAATAATATTTAATATATTGTTTGGGTGTGAATATTTGTATTTGCGCTCAAATCGTTATTTGTATATAACATTGTTAGTCCACTATTTCCTATTACATTCTTGGTATCTTTATAATTAATATTTTGATTATAAACATTGAAGTTCATACCAAGAGAGAAACATATGATTGACCAAGAAAAAACCCTAACGGACAATTAGATAGAGACATTTGGAATGTTGTTTTTGAGCTTTATTTCTTTCATTTTCAACTAGCAAAAGTGGTGTTTTCGATATAAAGAAATGCTTTTTACAAGCCTAAATATATCTGTGTTAATTATGTTATTCTTCAACTCCTGTTAAAGATGTCAAATGGGTCAGTTTGAGCTAGAGAGGGCTTGCCTCCCAGACAGACTAGTTAAGCCCGGGTTGGGCTGAATAAAAATTTGATGTGGTAGGCCCAACTCGACCCATTAGCCTAGTGATAGTGGGCAAGTTTCGAGTCTAGCTGCACAAGCTGGGCTCATATGGGCCTGGCGGGTCGGACCCATGGGATTATATTTTTTATTTAAAAAAATATATTTATATCAAACTCAAATTTATAATTTATAGCATAATATTGAATTTGTGAACTTTATTGGTTATTCTAAATTATATCTTAAATTTGAGTTATATTGTAAAGTTGGATTTGTAAACTTTATTATTCAAAGCATATCATCTTAAGATTTGGAATTTTGAATTTAATTTTACTTAGTACTAATTTATTTTGTTACTAATAGACTTACTTTTTAAGTTTATATAATAATTTTCATGATTTTTTTTGTTTATTATACTTAATACTAATTTATTTTGTTACTCCGATTACGAGTTGGGCCGATTTGGCCCAGCCCATTTAACTTCTTTACTCCTTGCATTTTTGTGCCATTACGTAACTCATTTGACGAGTTCAAAATTCTTAAAAGAATTATAGGCAATTTCTCTTTAGCGGCAACTTATGAGGAGGCAGATCACTTGAAGATAAGAGTTCAAAAAGTCCCTTGCTGTTTTGTGTCATTAATAATTTTATCAAAATTATTAAACGTTCTTACTTCTCCACAAATTATAGAGATTAGTTTCTCATTCAATCTATCAATGTGCTAATTTTTAGCAGCTAGTATTGTTGACTTATCATGTAATGAGTTGAAATATCATCCTATCTTAGCCTTTGGAAAAAGAAGTGGATTTGCCTTAGGTCATAACATCCATAATAATGCTTTATTTTGTGTCCCTCTCTTTCATTTTTTCGCCCCCATGTCACCACATAGGGGACATTCAACCACACCACAGTGACCCCCAAAGCCATATTTTTCTAGTTGTAGGACGAAATCCAACAGCTAATTGACTTGTATGTGCATGGATTATAATGTCTAGTTCGAATGTATGTTAGAATTATTTCCTTCAACCTATATTGCCACAACTTTTGATCAGTTGGAAAATTATACACCCATTGATCCAATTTCATATTTTAATAAATTAATTGTATTATTTAATAACTTATTTAAGTAAAATTAAGATATTATAAGATACTTCATAAATTATAAAATATTAAATAAAATATAATTAATAAAAATAAAATATTCTAAAATATTTCATAAACTAATTATTGATCGATATGACATTGCAACAAAGCAATAGACTTTCTCCCAACTTATACTTTATAACCGATACTTGTTCTCTAGAGATTGAAAAAATTGGCAAATTGAAAAAATATAAATGTTAAGCAAGATAGATAATTAATATTAAAAAATATTCATTTTATGAACATAAATAAAATTACAATTTAGCTATATTTCTTCTTTAATGATGAATACATGTGGAACTAAGTAAAATGTTTAGGGTTTAGGATTAAAAATTAAGTAAAATACATATCCAATATTTAAGGATCTACAGAATTATGTGCCAGTTTTTACATATTATTCGGTGTACATACGACTTATAAATAATATTATTAAACTACTTTCATTGAGTATGACCATAATAAGTAATTAAATTATTATTTTTTAATTACTTGTATGCTATAATTTTCTTCACATTACATGATTGTTAAGTATCAGAACTTTGTTCTACAATAAATCATGTTTCAATGTTGTTTTTTCCTAATAAAAATAAAATATTAGTTACTACTAATAATATATAATGTATTACTTAAGAAAAAAAATATTTGTACCTACACTCAAAATTTGTTTGTACATAATATTTTTTGTCTACATATTCTTCTTACATTTGAGGTGTCTTATTTAATTAACTATTGGTTATAGATATTAAAGTTTCTCTAGAGATAGCAATATATAATTGGTATTGAGAAGACACTAAATTAGTCAAATAGACACCAATATTTGAAATTGTTTGTCTTTGAGCTTTTTTGATTGTCATTACAAAACAAAGTTTCATATAGAATTATTCACGTCTAAATTGAAATAGATAAGTTTCATTTTCAGCTAGCGAAAGTGGCACTTTAGGTATAAAGACAAGATTTCCAATATGTTGCCCAAACACAATCTCTCCATCAATTACATTATTCTTGAAGTCCTGCATACCATTATTGTACTATTTTTCAATCCATTTTATGGGTTCAGATTCCTCAAAAAAATTATTGGACAATTTTTTTTCAACACCAATTTATGGAGAAGGCAAGCGATTTGGGATTAAAGGGTTCAAAATGTTCTCTTCACAATAGTAATTTATGTCATAAATAAATTTATCAAAACTATTAAATATTTTTGCTTTTTGATGCTTGGTTTGTCATGTAATGAGTTGAATGAGCATTCTTATTAAATTAGGAAAAATAACCCTAATAAGTCGTAATATTGAGTTTTTTTCATTGTCATACTCAATAATCATATCTTCTGGAATTTTAATGTTACCTTTAGTATTATTTGGTTCATCATATTTTCCAACTCTAAGTAAAAACTCACTGAAGTTTGGATCATTTCTCGACTCATGTTCTTTAATAATTTTTTTTTCATTTTTGGCAACAAATATGATTTTACCAAACTGGCAAAAATAGTTTAATAGATTGTTAACTTAGGAACAACTGTTAATACTTATCGCAAATCTTCACAAAACACTACCATTTTCCCACCAATATCCTTATCAATTTCCATTATGTCTTTCAATAATTTATCAAGATTTTTGATAGCTATTGTTTTTGTCATTGGTGCTTCATCCCATAAAAATAGTTGTGGTTTATATAATAGCTCTGCAACCCTACTTTGCTTGAACATAGTGCACTGATTTGATTCAATTGTATCAATTGGTATTTTGAAGCAAAAATGTATTGTTTTTAATCATTGACATTATTGCGAAAGCAACTCCAAATACTGCGGTTTTAAGTACTATTTGAGTTTTGGATCTAAAATGAACTAACAATGTATGATATAATTTTTTTTTTTCATATTCCACATGGTCTATCAATAAAGAAACCCTTTGCCCATTTGTATGCAATCTAATATCATTAGAAAAACTTTATGTTGCTCTAGATTCAACTTTAGTTATACTTTATAATACTCCATAAATATTTATTTTGACATTTTATCTTGTATTTCTCTTGAAAAATTATTTTCCTTATTATCTATATCAATAGGAATGTTTGGAAGATCACATGAACTAATGTTTTTTTTTTCATGTTCTCCAAAAAAAAAAAAATCATACTTTTTAAAATTTCGCCAACTTGTATTCAACTGAGGTTTTTATTTTTTTTTAAAATGTTTAGACATTGCTATGTATACCAAATAACTCTTATATCTGTTGTGTACAATATACATCCCTTATTGACTCCATGATAAATTTCAAGTAGTTCGACCAGATGTTCGATAGTAAAATTGCATGTAGAGTTTGCAATATTATCACTACAACAACACAAATCTAAAATCTTGTTTGATGGTTGATTACGTTTTATTTTTCATGATTAACATATTGATAAATATCAATAACTTCAAAATCATGCAATTAGTGTATATAAATTATGATATTTTTAATTTTAATAATTTTATTTGTTGTAATTTTATTAATTAAATTATATATAAACTCGAGAAAAAAAGATAAATGAAAATTAATATAGAAAAATTAAGTATTTTGAAAAAAATAAATTAAGGTATTATAAAAAAAAAATTGCAGTTGAAAATGCAACAAATCAATGAACTCTCTTTCAACTCATAATTTATAGGCGATACTTGTTCCTTAAAGATTAAAAAAAATTGGCAAATCAAAATTAAAAATTCGGTATGTACCATATCAATAAAAAAAAATTTAATTTGATATTTAATTTTTTATAAAAATTCAATTTTCAGTTTGATTTTAATTTTTATTCTAATTTATCGAACTGTACCAAATATCGAATTTAATTTTTACAAATTTTATAAATAATTCTTTTATCTAATTTTATATATTAATTAGTTTTTTACTATTTTTTTTAATTTTAACTTACCAAACTAAAAATAATAATTTTCAAATACAATTAGGTTTTGTTAAGAAATGTAAATAGAAAAAAATTGAGCTGAAAATATGCTATATATAGTTTTGTAATACTATAATAATATATAGACATAATAAAATTTTATCTTTATTAGATTACTTTTAAAAATTTATTGTTAATTTCATTTTAGCCCCTATATGTACTTTTAAAAATATTCCAATTTTATCAATTTTATAATTGGTTCAGTAGAATAATATATAAAAAGATCAATAAATACACAAGTAAATATAGTACAAAATTATTTTCTATTTAATGTAATATATATATTTTTAAAATATTTATGTTGAAATGTAGTAATACAGCATGAAGGTTCATACAACTTATTTTTTGTCATATTTGATTCTATTGAAAAATTTTAAGCTCTGTTTGGTTTTATTTCTATTTGTTTTGAGGAGAGTGTTCTCGAAAAATGTATTCTGAAAAGTAAGTTTATAGAACATGTATAGAAGAAAAAATGTACATATTTTGTTGGGACAAATAATATGATGTATTTTGGAAGATATTATATTAATGGTAGATATATTGTCAATATTATTTTATTATGATTAATGAGAGATATTTTTAATTATAAATATATTGTCAATGTTATTGTGTTATAATTAGTGACAATATAGGATATAGGATTATCTATGAATACACCATCAATTAACGTAATTATTTTCGTATAGTCTCATGGTTCAAAAAAAAATAAGTTTTAGTCATGAATACACTTTAAGTTTTGTTGTATTCTTTTGTTTTTTTTAGAAAGTGGAATAACAAAAAATTATAAATATGACAGTGGATTGTGCTTTTAAATTGATATACAAAATTAGATGTTATTTTCATATTAATTTTAATGAATCTAATTAAACTGGATATAGTGAGGTATATTTTCATATAAAATTGATATTTGGTTTGATTTTTTATTTTTTATTTTGATTCATCAAATCGTACAAAAGATTGAATTTTAATTTTTTACAAATTTTATAAATAGTTGTTATATCTTATTTTATATTTATTAATTAATCTTATACTTTTTTTTAATTTTAACTTACCAAACTAAAAATAATAAATTCAAAATAAAATTAGGTTTCGCTATCTAATTTTGAACTATTTATTTATTTATTTTTTAGCAAAATTAATTTTTAACAAAATCATAAAATTGAAAATGGTCAAAAGATAAAACAAAAGGTAAACTTCTTATAAATATAATTTTCCCACATGTTTACAGAAAAAATAAATTAGCAAATTGATAAATATAATATTAAATTTAGATTTGGGTGACTAAAGAAAATATATGTTAAAGAAATCAAATATATCATTAATTGATATAATTGTTTTCGTATTCCAAATACATGAAAATATATTTTTAGTCTCATAGTTGAGGAGGTTTTGCAAATTCAATCTCATGATTCGGAAAAAATCTAATTTTAGTCATAAATACACTTTAATACATAGGTTTTGCTCTATTTATTTTTTTCAAGAATTGAAATAACCAAAATTGTAAATACAACAGTGGAATGTACCTTGCAATTCATATAAAAAAATAAAATATTATTTCCACATTAATGTTAATGAATTTGATTAGATTGAATTCTATGAGGTATATTTAGTTTATTCAAATAGATATATTTAACAATAAAATAATTTTCATATAGTGTATCATATATTTTTCTATTATAATTCAATGTGATTTTTTTATAGGGTTGAAAATAATTTGATAAATCGGTGGAATCAAATCAAAACTGAAAATTTGGTATTTATCAAAGTTGAATAAAACAATTAAATTTGGTATTTGATTTTTATTTTCATAAAAAAATAGTATTAAATTTAATTTTGGTGTTTTATTTCGGTTCATCGAACCATGCCATAATATCAAATTTTAATTTTTACAAATTTTATAATTTTTTTTACAAATTTTATAAATAATTTTTATATCTTAGTTTATATTTATTAATTAATTCTAATTAAATTTTGTTATTTAAATTTGAACTATTTTTTTTTTTAATTTTTAGAAAATTCATTTAACAAAATAATTGAATTGAAATATGAACACATAAATGGACAAAAGAGAAAATAAAAAGTAAATTACTTATATATATAATTTCCACACGTGTTTTCAGAATATCAAACAAATGAAAGTAGAGTTTGATTTGGACTCTTGATGTTCTTTTATTGTAATTATCCTATAACCTCATTGACCAACTAAAAAAATAAGCATTATTTATTCAAAAATTATGTAATTATTAAATTACATAACTACTATTAAAACTAATAATATCAAAAGGGTATTTTAGCCAGATCAAAAATTGGAAGAAGCGTTCACACTTTTATAATAGTATAGATAGATATAGATATATTTATTAATTAATTCTAAATACAATTAAATTTTGTTATTTAAATTTGAACTATTTTTTTTTTAATTTTTTAAAAATTTAATTAACAAAATAATTGAATCAAAATATGAACATATAAATGGACAAAAGAGAAAATAAAAATTAAATTACTTATATATATAATTTCCACACATGTTTTCGGAATATCAAACAAATGAAAGTAGAGTTTGACTTGGATTCTTGATGTTCTCTTATTGTAATTATTCTATAAGCTTATTGACCAATTAAAAAAATAAGCATTATTTGTTCCAAAATTATATAATTATTAAATTACATAACTACCATTAAAACTAATAATATCAAAAGGGTATTTTAGTTGGATCAAAAATTGGAAGAAACATTCACACTTTTATAATAGTATAGATGTAGCTGAACATTATCCATTAAAGGATAATTTTTTAATCTCATGAAGATTCTTGCATATGTATTTACCTCTAGAATTTTCATGATTTTTTTCACAGTAACTTCAGATAAAGTAATTTTCTAGTATCTTCATTATATTCTCAATCTCATCTTTGGTTTCAACAAAATATAATTGAAAAAATAACTAGGATCCTCTTCATTAGGAATTAAACCTAAAAGGTCATGGTTGATCATTCCCTGTGCTCGAAAAGTATAAACTCTTTACCTTGCAGATACAAGCTCTTTATCTAATTTCATACTAAATGAGGTAGAAGAGAATATGCAATGAATGGATGACATTTTATCAACATTCAGTGGTCTGTTCTAACTCAAAAGTAAACAAAGGTGCAAGTTTAATTTTTTCATTATTGTAGCAAAAATTGAGAGGCCATATTGAAATTTTACAACACCATAATGAATGCAATTTTTCATTCTTTTCAATTGATGTAAGTTCGAGCATACAAGTTCAGAAGTATTAACCTAAAAGAAAAAAATGATTCAACTATTCTAGATTTTAGTAAAGTAAAAAGTTTGCTTCAATCATCAATGTATTATATTTACTGAAAAACTTTAGATTACTAACCTTCTAATTCACATGAAATCATTTGAGCTTTAAAAGCCACGTGACATGTGAATTTGCTTGTTTGAAATTGAGTTTCTTATTTTCTTATGCTTCTTAACTTTATTTATATAATCCCACCTCTGTGTAGTAGTACTCAGATTGACACATTTCCTTTTTATAATGTCAAGCATGACTAATATGTGGTTGTGTAGAGAATGAAATCTACCGACTTCCATGTTCGAGTCCTAATAAGTTCCTTGAATGAATTTTTCTAAAGTTGCTTTGTGGAGTTGTGTAAATCATGGATTATTTCACTTTGATGAATTTTTTTTATTAATAGAATTGACCTACCTAAAAAAATTCCTGTATCGACATCTGTAGCATAAAACATATGAAACTTTTTATTAAAAGTATCATATATGTATTTTGAATGCTTAAATAGTTAAAAGTAATCATCTTCCTAAATGTACACTTAAAAAATTCATATAAATCAATCTTACCAGATGATGAAATTGATATATATGATCGTCGGTGCATTTACATATTCTAAAGAAGTTCATAGCTTGCATTGTTGGTTAGGTGAATTTATCTTCTAAAGAGAAATTGAAGAGTGCCTAATGCAAATATACTTACAAACATGCAAATGATTATTCAATTCGATTAATTTGTTCAATCAAAATATATGTGAGTGTGTGCGCGGTGTGCAACATAGACTAACAAGTGTATTAGTTTCAAGCAATAGAATGTGTGAAGTTAAGGGTTGTCATGTCCCTAGGAAGTGTGTTTACAAATACCAAATACAGATGTTCTAATTATATTTAACTTATCAAAATTTGATGAGTGAATTAACAACTAAAATAAACTAATTAGCAAAGCAAATATAAAAACTTAGAAATGCACAAAATTGAAATCAAGGGGAGAAGGGGTCAAGATAATGGATCACCAATTTATTTCATTACGAGTTTCACAAATTATGGTTAGATGAATATTCAAATGTGCAATAATGAGATTTCTGGATGTAATCGGTATTCTCTCTCAAGATATACCAAATCTGTTATCAATAGGCCACCGTCAATGTCTTCATTTATGCATTTAACCAATTAATAGGGCATGAAATTCTCTGAATTCCACTAGCTTTTAACATTACGTCTATAACTATTGTATGCACTAATTCCTATATCTCCACATTCATTGATCCATGGCATGCATTACACGAGAACTTATTGTAACGCTACCTCGCGGTCTCAATTACAATACAAAGATCAATTCAAAGTTGGCCAAACTCTAGAAGGCATTAAAATTATAATGCATGCTCAACACAATTTAAACAACATCCAATCCACAAATAAAATATTAACTCGTAAATCCATGAAATGGCTTTCCAAGCCTTGACTAAAAGTAATTTAGCTCATCTTGAAATAAAGAAAGCACAACTTATTTCTCAACATCATGGGTTGTCAATATTTCTCCAAGTTAAATAAAATCAAAATAAAATCAAAGAAGAAAATAACAACCCAATCAAGGATTCTTCAATTCTTATTCGATTCCTCAAGCTCAATGCTAGAATCCTTTTCTTGGCTCCCATTTCAACTTTCTTATGCTCCAATGATAATGGATATCATGGATAATAGGTGGGTGATGGGTGGTAAGTGTGTGGGAGTGTGTGTGCGTGTGTATTAAATGGGTGTTGAGAGAATTGTGTGACAAAAAGTGTGTTTAGTATGTATTGGTGAATGAATAGAATGTAATGTCCGGGGTTAATGAGAGAATGGTCTAAGAACCAGACTTACCAAATTTAAACCTTATTACTCAATTACTATTACCTAGTATAATGCAAGTCATGGCTAATCAATTAATTGTCGACTCACTAATTATAAGCTAAAACTCAATTATGTAACACTAGACTCAAATGCACTTATAAAATGGGCGGTTTTGAGTTGATTACCTAAGTTGCAGAAAATAAAACTAGCTAAATTGAAAATCAATGAAAATCAAAGCAACAAACACAAGAGTGATTCAAATTTGGTTAACGTTTCATTCTCTACCACTGGACAATGGATTGTAATACAATGTCAATGTTATTTCCAAATTTTCATTGAAATTATCAATCATAGATAACAACAAGATATGTTATCCCGATCTTTCCTTTGTTGTTCCTTAGGTAGAATAAGCTCTTTACCTAATTCCCTACCCGTCAAACAACCTATGACAAGCTCTCTGGACTTAATTTATTGAATGCATTAAAACAAGAAAGATAGGTTGATCTAAACAATAGCCACATAAGCTTGGGTTATTTAACTTATGTTATATTTTTTATTGCAATTAACAAAAATATCCCATAATCATTAATTATAATTATATCCTTTGATTAGAAATTTAAGACAATTACAGATCTAAAACTTCTAACCTAGTTGTAATCCATTCTCAAGCCTCAATTGGTTGTACATCCAAACAAAGCAAGAAAACACACATTAAGACATTAAGCATGGAAAAACATAAACAACTTTAATAAAAAAATTGGGTAATAATATCAAACAACTAATTACAAAGATCCATGTCTAGGGCTTTGAAATCACCTTCAACCAAAAGGAAAATCTAGCCTAACATAATAAAAAATAACAAAAAAATTAAAACTAACAACATTGGGAACCAAGGGAATCCAAAAGATGAAGAAGAAATCTGAGATTGATGGTGAATTATACATGTCTTCTACTCCAAACCTCTTTTTTTTTTCATTCTCTTTAATGCACACAACCCTAAAATTATATCCAATAGTGAATAGGTGTGAATTGATTTCTATGGAGTGTGTAAGAAAAGTGTGGAATAATGTGCGAATGATGAGAGAATTGTGTGTATAAAAATATGTGTGGAGTGTGTCCGATATGGTAATTTTTTTGTATCTCTCATGGAATGTGTTGTATTATATATATCTAATGTGTATCTAACAATAAAGATGCCAAAAATTCCCTTTTCAGCACTTGTCAAAGCATCAAATTGAAGGAATCAAATATGTTACATAACGTGGTTGCATTGCAGTACAAGATTCTAGGGGGCACGACACCTGAAACGGCCTAAATTTGGCAAGTGGCGCTGTGGCGCAAGATATCAGGCTCAATTCTCATTCCGGCACTAGGGCGCTACTTCCAGGTGCTATGGCGCAAATCTTGCATCTTTTTTGACTTTATCGTGGCTTTTTTTGATCCCTTGACTCCCAAGTTCCTATCAAATTTGAGAACATCATTAAAATATGAAATTAACAAGAACAAGGTGAGGAAATTATAAATAAATCTATACAAAAACATGTAGAAATATGCATTTATCAAATTCTCTCATATTTAACCTTTGCTCGTCCTCGAGAAAACTTAAAATAAAATATAAGCAAAACCTAAACTATTCCACTTTCGTAGAAAGTCACAATTGCATTTAGCATATGCAAACAAGCCTTTAAGCCCTAGGTGGCCCATAGAGGACGAGTTATAGACTCGTAAGGGCTTCCAGTGGTGATGTCCACAAACTCATGTGACACCTAAGTTCTAACTATCAATCTTAGAGAGCGATAAAGAAATAAAGTAATATGGCAATAAAATCAAACAAGAATTAAATTGAACCCTTAGTCATTTAAAAGCAAATACATTTCCACAACAATCATATTCAAATATGTGTGAATAGTCAATGTCAATAGTGATGAACCATGCATGCTTCAAATAAGTGAATTCCTATAGAACCTCACAAACTATCACAAAGTCTCTAATGAAAGAGTCGAATATCATAGGCTCCTCTTTTGGTACAAATATCTACTACGCCAAAGGCACCACATGAAATTAGAAGATTTTCAATAAAGGTTGTAATGGGGCCAAGGGGTAGTGATGTGGGTAAAGAAAGAAAGGGATAGGATACAATATAAAGTTCTCAAAAGTTTGTGAAATTAGAGACATATAGAGCTCATCAACGAATGTTTATCATAATTCACAAGTCTTAGCACCTGGGCCTAATGTTTTTGTGTTGGAACATTTCTTCATCATTCTAAACAACTTTACATCTCCATCTTTAGTTGCTTTTTATTCAACACTTTGCAACTTTCTTTCTTCTTTTCTCTCTTTTTTTTAATGTATATCTTTTTTCAAATATTTTTCCTTCTTTCTTTGAACTTCTCCACACTTATATTCTATTCCAATCTAAATTTCTTTTGCGAACTCACTTTGTCAATAAAATATCTCTTAAGCTCTAATTAATTTTTAGAATAAAGGTAGGATAATAGTATATTCAGGCAAGGTAAAAAGATATAATTACCAAAGAAAAGGCTTATCAAAGAAATGCTCAAAGTGGCTCACTGTGGGGAATTGTCTGTTAGAAGATCACATGGGGAGCAAGTTCATTTGGCCTTGGTGCTAGAAAACCTAATGCCTTAATCATTTTCCAAATGATGCTCAATCAATCGTTTACCTCGACAAACCTTCGGAACAGATCTAACACTCAACCTCGATATGTCAAAACTAAAGTGATAATTAAAGTGAGGGTATAAGAATGACCTATTTTGACAGTTTGTCTCTATACCGAAGAACATAGCTATTTGTGCACAGAGAGTTGAGTATAATCATCACAAAAATATATCACCCTAAGAATAACATCAGATCCAAAACAACACCTACAACTATATCATTCATGCTCAATTCTTATAATAGAAGTTGGAAGAACACCTAGGACTAAAAAAAAAAAAAGACACAAAGAAAACAAACAAAGAAAATCTAAGTCGAAAAAAATCTAAAAGTCTTAAATCATTCCCCCCATACTTAATATTTATATTGTCCTCAATGTAAGCCTAGGCTTTTAGAATAAAGAACTACATGAAAAAGGGTCAGATAGGAAAAACACAAAATAAAGTAAAATAAAAAAATAAAGAAAATAAAATGGATGTAAAGAGAAGAGAACGAGAGTTAGAAAGATCAAATGTGTGATTGTGAACTCTCAAAGGCTTCTTTTTCATCTGTTGGGTTGCCTCCCAAAAAGCGCTTGGTTTAACATCCTCAGCGCGATATAGCCTCCTCTCTTACTCCTCAACATAGGCCTGCTCATAGGTGGGAATCTCCTCTACATTTTGTATTTGAAAGCTCTCATAATAAGGTTTTGAACCAATGGCAAGTCACCTTGAACGTCTTATCTGTCTTCAAGCTAGTATCTCAATTGCATCATGAGAAAAGACGTGAGTAACAATAAAAGGACCAACCCAAACTTACTCGAAAATAACTTAATGCTTGAATGAAATAAAAAAAAACTTTTAGACCAATGGTAAAAAAATTCCTAGAAATTATCTTATCATGGAAATTGTTAGTTTTGTCCTTGTAAATCCGTGAACTCTCACAGGCATCATTGCGAATTTCCTCAAGTTTTTGTAGTTGCAACTTCTTTTGTTCCCTCGCAACATCAATTTCTATGTTGCATTATTTTACAACCCACATGCCTTATGCTCTAGCTCCATTAGAAGGTGACAAGGCTTTCCAAAAACCAACTGATAAGGGGACATGCCAATGGGTGTCTTGTATGCCCATAATGCATCATCAAATCGAATGCTCCAATCTTTCCCATTCACTTTGACCGTCTTCTCAAGGATGGATTTTACTTCCCAATTAGACACCTCCGCTTGGTCACTAGTTTGTGGATGGTATGACGTGGAAACCTATTGTGTAATGTTATATTTCCAAAAAAGAGCTTCCACTAACCTATTGCAAAAATGGGTGCCCCTATCACCAATAATGGCCCTAGGCATTCCAAATCTTGCAAAGGTAAAAGACTTCACAAAACCTACAATAACTTCTGAATCATTATTTCGAGTGACTTTGGTTTCTACCCATTTTGAAACGTAATCAACAACAAGTATAATGTAAAAGTTACCAAAAGAAGAGGGAAAAGGTTCCAAGAAATCAATGCACCAAACCTAAAAAAACTCAACAATAAAGATAAGAGTTTGTGGCATTTGACTCCTAAGTCCCAAATTACTTGTCCTTTAACAGTAATCGCAAGACTTATAGTAGAGATAGAAATCCTTAATAGTGAAGGATAATAGAAACCACTTTCAAGCACTTTGATGGCACTCCTCTTGGGTCCAAAATGTCCACCACATGCAAGAAAATTACAAAATTTAAGAATGGGAATAAAATCACTTTCAGGTATGGACCTTCTTATCACTTGATCGGAGCAATGCTTACAGAGATATGGATCATCCTAAATATAGTACTTAACATCACTTTTGATCTTACCCTTTGTGCTTAGTCAACTCATTCGACAACCTCTTAGTAACTAGATAATTAATAATGTCAGCGTACCAAGGAGTTGCAACACTCGTTGTTAAACGTTGCTCATTTGGAAAGCTCTCATGCAACAAGTATGCATCTTCCTTATGTACCAAGTGGCTAAAGTGGTCTGCAATCAAGTTTTTGTTAGAGTAGTGCTTTGCGAGCCAATTGATCTAGTCGTCCTTATACTCTTGTGAATCAATCTTATTTGTATTAATATCATTAAAATAGTAATCTTCATCTTAAATTCCTCATAAGAATTACGTGAAGTTCTTAGATCACACATAACTATGGGGCGTGGTCGCACATATGATGACGATAGCGGAATATGCCTCTAAAGTTGTAGTTTTAAAACGTTGCAAGTTAAGGATCAATGAGATGGGACATTATTCACCCCGCTGAGACTTGTGCATATAATGCAAGCTCGAAAGAAGGATGCCTTATTCCATGTGCATTGGTGTGGTGACACTAGTGCATGTATGCAGGTGCTTGTTTGGAAACAAGTACACTGGATTACCCTACCTAAAAATTCCCAATTGGAAATATTTTATTGTCGAATGAGAATTTTATCATTATAATATTGCAAGAATTAATTATTGGACTTGAGACACCATGGTAACTTTGTGCATAACATGTTGCACTTTGATGTATTTCCTGATTGCATGACAATCACAAGGGTTTTACATCGGGTGTAACCTTTTGTTGAAGATTTTTTTGGTTTCATTTCTAGCTGTTTTGAGGAGTGTTATGGGAGAATGTTTTCTAAAAAGTGAGTTTGGAGAATGTGTACAAAATGAAAATGTGTTTGGAGGTTTTGTTAAGAAAAATGATATGGCATACTTTGGAACACATTTTCAACTGTAGATGCATTGTTAATATTATTTTGTTGTGGTTAATAAGAAATATTTTTAATTGTAAATGTATTGTCAATATTGTTTTACTGTAATTAGTGAGAGTATAGTATGATATATGATTATTATTATAATGAATGATTGATATTTTGAGGGAATAAAAATACTATTCCTAGAAAATATAAGTGACAAATACATTTTTATTTTTGGAGAAGAAAAATGATGTTTGAAAAATGAACCAAATATAACTAAATCACACAAAAGAAAAATTGCAAGAGAAAACAAATCAAAACTATAATGTTCGAACTGACAATAAAATAGTATAAATAAAATTTATGTAATTAAATGATTAACCCAAAGATTTGCCTTTTTCATGAAATGACTCTAGGAGTGATTAAATGTAAAAATAAAATAAAAAAATTCACTCAGTCAGATATCAGATGCAATTGCAAGAGAGCTATTATGATTGCAATGACAAAGATAAGTCAAATGATTATGATTAAAATAAATTTTGAATTTTGTGCATAAAATATATGAAATACAAAGGGATGAACATAGATTCTAGAATATCACCTTATAATTGGTAAAGATGATATAAATTCAGACGTGAGTAGCTTGAGAAAGAAAATGTTAAAGGAAACTAATATTCTCTCAATATTGATGTAATTATTTTCGTATATTTCAAGTATAGAAAAATTGTCTTTTTAGTCTCTTATTTCAGGGAGGTTTTGCTATTTAGTCTCATTGTTCAGAAAATATACATTTTTAGTTATGAATGCATTTTGATATATAGATTTTACTCTATTTTTCTCACAAAGTGGAATAAACAAAATTAATAATAGGACAACAAAATGTGTCTTTAAAAATATATGTTATTTCCACATTAATTTTGATGAATTTAAATAGACTGGATATTGTGAGGTGAATTTAAATTATTTGAACAGACATTTTTACAATAAAATTATTTTCATATTAAATCTAGTATGTCATATCTTTTTCTATTCTAATTCTATGTGACTCTTTTATAGGGGTGCTCATAATTCAATAAATTGATATAATCAAACTAAATTTGAAAATTCGGTATGTACCAAAGTCTAACAAAATAATTGGTATTTGATTTTTATTTTCATAAAAGTTCAACTTTCAATTTAATGTTTGTTTGTTTATTGCATTTTATCTAATAATAACAAATATCAAAATTAAATTTACACACTTTTTAAATAGTTTTTACATCTTACTATTTATTTATTTATTATTTTTATATTTGTTTTTTCTTATTTCTATCTTACCAAAATAAATATTAAATTCAAAACACAATTAAATTTTATTATTTATTTTGAACTATTTATGTTTTTATTAGATAAATTCATTTAACAAAATTATTGAATCAAAAAACAAAAAAAAAAATAATCAAAGCAAAACTTCGATCAGATTGAATCAAGTAGTATGAACACATAAATGAAGAAAAAAAAAAGGTAAAAGTATTTATAAATATAATTTTCACACATGTTTTGAATTAACCCTGTGAGTTTATATTGTACAAAAGTAGATCGATTTTGTGAAATTTTGATGGATATAGTGAATGCATAAACCGAGTCTTTATGATTTCTTATTTTTCATAGTTTTAAAATCCCAACAAATCAATCCAAAAAAATAAAAATAGAGTTTGCCTTGAACTCTTGGTGCTCTCTTTTTAAAATGATCCTAACCAATTAAACAAATAAACATTCTTTGTTCCAAAATTATATAATTATTAAATACATAACAATAATATTAAAAGAATATTTTAATAATTATTAAATTAATTAATTAACTAATAGTATAGAAGTATAGATAAGACAGCAATACACTAGTGCATAGAAACCATACTGCATATACGTCCTAGGCAGCATATGATCAGAAATAATCAACCAAAATTATTTGGCTTTGCATACAAAAAGTGAACAATTCTAAAACTTTAGATAGTAACATTTTGATACCATCAACAAGTATTTGAACATAACAAAGTTAAGACGAGCCAAAGGAATGCAAAAACTAGATTCACATTTAAATGCAGATAACCAGAAATGGGGAGTGAACGAGCACATATACATCTAGAACAAAAAACAAGAAACAAAAAGAGGAAGGTTTCGACAATATAAAGAAGTCAAGACATACAAGAAAAGGCCGAAAATAACATTGTATACAATTCACTCTATATTGAGCTCAAATGATTTGTTCAGAGATGAAATTCCCGAGGAATTGTAGGCAGCTTCTTGGTTTTTTAATGAATTGGACCATGAGCTCTCAAATTATCATTGTTACGAGTTACTGCTACTCTACATGAGACTAGCTTTAAAGTTGTTCTACATTGTGCATACACTTGGTATATCCTGTCAATTCTGTAATGCCCAATTCTCAATTCTCTCCTACATAGCCAATAATAAATATTTTACATGAATATGCATCTAATCAATGTGCATTATTGAATTATGGCTTACAAATAGCATGATTGCACGAACATGAATAATTGTTATTATATGCTTCATTTATGATTTAACATGCATTAGTACATGAAACATGAGATCAAACTTTCATTTCTTGATTTAACATATTCTTTAAGTACCCTTTTTGCAGTGAAAAGCTCGGTATCTCGGTTAAGGAAGATTGATGTGTTGAATGGCCATGAAATGAATTATTTGTATTGCTCCATACTAGTTATATGCTAAAGTGATTAATTGCCTAAATATTTACTTGAAATATGTTACATTGGCTAAGAACTAAAAGTATGCACAATGGTGCAATTTGATTGGTTGGTTGACTAGGTTTAAACCGCATTGCACTTGATTATAACACCAAAGCATCAATTTTTGTCATCTCCTTAGCCCATGAACGTGGCTTTTGGCATGAGAAGACACCAAGCATGATGCAACCAATCATCACCCTCCACTTAACTCTCTTTGAAAGGTCAAATAAATCATTTTCATCCATATTTCTTGTGGAAGCACCTCAAAAACGACCAACTCATATTCTCCTAAATTTCTCCCCTATTTCTACACTCTCATACTCACAAAAGTTGAATTCAATCCATAGGAATCCATAGAATACAAGCTAGAACAAGTTTCCATCATTTTTAAGCTTGAAAACCGTTGATTTTGAAGCTTAATTCCAACTTAATCAAGGTATATTCTTTTTCAATGTTTCTTATGATGAATTTGTAGTATATTGGATGGTTACATGTTTTAATATATTTTTGTATGATTGAAAACTTAAATAAGTTACACTTGAAGCCAAAACCAAATTAATTAAGCTAGTTTTTAGCAAAATTGATAGTCTTGTGAAATTGTTTAATTTACTTGTTTCTATTGATTTTGTAATGCTTATATTGTGTTTGAAGGAGCCTACAAATGATTGTGAACAATAGCAATTAGTTTGCTTAATTGAAGGTTAGAATCAATTTAAGTTAGAATCAAGTTTACGTCATTTTAATTCGGATTGTGTTCATATTTTAGGGGCTGCCCTAATAATTATGTTTGAATCATTAGTTATTTAATGGCTGCCCTAATGTTTAATGTCTTGAATTAGTAGTAAAATATGGAGTATGCATTATTTTTAAGGTTATGTAATTGATATGTAATTCTTTACAAAAGATTGAAAAATGTATATAAACTTTAACTAGAATAGACTAAATGATTTATAAAAAAGATATTAAATGGTACATGATTTGATTATGTTAGGCCTTTAACACATCTTATCTTCCAAAGAGATTGACCTTTTCACCTAGCACAAAGTGGACTTGAGGTAAGTTGAAGCTTTCATTTGGTGTATCACAAGAATCATATAATGTTTGGTCATGTTTTAATATGATTGTTGTTGTTTGTCAAATGATATAATGTTTGATGCATTTATGGTTTATGAAGCATGACACTATTAAGAATATAATGAAGTTTTTGAAAAGGAAGTATGATACTTGATTGATGGTCGGGTAGACAAGGGATGCAGGAGGGACCGACGGACCCAACAAATAATGGCAAATACTTGAGGTTGAAAAATCGGTATAGGAAAGCCACAATGAATGAGATAGAATACGGCTAATACCTGAGGTTGAAAGACCAAGTATGAAAACCCCGTATTAGTTCTCTTATTGGCCAATCATTATGAACAGGTTCCGAAAACTATAGTCTATCGCTATTAGTTAGGTACCACACTTCAAGGGCCCTAAAGAATGATTTATGAATGAAAGTTATTAAATAGAATATTGCATTTAATAATTTATGAGATGTGCATATATATTATTTGTTATTGCATCAGTTTCATCTTACTGAGCTTTTAGCTCATTAGATTCATATGATGCAGGTGGAAATGTACAGGTTTAGAGATTAACTGAGTCTCTAAAGCGGCCGGACAGAAATTTATTCATATGCCATGCTTCGACCTGTTTTGTAGTTTATTTTGAAAACTATGTTTTGTTTTTAAATAAGCCGCTCTGTTATAGTTTTGTAAACAGATGTACTCAGTTTTGATATATGTATATGGTGTGTTTAAAATGATTCAAGTTCTTTCTCTTATAGCTAAGAATGGGAACTTTTATTAAAAACCATAACTCTAGTAAAGATGAAAAATTAATATTTCTTGACTTAACTGTATCAGCTTGTTTAGGCTCTGCAGTTAGGTTAAGGGTGTTACACAATCACTTGTCAATTTTCCAGCAATCAGCTAAACCCTAAAAAGGAGACTGTGAAGACATTCCTCAGTTGCCGAATTGCAAAAGAGTTTTCCCTGTATTAGTTCTACAACTCATGATAACCAGTTTATAGAAAGGAAATTCACACGTCTCAACCAGCATCGTCACCAACAACTTGACTTGAAAAACTAGATGAGTTCAGCATGACTCCATTGAACACGCTGACACAAGAAATAGAAAATTGCAAAAAAAAAGTTCTCTGCTTGTGTATATATGAATATACACATACATAAAGGTCTCAGAAGTTAAAAGTGTTTCATTAGGCAAGTGAAGCTATTCAATACAGATGATGCAAAAAGAGACACGTAATCATCTAAATCTACATGAGACTCTGCCAAGAATCTTATGACCATGAATGACGATTGATAATCCCATGAAGTATGATCACTTCATCAATCAACAAGAAGTTTATCAATTTAAGCATCTGAGAACTCTAGATAGCAAAATCAAAAGTTTTGTTGTCAAACACACCACAATCAAATCTGTCAGTGATGATATATGGGCAGTAAATTGCTGGGATAAGCTAATGTGCATTTATGATTTACGTGTTGTGCCCTGTGTTATTAGCACTTCATTGAGACATGCAGATATATTTTTGACATCTAAAGTTTTCAATTCTGTTGAGCGCTATTGCTTTGGCAGCAAATGCCAATGAGGAATAAAAACTCAATTTTTCCTGTCTACATCCATCCGGATTTTGTCTTGAAGTATAAAAAAACAGTTGTGAGGTAGCATTCCTTCATCAATTGGGCAAGAATCAAAGGTACGCTCATGAGGTGGCAGGAAAGGTCATTTTTTTTTTGGAGCTTTATTGAGTCTACCTGAAGCCAATGAGTTTTTTTCTTGCAATGCGCCTCTTGTTTAGACAGATTCTTGTTTAAAAAATCAGCCCAATCAAACTGATTTCTATTGCATTGCCTTATAGTGGTTCTCCCTACCAAAGTGGGCTGTCTTCAACTACTAACAAGAGTATAGTAGCTGTCTTCTGGGGCTTAAGCCCAACCTGTGGCATGCCCGTTGTCAAGGGCACAAAAAGTATGATTGTTGAAGAGGTTAACTTAATCTTAATCCATAACAAAACCTATCTAGGTCTGACTTTAGTCAACAAGAAAAAATATGGAGCACCAAATTCCGCCATACAAACAATTGCTTACATAATAAGAGTACTAAGAGTTCATATATATAAATCAGGGTTTATAATCATAAAAGATTTTATATGAGACTCTATTTATTTATTTTCTTTGTAACTTATGGCTAAATAAGATGAATGACACAGGCTCTAAGAGTTTTGGTGTCTCCCCTGATCCCAAATTGAGTTCAGTGAATTATCTTCAGCAGTCCTAATTTTGAATTGAGCGCTTATTTCCACGACTACATCCCCCTAAAGAGATTTTCCAGTGCAGCTAAAAGGTGCAACTTGCAGATTGAACAGTCCTATTGCCCAAGTACAAAGATAAGATCTGAAACTTCGAATGCATCAAGGATATCAACTCATTGATAAGTACAAAAGACTAACCCAAAGGGAGCAAAATGAAAAGAAAAGTTGATAAGTACAAAAGACTAACCCAAAGGGAGCAAAATGAAAAGAAAAGGAAATAAGGGACAAGACAAATTCCTTCTATAGTCAATGTAACAACTCACTGTAAAAAAATTTAGGGCCATTGCAAAGGTATTTTGATTTTTCTCTTTTTTCAAATAGCATGGGAGCAGAACTAATTACAATGAGTAATTCCAAGAAATGGCACATGGAAAGAAAATCCAAGAAAAAGAGAGACTAAATTTATACTCAAGCATTCACAAGATTTTGGTTTACCAATGGCAGCAAAACAACAGACAATAGCTCAAATCAAGCAAAGCATTGCTACAAAAACCGCCAAATTCATAACAACTAAGTAAACAAACTCCATCATGTCAAGCATCAAGGCCAGAAACCAATGGCTAGCAATTTCAGCACAACTTTAATTTGGCCGCAATTCAATGAAAAAGCAGTGCAATATTTTTGGAACTCAGAATGACAATTTAAGCATGCCCTATTGACAACAAAGGGTAGATGAACTTTATCCGTCAAATCCAAGAATCAAAGGAGGAAAATAATGCACCTAAGTTAGACTGCAAGAATTCTCCTATATAATCTGCTCTACCCTTCAGAAACACTGCATTAGATTTTATCACAATTTCCCAATAAGGTTATCACAATATCCAAGCATTTCAAGGAGGAGAAACAATAACATTCACCTTTCTCCCATCAGAACTATGATCAACCATTTTTGTTCTATCAACTCCCAAGAAAAGCTTTGAACTTCTCAGCAATTTCTCAGCAATTACCACGTCAAACCCACAATGCAACCTGCTAAGACTACAATGCCAAGTTACTGATGTTATAAATCTCCAGAAACCGGCAGCAAAATAACTTCAAAATCCAAAAGAATTGTAGAATTTTACTTCAAATTCACACAACACTAAAATTCCCAATGGAGACAAATTAAAAATCCTCAAATTAACCCAACTCCAGACCCAAAACCCAAATCAAAGACTCAATTGTCAACGCACAACCGAGAGCAACCCGCCTTCTGCCGCCTCACTCTCATCCAAGAACAAATCCTCCGTATCCCTAAACGCAGCGTGAACACCAACCAAAACCACCCCAACAATCAACGCCACAAGAACATTCAATCCGACGTGAGTAAACACCAATGCCACCACACTAACCAAGCTCAAGACCAGCAAAACAACACAGTCATCAACGATTCTGCCGAAAAGGACAAGTGGGTCGTCGCGGCAGAAGTAGAGGGAGAGCCAGGCGATGAACGCGACCAAGAAAACAATCATGGAGATGGGGTGGTAGATGAGGCTGCAGAAGAGGATGGTGAGGGTGATGAGGGCGTAATTGACTCGGAAATGGTTGACGTTGTGGCGGATTCGGGACATGGCCTCAGCGTAGCTGAAGGGGAGGGAGAATGCGGAGATATCGAAGAACAGGCTCCATGGACGGGGGGCGGCGTAGAGGGATCGAGCGCGAGAGACTAGCGGCGGCTTTGCAACGGGGAGGGCGCCGTAAGTGGAGGCTGAGTTTAGGGGCATTGTTCTGTGGAAGGAAAGGAAAGAATAATTGCAGAATGGAATTGTAGGAGGGGTAGGCTAAGGCAGAGAAAGCGTTAACCCCTCGAGTGGTGGTTACTGATTAGAAGCAGGGCTGGCCTGAGCTGCTGTGGAGACTGGAGAGGAAGGAGGTTTGAGACTTGGGGAGATTTACAACGGACATGTGAAAATATATTCAATCAAACATTAATGTCTGTCCACCCTTGGCCTAATAATATATTGTAAATTTAAAAATTAATTAAAAATTTGTTGTAGATTGGAAAGATCGACAAAAATACGGAAAAGTGCAATCCAAAAACAGAAATTTTTATGGTTTATAATGTTACTAATTTACATTATATAAAAATATTCATATTAACAATTAATTAAATATTATGTCTTTGAAATTGTTATATAAAATTAAAATATTAAAAACAATTTATATTAAAAATATAATGAGTATACAGAATTATATAATAATGCTTAATAAATATTAATTATGAATAGTTATTATTATAATTTATGTTATTTAGTATATGACATTTACCTATAATTATATTGGTTATTTTTAATTGTGCAATAATTATAGATTATTCAATTTATAATAATGGTGGATTAAATAATAATACTTAATAAATAATTAATTATTTGTAACTAGTTAACAAATTAATTTATGTAGTTTATTATTATATTACTAATTTGTATATATTAATAATTATAAAATATGATAATTATGCATTTACTAATATAATAAGCTAATAATCGTAAAATATTGGTATAACAATTAAATAATTTAGTTTACGAATATATTCATATTTTATATAGTTATATCAAATAGGAACAACATCAATGTTTTGGTATATTTTGGTGATCAAATTATATAAGATGTTAATTCAGTAACATATGATCGTTCTACAATTGGAGTTATGAGAATGTCTCGTAGGATAAAGTATTCTAAATTACTATTGAAAGTGTATTAGATAACTGGCATTGACAATAAACAGTTCTTATTAAAATTATTTGGTAAGTACTGTTGCAACAGTATGTTACAGCTAATATCAATAACTGATGACGATGGTTTGGAGTTTTTCTTGGATCTGGGAAGAAAAAATCAATTTGTAGATATTTATGTTGAGGCAGAACAAAGGGTTCATAATACTGTGTTTAAGATACCGACAAGTAATGAGTATTATCAGTATACATTATTTTTAAGAAATGATAGTGTATTTAAAATACCTACAGTAACGCAAGGGATGACAAGTGTTGGCATCAATGACCTTAATACAGGTGCTTCAAGCTCCAGTTAAGAGCATTTTGAATGTATAGATACAGAGCCGTATAATACATATACTGATGAATTGCCTAAGCTACTTGTTGATAGTTTTGGTACTGAAGAACATGTTGATTTCGAACCTGATGAAATTGATGATGATGATGATGAGGTCGAAATTGATGATTTGGAAGAGATATATGAGCAACATGATGAGGGCAACTCGTCCCAGCATCAAGTGCCTGTTTATACCTCAATGCCGTCAACAATAAATGAATATGACTATAATCCAACCGTCCTGTTCTTCACCACATGTTATCCACAAATACTTGTGGATTCTATTGATATTTCAAATAGGGAAAAGTTTTACAACTCCAATATAGGAGAGCTTAAAAAGGGTATGGTATTCAAAGACAAAAAAAATCTGTAAGTTTCAGTTAAAGATTACTCCGTACGAGTTGTGAGACGTGAGTATCAGATCGTTGAGAGTACACCAAAATTATGAAAAGTAGAATGCAGATATAGTACATCGATCATGTGGTGTACTTGGGGGCTTTGAGCATCAATGAAAGTAAAGCTCGATTTATGGAAAATAATCAAGTGGGAAGGCCCCTATACTTGCCTTATGAATTCAGTATCTATGGATCATCGCAACTTGTGTAAAAACATAATCGCCAGGTTGCTTACAGGCATAGTTCAGTGTGACCCAGCCTATGAGATTAAGTATGTCCAATAAAATGTGAAAGATAAGTATCAGTATGAAATTTCATATCATAAGGCCTAACACAATTTGAAACGCGCAAGAAAAAATATTTATAGCACTTAGGAGAGCTTAGTTAGAAAATTGCCTAAGTATTTGGGAGCTCTGTAAAATTAGAATTCAGGCACAATTGTGGAATGGCATCACATTAACATTGAGTTTCCAAAAAAGAAAATATTAAAATATATATTATGGGCATTCAAGTCATGTATCGATGGGTTCCAAAATTATCGCAAAGTAATAAGTGGGGATGGAACACATCTTTACACAAAGTACATACACAAGATGTTTATTATTGTGGGGATGGATACGAATCAACAGGTTCTGCCTCTAGCTTTTGCAGTTGTTGATGAAGAAACATTTATATCTTGGATATGGATTCTTCATATATTGTCTGTGCATATTGTCCACGAGGTTGAAGGCGTCTGTCTTATTTCTGACCGACATAGTGTCCTACTTGGAGCTGTTCCATCATTTTTGTTTAAGGCATGTGTCCTCTAACTTCAACAAGTGGTTCAAGAGCATTGCATTAAGGGATTTGTGTTATACATTTGGTTCACAATTAACAATCAGACAATTTGATAAGGTCATGGAATAAATTAAGACTCTTAACGAGGATGTGCATGCATATTTGGAGAATACAGATAAATGTCAGTGAACTCTGGCTCATGATGGAGGATGGCGATGTGGCAAAATAATAACAAATAAGTCAAAATGTATTAATGGAATGTTAAAAGGTGCATAACGGCTCCCAATAACTGCTATTGTACAAATTACATTCTATTGTGCTGTTAAACATTTCTAGATTGACTATCGAAGGGTCGTCGAATGATGGAGAACAACCAATCATGGCCTAATAATATATTACAAAAGTATGAGAGTTGGCAGAACTAATTCATAGAGCATATAGTACACATGTTTGATTACATAGACCAGTCCGTGTTCGTCATAATACGTCGATTAGGATCATTTAAGAGTTTTACACGTTGTGAAACTGAGATCAATGGAGTGTTCATGTGGTAATTGGAGATAATTTGGAATACCTTGCTCGCATGCTATGCGTACTTGCCGGAGTTAATCTAGCAACATTCATGAAATGGTACTATAGCACTCATTCTTATGTAGATACTTACAAAGGGAAGTTTGAGCCTTTATTGGATGAAGATTATTGGGATGCTCCCCCTTTCGAGTTGTGGCACAATCCATCATTGCGGATTCAGAATCATTGTGGACAAAATACTACTACTCAAATTCCTAACAAGATGGATTGGCCTCAATTACGTGCTAGATGATGTTATTACAGTTAGATTAATATTTACCTTTGTGAAGGAGTAGTACTCCTTGTTTCTATGTAACACTCTTGTAATGATATTGTATTTAACTATTGTTAATGATATTATACAATTTCATGTTATATGTTAAAATTTGTATTTAACTGTTGTAAATAATATTGTACAATTTCATGTTATAGGTAAAAAATTATATTTAACTATTGTTAATAATATTGTACAGTTTTATGTTATATGTTAAAATTTATATTTAACTGATTTAACTGTTGTTAATGATATTGTACAATTTCATATTATATGTTAAAATTCATATTAAGTTGCCTTATGTTATATTTTTCATTGTTGTTAAAATTATTATTAATTAGTATTGTTATTCATTTGGTTACAAGATGGAAATAGTTTCTGCATATGGTTCACGAGATATGATAGTTTTATCCCGATAGGCTACTCACCATTCAGAGAGTATATTTGCTGGTGTGGTAGTAGGACACTTACAGTTAGGCACGTAGCCACACCATTTTGGAGACTTGATAATGGAGAGAGTGTATTGCATTCTTGTGTAGTTTATCTTTTATATGATATGGATTTTGTCTACCGATGTGGACACTTTGATATGGATTTTCATTTGATTACTATACTCGTCGAGAGATGGTGACCTGAGACCCATACATTTCATTTTTGCGTGGATAAGGTGACAGTCACATTGCAGGATATTGCAGTTATTTGGGGCTTACTAATAGATGGTCAGCCCATCATTGGATGTAATCCGAGGAGATCTATCGAGCAGTGGCATGATTATTGCCACTATTACTTGGGATTACACCCCATTTCACAACAGTTTAGAGGTGAGCGTATATTGTTGAGTGCCTTAAGAGGTTATCTTCAGGCTAACCTAGTGATAGATGACACTCCCCAAGATGACTTGGAGCGATATGCACATAGATGTGCATTGATTCTAGTGTGTAGCATTATGTATCTTGATTCATCAGGCAATGGAGTATCATTGCTATATCTATGGAGCAGATTAAGGATGTTGGTTATTTCAGTTGGGGCAGTGCAGTATTGACTTTCATGTATCGTGAGTTGTGTACTGCATTGAATAGAGATAAGAATGGTATTAGTGTGAGATGGTACTTCTACAGGTAAACTTTATATAACACTCTCGTATAACTGTCATAACTTTCTTATGTCATACCAGTATGTCTATCACGTACATTATTTTTAATATACATTGTAGATATGGGCATGGAGATGCATTACCATATTGGTGCCAAGATGATAATGAGCATGAGCTTTTACTTTCTCCGTATAGTGTAAGGTATTATTCAATAACAATAAATATTAAGTTCAAATAATATTTTGTGATTATTATTTATTAAATGTTTTAATATATATATAGTTGGATGCAGTATTATAGCTTCACACGTATGGCGAGTCATTTTGTCAGGATTATTAGAGATATACTAGATATGATGACTGATAGAGAGGTGAGCAGAATTTAAGGCATTTGTTTAAATTTAATTTTTATTTTCATATATGTACAAACAATTCAAATTGATGTAGTTTTTAATTGTAGGTTATATGGGAGCCATATGAAATGAGTTCACCAGATATTATAGTGTTGGGACACCATGTTGGGTACAAGGTGTAACATGCCATTGTGGAGATCTCATTGTCCATTGATCAACTACGCCATCGAGGAGTTCCATCACCTAGAGTGGGTCATGTGCTAGTTTGGCATGCTACAGTGCATTCCACTAGATATACCAGCGCATGAGGAGACTTCATATGATGTAGACCGCATGAGACACAATGGAAAGGATTGGACTTAATATCACCGGAGTATGTGTCATGGTGGGTAGATAGACATCAACTTATTATCATCAGCCCTCCATTACTGGGTTTGATAGTTCTGAGCCTTACTATATGCATTGGTATAATCGAATTACATGCCGTCTAATATCGCCATCCTATTTGCCTATGTAGGAGGGGTACCAGCCTTCACACATATCAGATTTGGAAGCTATGGTAAGACATTCATCAATAATAATTTTTATAATATATATGCATCATATTTATGATATTCTTTAATATTATTCTTTTTTTGCATATATTTTAGAGTATGGCAGTCGAGAGGATTAGACTCAGTGCTGATGGCGTGAACGAGGAAGATATAACTTCTCTTATGCAGTTGAGGAGTGAAGCTATACACGCCACTGATGATCTTAGATGCCTACTTCGTAGATAATAAGATACTGTAAATATGTCAATGCCACCATCACCCTCTACTTGACACATGCTATATTTACTAGCCACGTTTCTACATCTTACGTCATTCCTCATCCATTTATGCCTAGTATAGTAGATGAGGCGGGTCTATCCACCTCTACACATCATGTATCACAAGGTCTGAATAGCACCGCCGACTATTATATGCCTCAACAGGCACAATCGGATGACCCATTCACTCCGTATTGGGGCATGCCACCATTTATGATTTCGTTCTCTACACTACTCAGTTCAGATTCAGGCATGGTGCATACACCATTTGTTCAACAACATCTAGGACACGATTCTGGACGTGGAGAGTTTATTGTCTCGCCTATTGCATTTCCACATCTAGACAGCGGGTATCATAATCGTGAAAAGTCGAGCTCCACAACTTCATCAGGTCGGCCGAGTTTCAATTTAAACTATAATACATATGTTGATGATCAGATCCAAAATCAGTCATATGATACTGATACTGCTGCTATTGCTGAGGGTGGACGTTGAGGTAAACGATAGCGCCACTGACGTACTTGTGGCACTGATGACTATTTTTAGTATTTTTTTTATTCTTGTATTTTTCAAAACATCTATTATGTATATATTCAATACTTATCCAAAAAAAATTAACTGTGTGATTATGAAGCAATAACAGTATTGTTACTATTTTATTAAAATATTTAAATACATATTGTATAAATTTAAATATATATTATAGCTTAAGTAAAAAATATTTAAACAATATAAATTTATGTTATTTATTGTATAATATTATTATAGCTTAAGTAAATAATATTATTACAATAATATTATACAATCAAATGTGTTTGCTTAAATTTTTATCTTTGTTGATTATGTGTATAAATATAATTATATATTCTAAATATTGATATATATATTTTTATATAGATTTATATAAATATATATAATTACACATTCCATAATTTGAAAAAATTATGCAATTATTAATAGAAGCGCAACTGAAAGTTGTTGCGCTTTCAAATGCGCTTTCACGTAATTTTTTAAACCCCCAATTACATAGTAGAAAATTAATTAATTTTTAAATTTATTATAAATAATTAAATTAGTCTCCACCCTTGCTCTAATATTTTCTTTTGGCTAGTTTCTTTAATAATATTTTATATTTTATTTCTTCATCTCAAAAAAGTGGCCAAAATAAAATATTAGAGCAAGTGTTGACAGATAAGAATTATATAATACAGATAAGAATTTAAAATAAATAAATTTTATTACTATTATTATATTATTTTTAACGTAATAGTTGAGAGTTTTGGTATAATATTAATATTTAAATTAAAAAATAAAATATTATTTAAAAATATTTTAGAGCAATAAATTTGGGATACAAGGGGTGTTTTTTATCCAAAACTTTCTGTGCTATATTTTTTAACAAAAGAATTTACTAGCATTGGAGTGTTTGTTTTGCCTATGGTTTAGTTTTAATGAGATGAAAAATTAATCTTGTAATAATTCAATGGTCTTGAATATAAAAGATCCAACTAAATAATCAAACAAAAACTTCATGCCATACGTTTCGTCAGGAAATTCTTGACTTTTTTGGCAGGGAATTTGGTTAAAACTTCTTTTCAGTTGGCATAAAGTATGCTCTTTATTTAGGTAGTAATTTGTGGTTGCTAAAAATTGTTATGTTACTTTACTATATGGAATATTTTATTTAATAAATGAAAAGCCGAACAGTGAAATCTTAGAAATAAACTAAATCATATCTTTTTGTTTCTCTTTTATTTAGGGAGTAATGTGTGGTTGCTAAAAACTGTTATGTTACTTTAATCGATATGGAATATTTTATTTAGTAAATGAAAAGCCGAACAGTGAAATCTTAGAAATAAACAAAATTAGATAAGGATTCAGGCACTTTTGTTATTTCTTGTACTATTGGTTAGATCAGGTTTGAAAAATGCATTTTAAATTTGGAATCATCAATTAATATTATGTCATATTCTATTTATATTTTTCTAAATGTAGGATCTTTAAAAGAAATTGGTGTTATCATACAATTGATTGATAGATCTAATGCATATCCAATATGGGTTGTGGAAGATGTTCTTGTGCAGGTGAATAAATTAGTTTTCCTTGCTGATTTTTATATTTTTGAGATAAAAGATGACACATGTCTTAATCCTACATGCATTCTTTCGGAAAGACCATTCATGAAGACAATCGGAGCTAAGATTGATGTTCATGATGACACTCTTACTTTGGAGTTTGATGATGAGGTTATAAAATATAATATTTTTGAAGTCATTAGATATCCTGCTGACGTGAATGTTGTTTCTGTGTAGATCAAAATATATGTAAGAAATCACTTCAACTTTGCAAGTGATTATTGGGTTTGCATTAAATTCAAAATAAACATGTTTTCAAACTTATGCAATTTTTGCATTTTGGGCATAACTCCATATTCAAAAACCCTATGGACGTTAATCTTACTTTATTTGAATGCCAAGAGCTAGAATTATAACTTTGCTGTTAAAGGCTTAGCCTAATTCAACCTTGTTATAGTAGAAAATTCGTGTAAGTGTGTGTATTGGAAAGAATATATCTATGTTGACATATTTCCTTAAATTAAGCATGACTTTCTCCTTAATGGTTGGAATTACGTGATTCAAGTTGGAAAATGAAGCTAACAAACAAATATAGTTTTTATGTTGATCACTTTTTCAAAATCAGCTGATTGCATGGAGACAAATATATAACAATATTCGAATTTGAAAAGGACATGTGAATTTAGAGAATATTTGAAATTAATTTGGAGTACATTTAGAGTGAATTTGAAAATGCCAATTTAAGTACTCTTCTACTATAAATAGGGGCTCTTGGATGACATTAAAGATACATGTAAACCTTTAGAAGGGAAAATAAAGTTTTATTATTATCTTTCTTTAGGCTAAGTTTTTTTGTAGTAATAGAAATGTATTCTCTAATTTTTCTTCTATTTTTAGTCTTTTCTACTTTCATTATATCTTTCTAAATTTTATTTAGTTGGGGAGAAAGGGTGAACTACTTGATGGAGGAAGAGGAACGATTATAAAAATATATAATATTTAGGTGTGTTGTATTATTATTTTAATTTTTGATTGAAACCCTCTTTGTTTTGTGGTGATTCTTGATTTATGTATCACCAATGGCACAACAAATACTTAGGTTCATTTAACTTATTGTACGGTTCTACTCTACTGACTTTTAATGTGAAACTTTGATTTATTGTAGACAAAGGCGTGTATAAATACTTAATCCCATAAATAAGTGTTGGCCATTAAAACCTTCCTTGTTTTGTAGGGATTCTTAACTTATGTATCACTAATGTCACAACAAATACTTGGATTCATTGTATTATCGTACACTCCTACTCCACCGACTGCTAACGTAAAATCTTGATTTATTGTAGACAAAGGTGTGCATAAATACTTAATTCGATAAATAAGTATTGGTATAAAGAGATAATTTATAAACAGTAAGACAATATCATGATTATTTTAATGAATGAACTATTTGATAACATCTTCCTATTGGAACCTTTATTATGTATGGATTCTAATAGTGACATTTAAAAGAGGTAAAAATAATAAATAATCATTCATTTATTCAAAACTCAAGAGCGGATCCCTAATGCTCAATACTTTTAGTAATTTGATTTCTTAGTTATAGTATAAATCTTTTTTTATAAACTAAACCACATTTAGGCCATCTTTTAGAAAATATAAAATCGAAAACTTCAAACAACTTTCTTGTGGATCGACCTCGAACTCCTGAAAAATTTATTACTTGATATAATTTACACTTGGGCTTGTAACCTTAAAGTTGTAGCAAGTTTTTAGTTCTATTGCTGGCGAAGGTAAGATAAGTATTCAGGTTTGTAAATATTTTTTATTTATAAATATTATGTGTTTGTTTTCTTTATAGTTATATGTTCATATGGTATCATAGTCTTAATTCTCATCGTTTAGTTAGAAATAATTCTAAAATATTATTTGAAAATTTATTTGAGTCACCTCCACACTTTTCTACCATGACTGAAAATGAAAGTGTCCGGGATGAAAATGAGTATCAACAGGCACGTACCATATGTTATTACTTGTAACCTCCTTGAAATTCTTCTTCTTCTTGTTTCAATTCTTCTCTCAATGAAAATAACTTTTGATTCAACCCAGGTATGATCCCTTTACTTCTTAATTTTTATGGTTTAGACTTTGAAAGATCTTATTTGCTTCTAAAAGAATTTGATAAAGTATGTACCATATTTTAAGATCAAACTTGTACAAATAAGATCGTTAAGCTTAAATTATTTCTTTTTTCTTTAAAAAATAAAGCAAAAACTTGGCTTAACTCTTTAAAACTTAAGTCAACATTTGGCAAGAAATGCAAGATAAATTTTTAAAAAAGTTATTTCCAACTCATAAAACTAATGCTCTGAAAAGACAAATCCAAAACTTTTCTCAAAATTTTAATAAAGCTTTCTTTCAATGTTGGGAAAGATTTATTTATTGAATTCATGCCCACATCATGGTTTTAAAAAATGGTACTTAATTAGTTTCTTTTATGAAGGTTTAACTCATGAAATAAAATAATTTATTGAAACAATGTGTAATGGTGAGATTTTTGATAAAAAACCTGATGAAGCCCTATAATATCTAGACTATTTAACAGAAAACTCTCAATCAGGGAATAGTACTAATTTTTCAGAAGGTTCTATTAGATTTAATCTTGCTAATAATAATTAAGAAAAATATTAGCTTAGTTAAAAAGATGATCTAAATATTAGCATTGCTAGTTTAACAAAAAAAAAAGTTGAGACCCTGGAACTTAAAAAAGTAAAAGAAATCAAATTTGTGCAAGATGAATAAGTTTGTGGTATTTATGAACTTGTGGGACATTTTATTAATGAATGTCTAATCATTCCAGTACAAAAAAATTTCATGAACACATTCAAAAAGCCTTTTCATTCTCCATATTTTAAAACTTACAATTCACAGTGGATAAATCATCCCAATTTTAGTCGGCGAGATGAGAATCGTGCCCAATAGCTATATTCACAAAAGACACCAAACTTTTCTTCTTATCCAACTCCACATACAAAATCTCTTGAGAAAATTTTGCAAGAATTTATACATCCACAAGGAAACATCAATAATTAGACTTCACAAACCATCAATGAGATCAAAAATACATTTTCAACATTAACAACCTCTTTGCTTACTTATGAGAAAGATAAATTTCCTACTCAACCTCAACCTAATCCTTTCACTCAGTGTCATGTTTCTTCTTCAGGTGAAAATTCAATCAAGGAGACAAATTCAGTCATAACTCTTCAAAATAGAAAAGTTGTTGACAAGACTATTCATACTAAGAAGAATCCAAAGTTTAGTAACCTAAACCTTTCTCTCATACTTATGTAACACCTTCATCTTTTCCTAACAATGTAGCAAATTCTAAGAAAAATGAGTAAGAAAAGGAAGTCATTGAAACTTTTCAAAAAATGGAGGTAAACATCCCCCTTCTTGATACGACAAAGCAGGTACTTCGATATGATATGTTCCTCAAAGAGCTATGCACTAACAAATTGAAGTTGAGGAGGGATGAAAAAGTAAGTGTGGGGGAGAATATTTTGGCAGTTCTTCAAAAAAGTCTCCCTCCAAAGTGTAAGGATTTAGACACTTTTACCATCCATTGTACCATTGGTAAGACTAGATTTAAAAAATGCATGTTAGATTTGGGAGCATCAATTAATGTAATGCCATATTCTATTTATATTTCTCTAAATCTAAGACCTTTAAAAAAAACTGGTGTTATCATACAATTGGTTGATAGATCTAATGCACATCCAATAGGGGTTGTGGAAGATGTTCTTGTGCAGGTGAATGAATTAGTTTTCCATGCTGATTTTTATGTTTTTGAGATAGAGGATGACACATGCCCTATTCCTACATGTATTTTTTTGGAAAGACCATTTACGAAGACAACGAGAGATAAGATTGATGTTCATGATGACACTCTTACTATGAAATTTGATGGCGATGTTATAAAATACAATATTTTTAAAGCAATGAGATATCTTACTGACGTGAATGTTGTTTTTGCAGTTGACTTTATTTATCCAAAAGCACAACAAATGCTTGAGTTCACCGGAAAGGATGGAGTTTAGGTTACTTTACAAAAACATCTCCTTATGGAGGATTTAAAAAAAAAGAAGTTGGATGTGCAAATGTTGGGTGATGTGGACAATGATGTAACGGGGTTGTATTCATTGCCAAAAAAATCAAGATATGATATCTCTTATATTAAATTGCCAATATTTACTGAAAGGCTTTTACCTTCTATGGTGCAATGGCAAAAGAAAAAAATATTTGTTTCTTCTTGGTCTAAAGTTTAAAAATTTAAAGTAGTCTCAAACTTCAATTTTATAAAAATAATGCGTGTGATTAATTATAACTTCTAATACCTAATGTAAATACACTTGATAAGTGTTCTAATTTAGTAAAACAAACATTCTTTAAATATTTTGTTTTTTATAAAATAGAACACTTAATATTTATCCTTATATCAAGTTACAATAGTATGAATGTTATCGAATTTATGAATGGGCTCCCTACGTTATTTACTTCTTGTTAAAGTAAATAATTATGATTGTGCAACACCAAAACGTGATTCAATCAATTTTTTTTGGTAGAAATAAAACCCTAGTTGATCATATATCGATGTATCGCTGTGGTTTTAGAAAGTAACAATAAAAAAATAATAAAAAAAAACCTATGCACATATTTGCCAAATAAAACATTATGACAGTTAGAAATGAAGGGTGGAGTGTGAAGAGAGAAGCCCCGGAATCAAAGGGCTTCCCCTCTCATTGTTCTCGTTTATGTTCTTGAAAGCCACAACTGCTCCGGTGGTGTTGTTGCCTCCACACCATTCAAGGAAGTACCAAAAAACAGGAAAGCAAAGAGAAACCCATTTCCTTTTAAAACATACGTGCAAAAACACCCCCTCTTCCAAGCACCACCACCACCTCTATGGCGGTCTGAGGCGGTTCTCCACCCTCCTCCGCCACGGCCGCCACTTAACTTTCATCCAACAAAACATGAAACCTTAGTTTTCATTTCTGCAAGCTTTGCCATATATACATAAAATTCGCATTGTCATTTACAGATTAATCAATTCATCAAATAAATTTTCATAGGATATATTACATTGAGATGGGAGAGCCACAAAAGACAGTTGACTGTACAACAACCGAACCACCAGCATCGTCCTCTTCACCATCGCCTTCATGCATTGCTAATGAAAGTGAGGAGTTGCAACGTTTAGAGCATGCCCCACCATTTTGGAGGAACCTGATGACTAAGAAGAGATTGTCCAAGCAGCTGTCCATGTGCGAGGTCCCCCGCAACATAGCGTGGGAGAGGCGCCGTCGCCAGTTTCTCCACCAGGAGCGGAGGAAGAACGACAGTGCCCACGAGACGGATGATCTGACAGACGAGGACCTGAATGAGCTCAAGGGTTGCATAGAGTTGGGGTTTGGCTTCAATGAAGAGGATGGTCAACGACTATGCACTACTATTCCTGCCCTCGACCTTTATTTTGCGGTGAATCGAAAGTTGTCAACCAGCCCAATTTCCAGCCCCGCCAGCAGTGGCTCTGCACGATCGCTCGGCGGCTCCACCTCCATCTCTTCAACATTGAGTCCAGGAGCCCGGTCCTGCTCTTTTGGGAGCCCGGTGAGCGATTCTGATTCTTGGAAGATTTTCACCCCAGGTATCTCATTGGTTATTTGCCTGTTGATCAACATACTTCCACTATATATCCCTGAAATCCATGCATCCTTATTTAATTTGATAAAAAATTAGATGAAAATTGAAATTTGACATTTTTATATAGCTTTACAGTTTTATGTAGCTAAAATGTAATCAGGGTGTGCTTGTTTTTCTATGTATATTATGTATAATCATGGTGTGTTGTAGGGTTCCTAATTGTCTTTGTTAATGACGTAGGTTGTACCTCTTTGTCACCGTGATGAAACTTGAACTTGCAGAGGAAAAATGAGATGTACCCTTCGTTCATAAAACTTGTGGAACTTAAGAGTTTATGCCCTATTCAAAGTAATCAAAACATGAAACATCCATGTAATACCAGTGCCTAGCTAGCCATATTTATTTTGAATAGGATTTCTTGATAGACTAATTTATTGTCATGTAGGTAATTGACATTCTATACAAATAGTTAGTGCGCAATAGATAGAGGCTTTGCCCAAATGGGATGGGGAGATACATCTTTCATGCTCTTGTATTGCATGCTTATCCTGGGAGAACGAATAGTTAGCATGCTACAATCTTATACGCAGAGACTTCTTCCAAAAATCCCCTTGCCCTGAGAGAAAGGCATGAATACCTTCAAGGCATACACCTCAAGCTGATGCCGGTTGATGTTTTCATTTTTTGATTTCTCATTTTTTTGTTTTCAATTCTTATTTGTATTTATTCTATTATTACTGGGTAAACCTAATGCAAAATATAGAGAAATGCCACCCTATATACTTCATTCGCAATCAACTTTTCCACCTTGCAAGAATCATGAAATAATTGCTCAAGAGAGTATCTATGTTGACTAGCATTTTCCTAATTAATTCAATTTGTAGGCGATCATCCTCAACTAGTGAAGACAAAGTTGAGGCATTGGGCGCAAGCAGTGGCTTGTTCTGTGATGCAGTCCCCTTTAAGGAGTACTGAGATGGATTTAACAGAGAAAGAGAGTGAGATGGAGACAGATAGGGAGAGATAAAGAGATGAAAAAGAGACAGAGGGTTAACTGTACATGTTCTACCGCGCAGAATGGCATAGGCCGACAGCTTCCCAGATAAGCAACTCTGAAGGCAGGGAATGAAAAATTTGCTTTTCTAGGTTGAAGAGAGATTTTTTATTAATGGAGGACTGCATTTTGGACCATTAGATAGTTTATATTCTGTGTTTTCTTTTTTCTTTTCACATGCCACTTAAACTTATGATCTAACAACTTTTTGATGAATATGGGTTTTCATCTGTATAATAATCGATCAACCATGACGTCTATGTGCAGTGTATGCAACACGGACTTGTAAATGGACTAGTCACAAGTAATAAAATGTGCGAGAATATGGGTTATCGTGTCCCTAAGGAGCATGTATGCAAGTATCGAATATAAATGATCTAGCTATATTTAACCTTTCAATATTTTGGTGAGCGAATTAAAAGGTAAACTAATCAAATTAACTAACAAAATCAAAGCAAGAATTGCACGAAACTTAAATCACGAGGGGGGAGGTGTCAAGGCATTGGTCACCAAACTTGCTTCATTATAAATTTTTTCACTAAGTTCGGTTAGGAGGAGTGTTTGCATTGTGTAACAACGGGATTTCACTTGTACTTGATATTTTCTCTCAAGATATATCAATTCTACCAATAAAGGGTACCAACTATATCTCTATAACAGGTTCAATCAATTAACAATGCATTAGGCTCTACGAGCTCCACTAGCTTTCAACTTTATATCTATGACTATTGCATGTACCAAATTCTATATCACTATACTGATTAGTCCATGGTATGTATTAATGAGCACTTGTTGTAACACTATCTCTCGATCTCAAACATAACAACAAAGATCAATTTAAGTTGGCCAAACTTCAAAAAATATTAAACACATAATGCATGCTCAACTGTACAATTTAAACATCCAAATTGTCACATCTATAAATTTGGGTTCCCAAGCCTTGAATAAAAGATGTTTAGCTCATATTCAATCATCACACCATGCATTGTTCATCAACATTAAGAGTATTTCAATAAGTTAAATAAAAATTCGAAAGAAATAAGAGAAAAAAATTACAACCCAAGCTATAAAAGTTTACTCCCAAGCTTGAATGCTTCAAATTTTCACTTAATTCTTCAAGCCCAATGGGAAATCTCCTCCTCTTAAAGTCAATTTTCAAATTTTTTGAATGGATGTGTGTAAGTTTTTATGGAGTGTGAGAAAAGTATGGAAAAATGTATGTTAATTTGGGAGAATTATGTGTATTAAAATTATGTGTAAAGTGTCTGAATATGGATTATGATACATATGAGAGAGTGTATATTATATATAAATTGTGTATATATTGGAGTGTGATATATTGTGTGTATCTTATGTGTATATATCCAAAAATATTCCAAAAAGTGTGATTGATCGCCGCTTCTTACAACCTAAATCATAAGCATGTGACGTGGAGCCGTGGCACCAAACTCTATGGAATGTTTGGGTTGTTTTTTGTAATTAGCGCCATAGCATGAGGTTTCAGGGGATACAACACGAGATTTCTCATTTAGATAGCGTCATGGCATGAACTTCTGGAATCATGGTGAGAAACTACTAGAGCTTAGGGCTTGATTTTTGGTGGTGGTGCCATGGCATGAGATTTAAGGCATGTTTCATAATCGCTATCATTTGTGCGATCATGCTCCATAACTAAATTTGGTCTTAAATAAGTTATGAGTTAAGAGCTTTTTGAGATGAGACATCAAATAGTTCAGTAAGATTCACACATATGATGCATGCTCATGAGACGAGGATGTCATATTCCATTGGCATTAATATAGAGATGTAAGTGCATGTATGTGGGTGCTTGTTAGGAAATAAGTACACTGAACATGGCCCACAAGAAATTCTCAGTTGGAGACTTTGCCTGTCAAAATAAGAATTTATGTGTTGCGATAGTACACGACTAGTCCTCAAACTTGAGGCACGATAGTTGCCTTGTGTGCATCTTGTAACACTTTGATATATCTTCTGATTATTTAACAATCACAAAGAGGGTATGTTGGGTGATGCACTGATGTGCATGAAGGTTTGTCAGTGACCAACATAGAATTCGACACTTGTCTTTTTAAATAAGGGAATCGCTTGTGTTTTCATAGTTCATGATTCAAAGACTTTTACCAAGATAGGATGAATCGTGATTCATCAAGAATCATTGGAGCTTGAAATGGGATACAATTATTGAATCATTTAAGGTTTTGACTTATAATCCATGCTCTAGATTCAATCGGGAGATTAGTTGTTGAGAGGATCGTACATGTACGGTACTCGCAACTGAAATAGGTTTACTCACTATTTCACCTAAGATTAGTTTGCCATAATTACTTGCTAGGTATTTTCACGGATAGTGAGATTTTTGGAATTAAGGAGTTGATTTCAAGGGAATTAATTAATTGGAATAATTGTTATTCATAAGTTGCAAATATTGCAAACTCGCTACTAGCTTAGTAGTGAACTTAAGAGGGTCACACATCTTTATAGAAAATAACATTTCTAATTTTAGATTTTATCCAATGTTTGAAAATTAATTAATTAATACTAATTAATTAATTAATTAAAGGTTCTATTTTAATTTAATAGTTAAATTAAATTATTCAATTAAATAATTATGATTATTTAATTCGACCTAATTTGATTAAGAAATCCAATTAGAGTAAATTAAATTAATCAATTGGATTGATTAAATTGGGATTGAATCAATTGGATTGATTTGGGGATTTTTGAGTTCAAGTCCAAAATTAATGTGGATCACTTAAGAAGCCCACTAAAATATGAAGATAATAAATTAAATAAATGTAATTTATTTAATTAATATATTTATAGATAAATAAATATAGTGACCGATTTTATGGGATAAAATCGACCACTAAGATTTAATTTATATATAAATATAATTATAGTATATATATGATATATATCTATCTTGATATTATTTGAAGAGTTCAAATTAATATCAACAATGTATGTAGACAATTTTGATGATTAATGTAGTCTCAAATTAGTCCACATAGAATAGAAGAGAGAAAAGAGAAGAGTTCTTGGAAGATTTGGAATCATTCCAAGATAAGACTTTGAAGTAATTCAAAATTATCAAACTCTCTAAGAGTTGGAGATAATCAAATTTCCAGCCCTATAAAAGCTTATGGACGAAAATTACATAATTAATTCAGCAAATTTAAGCAAAAATTATTTTGTTTAATTCTTCTATTTTTCTCTCCAAGAAAAGAAAGAAAAAAAAAGCGTTTTCTTGTAATCTTGATTTTCTTATTCTTTAAAGAAAATCAGTTTCTTGTTATTCTCTTCATTTTTATATTTTTAAGAACAATAAAGATTAATTCTTTAAGTTCTTGAAAATATAATATGAAGAGAATAACAAGAAACTGATTTTCTTTAAAGAATAAGAAAATCAAGATTACAAGAAAACGCACCGAAGGATATTACTTTAGAGGCTTATGCAGATTATTTACATCATGTTGATGACAATCTATAGGTTTGATACTACATGTTGGCATCGATGTCAAATGAGCTGCAGAGGCAGAATGAGGATCAAGATACTCCTTGCAATTCCTCTTTCAGTGCCCTCGTTTGCCACAGTAATGACACTTGTCATTGGCTTGAGAAGAAACCTTTTTGACACCGCCCTTAGCTTTTAGCTTGTTGGGTTTAGAGGAATGCTTTCCTTTCCTTTCTCGGGCTTTTTAGCCTTTGATCTGGAAGAAGATCCAACAAGCAGAACCGACTTGTCCTTTTTCATGGTGGACTCAGCCGTCTTTAACATGTTCACAAGCTCAGCGAGACTAGTCTCCATGTCGTGCATGTTAAAGTTGACTACAAATGTGTTAAATGATGGAGGCAGAGACTGTAACTGAAGGTCCGTATAGAGTTCGTCCTCCATAACGACTCCGAGGGATGCCAACCTTTCAATGAGGGCTATCATCTTCAGTCCATGATCATGGACTGAAGATGATAGCCCTCATTGAAAGGTTGGCATCCCTCGGAGTCGTTATGATCATGGACTGAAGAGCCCTCAGTCATATGACATCTGAAAAGCCTTTAGAGATCTGATATCTCTCGTCTGTCGAGTTCTTTCACTATACACCTAAGAAAAATGATGAGGTTTTGGTATTGCAACCCTCACTTAAAAATGTTTTAAGTCTCAGAATTTCTTAGTAAATTCTATATCAAGCATAAATAGACAATATTGGGCTGGGCGTAATTGCCCAATCCTTCTCTCAAAAGTAGTTGGCATGTGAAATATTGCCACACTTATTTTGTTGGCCACGAGTCGTGGGATGTACTAAATCGAGGTAAGTTGTGCCACTACTAGCATAGGGATGCCTTTGGGGTGTTGGCCACGAGTTGTGGGACATACTCTAATTGCCTTATTTAAATGGATGTTTGATGGGTCATGCTTGATACTTAGTACCATATGGGCTCATAAAATTCGGGTATATGAAAAGTAATGAGGCAAAATAATTTGAGAGTTGCATGGGGATGCAATTGATAATGTGTTAGCTACCTTTTAGTTTTATTATATGAGCTCATAAAATTAGGGTTTATAATAAAGATAATTAGACCTCAAATCCAAAAGAAAATATGATTTCCAGAATATCCATCTGGAGGGTGATGGAATTCGAATAAAATAGTAGGAGATATTTAAAATCAAAACCTTTATTATAAATGAATATACTATTGAATGTTTTCTTGTTTTCTACATCACATTTTTTAAAATACTTGATATACAAATGGATAGAGAAGGTTATTATTTTTCAAAAAAGAATGAAAGGTGTTCCATTTCTCTTAGTTCTTCTTTTGTTCATGTTAAAAGGTTAGAAAACAATTCATATAACGTCCAACATAAAAAACTCCATCTTGTATATTCAAGTAACAAACGTAAATTTGATGATCATAGTTCCACATGCTTTGGCATGCTAGACTAGCTCATATCTGTAAGAAGAGAATGGAAAAGTTAACTAACTTGCTTGACCTTATAGACTTGCAAGAGATGCCAGTTGAATCTTGCCTTAAGGGAAAGATAACCACCAAGTCACCCTTTACTGGACAAATGGAGCGTGCTGCTAATTTTTTTGGATTTGATCCATACGGATGTATGCGGGCTACTAAGAGTTGATCCACTACTTTATTACCTTTACTGACTATTATTCTAGGCATGAGTATTTGTATCTTTTCAAATACAAATCTGAAACTTTTGAAAGGTTCAAAGACTTTAGGCATGAAGTGGAGAAACAAACCAAGCAAAGTATCAAGACTCTTCAATCTTATTGAGAGGCCAAGTACTTAGTTTCAGACTTTCTTGATTATTAAATAGAGAATGAGATTCTCATGCCGTAGACTCCACCTGCAACTCTACAATTAAATGGGGTTGTTGAGCATAGAAATTGGACTCTGTTGAACATAGTTCTATCTATGATGAGTTTCACTAGAATTTTCTCTTTTATTATGGGGCTACTCTAGAAACAAAGGCATTTTTGTTGAATAGAGTGCCTAGGAAGTCGGTGCCCAAAACCCTTCATACTATGGGGATGCCCTGCTTATGTGAACTAGCTAGTAGAAAATAAGTTGGATGCTAGATCCACTTTTTGTAAATTTGTGGGGTATCCAAAGAAATCCGTTGGATACTATTTTCATGACCTCTTGGAACAAAAGGTGTTTATTTTAAGGAGTGTGACCTTTTGAGAAGGAATTGTTGTTGGATTGAAAAGGCGATATCATAGAACTAGAAGAAATTTAAGAATCACAAAACATCGCATAAGAGGATAGTGATCAAACTGCCATCATCTAACATTTCTATCATGCAGCCTCTTAGGAGATCCAAAAGGATCTCAAGGCCACCTTAGAGGTATGGGCTTTTGTTGGAGACCAACAAGGATGAGCATTCTCTAGATTGTGATATAAGGAATTATGGAGAAATGATGTCTGATAATGAATTAGGAAGATGGTTGGAGGCCATGCAATCTGAGATGGACTCCATGTGCTCCAACAAAGAAGGGACTTTGGTGGACACACCTCAGGGACCCTTTGGCTGCAAATGGGTCTACAAATGGAAGTTTAGAGTATATGGAGACGTAGTGACCTATAAGGCACGACGAGTGGCTAAAGGATATACTTAAAGGCAAGGTATTAACTATGAGAAAACCTTTTCACCAGTGGTAATTCTAAAGTCTATTAGGACTTTACATGCTATATCTGCAAATTATGACTACGAGATATGAAAAAAGGATGTGAAGATTGTCTTTCTCAATGAGCATAGTGAGGAATAAATTTACATGCGGTAACTAGAGGGCTTCACATCTAAACAAAGTGAGTAAAAAGTTGGCAAGCTCTAGAGATCCATTTATGGATTCATACAAGCTTCCCAAAGTTGGGACCTCTGATTTAACGAGGCAATCAAATCGTTTGATTTCCTTAAAAATCTAGATAAACCCTGTGTGTATAAGAAAGTTGGTGGGAGCACGGTGACATTTATGGTGTTTTACATTGATGGCATCCTGTGTTAGAGTAGTGCCCCGGCACGCCAATTAGATTGGTCATTAGTTACTCTTGTAATAGACTTTCTCAATTGTAATACATTTATTAAAGGCATTTTCTTTATCTTATGGATCGCATTTATTTATTACACATTAGATGAAGTCATCAATTATAGCTATGGGGCATGGTCGCGCATATGATGGCAATCATGGAACATACCTCTATGGCTTTGATCTTAAACTATGTTTCGAGTCAAGGGCTTTTGAGAAGGGACGTCGAATAGACCAATAAGACTCATGCATACGATGCATGATCGTAAGATGAGGATGTCCTATTCCATAGACATCAGTGTAGAGACGTAAATGCATGTATGCAGGTGCTTGTTAGAAAACAAGTACACTGAACTGACCTGCTTGAAATTCTTAGTTGGAAATCCCAAATGTCGAATTAAGAATTTCTATGTTATGATAGTGTATGACTAGTCCTTTGACTTGAGGCACCATGGTAACCTTATACGTGTAATACCTTACTTAGATGTATCCTATGATTGCCTGACAATCATAAAGGGTTATGCTGGTATTGTATTTATGCGTATGAAGGTTAATGAGTGGCCAGTAAAAGATCCATTACTTGTCAGGTAGAACAAGTGAATCTCCTATATTTTCATAGTTCGTGACTCGAAATACCTTGGCCAAGGCATCGTGAATATCAAAAAAGGGTTTCTGATGATTAATTAAGAGTCACTGCAACTTGAAATGAAATCATAGATATTGAGTCGATTAGGGTTTCGACTATTATCCATGCTCTAGACTCAATTGGGGGATTAGTTGATGAAAGGACCTTACGTGCATAGTACTCGTAATTGGAATAGGATTACTTGCTATTTCACTTAAGACTAGTTTTTTGTGATTACTCGTTAGGTGTTTTCACGAATAGTGAGGTTTTAGGAATTAAGGAGTTAATTCCTAATAGATTAATTAATTGGATCAATTAATTTGAATAATTATTATTAATAAGTTAAAAATATTGCAAGCCCACTACTAGCTTAGAAGTGAACCTAAAGGGTCAGACACAATTTGGAATGAAATATCTCCAGTCTATAAATTATCCAAGGGGTTGGATATAATTAATTAATTGGATTAATTAATTAAAAGATTAAATTAATTCAAATAGTTGAATTAATTATTCAATTAAATAGTAGGATTATTTAATTGGACCTAATGAGATTAGGAATCTAATTGGAGTGAATAAATTAATTGATTGGATCAATTAATTATACTTGGACTAATTTGATTAATTGAATTAATTAAATGGACTTGGAGAATCTAAGCCCAAGTTTAATTAGGCTTGTTTGAAGCCCACTTGAAATAAGAGAAATTAAATAAGTGAATAAGATTATTTATTTAAATAATATATGATATTATACATATGAATTTATGGGATAAATTCATAGCTTGGAAGACAAGACAAAAGGAGCAAATGTTGCCCTAATTTTGCAAGCAAAATTTGCCCATAATGAAAAAAAAGGAAAGATTTTATTTGTGCATGTGTTTTATTTTGTAGCCATAGAAAGAATTAGAAGAAAAATTATTTTCTTCATTTTGTCTTCCCTTCTCTTATCTTGTATTGCTCAAGTGGATATTTTAATTTGTTTTTCTTTTACAAGTTAAATTAAGAGCAATTGAATAAACTTTAATCTTTAATTCACAAGTTGGATTGAAAGGTTATAAGTTTACTCCACACTAGGCTAAAAAAGAAAATAGTAGAAACTAGCAATTTATTATTTCGGTGTTCTTGTCCAAGGTGTGGACTTTTTTTGGAGGGAGGGCGCGTAGACCCCTTTAACGTGTATTTGCAACCATTCGGCAATTGATTGCCCCATTTCTTGCATTATTAACGAAGAATTGAAGAAGGTATCAATATTCATACTATTTAATTAAATACTATTTATATATTGCCGATCGTTAAATTACTTTTGGTTACCCGAGGTAGTGCATTAATTATTAATGCATGTTTTATTTAAATTTTTTTAATTTTCGATGCGCTTACCTCGTGGTCATAGCAATCCCAACATCCTGCTCATTGGGAATGATGTAGGGATGTTGCAGTTAATAAAGGCTATTTTGTCTACTTAGTTCTCCATGAAGGATTTGGAGAAGTATCCTATATCTTGGATATAAAGATCTAAAGAGATAGATCTGAGAGCATGATTGGGCAATCCCAACCTATCTATATAACAAGATACAGAAGAGGTTTAACATGCAAGAATCCAAGAGAGAATTCTTGCCCAGGAGTAATGGGATTTCTCTTTCAAGGTCTATATCTCCAAAGACCCTAGAGGAAAGAGAAACAATGACTCACATACCCTATGCATCCACCATTATAAGCATTATATATTCTATGCAATATTCATAACCTGATGTCACATATTCTCGGAGTGTTATAAGCAGATATCAGTCCAATCTACGCGAGAAACACTGAAAAACCATAAAGATGATCCTCAAGTACTTGCGAAGGACTAAGGATGTTTCTTAGTTAATGGTAGTGGAGACTTGAAGCTAGAAGGCTTTAATGATTCTAGCTTTCATTTCGATGTAGATAATTCAAATTATGCCAGTATTTGTATTTCCTCTAAATGGTAGGGCGATCAATTAGAAGAGTTCCACGCAGGAGACAATTGTGGGGATTCCACCATCGAGACTGAATACATCGATGCATGTGATGTGACAAAAGAAGGTGTTTGGATGAGAAATTTTATCTAAAGGTTGGGCATAAATCTTTTCATTGTTGATCCAGTTATGGTCTATTTTGATAACAATGAGGCTATTGTGCAAGTAAAGGAGCCAAGATCTCATCAAAGATCTAAGCATATAATGAGGTGATACTATTTGATCTGTGAGATCATGCTAGAGGCGATGTTAGAGTGGAGCGAGTATCCCAGGAGAAAACATAGTAGATCCACTAACAAAGCCTTTAGCTCAAAAAGTATTTAAAGGACATCATGAGAGAGATGGGTCTTAGATATACGGGCAATTAACTCTAGGGCAAGTAGTACCTGTGAGCTATTTAGTGGTGAGCTTTTGTACACTTATAATAGACATTCTTATTCATAATGTTTGTTATTTATCTTTAATTGTTCTAATAATGAGATAAAGTCCCTAAATCAAACTTAGCTACTGGACATGGTCGCTCATATGATAACGATGTTGGAACATGCCTTAGTGGTTTTGATCTTAAATATATTTCGAGTCGAGTGTTTATTAAGATAAGACATATAAGCTCGTAAGACTCACACACATGATGCATGCTCGAAATGATGATGTCTATTTCCATAGACATTAGTGTAGAGACATAGTGCATGTGTGTGGGTGCTTGAACAAGTACACTGAATGACCTATTGGGATTCTCAATTGGAAACATTGTTTGTTGAATGGAAAAATTTCCGATTATGATAGTGCATTAATTAGTCTTCAAACTTGAAGCACTATAGTAGCCTTGTGCATGACATCTTATGCTTTGATGCGTTTCTCGATTGCATGACAATCATAAGGGGTTTATATTGGGTGTATGATCTTTGTGTATGGAGGTTAATGAGTGGCTAACATAGGATCAATCACCTACTTGGTATAATAGGTGAATTAAGGACTATGTTTTCATAGTCCTTGATCCCGAAAACCTTGGCCCAAGCAAGATGAATATTAAATATGAGGTTTTCCAATGATTCATCAAAGGATGAATGTGACTTGAAGTGGAATTATAGTTATTAAGTCAACATAGGGTTTCGATTAATAATCTATGTCCTACACTTAATCGAGAGATTAGTTGATGGAATGACCATATTTTTTATTGTACTCGTAAATGAAATAGGTTTGCTTGCTATTCACATAAAGACTTCAGCTAGTTATGTGTTCAATGGGGTGTAATGGGAGATGTCTGAAGAAGGGTGTCATCACTCAACCTTTTTCCTATTTATCTTCTCTTCCTCCTTATGTTCTGTAACACCCCCATTACTACACAACTAGATATATAGTATAATTTGACATGATAGAACCTGTGTGCATGCATGAAATATTTTTTTTATAACACTTAAAAAAGATAAATCACTTTTTACATGCACAACCCTGTATAAAATACTTTCTCACACGTCATGTATATAGCAGGATCAGTATTTATATAAAAAGCACAACACCCACAATGACCCAATATTTACATACTTATTTACAGTAAAGTTTTAAAAGCGAAATATAGTACAAGTCTAAAAATATAATACAACAAACTCAAAATATAACAACCCAACAAAACAGCCCAACAGGTCGTCATCCATGTACAGACTCTCTCAGACAGCTGCAGGAGCTCCAACCGCCACCAGCCAATAAAAGATGCTTCAAGCGTCATCGTACTCACCTACAATGCATAAACTATATGAGCTAACGCTCAACAAGTAATGATTATGCATGTCAAAGAATAATCCACAATATCAAGTCATGCATCTCAAAATGTTATGCCCACAATGCAATTTTATGCATCAAAATATTTCTCTCAAAATCATTTCTTTCTTGGGCCCTGACCAACGCTACTATCCCATGCACCGGAAAAGAGCTCTGTACACCGCCATAATCCAATGGCCAATAATCATATAAGCATGCAAATCCATGCATACTCATATGCATGAAAATCCATGCACGCGAACCTGCAAATCCATGCATAAAACCATGCAAATCCATGCATGCTTCGGTGCACTAGTAGTGGTCAGCAAAATATTTTCCTTTCTCAGAATTATGCCGTGCAATGCAAGATTTATCACAATGCTCGTATATGATGCATGCACGTGCCAATGCCCATGTATATATGCTCAATGGACATGAATGATAGTAATGTGTGTCCTCTGCTTCGCACATATGATCTATGGTATTACATATAAATCACACATTTACTATATCGATGCATTGTAGTTGCAAATGAATCTTTACTTACCTTTCACTTGGTTGGTGGCTTACTCTAGATTTGTTTATTGTTACCCTCCAATCTTAGATGTAAAATAGCCTGTAATATTACCAACATCAAGCACCATTCCCAATTTGGCAAGTTGAAAGCATAGAATATCATACTAAGACCTTAAACGCCAAGCTATCTAGGTTTTACAAACTAGAACCCAATCTAGTCCCTCCAATACCTTAATTTCTCATCTTAGATACATGTAAACATCGTATAATTGAAGTATTATAACTCTAATATCATGTACCTAATTTTTAACACTCAATAGCAACATGTCTAGGTTGAAATATACTAAGTTATGAAATGGGACAGATTCACATTTTCATATTTACTTGCTGTCCAATTTAGTTGCATGATAATTTTGGCATCCCTAAACATATACAATCACTCCCAAATTTTTATCACACTTAGATAAAATGTATATAAATGTAACCATATCATATAATTGATAAAAATCATGGATATATCTTCCTAAGTTCAGCTCTCTTCACAACATACTGAAACAGATTGTTTTCCTACCGTGACAGTTTTGCACACTTCATGACATTAATGGTTTTGGCACCCTTACGTATATTCAATCTCTCCCAACTTTTTACCACACTTATATAACATATACACAGAGACAACCAGGTTATATTCTTGCCAAAATTAATGGATTTAGCTCCCCTAATTCAGTTTCCTTCACAGCACACCAAAACAGATTTTGCTACTTTGGCAGTTTGGTGTTTCTCCAATATCATTCTCTATTTCAATTTCTAACCGATCAAAATTCATTCCAATACTCTTAACTCATATATAAACATGTATATGATGATAATTATAGGTTTTATTCAACATACCATACACTTTTGAAGCCTAAAACACAAGAATACAGCAAGGTGACAGTTTCTAGCACAAATGTTTTCTATCAAATATTTCCAACCACAAACCCTTTCTTTATGCATCAAAGCCTATCTAATAACATTCTAACACATTTATAAATAATACTAAAAGCTTAATAAGCCAATAAACCACAAAATAAATCTGAAAGTCATGCCAAACCCGTAGGTTAAGCTCACCTTGCACAGTTTTCTACTTGAACTTGATTATTTCTCCGTTCCTTTGCTTGTTTTGCCTCCTTTTTCGGTTGGAATCACTTAGGACCTATTTAGAGATATTTTTCCATGTATTTAGAAGCTGAAATGGTTCAGAATAAGGTTCAAGTCGTGGCTGTTAGCTTAAGAGTGAAGAATAAGTTGAGGTGCTAGCTTGATAAGTCTAAGCATGAGGTGGCATAAGCTTGAGGTGGCATGTAATGGTATAATCTGATTTTCTCCCTTATCTTGAAGCCCTAATCTTGTGTGTCTCACATATTCCTATTTGATTGCAACCTATCTTCATCACCATTCATTCCCATAGCTAATTCCTATATTCGTTCATTAGGTTCTTTACCCGAAAATCATCGATTCTTGCCCGATTGATAAGTTTGTGCACTGATAGTGTTACAAACCTATGAACCTAGTTATATAACATTTAAATTATAATATTGTATGTCTAGTTGTCCCAAGTGTATGATTTAAATATACATATAATATTAAAATTCATGATCGAACCGACTTACTTTCTATAAACTTTTCGGTGACACCTTTCGAACTCCTAAGGTTACCACGTGTAACCTAGCACTATTCACTATATTGATACCTCAATTTCTTCTTATCTCAATATAAAATCAACCCCTTAGGTTAGGGGATTCGATAATCAATACCGTGCGAGAGCTTCAAAATTAAGTTTAATGATTAAAAACACCGTATAAAATAAAATAAATTATATGACGTCATATCAATGCAAATAGCACGTAATTAACATGTAATGAATGAATCATATTTAGCCATGTGAGTAGTAAGTGGCTCGGGTATCACATCCTCCCCTCGTTATAAAAATTTTGTCCTCGAAATTTCACTTAACGAAAAAGTTCAGGATACTTAGTTCTCATTTCGTCCTCCCTTTCCCAAGTGGCCTCTTCTACCAATTGGTTTCTCCATAACACTTTAACCAATGAAATCTATTTATTTTTTAACTTCTTCACTTCTCGTAACAAAATCTGTACAAGCTTTTCTTCGTAGCTCAAATCTGCCTTTAATCCCACTAGTTCATTCTTCAGAATGTTAGAGGGATTACCAATATATTTCCTCAGGATAGACACATGAAATACATTGTGTATTTGGGACATAGATGTTGGCAGATCCAGTTTGTAAGAAACATCACAATTCTTTCAATCACCGAGAACGGGCCAATGTATGTAGGACTCAATTTTCCTTTCTTCCCAAACCTCATGATGCCCTTCATTGGTGCTACTTTCAAAAACACATGATCTTCTATCGCAAACTCCAACGCCCTTCTTCTTTGATCTGCAAAACTTTTCTGTCGATTTTGGGTAGTTTGCATTCTTTGTCGAATTTGTAACACGACTTCTGTCATCTCTCGAATCATATCTGGACCTAAAAGTTTCTTCTCACCAACTTCATCCCAGTGTATCGGAGACCTACACTTTTTGCCATACAATGCTTCATAGGGAGCCATTCCAATACTAGTTTGATAGCTGTTGTTGTATGCAAACTCCACCAAAGGTAGGAATTTAATCCACTGACCTTGGAAGTCTAATACACAGGCTCTGAGCATATCCTCCAATGTTTGTATTGTTCGTTCAGATTGCCCATCCATCTGAGGATGATATGCTGTACTGAATGATAATTGTGTTCCCAAAGCTTTGTGTAAACTTCTCCAAAAAGCAGACAAAAATCTTGAATCTCTATCAGAAACTATAGACAATGGCGCTTCATGAAGTCTGATAATCTCCTGAACTTATAATTGGGCATATCGATCCATGGAATAGGTAGAACATATGGGAAGGAAATGAGCAGACTTGGTCAATATATCGATGATAACCCAAATAGCATCATGACCCTTAGTAGTCTTTGGCAAACCAGTTATGAAATCCATGGTGATCCTTTCCCATTTCCATTCTAGAATAAGTAGAGGTTGCAAGGTCCCTACGGGTCTTTGATGTTCAGCCTTTATCTGCTGACATGTTAGACATTGCTCCACATGCTGGGCGATGTCCTTTTTCATACCCGGCCACCAATAATGCATTTTCAAGTCTCTATACATCTTACTAGTCCCTGGATGTACTGAATAAGGGGTTGAATGTGCCTTTTTTAAAATATCTACCCGAATGTTATCAATATTTGGCACACAAAACCACCCTCCAAATTGTAAAATATCATTATGAGTCATCTTAAATTCAGGAGACTTCCCTGCAGCAACATATTTTCTCATATTGATGAGATATTCATCATCTTGCTGTCCCTGTTTGATCCTATCAAGTAGCGTAGGCTGAAGCATCAGGGCTGCCAACTTTGCCTCTATTACTCCTGTCTGTAAAATCTCTACATTCATTTTCTGCAAATCATTCAGTTCTGGTTTCTAAATTAAAGCCATAGCTATTGTACTTTATGTGGATTTTCGGCTCAATGCATCGGCTACAACGTTAGCTTTACCTGGGTGGTAATTGATCACACAATCATAATGTTTAACCAGTTCCAGCTATCTCCGTTGCTGCATATTCAACTCTTTCTATGTGAAGAAGTATTTGAGGCTCTTGTGATCAGTATAGATCTCCCACCGTTCACCATATAAATAGTGCCTCCATATTTTAAGTGCAAATACTATAGCAACAAGTTCCAAGTCATGCGTGGGGTAATTCTTTTCGTACTCTTTAAGTTGCCTGGACGCATATGCAATTACTTTACCATTCTACATCAGTACACATCCTAATCCATTCTTCGACGCGTCACTGTAAATTATGAATCCTCCAGTACCTGATGGAATTGAGAGAATAGGTGCTGAAGTCAACCTCTTTTTCAGCTCTTGGAAACTTCGCTCACACATATCCGTCCATCTAAACGTCACCCATTTTCTGGTTAATTATGTCAATGGCATAGCAATCTTGGAGAACCCCTCCACAAATCTTTGGTAATATCCAGCTAAACCCAGAAAACTACGCACCTCCGAAGGATTAGTAGGATGCATCCAGTTGTTGATAGCTTCAACTTTACTTAGATCTACTGATATTCCTGCTCCTGATATAACATGTCCCAAGAATACCACACGATCTAACCAGAACTCCCATTTCTTGAATTTGGCGTATAACTGCTTCATTTTTAGGACCTCTAGTACTTGTGTTAAATGTGCGGCATGCTCTTCTTTAGTTTTAGAGTAAACTAGAATGTCATCGATGAACACAATAACAAATTTATCCAGAAACTCCTTGAACACTCTATTCATCAGATCCATAAACGCTGCTGGAGCGTTAGTCAATCCGAACGGCATCACCAAAAATTGATAGTGCCTATATCTTGTACTAAATGCCGTCTTGGGGATATCCTCTTCCTTTATTTGATGGTACCCAGAGCGTAAGTCAATCTTTGAAAATATTGCGGCACCCTGAAGCTGGTCAAATAAATCATCGATTTGGGTAATGGATATTTATTCTTAATCATGACCCTATTCAACTCTCGATAATCGATGCACAGTCTCATGGTACCATCATTCTTACGTACAAATAGAACCGGTGCTCCCCAAGATGAAAAGCTCGATCTGATGAATCCCTTGTCCAACAAGTCCTGTAATTGTACTTTCAATTCTTTCAACTCCAAGGGAGCCATTCTATAGGGATTTTTAGAAATTAGAGACGTTCCTGGTTGTATGTCAATAACAAACTTTATTTTATGATCTGGTGGCAGTCCCGGGAGATCATCTGGGAATACTTCAGTATATTCCCATACCACTGGTATTTCACTCAGAGTTGGTGGGTGTTGTTCCTCAATGTTCATGACACTCACCAAGTACCCTTCACAACCATCATCGAGTAATCGTTGTGCCTTCACTGCTGAAATCATAGGGAATCTAAAATTTTTCACAATGCTGGCAAATGTGAAAGACTCTTTCCCAGAAAGTTGAAATATCACCGTCTTTTCCTTACAGTTGATAGTAGCCCCATACTTTGACAACCAATTCATGCCCAAAATAACATCGTAATCATTCATATCCAGTACAATCAAATCAACATGTAATTCTCTACCTTCAACAAGTATAGCACAAGCTCTCAAAATCCGATCGGTTTGTCTAGCATCTCCAGAGGGGACTGTTACACTATAATTGATTTATGCTATATCTGGTATTCTACCCAGCCTCTTCACGTACTCAATGGATGCAAATGAATGCGTGGCTCCAGAATCAAATAATACAAGTATTGGAACACTAGAAATATAAAGTGTACCTGTTACCACCGATGGATTTGCTTCTGCATCCGCCCTGGTCATGGTGAACACCTTGGCTGGTACATTCTTTTAGCTGGTATGATTTTGTTTACCTGGGCAAAATTTAGTAATATGTCCCGGTATTCCACATCGAAAACACATCCTAGTATCTATATAGCAGCCTCTAGTATGTCGATTACCATATTTCTGACATATAGCTTCTGGCATCAGTGCTTTTCCTTGTTCGACCCATGGCCTCTTATTTTGACCTTCTCGTTATTGGCCTTGTTCTCCTTGAAATTTAAATCCCAACTTCTATATTTGGATCGACTTCTGCATCGACTTGTGCTATAGTTGTTGTACCTCTTAGGTACCCTTGAGACCCTTTTGGATTTTCGAAAAGGTTGTGCCTTAGATAGTCCAGCATCAGCTGGTGTACCATTTACTGCGTCAGTTGGGGTGTTATGTGGTTCTTGAACCTCTTCAAGTTCTACGACATTGCCACTTCCATCTGAAAAAAATTCTTCTTCAAGAAAGGTAACATTCCTCGAAACAAAACACCCTGTGTTCCGTGGCATCATAGAAATAGTATCCAATAGACTCCTTTGGATACTCTACAAACTTGCATAGGCTAGATCTCATATCCAACTTATCTCCCACTTGCTGCTTCACATAAACAGCACACTCCATAGCCTAAGGTATTTATAAGAAGGTGTCTTTCCACACCACACATCTCATATGGTGTTTTGGGCACGACTTTAGATGGCACCCTATTTATTAGGTATGCCGTCGTTTCCAAGGCATAGCCTCAGAATGAAAGAGGCAATGAAGTGAAGCTCATCATAAATCGAACCATGTCCAACAAGGTATGATTCTTGTGTTTCGCAACTCCGTTGAGTTAGGGAGTAGCAGGAGAAGTCCACTGTGAGAGAATCCCATTCTCTTATAGATAATCTAAAAAATCTGTGCTTAAGTATTCACCTCCTCGATTAGATCAAATTTTTTTTATACTTAATCCAATTTGTTTCTCTACTTCGATTCTGAATTTTTTGAACGTTTTAAATACTTCAGATTTGTACCTTAAAATGTACACATAACCATACCTAGAGAAGTCATCGGTAAAGGTTAAGAAGTAGTTAAAGTTCCCACGGGAACTAACATTTAGTGGCCCACATACATCTGTATGGATCAAATCCAATAGATACTTGGCTCACTCCACTTGTCCAACAAATGGAGATTTGGTCATCTTTCCTTTGAGAGTGTCGAAAAATATGTTGAATTAGTAGCTTATTGACTACCCCCAAGCTTATCTTTTGCTTGTCCTTGAACAAAATTATAAATTCAACCATTCAAAAGCTCATAATTTGGTCATGAATAATTTATCTTAATTTTTCAAAACATGCTTTAACAAATTGACTATTACACAAAAATCTAGAAATCAATCAAACAAATAATTAACTAACACTATAAAGCTTATGCCAAATTCATCTTGTCATGAATCCAAAAGTGTTTGTGCGCATAGTCAATTTCAAATTTCATGTAGCTTTTTAGTTTGAATTATGCAAACTAATGACTCGTGATCTATCAAGAAAATTTGAGCATTCCATAGAGTTACTTTTTATATGCCTTCTCCACTAATGTAGACAATCACTAACTTAGATCAATAAGACTTAAATAAGTTTGTAATGTAAGGCCTATGTATTAGCTATAAAGAAATGGTTAGGATAAAGCAAAGAAAGAGAGCATAATGTGTTATACATAAAATCTTACTCTTCTTCTTGCTTTTTTCTTCTTTACTTTTTTTTTAATTTTTCTTTTGGGATTCACATTTTTCTTCTCTTTCTTTTTTTCAACTCTTTTTCTTCGTCTTTTCTTCTCTTTTTCTTAATGAATCCAAAGCTTTATTTTGTGTTCTTTTTGCTTTCATAACTCCTAAACTCATTTCTTTTTATCTCTATGGGCTGCTGTATGGGCCATGGTGACTTCTTTTCATATCTTTCATACTCATACATCCAATTTTATTTTTTTATGCCCTAAATGGCTCCACTTGATCCCATATAAAATCATGCAGAAGATGTCACACATTCGGTTCTCTTAGGGACAATCACTAGTTTTTTAGGCTACAATGGGTGGGTATAATAAACTACAAGAAACAAAGTCGAATGGTGGTCATTAATATGTATTGCATATGTCATTCTTTGCAATAGGTCCAATGGGGTAGCTAGTGATAATGATGTTATCATGGTAAGCTTGAAAGGGAAAAACAAGTCAAAGATGACCTAAATCATTTTTGAGCTTGCTAATTATCTTATATTTCACCTCAAAGGATAATCAAGCAAATCTAGAGCACCTCAATTTCTCCTCAGCAACACACAATTTACAAGATCTTGACAAAATTGTCAATAAAAATTCATTAATCATGACAAAGATCAACTCAATATAAAACCCACCATGTTAAAGACTAGTAATCTTTCTTCTCACTAGATTATATACAATACCAATTGAAACTCATTATAGGCTAGTGATCATCAAGATAGAATCAATCACAAACATGAACCTAATCAAGTTTGGCAATTTAAGCATGCTTACTCTCGAACTTTTATCAAACAATTCATATAAATCATACACAATTCACCAAAAATAAAAAAAAATTAGCATAAAATTGCCACACCAAACTTAAATGCAACATTGTGCTTAATGTTGAAATAATAAAGAACATAAGAGAGAAAGAAAAACTCCCTTTTAAGTTGATGTGCATCGAAAGGCATGAGTCCGTTAGAGTCCATGTAAAGTCTATGCACCACCAAGAAAATGGAAACCTACAACTAAAAGGAGAAAATTAAAAGAGAATAGGCAGAAGCAAATAAAAAAAGAAACATAGGATAAACAAAAAAATTAAAGTAAGAGATAAAGAGAAGTTGTTCTAAGTCATAGTCGTTAGCTTGACTTTTTCACCTCCACGGGGAGTTGGCAAGAGAGATAGTGGAATTTGACGATCAATCCCATACCCCAAGTAATACTTCAACCACTGCCCATTCACCTTGAAAGTGCCCATCTCCGAAGTGGACACCTCAATGACCCCGGAAAGAAATTTTTTTGTAACCATGAAAGGCCTCAACCAATTTGATTTCAACTTGCTCGAGTTAAGTCTTAACCTTGAGTTGTACAAAAGCATGATATCCCACTCGGCGAACTCCCTTTTTGTAATGTATTTGTTATGCTATTATTTGGTCCTTTCATTGTAGATCTTGGCATTCTTATACATTTAGATTCAAAACTCTTCCATTTAATTCAATTGCAACCATCTATCTTTGTCATGTAGTTTACATATCAAAGTTTAGGAATTTTATAACCCAATAAGCATGATGTTTAACCTCAACATGTAGATGACATGCTTTACCAAAAACTAATCTATATGGAGTCATGCCAATAGGTGTTTTATATACAGTCCTATAAGCCATAACGCATTATCAAGTCGCAAAGACTAATCTTTCCTAGACATGCTCACCATTATCTCAATGATTCTTTTATGTTCCGATTAGACACCTCTACTTGTCCACTTATTTAGGGGTGATACGGGGTAGCAATGTTTGTGTAACACCATATTTTCTCAAAAGGTTTTCAAATTGTTTGTTGAAAAAATGTGTGCCACCATTATTAATGATAGCTCTAGGGGTGTCAAATCTAATGAATATATGCTTTTTCAAGAATCTAACAATAAACCTATCATTAGACCCTAATGCCTTTGCCTCCATCCACTTAGACATAAAGTCAATCGTGACAAGAATATATCTATTAGAGCAAGAACTTGAAAATGGTTTTATGAAGTTAATACGCCAAATATCAAATAATTCACATTCAAGTATGTTGTTTAAGGGCATTTCATGCTTTCTAGAAATGTTTCCACTTCTTTGGCATCTATCACATGGAACAACATATGAATATGCATATTTAAAAAAGGTAGGCCAAATAAAAATTGGATTGAAGTACCATTGCTACTATTTTTGTAGGGCCAAAATAGCCACCTACCTCCTCGATCATGGTAATGGTGCAAAATAGAGTGCATCTCTTCTTTGCTCATGCACTTTCTAATAATATAATCTGCACACACTTCAAACAAAATAGGTTTATCTAACAAATAATACTTGACATCAAATAAGAATTTCTTTATTTGATAAAAAAAATGATTAGGGGGTTGGACTCCTATCACAATTTAATTTGCAAAATGATCAAACCATGGGAATGATGCAATGACATAAAAATGTTCATCGGGGAATTCCTCACCAATAGGGATATTATCAACATGCTCAAGGTTGGATTCTCTGTCCTAGATAAATGATCCGCTACCATATTCTCAACACCTTTCTTATCCCTAATCTCATGATCAAATTATTGCAATAAAATAATCTATTCAATTAACCTTAGTTTTTCATCTTTCTTTGCAAGAAGATATTTAAGTGCTGAGTGGTCCATTATGAATGAAACTTATCAAAGGAAAATACTTTAGCTAGAAGTTCTTTTTTAGTGGTGGCATAATTCTATTGTGCTTCATTCAAAGTACGATTAGTATAGTAAATAGTTTGAAAATCTTGTTTTTCCTTTGCCCAAGGACTGCACCAATTGCTATATCACTTGTATCACTAATGAGATTAAAGGAAAAACTCCAATCGGGTGCCACTATGATGGGTGCAGTGATTAGTTTCTCTTTCAACATCTTAAAAGCCTGCATCAATCATCATCAAAATCAAATGGTGCTTCCTTAACTAAAAGATTAGAAAGAGGCTTAGCTATTTGAGAAAAATCCTTAATGAAACTCCTCACCCCTTTCATCGATGTTGGTGAAGGTAATTTCTCAATACTTCTACCTTGGCTTGGTCTATTTCAATCCCCCTTTTGGGAGATTTTGTGGTTAATCATTATACCCTCCTACACCATAAAGTGGTATTTTTCCCAATTCAACACAAGATAAGTCTCTTCACATCTTGCCAACACTAAATCAAGATTAGCTAGCATGCATCAAATGAAGATCCAAATACCAAAAAACCATCCATAAAAATTTCAATAAATTTTTCAATCATATGATGAAAAATAGCCATCATGTATCTTTGGATAGTAGCGAGTGCATTGGATAAACCAAATGTCTTTATCCTAAATGCAAACATATTATAAGGACAAGTGAAAGTGGTTGTCTTTTGATCCTTGAGACCTATTGCTACCTATCAAGAGAAAAATAAAACTTAAATCCTACAAGTCTCTCCAATATTTGATTGTTTAAATGAGTAGAATCATTCAATTTTCTATAATCCATACATACTCTCCACCCCATGAATGTCCTGGGTATCAATTCATTATGATCTTTTAGAATAAAAGTCATACCTCTCTTCTTTGGCACATATTGTATGGGGCTCACGCACACACTATCTGAGATGGGATAGATAATACCTGCACCAAGAAGGTTGATGGTTTTAGCCTTGACCACCTCTTGCATAATTGAATTTAATCTCCATTGTGGTTGCACCAAGGGCTTGTAGCTCTCCTCCAATAGGATCCTTTGCATGCAAACAGAGGGGTAAATCCTTTTGATGTCGGGTATCTTCCATCCAAAGGCCTTCTTGTGTTCTCTAAGGACTCTTAAAAGCTTCTCCTCTATCTTACCTATCAAATAAGAAGAAATGATTATTGGCGTGGAATTTGATCATCAAGATAAATATATTTCAAATGAGATAGAAGGGGTTTAAGTTCAAGAGTAGAGGGGTCTCCTCAATGGAGAGCCTTTTTCGAGTGGTGGGAGGCCTCTCCAATGCCTCAAATCTTTGTATGGTACTCTTTTTGTATGAAGGGTTGGCCTTCAATCTTGTAATAGTGGCCACCATGTTCTCACCATCTCTCTCATCTTCTTTTACATGTACCTAGCAAGCCTTCAACTCATCCTTGAACCTATTCTCTTACAAAACTTCAAGCGCCAAAGGGTCAAATATATCAATTTATAACATATGTGTTCATCAATTGGATGCTTCATGGCTTTGAAGACATTAAAAATAACTTACTCATCCCTTACTCCAAGTATTAGCCTTCCTAATTGCACATCAATCCATGCCTTACCCTTAGGTAGGAAAGGTCTACCTTCCTTCATATCTAAGACAAGAAAATAAATGCAAAATTTGAATTTGTCTACTTTAACTAGCACATCCTCAATGTTACCTTATGGATACTTGATGGATAGGTAGAATAGTCGCAAGGCCACCATGGTGGGCTTTGGCTCTCTAAGTCCCAGTTTTCTAAAAGCAATCATAAGCATGAGATTAATATATATATACTCACAGCTAAATCATATAAAACTTTAGAAAATGAAATTGGACCAATAGTGCATGGTATAGAAAACTCCTTGGGTCCTTAAGATTTAGAGAAAGCTTATTTTGGGCAATCAATAAGAGCTTCTCAGACTGTCTCATGTTCCTCCAATTTACTTTTGTTCAACAATATTTTCTTCAAGAATTTATTATAACTAGGCATTTGAAGTAACACATCTACAAATAGAATGTTAATATGCAATTTCTTAAAAACTTCAATAAACTTAACAAATTGTATATCAAACTTGTGTTTTTTTAATGACAAAGGAAAAGGGAGAGGAATACTTATTAGTTTAGGTGGAACAACCAAGGTGGAAGAGGTACTAGGTCAGATATGTGCTAGTCCTCTTTCACTTGAGGTTCCACCTATTGAATCGGTGTCAATCTCCTTGCCACTCCTCAACATGATTGCCTTAACATGATCTTTAGGAATTTTCTTGGTATCACTAAGTAAAGCACCTTAGGCTCGTCTAGATATCATGCTTGCCAATTTTCCTATTTAAGTTTCCAAGTTACTAATCAATGCCTCTTAGTTTTGGAATCAAGTCTTAGTAGCAGATATGAACCAATCATGAGGTTCTCCAAACTTGACTTTTTCTCTTGAGGTGTGAATCCAAGCGGTGGTGGTCTCACCATGTTTTGATTTTCTTGGTTTCTCGATGACAAGTTAGGTATTCCTCCATCTGGGATTATATGTGTTTGAGTATGGATTATTTTGTGGCCTATGGAAGTTTCCCACAAAAATTTCTTGCTTGAATAAAGATGAGGAAGGATTTCCCACTTGGCATTTGGTGCTATAATAGCTCCCTCCACATATCTCACAGGCAACAGATTGTACTATCATTGCTGATGTACTCATATTGTCTATCTTCTTGTTGAATGTCTCAATTTGAGCTTGAAAAGCTGTAAAAGTGTCCACGATATGCACTCCCATTAGCCTCTTTCCCATACTCCTATACATTTCCTATTGATAACTATTTGATATCATTTCTTCTAATAAATCTTAGGCCTCCTCTAATGTTTTTCTCAAAATGGTACCCCCTATCGTTGCATCAATCATTTAACAATTAGTGGGAGATAAAAAAATATAGAATGTTTGTACAAGTAACCATGTGGGTAGGCCAGAGTGGGGGCATCTGCTTAACAAGTCCTTAAACTGCTCTCATGCCTAGTATAAGTTCTCCAAATCAAACTACACAAAAGTAAATATATCATTACGCATCTTTGCAGTTTTATAGGGAGGAAAATACTTAGCAAGAAAAGCTTGTGCCATAGCCCCCCAAGTAGAAATGGAATCGGCCGGCAAAGAGTTCAACCAACGCTTCACCTTGTCTCGTAGAGAGAAGGTAAGATTCTCAACTGTGTGGCATCACCAGTCACACCATTATATTTAAAGGTATCACAAATCCCAAGAAATTTAATGATGTCGGTGTTAGGATCATCACTTGATAGGCTGCCAAATTACACTGATGTTTGCATTACTTGTTTGATCGTGGATTAGATCTCAAATGTGTTAGCTTGGATGGCCAGCCTCCTATTACTTAACATGGTGCCATTAATGAATAGCTTGGCATAATCTAACAAAGGCTGGTTGTTGACATCTTGCTCATTGTTTGCCATTCTCTCTTTTGCTCTTTTTACCATATGGTGAAGATTTCAATCAATCTTCGGGTTGTATGGCTCAAGATCCTAAGTAGTCTAATGGGTCATACACCAAAGAAATCCTACAATGCAAGCACAAGAACTCCCAAGTAAATTAAACAAAAATGAAAGAAACAAAACTAAAATAAACAAGTAAAAAGGGCTAATCTACAACTAGATAAATCAACTTTAATATTGCAAAGATACACTACCCAACAACGGTACCAAAAACTTGATGTTCGTGTGTGGTGTATACAACACAGACTAGCAAGTGCACTAGTCACAAGTAATAAAGTCTATGAGAATACGTGTTATTGTGTCCCTAGGGAGCGTGTATAAAAGTACTGAATATAGATGACCTAGGTATATTCAACTATTTGAAGTTTTGGTGAGTGAATTAAAAAAGCTAAACTAATCAAAATTAAAGCAAGAATTGCACGAAACTGAAATCACAAAGGGAGGGGTTAAGGCATTGGGTCAGCAAACTAAATTCATTATGAATTTTCCACAAGTCCAATTAGAGGAGTGTTTGCCTCGTATGACGATGAGATCTCCACTTGTACTTAATATTTCTTCTCAAGACATATAATCTCCATTAAAAGGTAACCTACTATATCTCTATAATGGGTTCAACCAATTACCATTGCATTAGGCTCTATGAACTCCACTAGCGTTCGACTTTACATCTATGACTATAGCATGTACTAAATTCTATATCTCTATAGTGATTAGTTCATGACATGCATTACGTGAGCACTTGTTGCAACACTTTCTCTCAATCTTAATAAACACAACAAAGATCAATTCAAAGTTGGTCAAACTTCAAAAAATATTAAACACATAATGCATGCTCAATACAATTTAAACAACATCCAACCATCGTAAAGTAATCAATTCATAAATCCATAAATTTAGCTTCCCAAGCCTTGACTAAAAGAAGTTTAGCTCATATTCAATTAATCAACATTATGAGTCTTCACAATTTCAACAAGTTTTTGAAAGAAATAAGAGAAGAAAAGTTACAACCCAAGCTATAAAAGTTCACTCCCAAGCTTGAATGCTTCTTTTATTCACTTAATTCTTCAAGCCTAATGTGAAATCCTCCTCCTATTAAAGTCAATTTCTAGAATTCTTAAATGGATGTGTGTAAGTTCCTCTGGAGTGTGTGAGAAAAGCATGGAGAAATGTATGTAAATTTGGGAAAATTATGTGTGTAAAAATTAGTAAAGTGTGTGTTATATATGGATTGTGATAGATATGAGAAAGTGTGTATTATATATGATTTGTATACATATTAGACAGTGATCTATTATGTGTATCTTGAGTGTGTATCCAAAAATATGCTAAAAAGTGTGATTGATCTCTACTTTTCACAGCCTAAAGCATAATTATCTTTTATGTTATGTGATGTGGTGCTGCGGCGCTAAACTCTCTGGAATGTTTGGCGTGATTTTTATAATTGGTACTGCCACATGAGGTGCCAAGGGCTACGGCATGAGATTCATTCATTGGATGGTGCCATGGTAAGAATTTCTGGTCCCGTAGTGAAAAAATGCTAGAGCTTACGTCCTAATTTTTGCTAGTGGCATCACGGCATGAGATTCTAAGGCCACAGCATCGGACTCTTCTTCAAATTTTCAGCATTTTTTTCATCTTTCATCTTTCAACCCCATTTCTTCCATCTTTGTACCTACACAACATATATCAAAAGATAAGTTCACAAATTCATCAATTATATGATAAAACATCCTAATATGTGCTATTGAGAGTGTGAAAAAAATGTATTGAATTATGAGTTTATCAAGTCACGGCTTGAAGATGATAGTGATCATTGATGAGATTGTTTGGAAGATCCAAGAGTATATAGCATTTGATAGGGTTTTGGTTCAATGTGCATATGTTACTAATAGTGACCATTGATGAGATTCTTTGGAAGATATAAGAATATATAGCGTTTGATAGGGTTTTGGTTCAATGTGCATATATTACTAGAAGATGTCCTTTGCCACACCACTTTATAAGATTGCATGTATGATCTTATTTTTGTAATTTTCTAGGTGTAAACAACACCCATGTACTAGAAGTTATTTATAAGAAAGAAAAAATATTCATATATGATCAAAGTAATTTATTGAAGTCTTTATTACAAATGGTTATGCAAATAAACATGCTTTGCATATTTGTAGATAGGACCTAAATGGTTTGTAGCTACTAACTTGGTGTTGGGAATGTACACAGTGACATGGAACCTAGTAACACATCTCATGTTAATGTTTCCACATGTTTCCCAAATGGTATTATTTTTGCATGCAGATGAAGATTGAAATGTAACATGTTTCCACATGTTTCCTAAATGGTATTTTCTTGGCATGCAGATGAAGATTCAAATGTACAATTTAAGGTATAGTGATCTTTGATGATAGCCATCAACTCTATTCTCATATTTTCCTTTGTTGATGCTAATAAAACAAGACAGGATATACCTCTCAAGTTAGTGTATACACAGCTGATCAACCCACAGTAGAGACCTTGGTTTATGTTGATAAAACATTTTATTCTTCCAAAAAATACCACAAAATTGACCAATTGCAGTCTTTTCTTACAAACAAGATAAGATTAAATTGTGTATTGTACCCATTACACCTAAGTATCCCTAATTCCAAATAATCCCATGCAGTTGTTGTTACTTTGTCCTTTGATCCAACTATTGGGATGATAAGAAACATAAAAAGAGTCTTAAACACTTGGCACATGCCTACCAACCAACAAAAACTAACAAAATAAAAGGCACCATTTCAGAGGGTTGTATGACCCTTCAATTATTAGGTCGTGTGGACTAAGCAATGGGATGAGCGGTTTTTTGAACCCTTAAAACTAGCTCTATATCTCACATTGGAATCTATGGTTCACTAGTCTCAAGGGCCACATGGCCCTATATTGACCCACTTTGCCATACCATAGAAAACTTAGAGGGTCGTGTTTAGAGAGCTATGTGGCCTATTGTGAAATTTTCTCATATTTTAATTAATTTCCATCATATTTTATCTCTAGTGGAGACATGGGGATATGAACTAATAAGTAGTGTTTTCATAATCGGATTGATGACCAAATCAGTGTTTGCACACAAACGAACCAGGTCGTCCATTAGTTTGTAGTTAGACCAGTCAAATGGGCTAGTCCAGTCTAGTTTTAAAAGTATTGTTAATAAGGACGATTATGGCTCATTTCTCTCTCTATCACTCACTCACACACACATATTAAAGCACCTAAAAACACCACCCCACACACACATACTCGACTCCCAAGACATGGACATTGTCTTTAACTTGTTACACCTACACTTACTAACACTTACACATGCAACTCCCAACACATAATTTACACACTTATCTAAACCCTTAAAACCTTTCCCTTCTCTATAATTCCCTCTCAACTCTGTTCACTATCTCTTCATGCATTCATGAAAGACACATACACTATATACTATGTGTTAGAGTAGTGCTTGGCGAACCAATTAGTGGAGATTATAATACTCTTGTAGAAATAGTCTTATTTGAAATATATTAAAAAAACTAACATTCCCTTTCTTTAATTGCATTTAGTTAATTAGATAAAGTCCCTGGTATTGGTTCTATAGGATGGGTAACATAGTAAAATTTTAAGGCATGCACATACAAATTTTAAAACATACAATCCCAAAAATCGATACAATTAATCAGTTTACGTTCACTTATGATAATAAATGTAAATCATGAGATTACCTCAGATGCACTCTGACTAAAGTAGGGTGTGAAAGAATTCAATTCCTCAAGTCCTCATGAACTCCTTCATAGGATCTCAAAAAAAGATTCACCAAGAGCTCCAAGCATAGCCCCTCCAATAGTATCCACACTTCCAGCAAACTCATAAGTATTAAATTCTTGCTAGTGAATTTGAACTCTTAGTTCTAATCTTGTTTTGGGAGTGAAGTGTAATTCTTAAACTAATAAGTGATTAGAAGAATTATACTTTGATAAAAAAGGGATGGAACCTTTTTGGAGGAGAAAAACTTTTCTTGCAAAACAAAGATGAACAAGAATACAAGAGATGGACAGGGGAGGAGGTTGAAAATTCTAGCTTCAAAACTCCTAATTTTCGACCCTCAAGTGTGTATTTATACACATTTGAGTCTTGCCCTAATCCTATTAGGATTCCTCTTCTTCCTTTCTTTTCTTTATCCTTTTCCATATCTCTTTTGATTTTTTCTTTCTTTTCAAGACATAATCGCTTTACATGTATAACTAGGAGTCTTTAATTCTAGTAATTAAATATCCTAATTGCCTCTAACCCCAGGGACTTGGGCTTTAATTAATTATTAAAGTCCAATTAATTGATCTCCATCAATTACTAAAGCCTAATTTAATGAATTTATCTTGTCAATTAATTAATTGATTCCATAAAAGGCTACCTAATCAAATTAGGCCCACTTAAAATAATCCTACTATTTTAAATTGTTAAATTAATTTAACTCCTTAAATTAATTTAAGTCTAGCTAATTAATTGACCTAACTAATTAATTAACTTACTCTAGTGGCCCTAATCTTTATTAGGTCCAATTAAATAATCATATTATTTAATTAGATTAATTAATTTAATTCCTTAAATTAATTTTAGATCAAGTTAATTAATGGTTGGATTAATTATTAGATTAGAAGTGGACCATCTCGATTTGTGTGTGACCCATTAAGTTCATAACTAAGCTAGCAATAGGTTTACAATTATTGCAACTTAGTGAATATATTAAAATTATATTTGTGATCAATTAATCCAATTAATTGATCCATCTTGGAATTAACTTCTTAATTCTAAGAACCTCACAAGTCAAGGAAAATACTTACCAGTGTATCTTGACTATCTAGTCTTACGTAAATAGCAAGTGATCCTTTTCTATTATGAGTATTGATGCATGTCGTTAAGCATATCAAATTAAAATCTTACTACTAAAATAATTTTACAAGTATAGTGCAAGCAAGGGTCGATCCCATGAAGACTAAAGCTAATTAGTTTATTATTGATTTTATAACTAAAGACTTGACTCACTAATAATATGTTATAATTAAAAAATAATAATAATAAAGTACTAAGGATTAGAGATCCACTTTTGAGTCTTGGATAAAGGAACGATTGTTTATTATTCTTTTTACCTCTTTTTAAATGCCACTATTGGTATTTATACACAATGAATGTTTCAATGGGAAGATGTTATAATGTAGCTCATGTATTAAGGTGATCATGATATTGTCTGTAAATTATCTTTTAACTCCAACACTTGTTTATGAGATCAAGTATTACAACAAATTAAGGTTTCACATTAGCAGTCGGTATAGTAGAACCAAACATCTAGCTAAATGAATCCAAACATTTATTGTGCCATTAGTGGTACATAAATCAAGAACCGCCACTAAATAAGGAGCATATAATCATAAATTAAGACAATAATACAACATATTTAAATGTTATGCACTTTTATAATCATTCATCTTCCCCCATCATGAGGTTCATCCCTTATCCTTAGTCAAATAAAATTTAGAAAGTCATAATGAAAATAGATAAAACTAAATATAAAAGATAAACTACAAAAGACATTGTTATTACAATTAGAAAACTTAATATAAAAGGGGGGTTTGATTTAATTAACTAATTTGTATAAAATGAAACTAAACTAAAACGCAAAGAATAAAAATTAAATAAATGAGTACAAGATTGATGAAGTTTTGGTTAAGGTCTCATTCGCCACCTCTAGACAATAAATTGTGAATTGACATTAATATTACTCCCAATTTTCCATTGAAACTACCAACCATAGATAACAATAAGCTCTTAGTCCCAATATTTCCTTAGTTTTTTGTTAGATAGAACAACTCTCTATCTAATTCCCTAACCATTAAATAATCTAGAACAAACACTTTAAATTTAATTTAACAGAAGTATCAAGATGGGAAAGATAGATTGATCAAAGCAACAAACAAGCAAGCTTAGATTGTTCAACTTATGTTATGCTCCACATCATGATTAACAAAAACAATCCATAATTATTAATCACAATTCACTACCTATGATTAAAAACTCAAGATAATTACAAATAAAAAATTCTAAGATAGTTTTAGGTAATTCTCAAGCACTATTTGCTTGCGCACCCAAATAAAACAAGAAAACAATCATGAAAAAATTAAATATAGAAAAACATAAACAGTCTCAATTAAAAAAGTGGGGAATAATATCAACTATTCAATTGCACAAATTCATGTCTACATGTTTTGAATTCACCCTTAACCAAATTATAGATTTAGCCTAACGTACTTGAAAATAACAAGGAAAATAAAACTACTAACATTAGGAATTCAAGACATTGATAAGGGACAAGGGGAATAAGAACAACATTATGGATCAATTCCCTTGGAACCTAAGCTCTCCTCTATTTTTAGATTTTTTTTATGTATTTTGAATGACATCTAAGAGGCTCTATTTATAGTAAAAGAGCACCCTAAATTGGAATCTCCAAATTCGCTCCAAATTTACTTCAAATTTGCTCTAAATTCACATATCCTTCTTGGATTCGAAGATTGACATACAATTTTATACATGAAATCAACTGATTTTAAAAAGTAGTCAACATGAAAGTTAGGGCTTCATGTTTTAGCTGCGTTTTTGAACTTGAATCATATCATTCCACCATGTAAGGCACAAGTTATGCCTAAAATATCGGGGGTTGTCACAAGTTAAATATCTTCCAATCAACCTACCCATATTTTTAACTGCTTTTTCCCTTTGTTAATAACTGAATTAGCTATTATGGTCTTCTGCAAAGCTGTAGAATCATGTGTTGACTTTCTTTTCCAGCTTGATTCACTTGATTTCAATCATGAGGGAGAAAGTTATGCTTGATTTAAAGAGATGTGTATCCACAAAAAGGTTTCTTCCAATGTAGACACTTGAACGAATTTTCTACTTTTATTAAGGCCAAATTGGGCTGAGCTTCTATCTGGAAAGTTGTAGGCTCTATCTTAGCTTTCCAGTAGATCAAAATTCAATTGAAAAGGGATTTTTAGCACGAAGTGACGCCCAAAATGAAAAAAATTGCTCAAATCTGGAAACATGTTGATTTTGAATTTAATGCAAGTCCAACTATTACTTGCAAAGTCCAAGTGATTTCTTGCATATATTTTGATCTACATATTATGGACTTCTGTAAAGATGACCATGTTCTTTTAACTATGATTCTTCTTTGATCTAATAAAAGATTATCTCCCAATTTGCTCACGAAATATGCCGTCTTATTTGGTTTCATTTTGGCTCTCTTTGATATCTTTTTATCCATTAATTCCAAAATTCCTATAAAATACAAAACATTAATAAAAATATAATATTAATAAAAACAAAGCAAGAAAAGTGTAAAGAAATTGATATAAAATATAAAGAAATATGTGCTTATCAAGTACTATGCAACTAATCTCTAGATTAAGTCTAAGGCATGGATTCTCCATTAAAACATTATTTTGACTTAAATAACTATGATTCTATTTCAAGTGAGATTGATCTTTTGATAAATCACTAGAAAATCCCACATCAGGTATTCATCCAGCCTTGAGCAAGGTCTTCAAGATTAAGGACTATGAAAATATAGGAGATTCACTTATTCTACTAGATAGATGATGGATCTTTTATTAGCCACTCATTGACCTCCATACACAAAGATCATACACCCAATGTAAAAATCATGTGATTGTCATACAATCAAAAAATACATCAAAGTGCATGATATCACAACAAGGCCACCATGGTGCCTAAAGTCTAAGGTCTAGTTAATCCACTATCATAACTATGGAATTCTCATTCAACAAACAACATTTCTAATTGAGAATTTTCCTTAGGTCATTTGGCGTACTTGTTTCCTAAAAAACATCCACTCATATACACTAGAGTCCTCATGCTAATATTTATGGAATGCGATATCCTCCTTTTGAGTATGCACTGTGTGTGTGAGTTTATTGGGCTTATCAATATCCCATCTCAATAAACCCTCCACTCAAAATATGTTTAAGATTAAAGTCATCATATGTGCGACCATGCCCCATAGCCATGTTTGATTTAGGGACTTTATCAAATAATTAAAGATTAAAAATGTATTTTATCGATAAAATTTACCAAATAAGATTATCTTTACAATAGTATCAAAGTTCGCCACTAATTGGCTCATCGGTCACTACTCTAACAATCTTGTACTTGCTCTGGAGCCAAATGCCCATGTATCTAAGACCTATCTTCTCAACGTGACCTTCAAATATTTTTTGAGCTAAGGGCTTCGTAAGTAGACCTACTATATTTTCTACTTAGGATACTTATCCCACTCTAATGTCGTCTCTACCAATAATTTCATGAATCAAATGGTATTGCCTTATAATATGCTTGTATTTTGGATTGGATCTTGGCTCCTTTGCTTAAGAAATAGCCTCGTTGTTATCATAATAGATTGTAATTGGAATAACAATAGATGAAACTATGCCTAACTTTTAGATGAAGTTCCTCATCTGAACTTCATCCTTCATTGCATTACATGCAACGATGTATTCAGCCTCAATGGTAGAATTCGCAGTCATCTCCTACTTTGAACTCTTCTAAGTGACCGCCCCATCATTTAGGGTGATTACTGATCGTGACATAAACTTCTTGTCGTCTATATCAGACTAAAAGCTTAGTGAAGTTACCTATCATACATAATGTTGCTTCTAATAGCAACGGATGTATAGGGTATACAAGTTATTCTTTCTCTTTCCCCCATAATCTTTCGGGATAAACTTTGAATAAGAAATCCAATAACTCAAGGGCAAGAATTATCTCACAGATTCTTCCATGCTGAATCTCTTTAGCATCTTATTGATGTACGTGGATTAGGATAGTTCGATCATTTTTTTAGAATATATAGATCTTTATCCCTAAGATATATGGTGCTTTTCCAGAATCCTTTGTAGATAATTGAGTAGACAACCAAGGTTTGATTGATTGCAACATCCTTACATCATTCCTAATGAGTAGGATGTCATCAACATACATAACAATAAACGTCACTACACTTCCACTAACCTTATTATACACACAGGGTTCATCCAGACTCTTAAGAAAACCAAGTGATTTGATTGCCTCATCGAATAGGAGGTTCCAACTTTGAAAAGCTTGTTTGAGTTCATAAATGGATCTTTAGAGCTTGCAAACCTTTTATTCACTTCCATTAGATATGAAGCCCTCTGTCAGTAGCATATAAATATCTTCCTCAATATTCCTAATGAAGGCGATCTTCATATCCATTTGCCATATCTTGTAGTCTAATACAAAGATATGGCAAGCAAAATCCAAATATGTTTTAGCATCACTACTAGCGAAAAGGTTTCTTAATAGTCAACTCCTTATCTTTGAGTACAACCTTTAGCCACCAAGAATGCCTTATAGGTCACTACCCTCCATCTAATCTAAACTTCTAGTTATAGACCCATTTGCAGCCAAATGGTACAATACTCAGTGGTGGGTCTACCAAGGTCTATTCAAGTATGTAGAGTCTATCACGTATTGCATAGCCTTTTGCTCTCTTTCTGAGTTGATGTCAGATATCACTTCTCCATAATTCCTTAGGTCCCCATAGAAGTAATGCTTCTCCTTGTTGTTCTCCAATAAAAGACCATATCTTTTAGATCTCCTAGGACACTGTGTAATAAAAGTGTTAGATGAAGATGGAGCAGTCACTGCTACCTCTTCTAGGATGCTTTGTGGCTCTTGAATTTCTTTAAGTTGTACGACCTCACATTCTACCCAATAGAAACTTTTTCTCAAGGAATGTGGCTTTCCTTGAAAAAAATACTTTTTTTTTCTAAATGGTCATATAAATAGTATTTAATAGATTCCTTTTGATACTCCACAAACTTGTATAAGATGGATCTGAAACCTACTTATCTTCTACTTGCTACTTCACATAGGTAGGGTGACCCTATACCTCTAGGTATTTGTAAGAAGGGGTCTTGGCACACCATATCTCTTATGGTATTTTTGGCACCGACTTACGTGGCACTCTACTCAACAAAAATACCACTATTTCTACACATAACCCCAGAATGAAAGAGAAATCCTAATAAACTCATCATGGAAGGAACCATGTCCAACAAGGTCTGGTTCCTATGCTCAGCAACCTTTTCCATTATGAGATAATATCATTCTCTCTTAGATAAACAACTTTGTGCCTAAGTACATATCACCTCGATCAGATCTAAGTGTCTTAATACTTAACTTACTTTATTTTTCCACTTCATGCCTAAAGTCTGTGAACCTTTCAAAGATTTCAATCTTGTATATCATAAGTTACACATACACTTACCTTGAATAATTATCGGTAAAGGTAATAAAGTAGTGGAGTTCTCTTAGGTATTAACACTTAGTGGCCTACATACATCCATATGGATAAAATCAAAAGAATTTATTGCATGATCTACTTATCCAACAAATAGTGATTTAATCATCTTTTCTTAAGACAAGATTCACAAGTTGGCTTCTTTTGCAAGTCCGTGAGGTCGAGCAAGTTAACCATTATGTCAATTCTCTTCTTAGATATAGATTATGCCACAAGTATATGAAACTATGATTTCTATTTTATGTTTGTCGCTTTGTTGGATATGCAAAATAAAGATTTGGGATTGAGCAGTAGATAAATTATTCGTTAATGTTCCAACATGAACTAAACAAGAACTATGAAAATTAGAACAACTTCTATCCTTTATTGAAAAACATTAACCCTCTCTATCCAAATTTGGAATAGAGATGACTTCTTTATTAGTTCATGAACATAAAGACAATCATTAAAACTATCGTACTACCATCTCCTAAAGCTAAGTAGACAGATCCTATAGCTAAAGCAACAACCTTTACTCCATTCCCAAGCCTTAGTATTTGTTCACCTCTACTCAACTCATTGTTTCTTGTCATCATCTGTAAATCATTACATAGATGAGCACTACAACCGGTATCTAATACCTAACAAGCTTCATTAACTAAAAGGTTAACTTCAACAAAGAACATACTAGAACTTTCTAGCGATTCACAAGAAACTCCTTATATTTCCTCTTTCAACGCTCCTATTTGTCACAGTAATGAAAGTTGTCACCAACATTAGAACCCTCTTTTACTCCACCAGAGGCCTTCAAGCTCTTTGCCTTCTTAGACAAGACCCTTCTTCTTTCATTTCTTCAACCTTTTGTTCTTCAATTAGGATAAAGAGCCAACGAGTAAGATAAGCTTCTCATTTTTCTTAGTGGATTCTACTATCTTCAACTTGATGACTAGCTCAACAAGGCTAATCTCTATTTTAGGCATGTTAAAGTTAATCACGAAGGTGTCAGATGAGGGTAGTAGAGGCAACAAGATGAGATCCATATAAGTTCGTTGTCCCTAATGACTCCAAGGGACTTAAGCCTTTCGATCAAGGCTATCATCCTCAAACAATGGTCTTAGGCTAAGGAGCTTTCTAACATATGACATCAAAAAAGCTCTTTTAAGACTTGGTATCTCCCCTGCCTAGAGTTCACCATATAGTTCCTTCAGATGAAGGTGGATATCAACAATGTGTGCCATATGCTCTTGTTGTCATTACAACTCATTCAAAATTAATGCTATCATATAGCATCAAGCTTGTAAGTCATCATCACATTGCTTGTGATATTCCCAAGCTCTTCTTTCTTGGCATCTACTGATGGAACCAATGGTAGCATCACATCGACGACCCAAGTCCTATTTTCAAATTGGAGAACAATTGAAAGGTTCCTCAGCCAGTCGACATAGTTGGGACTGGTGAGCTTCTTGGTGTCAAGAATAGATGTGAATAGATTTTTAGCCATTAATATAAATCAAATGTCTACAAAAATGTGAGGCAAACAATAAACATACATTCAAATGTTTATTCATCAACAATAAGGTCTTTAATTACTGATGTCTCCTACTAATTTATTCGAATCCCATCACCCTCTAGATTTAGATTAAAAAATCCTAACTTTTAGTGGCCTTGAGGTCCACTTTGCCTTATCATATACCCTAATTTTAGGAGCCCATATGATAAATAAAAAGTAGTTAACACATTAATAATTATATCCCCATGCAACCCCTCAAGACAAAAAGGTAGTTTCAAGTTGAGGGTTCATTGAGATGGACATTGATAAGCCCATAAGACTAGCAAACATGATGCATACTCAAAAAGAGGATATCTTGTTAGAGTAATGCTCGACACAATAATTAGAGAGTATCTTTTTACTCTTGTACTTTGTATAAGATAATCTTATTTGAAAGACATTAATAAAAGGCTCATTCTTTATCTTATACTTTGTACTTTATTTTTGTACATTTGATAAAGTCCTTAGACTAAAATTAGCTACAGGGCATGGTCGCACATATGATGAAAATCATGAAATGCACCTCTATGGCTTTACTCTTAAACTAGTTCTAGGTTGGGGCTTTTTGAGAGAACATCAAATAGTCTAGTAAGACCCGTGTATACGATGTTTGCTCATGTTAGGAGAATACCTCATTCCATGGGCATTGGGCTAGCGACGCTAGTGCATATATGCTGGTGCTTATTACAAAACAAGTACACTAAACTGGCCTACTTGAGATTCTTAGTTGGAGACATTATCTATCGAAATAAAAATTTCCAAGATACGATAGTACATGATTAGTCCTTGGATATGAGGTACCATAGTGGCCTTGTGTACACCATGTACCATTTTTGATATATTTTCTAATTGCTTTGACAATCATAAAGGAGATATGTTAGATATTGTACTGCATGCATGGAGGCCAATGAGTGGCTACTATAGAATCCGTCACTTGTTAAAGTACATATGAATCTTCTATATTTTCATAGTTCATGAATCTAAGACCTTGGCCAAAGTAGGATGAATTTGGATTCATCATTAGTCATTGGAACTTGAAATAGAATCATAGTTATTGAATTAATTAGGGTTTCGATTCATAATCCATACCCTAAATTTAATTAGGAGATTAGATGACAGAAAGACCATACATGCATGGCACTCGTATTTGAAATAGGTTTGCATGCTGTTTCACCTAAGACTAAGAGTCATGATACACTAGGTAGATGTTTTTCATGACTTGTGTGGTTCTTAAAATTAACGAGTTAATCTCAAGTGGATTAATTAATGTGATTAATTAATTGGAGTAAAATGTTATTCATAAGTTGCAATAGTTGCAAGCCCACAACTAACTTAGTTGTGAACCTAAAGGGTCATACACTATAATGGAGAGAACCATTTCTTAAACCGTGAAGTGATTCAATTAGTTGAATCTAATTAATTAATAAGGATTAATTAATTATGGCTAATTTAATTTAATTGTTGAATTAAATATTTAATTAAATAAATATATTAATTAATTAAACATAATTTAGGAAACTCAATAGAGTGAAATAATTGATAGGGTAAATTAATTTAGTTATTAAATTATTCTAGCTAATTATATAATCCAATTATTTAATTTGGACTTGATGGAATTAATTGATTTGACCAATTAATTGAATTTGGGCTTAGTCAATTAATTGGAATTAATTAATGGACTTTTAATTAGATTAAAGGTCTAAGCCCATAATTCATCTAACCCATTAGTAGAGGCTCATTAAGCTAATTGGAAGACAAATAATAGATGGAGGATTATTTTGCAAAAATGGGATAATAGTTATCCAAATATGGAAAGTTGGAGGATTTTTAATTGATTGAAGATCAATCAAAATTCTCATCAAAACTATCCAAGTAACTAATTTTTGCACATATTTATTGTGCAAAAAGTGGTTAATGGTTATCCAAGAAAAGGCCAAAATTTTTAGGTAATGTATCTAGACACTAGACACTGGGTAATGTATCTAGACGCCTTTTTGGCCACTTCTTGAATACAAAAGAGATTTGCAAAAAATCCTAAAAAAGGAGGCATTTTTTTGGGCTAAGAAAAAAAGAGAAAATGAAGAAAAAATCTCTCTAGATCTCTTAAAAACTATTCTCTCCATCTTTTTTTCTTTTAACAATGAAGAAGAATCATTCTTGGTTTTTCTGTAAAACACAATCCTTATTTCCACTAGTTGGATTAGGGATTCTTGTTTCACTTCATAAACAGTTAAAGAAAAATAAATTACCATTACTAGCGAAATAGTAATTTGGTGGTTATTGTCCATTTGTGTGGACTTTTCTTTAGAGGAGGTACACTTGGACCTCTACGAATCAATTTAGTGATTCATAGTTGGTAATTGATTGCCACCATCTCTACATCAGTCGGAGTGCTGTTAAGGTAAAAATCCAAAACTCTAATTAATTTATTATTTTATTTAAGACTTATATGAATGTGCGATCATTAAAATCACTTTGAATCGGGGGTGTATGCTTAAATGTGTTTGAGCATGCTTAATGAAATTTTTTATTTCCATTGTGCTCACCACACGATATAGTGAACCTAACATGTCTCGCTCTATATACATCAGCATGGGGATGCTAGTACATATGTGTGGTTGCTCGTTGGGGAATGAGTACACTGAACAAGCCCGTGGGAAATTCTCAATTGGAAATGTTGTTTGCCGAATGAAATTTTTTAGTTATGATAGTGCATAAATTTGTCCTTAGGACTTGAAATACCATGGTAACATTGTACACCACATCATATGTTGTGATGTTTTATCATATTGCATGACAATCACAAGGGGTTAACGTTGGGTATATGATCTTCGTGTATGGAGGTAAATGAGTGGCTTATAAAGGATCCATCATTTTCTTTACATTTCTTGGTTCTTGACTCTAAAGTCGCTGGCCAGAGCAACATGAATATTAGACGGGGTTTGCTAATAATTCATCAGGAGTTAATGAGACTAGATATGAAATCTTAGTTAATAAGTTAAAATAGGATTTTGATTGATAATCTATGCCCTAGACTTAATCGGAAGATTAGTTAACAAAAGGACCGAACATGCTTAGTACTCATAATCGAAATAGGTTCGCTTGCTAATTCATCTATGACTTGGTAGTCAAGATACACTGCTAGGTGTAATTAAGGAGTTAGTTCCAAGAGAGATTAATTAGAATGTCAGATAAGTGGAGCGTGTTGTAAGTCCTTTAGATTTGATATATACAGATGTATGTATGCCACTAAGCATTAGTGCTCAAGGGAAATACCAATACTTCATTACCTTTACTGATGATTACTCTAAGTTTGGAAATGTGTTCCTTTTAAGGAGTAAGTTTAAAGCCTTTGAAAAGTTCAAGGACTTTAGGCATGAAGTGGAGAACAATTCAATCTAATTAAGGAGGCAAATTCTTGAAATTATAGTTTCTTGATTATCTAAAGGAGAATGATCTCTCTCACAGTAGACTCCACCTGCAGCTCTACAACTTTATGGAGTATCTTAATGTAGGAATCGAACACTATTAGAGTAGTGCCCAATAAGCTAAATAGTGGTGAGCTTTTGTACCCTTGTAATAGACAATCTCATTCTTGATGTTTATTAATAAAAGACTTTTTTCTTATCTCTAATTATTCTATCAATTAGATAAAGTCCCTAGATCATATATAACTAGGGGGCATGATCGCACATATGATGGCAATCATGAAACATGCCTTTATGACTTTGATCTTAAACATATTTTGAGTTGAGGGTTCATTGAGATAGGGCATTGAGAAGTCTAATAGACTTGCACATACGACGCATGCTCAAAAGAAGGATGACTCATTCCCTAGACATTGGCATGGGGATGCAAGTGCATTTGTATGGGTGCTTGTTAGGGAACAAGTACACAGAATGGTCATAGGAACTTTCTCAATTCAAAATGTTGTTTATGGAATGAGAATTTTCTAGTTGCGATAGTACATTAACTATTCCTTAGACTTGAGGCACCATGGTGGCCTTGTGCGTGACGTCATGCACTTTGTTGTATTTTCTGATTGCATGACAATCACAAGGGGTTTACGTTGGGTTATGGTTTTCATGTATGGAGGTTAATGAGTGGCCAACAAATGATCCATCACCTATTTGGTAGAATAGGTGAATCTCCAATATTTTTGTAGTCCTTAATATCGAAGACCTTGGCCAAGGTAGGATGAATATTAGACATGGGATTTTCTGATGATTCCTCAAAAACACAATGTGATTTGAAATGAAACTACAGTTATTAAGTCAAAATAGAGTTGCGACTAATAATATATGCCTTAGACTTAACCAGAAGATTAAATAATGGAAGGACCGTATTCGCATGGTGCTTAAAAGCGAAATAGGTTCGCTTTCTATTCACCTAAGACTAGTTAGTCAAGATGCAATGTTAGGTACTTCCCTTGATTTGTTAGGGTATTGGAATTAAGGAGTTAATTCTGGACGGATTAATTAATTAGATTAATTAATTAGAATATTAATTTATTCATAAGTTGCAAAAGTTGCAAGTCAACTGCTAGCTTAATTGTGAACCTAAGAGCTCACACACAAATCGAGATGACCCACTTCTAATCTAGTATTTTTATCAAAAGGGTTTTATTAGGTTAATTAACAGAGATTATTAACTTGAGCTATAATTAATTTGTAGAGTTAAATTAATTCACCAATTAAATAATAGGATTATTTAATTGGATTTAATAGAGATTATGGGCTTATCGGAGTGATTAAAGTAATTGATTGGATTAATTAATTTAATAGGCTTAAATTAATTTAAGGAGTTAAATTAATTTAACTAATTAAAATAATATAATTACTTTAATTCGGCCTAATATGATTAGGTGGCTTTCATTGAACCAATTGATTAATTGATTGGATCAATTAATTAAATTAGACTTGATTCATTGATGGAGATCAATTAATTAGATTTAATTAAAATAATTGAGTCCAAGCCCAAGGATAATGGGCTCATAGGAGAAACCCAACTAGGAGTCTTGGAAAACAAGACATAAGAATCCTAACTTTGATGCAGAATCCGTATTCGCATGGTGCTTTGATATAGTCCTAATGGGATTAAGGCTAAGACTAAATTGTGTACATGTATACACACATTATTGGGCTGAATTAGAGGTGAGCTTTAGAAGCACAAAAATTCGGCCCCCCTCTCTCCAACCTCAAGCTTGTTTATTTTCTTCTCTCAAAATATTCTTCCCTCAAAAAGGTTCCAAAAAATCCTTTTGAAAGGTTCAATGCTTTATTCATATCACTCAATTAAAGAATTGAACCTCACTCCTAAAATTAGATAAGAAATAAGTAGATTGAATTCACTAGCAAGAATTTAAATCTGGTGGGTTTGCTCGAAGTGTGGATACTGTTAGAGGGGGAATGCTTACAGTACATGGTGAATCTATTTTGAGATCTTACAAAGGAGTTCGTGACCCTACAACAGCTGAGTGCTTTCAGGTATCAATTCGCAAAACTCAGTTCCCTATTTTTTGAAGTAGTAAGTTTGAACGCAACCAATTAATTCGTATCTATTCCCGGGATGCTTGTATATGTTTTAAATATGCATGTATTAATTATTTTTATTTTTTCACTGTGTTACCCTTCATGTGATATATGAAATCCAATAGTGGTATCAAAGCCTAAGTTCTGCATCCAAAATGTACTTTTGCGAAAGCTTGCATGAATTTTTATATGATGAAATATTGATTAATTGTGTTCTTATCTGAGAGTTGAAATTCTGAAGTTTTGTGCCTACTTTTTAAATAGTTTAAAATTTGTATGACATGAATTAATTTTTTTTCTCGTGTTGGAGCACCGCGGGGTGCCGACAGACTAAATATTCAGCACTGGGCACTATGCAGGCATCGAGGCACTTGATTGGGGAAACAACCAAGCGTCGCGGTGCCCGACGGATAGTTTGTAGGGCAACAACTCGTCTACTACCTGTTGTATGTCACATACAGAAAAATAAACTCATTTTATTATTTTTTAAATTAATTGTTAATTTCAAAAATTTCAAAAATTAGTTTTTCATGAAAAATCGTGAATTTATTCCCAAACATGTTTCATTGATGGATAAATTTACATTGATGGATAAATTTACATGCTTTGAGTTATTAATGTGATGATTAATTAAACATGTTGTGATAAAGATGATCATGGACCCTAGATCATTTAAATTCTTTGTGATTGTTTTAATACTTTAGGTTTTAATTGAAATGAGGTTGCGATTCTCGTCTTTTCTCTTTTTTTTTAACTTTAAATACAAAATTCTATCTTGGAAGAAATTCTAAGGTTTCTTGTTAAGATAGCAAATGTAATGAGAGTAGAATTAATATTGTGATGTCTTCTTTTAATTTTGGTAAATAAGAAGAAGGAGCAAGGTGAAGAAAAGCAATGATTGAAGGCCTATGAATACATGAGTGATACACTCATGTAATGGATTGGATCTATTTTTGTTATATTGTTAACCTTCGATTGACCTTAGATCCACTTTGTATCTAGTGGATCGCATATGATAAGACCCATGGTCATTCATTTATATATGTATGGTAGATGTATGAGGTTTATCTAATGCTCTACTAATGGAAGCTTTGCATCCCAACTCCTTTGAAAATCTAGTACACAAGCTCTTAACATATCCTCTAATATCTGAATAATCCTTTCTGATTGCCCGTCACTTTGTGGATGAAATGTTGTACTGAATAAAAGTTTTGTTCCCATGGCACTGTGTAAGCTCTTTCAAAATATAGATGTAAACTTAGGATCTCTGTCAGATACTATTGAAACTGGCACCCCATGTAACCTGACTATCTCTTTAATATATTGTTGAGCATACTGGTCCATATTGTATGTGGATTTCACTGGAAGAAAATGGGCTGATTTAGTTAATCTATCAACAATCACCCATATGGAATTATACCCCTTTTGTGTTCTAGGTAATCCAAGCACAAAGTCCATTGTAATGTGCTCTCATTTCCACTCTGGAATCAACAAAGGCTTCAACAACCCTGATGGTCTTTGATATTCAATCTTAACTTGTTGACAAGTTAGACATTTAGCCACAAATTTTTCTATATCTCTCTTTATTTTAGGCCACCAATAATGTTGTTGTAAGTCCTTATACATTTTTATGCTACCTGGGTGTACTGAGTAAGGAGTAGTATGAGCTTCTTCTAAAATATCTCCTTTCATGGCCTTGTCAAATGGCACACATAGTCTCCCTTTATATCGAATAATCCCATCATCAGTAATAGATAAGTCTGGCCTCTTTCCAGCCTCAATCATTCTTTTCAATCTATACAAATGCGTGTCCACCTTTTGACCTTCTCTAATTCTATCTTGAAGTGCAGGTCTCAACACTAAGGCTGACAACAAACACTTTTTCCCTTTAGGTACAATTTCAAGGTCTAATCTCTGCAAATCCAGTAATATTGACTTTTGTATAACAAAAAGAGAAGACGTGGATTTTCTGCTCAATGCATCTGCAACCACATTCGCTTTACCAGGATGATAGTTGATCACACAATCATAATCCTTCACAAGTTCTAACCATCTTCTTTGTCTCATATTCAACTCTGTTTGGGTAAAGAAGTACTTCAAACTCTTATGATCTGTGTATATCTCACATTTCTCACCATACAAATAATGTCTCCAAATTTTCAAGGCAAAAACCACAGCAGCAAGTTCCAAATCATGGGTTGGATAATTCTTTTCATATTCCTTCAATTGCCTTGAAGCATAGGCAATAACCTTCCCATTTTGCATCAAAACAACACCCAAATCATTTTTTGAAGCGTCGCTATACACCACGAATCCACCAATTCCAGTTGGAATGGTAAGAACAGGAACTGTAGTCAATTTTTGTTTCAGTTCTTCAAAACTTCTTTCACAAGCATGGTCCACAAGAACTTCACATTCTTTCTTGTCAACATTGTCATTGGAGTTGCTATCTTTGAAAACCCCTGAACAAATCGTCGATAGTACCCTGCTAATCCCAAGAAACTCCTTACTTCTGATACATTTGTTGGTGTTGGCCACTTAATGACAACTTCTACCTTGCTCGGATCAACAGAAATACCATCCTTTGATACTACATGACCTAGGAATACCACTTGTTCAAGCCAAAACTCACACTTCTTGAATTTAACATACAACTGTTTTTCTTTAAGAACTTGCAGCACAATCTTCAAATGTTCCTTGTGCTCTTCTTTATCATGTGAATAAATTAGGATGTCATCAATAAACACAATCACAAATTTATCGAGATATTGCTTGAACACCCTATTCATTAGATCCATAAAAGTTGCAGGGGCATTGGTTAAACCGAAAGGCATCACTAGAAATTCATAATGTCCATACCTTGTTCGGAATGTAGTCTTTGGTATGTCTTCTTCCTTGATCTTCAATTGATGATACCCAGAGCGCAAATCAATCTTAGAAAATATAGATGCTCCCTGCAATTGATCAAACAAATCATCTATTCTTGGGAGTGGATACTTATTCTTGACTGTTATCTTATTCAACTCTCTATAATCAATGCATAACCGCAATGTACCATTCTTTTTTTTCACGAACAACACAGGTGCTCCCCAAGGAGAATAACTAGGGTAAATAAAACCCTTATCAAGCAATTCTTGCAATTGAACTTTTAACTCTTTCAATTATGTTGGTGCCATTCAGTACGGTGCTTTAGAAATAGAAGTAGTTCCTGGCATAACATCAATCACAAATTCGATCTCTCGATTTGGTGGTAGTCCCGGTAAATTATCTGGAAATACCTCAAGAAATTCTTGAACCACATCTATATTTTCTGGCTTCAATTGTGCTTCAAATGAGGTGTCCAGAACACTTGCCAAATACCCAACACAACCTTTATTCAACATCTTTTGAGCTTTCAAAGCAGATATAATTGGTAAGGACCGTGAGAATGAGATACCATTAAATATAAACTATTCTTCCCCAGGTGGCTGAAAAATCACAATCTTCTTGTTACAATTAATTGTTGCATGATATTTGGTAAGCCAATCCATACCCAAAATAACCTCAAAATTTGGCATCGGTAAAACAACAAGATCTGCATAGAGAGTCCTATCACTAATCTGAATAGAACAAGCCCTTAACATTTGGTTGGAATCCATTTCTTCCCCAGATAGAACAGTCACACTATACCTTACTTTTAATAAATCTGGTATAATGCCCAATTTTCTCACAAATGCACATGATGAAAATGAATGCGTAGATCCAGAATTTATCAATGCAATTGCAGGTATCCCAGAAATTAAAATAGTACCTGTGACTACGGAAGCATCTACATCGGCTTGTTCTTGTGTCATTGCATACACTCTTCCCTAAACTTTCCCCTGCACTGTTGGGCAATCCTTTGCTATATGTCCAGGCTTTTTACACTTAAAACAACGATTAGTACCACTATAGCATTCCCCAAAATGATTTTTCCCACACTTAGCACATTTAGGCCTTTCAACTGTAATAGAAGTCTGCGCAACTCTAGGACACTTTTCATTCCCTTGGTTTGACTTTTGCTCTCCTTTCTTTCACTGATTTGGATTTCTGGGAGTGAATACTTACTTCTTTTGTTGTTGGAATTTCTCAATCTCTTTCTCATCTAAGTCAGCCATCAAAGCCTTGTCCACCAGTTCTCTAAACTCTGTTACTAAAGACATTCTCACATCTCTTCTAATTTCAGGATTAAGGCCCCTCAAGAAATGATCCATCTTCTCATTGTTGTCTCTAGCGATGTATGGTATATACTTGCAATCCTGTTCAAATTTTCTCACATAATCACATACAGACATCCATCCTTGTTTTAACCCCAAGAATTCTTTTACTCTGAGTGACCTAGCATCCCTGGTGAAATACTTATCATAAAAGATTGTTTTAAACCTCTCCCAAGTTAGTTCTTCCATATTCACTGCAAGTTTAGCTCCTTTCCACCAAGTTCTAGCATCCTTCTTCAACAAGAAAATTGCACAGAGTACCTTCTCAGCATCATCAATTCGCATGTAGTCAAAGATAGTGTCCAAAGATTTCACCCATTCCTCTGCAACCATGGGATCAGACCCACCATTAAAATCAACCGGTTCTATCTTTCTAAACTTCTCATATACAGCCTGTGAAGGATCCTGTCAAACTTGTGGTGGAGGAAGTCGCTGATTCTGTTCTTGGGTTCTTTGTTGCATATCTAGCAATTGTTGTATCTGTTCACCATGCATTTTAGTTTGTTGTTGAATGAGATCAATCAAATTGTCTACCACACTATGATTACCCTCATGATCATCCATTGTCTTTCTTTTTGGTGCCATGACCTGATATACATTACCCAATCTCATTCCATTCATTAGCCAATAATAAATGCATAATCATGACAATAATATGGAATGAAATATAATCAAATAGACATAAAGGCAAATAAACAAGTAGTTGATCGAGTTTCCAAGCCAGGATGTGTTCATATGCCTTCTTCTGTCTACAGGAATAACTAAACCTCCGCTCTGATACCACAAACTTTAACACCCCTTAACCTAACTGCAGAGCCTAAACAAGCTGATACAGTTAAGTCAAGAAATGTTAATTTTTCATCTTCACTAGAGTTATGGTTTTTAATAAAAGTTCCCATTTTTAGCTATAAGAGAAAGAACTTGAATCGTTTTAAACACACCATATACATATATCAAAACTGAGTACATCTATTTACAAAACCATAACAGAGCGGCTTATTTAAAAACAAAACAGAGTTTTCAAAATAAACTACAAAATAGGTCGAAGCATGGCATATGAACAAATCTCTGTCCGGCCGCTCTAAAGACTCAGTCAACCTCTAAACCTATACATTTCCACCTGCATCACATGAATCTAATGAGCTAAAAGCTCAGTAAGATGAAACTGATGTAATAACAAATAACATATATGCACATCTCATAAATCATTAAATACAATATTCTATTTAATAACTTTCATTCATAAATCATTCTTTAGGGCCCTTGAAGTGTGGTACCTAACTAATAGCGATAGACCGTAGTTTTCGGAACCTGTTCATAATGATTGGCCAATAAGAGAATTAATACGGGGTTTCCATACTTGGTCTTTCAACCTCAGGTATTAACCGTATTCTATCTCATTCATTGTGGCTTTTCTATACCAGTTTTTCAACCTTAAGTATTTGCCATCATTTGTTGGGTCCGCCGGTCCCTCCCACGTCCCTTGTCTACCCGACCATCAATCAAGTACCATACTTCCTTTTCAAAAACCTCATTATATTCTTAATAGTGTCATGCTTCATAAACCATAAATGCATCAAACATTACATCATTTGACAAACAACAACAATCACATTAAAACATGAACAAACATTATATGATTCTTGTGATACACCAAATGAAAGCTTCAACTTACCTCAAGTCCACTTTGTGCTAAGTGAAAAGGCCAATCTCTTTGGAAGATAGGATGTGTTAAAGGCCTAACATAATCAAATCATGTACCATTTAATATCCTTTTTATAAATCATTTAGTCTATTCTAGTTAAAATTTATATACACTTTTCAATCTTTTGTAAAGAATTACATATCAATTACATAACCTTAAAAACAATGCATACTCCATATTTTACTACTAATTCAAGACATTAAACATTAGGGCAGCCATTAAATAACTAACAATTCAAACATAATTATTAGGGCAGCTCCTAAAACATGAACACAATCCGAATTAAAATGATGTAAACTTGATTCTAACTTAAATTGATTCTAACCTTCAATTAAGCAAACTGATTGCTATTGTTTTCGATCATTCAAATAAACTTCCAAACACAATATAAGCATTACAAAATCAATAGAAATAAGTAAATTAAATAATTTTACAAGACTATCAATTTTGCTAAAAATTAGCTTAACTAGCTTGATTTTGGCTTCAAGTGTAACTTACTTAAGTTTTTAATCATACAAAAGCATACTAAAACATGTATCCATCCAAGATACTACAAATTAATCATAAGAAACATTGAAAAAGAATATACCTTGATTAAGTTGGATTTAAGCTTCAAAATCAACAGTTTTCAAGCTTAAAAGGATGGAAACTTGTTCTAGCTTGTGTTCTATGGATTCCTATGGATTGAATTCAACTTTTGTGAGTATGAGAATGTATAAATTTGGGAGAAACTTAGGAGAATAAGGGCTGGTCATTTTTGAGGTGCTTCCACAAGAAATATGGATGAAAATGATTTCTTTGACCTTTCAAAGAGAGGTAAGTGGAGGGTGATGATTGGTTGCATCATGTTTGGTGTCTTCTCATGCCAAAAGCCACGTTCATGGGCTAAGAAGATGACAAAAATTAATGCTTTGGTATTATAATCAAGTGCAATGCGGTTTAGAATGGTTTTATGCAACCTAGTCAACCAACTAATCAAATTGCACCATTGTGCATACTTTTAGTTCTTTGCCAAATGTAACATATTTCAAGTAAATATTTAGGTAATTAATCACTTTAGTATATAACTAGTATGGAGCAATACAAATAATTCATTTCATATCCATTCAACATATCAATTTTTCTTAACCGAGATACCGAGCTTTTCACTGCAAAAAGGGCACTTAAGGAATATGTTAAATCAAGAAATGAAAGTTTGATCTCATATTTCATGTACTAATGCATGTTAAATCATAACTGAAGCATATAATAACAATTATTCATGTTCGTGCAATTATGCTATTTGTAAGCCATAATTCAATAATGCACATTGATTAGATGCATATTCATGCAAAATGCTTATTATTGGCTATGTAGGAGAGAATTGAGAATTGGGCATTACATGGACAGTTGTTCAAATTTTTGAATATATTCCCCAATAGTCATTGCTCCTTGTCGCAATTGTATAAACTCATTCATCTTCATCATGCGAACTGGGGCCGTGAAATATTTATTTGGGAATAACTCCTTGAATCTGTCTCAGCTCATGGTAGTAATGTCCTCTATGCTACTGATCATGTCCCACCAATGGCCTGCACTACCGCGAAGCATGAAAGTGGCACACATTGCCCTATCCTCTACTAGCACGCTGCTATACTGGAACATGTTTTCCAGGGTCCTCAACCAGTCCTCTGCAGCGGTAGGATCAATCGCATCCTCAAATATTGGGGGATCCAGCCTCCTAAATCGTTCTCCTACCATATATATATAGTCCGCCCGCTGTTGGTTTACCTCCACCTGCGGTTGCTCACCATTATCTCTTTGTCGAATTAGTGGCTGAATTTATTCGGACTGTCGTTCAATCAACTCTGTTAATCGGTTAATCATGGTATCTCGATCATTAATCGGGGTGGGTGTCTCATTTCTCTGCGCTCTAGCACCACCACTGCTCTCACCATGAGTTCTCACCATTTTGCAGCGCTGTTTTACACAAGTTTGACAACATATGGCTAATATAATTCATGGAATATGTAATGCAATATGTGATAATGTAAAACTTACTAGCGTAGCTGCGCTCCGCAAGTTCTAAGATCATGTACATGGACAGTCTACAGAATCAAGACCTGGGCTCTGATACCACTCTGTAATACCCCCATTACTACACAACTAGATATATAGTATAATTTAACATGATAGAACTTGTGTGCATGCATGGAATATTTTTTTTATAACACTTAAAAAAGATAAATCACTTTTTACATGCACAACCCTGTATAAAATACTTTCTCAAATGTCATGTATATAGCAGGATCAGTATTTATATAAAAGCACAACACCCACAACGACCCAATATTTACATACTTATTTATAGTAAAGTTTTAAAAGCGAAATATAGCACCAATCTAAAAATATAATACAACAGACTCAAAATATAACAACCCAACAAAACAGCCCAACAGGTCGTCATCCATGTACAGACTCTCTCAGACAGCTGCAGGAGCTCCAACCGCCACCCAGCCAATAAAAGATGCTTCAAGCGTCATCGTACTCACCTACAATGCATAAACTATATGAGCTAACGCTCAGCAAGTAATGATTATGCATGTCAAAGAATAATCCACAATATCAAGTCATGCATCTCAAAATGTTATGCCTACAATGCAATTTTATGCATCAAAATATTTCTCTCAAAATCATTTCTTTCTTGGGCCCCTGACCAATGCTACTATCCCATGCACCGGAAAAGAGCTTTGTACACTGCCATAATCCAATGGCCAATAATAATATAAGCATGCAAATCCATGCATACTCATACGCATGAAAATCTATGCACGCGAACCTGAAAATCCAAGCATAAAACCATGCAAATCCATGCATGCTTCGGTGCACTAGTAGTGGTCAGCAAAATATTTTCCTTTCTCAGAATCATGCCGTGCAATGCAAGATTTATCACAATGCTCGTATATGATGCATGCACGTGCCAATACCCATGTATATATGCTCAATGGACATGAATAATAGTAATGTGTGTCCTCTGCTTTGCACATATGATCTATGGTATTACATATAAATCACACATTTACTATGTCCATGCATTGTAGTTGCAAATGAATCTTTACTTACCTTTCACTTGGTTGGTGGCTTACTCTAGATTTGTTTATTGTTCCCCTCCAATCTTAGATATAAAATAGCCTGTAATATTACCAACATCAAGCACCATTCCCAATTTGGCAAGTTGAAAGCATAGAATATCATACTAAGACCTTAAACGCCAAGCTATCTAGGTTTTACAAACTAGAACCCAATTTAGTCCCTCCAATACCTTAATTTATCATCTTAGATACATGTAAACATCATATAATTGAAGTATTATAACTCTAATATTATGTACCTAATTGTTAACACTCAATAGCAACACGTCTAGGTTGAAATATACTAAGTTATGAAATGGGACAGATTTACATTTTCATATTTACTTGCTGTCCAATTTAGTTGCATGATAATTTTGGCATCCCTAAACATATCCAATCACTCCCAAATTATTACCACACTTAGATAACATGTATATAAATGTAACCATATCATATAATTGATAAAACTGATGGATATATCTTCCTAATTTCAGCTCTCTTCACAACATACTGAAATAGATTGTTTTCCTACCGTGACAGTTTTGCACACTTCATGACATTAATGGTTTTGGCACTCTTACGTATATTCAATCTCTTCCAACTTTTTATCAAACTTATATAACATATACATAGAGACAACCAGGTTATATTCTTGCCAAAACTAATGGATTTAGCTCCCCTAATTCAGTCTCCTTCACAGCACACCAAAACAGATTTTGCTACTTTGGCAGTTTGAGTGTTTCTCCAATATCATTCTCTATTTCAATTTCTAACCGATCAAAATTCATTCCAATACTCTTAACTCATACAGCAAGATGACAGTTTCTAGCACAAGTGTTTTCTATCAAATATTTCCAACCACAAACCCTTTCTTTATGCATCAAAGCCTATCTAATAACATCCTAACATATTTATAAATAATATTAAAAGCTTAATAAGCCAATAAACCTCAAAATAAATTTGAAAGTCATGCCAAACCCGTAGGTTAAGCTCACCTTGCACAGTTTTCTACTTGAACTTGGTTATTTCTCCTTCCCTTTGCTTGTTTTGCCTCCTTTTTCGGTTGGAATCACTTAGGACCTATTTAGAGATATTTTTCCATGTATTTAGAAGCTGAAATGGTTCAAAATAAGGTTCAAGTCATGGCTGTTAGCTTAAGAGTGAAGAATAGGTTGAGGTGGTATCTTGATAAGTCTAAGCATGAGGTGGCATAAGCTTGAAGTGGATGTAATGGTATAATCTGATTTTTTCCCTTATCTTGCAGCCCTAATCTTGTGTGTCTCACATATTCCTATTTGGTTGCAACCTATCGTCATCACCATTCATTCCCATAACTAATTTCTATATCCGTTCATTAGGTTCTTCACCCGAAAATCATCGGTTCTTGCCTGATTGATAAGTTTGTGCACTGATAGTGTTACAAACCTATGAACCTAGTTATATAAAATTTAAATTATAATATTGTATGTCTAGTTATCCCAAGTGTATGATTTAAATATACATATAATATTAAAATTCATGATCGAACTGACTTACTTTCTATAAACTTTTCGGTGACACCTTTCGAACTCCTAAGGTTACCACGTGTAACCTAGCACTATTCACTATATTGATACCTCAATTTCTTCTTATCTCAATATAAAATCAACCCCTTAGGTTAGGGATTCGATGATCAATACCATGCGAGAGCTTCAAAATTAAGTTTAATGATTAAAAATGCCATATAAAATAAAATAAATTATATGACGTCATATCAATGCAAATAGCACGCAATTAACATGTAATGCATGAATCATATTTGGCCATGTGAGTAGTAAGTGGCTCGGGTATCACATGTTTTGTGCTCTCACTTCTGGTTGGACAACCTTTTCAATGTACCAATTAAACAATTACTAGAGTAGTGCCCGATGTGCCAATTACTAACCACTTTTATACTATTGCATTAAATAATCTTATTCAAAATATGTTAATAAAACTGACACTTTTTTATCTTTATTTGTAATTAAGCAATTCAATAACATCCCTATACCATACATAGCTACGGGGATAGTTGCACATATGATGGAAATTATGGAAATATACCTCTATGGCTTTGTTTTTAAATTAGTTTCAAGTTGAGGCATCAATTAGCCCATTAGACTCATGCACACAATACATGTTTAAAAGAAGGATGTGTCGTTCCATAGGAATCGATATGGTAAAGCTAGTATATGTGTGTGGGCACTTGCTGCTGAATGAGTAAACCAATTAGGCCCGAAGAAAATTCTCTATTGGGAACATTGTTTGTTGAATAAGAATACTTTTTTTACTTAAGGTACCGTGGTAGCCTTCTGCACGATTTCATACACTTTGATGTATTTTTTGATTACATGATAATCAAAAGGGGTTAACATTTGGTGATCAATCACCTATCTTGCAGAATAGGTAAATCTCTTATGCATTCCATAGTCTTTGACCAAAGGAGGATGAATATTAGACAAGGATTTTTTAATAATTCACCACGAGTCAATTTGACAAAAATGGTATCATAGTTATTAAGTTAATTAGGGTGTCGATCTTGCACTAGGCTTGATCATGAGATTATTCGATAGAAGGACCAGACTTGCATGGTACTCATAACAGAAATAGATTCACTTGTTAATTCACCTAATACTAGGTTGTCAAGATGCACTTCTAGATACTTCCCTTGACTTGTGAGGTTCTTGGAATTAAAGAATTAATTCTAAGATGGATTAATTAATTAAATTAAATAATCTAAATACTAATTTATTCACTAAGTTGCTAGAGTTATAAGCCCACTGCTAATTTAGTTGTGAACCTAACGGATCACACACAAATCGGGATAGTCCACTTCTAATTTAGAAAGTAATATAAGAATGATTTGGATTTAGTTAATTAATCTCTTTTATTAAATTATATTATTATTTGATTAGACCTATAAGACTAGAAGGTCATGGAGAGTGTATTAAGCAATTAATTGGATCGATTAATTAAGGCAAGACAAAAATTAATTTAAGGGGCTAAATTAATTTATCCAATTAAATAATAAAATTATTTTGTTGAGCCTAATTTGATTAGGTGGCCTTGATGAAACCAACTGATTAATTAGTTGAATTAATTAATTAACTTAAACTTGTTTAATTAATGGAATCAATTAAATAGACTTAATTAATTAATTAAAGTCCAAGCCCAAGGGATAAGAAACAAGATGGAAACAAGATAAGATAAGAAATGGAGGAGATTCGTACATAATGTGATTAGGTCTTGGAGAGAGAAATAAATACTCTCTCTCCCACAAAAAACGTTTTGGAGCTTTGAGAAAGCTCCAAAACATCTTCTCTCTCATCATCTCTCTTCTCTTTCAAGATTTTCTTGTTCCATAAAAAATGTTCCATCCCTTTTTGATTCAATTTAATTCTTCTATCACTAGATAATTTAAGAATTGAATTGCACTCCTTATGTTCTACATTAGAAATATAGAATTTGGATTCACTAGCAAGGATTTAAGATTTGTAGACTTGCCTGAGGTTTGGTTAGAGGGACGACACTTGGAGTTTATGGCGTATCAGTTTCTAATCTAGGCTCACAATTTGAATCATCCAAACATGATCACCAATCAGAGTGCTCAAATTAGGTATAATTGTGAAAACCTTTATTTTTAATTAAACAAAGTATTTGGGTGTGAACCGATCAATCGCATCGAATCTAGGACTACATGATGTAAATTGTTTATGCATGCTTTAAATTTTTAAATTTTTGTTGTGCTTAGCCCCGTGATTTTGTGAACCTAACAGTGGTATTAGAGCCTAGATTACCACATTCGAAAATTTTACGTACGTATGCCTGAATTTTATGTAATGAATTATTATGAAAATAATCTATTTTTATGTGGATTAAAATTATTTATATGATTTTTGGTTTTGGATAAATTGTTTTGAATGTTAAAATTGGATTTGAACAAAAAATAATTGACGTTGGATGTAAAAAACGTGCTAGTTTCGCATCTATTACTATAGTAGTTATGAACTGGTGCCATAGCGCTAGCAGAAGGTATTGCGGTTCTAGGTAAATAGAAGCCTCAATGGCACAGCTCCACCCAGAGGCACCACGAAACATGGCTTACAAAAGCCATGGTGCCCCAGCGCGAGAAGTTGGCATCGTGCGCCACTATGTTTCACGCGAGGCTGTTTTTTTTTCATTCCATTGTGTAATTGGTACATGGGTTTTTAGTTCATATAGTTTTAAATTAATAATTAATAAAAAGGTTTTTTATGAAAAACTAAAAATTATTTATCCCAAATAAAAAAATTAGCACATAAAAGGATAAATTCATATACTTTAAATTTATTATATGTGATGTATAAATTAGGCATGTATGCTAAAATAGATGATCATGGAGCCTAGACCAATTTACTATGAATATTCTATGTGCATTGTGAATGCTTGGTATTATTGCTTTGTGTTTCAATTAAAAATGAGGTCTGCGTGTCTCTTATTTTTTCTATTTTACTCCAAATCTAAATTCTACCTCCCTCCTATGTACTTCTTCTTAGAAAAAATTTCAAGATTTCTTGTTAGGAATAACTTTTGTAATGAGAGTAGAATTAGGATGTGAGGTTTTCTTTTTTTTGACAAAAAGGAGCAGGGTGGAAAAGGCAAGAAATGAAGGCCCATGAATGTATAGGTGACACATTCATGTAATAGATAGGATCTATATATCATTTCACTTGCGACCATTAGATTAGTATAGATCCACTTTAACTCAAGTGGAATACATTGGATATGACTCATGATAATCCCTTTATTACATATGTATAGTACACGCATGCTTAGATTTATTTAATGTTTTTTTTAATTATACTTACAAACATTAGGACAGTCTAACATTTAAAAAACAAATTTAATAAATGAGGTCTTGGAATTACAAAATGAACCCTCAGTTGAAGTTCAAGTTTAAGAATTTCTAAAATTCTATATCAAGCAATGGACAAAATTAGATAGGGCCCAATTGTCCTTGCCTTTCATCAAAAGTAGAAAACATGATTATGCAACCGTATTTAGGACATTGTTCATGAGTTGTGGGATGCCTGAATGATGGAAAGCTGTGATTTCTGCTAAGCATAGGAATACCTATTGGATGGACTCATCTTTATCATTTTCCATGAGTTGTGGGATGTTTAGATGCTCCATCTATATGAACGTTTGATGGGTACTATTTGACATTTAGTACCATATGTTATCATATTATTGGGGCTTATGGGAAGTGGTGAGGCAAAATAACTTGGGGATTGCATATGATGCAATTGAAAAAATTATTGTCTACCTTTCGATGTTTTATATGGTCCTATATTCTTGGGCATGCAAAATATCAATTGGACCTCAAGCCCACTAGAAAATATGATTCTTTGAATTGCCATCTAGAGAGTGATGGGATTTGAATAAAATAGTAGGATACATTTATAATTAAAGACCATATTACAAATGAATATATTGTTGAAAAGATGTTTAGTTTTCTACCTCACTTAGGATAATAGTTGTCACTTTTAGATCCACTTGAGTTATTCTAGACAACAATAAACATCACTAAGCTCCAATCTTTTCAGAGTTTCTGCAGTAGTTGTAGAAACAACTCCTATTGCACATTCAACAAAGAGTTGAAGAAGACCTTCTACAATTGATGAAGAAGGCTTCCTAATTGGTTCCATCTTTTCTTAGACTCGAGGTCTAAGAAAAGGAGTGAGAAAGAGTTCTTAATAGAAACAAAATATAAAACAGGGCTTGGTTAGATGATTAATCCAGGAAAGATAAGTTTATGCAACCATTGCTATATGAAGGGGAATAAAAATAGGAAATTCAAGTGTGGATTTCCTTAAACGAATTAGAAGGGGTTCTTGTTCAAGCTTTGAATTAGAAAGCTTTCAAATCCAAAATTTAAGTTAGATGGGTTCTAATTCAAACTTATATTTTGTTGAAGTCAACCATTAGCATTGACAATTGTTCTTGTGTATTGAATACGTGATATGATCCCATCTCTACAAAAGGTTATAGAGGATGACAAGAAGAATAAGACTAAAGGACAATCCTTAAGCTTGAAGTTAAAGCAAATGTTGCTTCATTGGCTAAATGAATGGTCCACTTAGCTTGACATGGAATTAAAGTTGCAGTCATTATTTGAGTTTAGTACGAAATAACATTAAAGAGTGAGATTTTTGTTAAATGAGAAAAAGTTTGATAGAAAAATCAAAGGATAGAAATGTTCTTGGTTCTTGACCTTCGTGTATTGGCAATTAATTTATACTTCCACAAAATTCCATGCTACATGATTCAATAAAATAGACTTTAATTAGATAATCATAGTTCCACATACTTTTAGAATGTGAGATTAGGTCATATCTCTAAGAAAAGAGTTCACAAAATGACATAAAAATTTAACCTTTAGGACGAGCTTCACATGACAACCTGTGAATCTTGCCTTAGAAAAAAGATGACCAAATTACCATTTATTGGGCAAAATGGAGCTTTCCACAAATCTATTAGATTTGATCCATATAGATGTATGCGGACCACTAAGTGCTAGTGCACGAGGATACTACCATTACTTCATTATCTTTACCGACGATCTATCAAGGTATGGTATGTGTATCTTTAGATATATAAGACTAAATTCTTTGAAAGGTACAAAGGCCTTAGGCATGTGATGGAGAAACAAATTGAGAAAAGTATAAAGACTTATCAATTTGATCAAGGAGGCAAGTACTTGAGCTCAAAGTTTCTTAATTATCTAAGAAAAAAATTAGATTCTCATAAAGTGAATCCATGATGAGTTTGATAGAATTTCCTCCTTTATTTTGGGGATACACCCTAGAAGCGACGTGTGAAAACCTCCCAAAAATATGTATACCTATATAGAAAACAACCTGTGCAACATAGTTTGTGCATGTATACGTGTGTATAACTTTTTTTTTTCAACTAGTTAGTTTGACAAAACATTGATAAAGGTAGAGTACTTTCACATCTTGTAATATTGTATATACATAGATAGTTATTTGAATAATAACAAGGTCTATTGCTACAACTTTAAGGTTGCAAACCTAAGTGCAGGTTGTATTAAGTAATAAATTTCTTGTGAGTTCGAGATCGATCCACGGGGAAGTTGTTCGAAGAATTCAAGTTTCTATTTCTAAAAAAAATAGAATTTATATGGATTAAAATATATGAATAATTAATGTATGATGTAACTAAAAATAAACCAAAGTAACAAAAGTATTGAGGATTAGGGATCCACTCTTGAGTTTTGGATAGAGAAATAATTATTCATTCTTTTTTACCTCTATTAATTGCCACAATTAGAATCCATACATAATGAAGGTTTCAATGGAAAGATATTATCAAATAACTCATTCAATAAGGTAATCATGATATTGTCTTACTATTATAAATTATCTTTTAACACCAACACTTATTTATGGGATCAAGCATTTATGTACACCTTTGCCAACAATAAATCAAGGTTTCACATTAGTAGACAGCGGGGTAAAACTATACAATAAGCTAAATGAACCTAAGTATTTGTGGTACCATTGGAGATACATAAATCAAGAATTACCACAAAATAAGAAGGGTTTAGTTCAAAATTCAAAATAATAATACAACATACTTAAATATTTTCTACCCTTATAACCATTCATCTTTCTCCATCAAAAGGTTCACTCTTTTTTCTCATCAAAATGAAAGTTCGAAAGACATAATAAAAGTAGCAAAGACTAAAAATATAAGAGAAACTAGATAATGCATTTCTATTACTACTAGAAAACTTACATTACTAGAAAACATACAAACTAGAAAACTTAGCCTAAAGAAACCCTCTACCCCCCTCTCTTACAAGCTTAATACATGGCCTATTTATAGTACTTAGAGTAAGCTAGAGGCCAAACAAATAATGGATGGGTTAATCAAGTGGTATGCTAGTTGCCAATAGTTGGTAAGTTGTTACACTAATTCCTCACCTAACGAATTGAATTATATGTTTTGATTAGATACAACCAGATTTTAATAATGAATAAGAAAAAAAATTGTAGATCTTTCGGTGGAATAGATTTTCATATATCATTTGTCAAATTTGGCGGTCGGATGAAGGAGATATGATCAAATTACTGAATCACGTCCAAAAGCCATCCTTTAACAGTAGCAACAAGTTGCAGCCTATGGTTTTACCATTTTGACATATTTTCTCACCATATTGTCTTCTACAAATATTTTTATTTACCTCTTGTGTATAACATATTCAAATTTCAACTCAAAATAAATTTGAACTTAAGAGATATGACTCAATTGGTAAAATAAGTTAATATTGGGCTGAACTCTGATCCGAATTTTGGTGATCCATTTTGTGCAACTATTTGGATGAATTTTTTGCTATAATCAATACTGAATTGGGTTGAGCTTCCAATAAAAACATTGTACTTCTATCTCTTGGTTTTCAAATTAAACAAGCTTCAGGTCCATAGAGCTTTTTATCATGAAGTTATGCTCAAATTACAAAAACTGCACAAGTTTGGAAACATGATTCTATTTATTCCCTAACACAAAATATTAATAAAACAATAATATTAACAAGAATAAAGCAAGAAAAGATAAAGGATTTGATACAAAAATATATCAAAATATGCACTTATCAAATTTTCCCACACTTAAACCTTGCTTGTCCTCGAGCAAGCCTAAAATAAACTTAAACTAATCCACTTTTGTAGGAAATCATAATTGTATTTAGCATATGAAACAAGCCTTTAAACCCATAAGTGGCCTATAAAGGACAAGTTATAGTCTCGTGAAGGTTTCCAGCAGTAATACCCACAAACACTTATAATAACTATCTTCCAACTATTATTCTCATGAAGCAACAAAGTAATATAGAAATAAAATCGAATAAGTGTTGAGTTTAACTCTTAGTCATTCAAAAATCAATACATTTCCACAATAAGCATACTCAAGTGTGTATGTGGATAGTTAATATCAACAGTGATGAAACTATGCATACTTCAAATAAGTGAATTCTCATAAAACTTTACAAAAACCATCACCCAATCTCTAACAAAAAAGTTAAACATCATAGGCTCTTCCTTTAGTGCAAATCTCCACTACACTGAAGGCACCACACGAAATCAAAAGGTTTTCAACAAAGGTTGTAATAGAGACTAAGGGTAGTGATGTAGCTAAGAAATAAAAGGATAGGATGCAACAAATATTCTAAAAACTTCATGGAATTAGAGACATAGAGTTTATCGATGAAAAATTCTCAAACTCCACAAATTTCAACACTAGGGTCTATTGTTATTTAATTGGACACTTATTATTCATTTTGCAACATCTCATTTTTTGTTGCATCTCGTAGCACTTTGCAATTTTTTTTCTTTCTATTATTATTATTATTATTTTTAACTCCCCCACACTATCTTCTATTCCAACCTAAATTTCTTTTGTAAGTTCACGATATCAATGGAATGTCTCTTAAACACCAATTATTTTTAGAACAAAGGTTGGATAATAGTGTAATAAGGCTAGGTTAAAAGATATGGTTACAAACAAGCTAATTTGGCAATTATGCTAAAAAGCCTAATGCCTTAATTATTTTTCTAGTGGTGCACTATCAGTCGTTCGCCTCGACAAACAAAAAGTAAAAGTTTTAATACTCAACCCCTATATGTTGAAGATCCAAGTGATGATTAGAGCAAGGATATAAGAACTTCCTATTTTGACATAATTATCTTCACATTGAATAATATAACTATTTGTGCAAAAATAATTTGAGTATAATTATCTCAAAAATATATTAATCAAATAACAACATTAAAGTCTAAAACAACACCCATCATCAATCAAACCACATTATTCATAGTTCATTTTAATCATTGAAGTTTGAAGAACCTCTACGACTCAAAAAAAATTAAAAATAATTGATAATTTACAAACTTGCCATGTTATGCAAAAAATAGGAATGCGTCTCAAGAGTGTTACAATAATACTTTACTCAACCACCGTTTTTCATGCTTTCAACGGACCCATCAGAAAACATGTTTGATTTTTTTTTGAAATAAATTACTAGAAATCCCTCCCCCTAACCTAATTGAGACATTATCCCCAATGTCAAAAATAGATATGAAAGTAGAATTTGAAAGATATCACCTGAAGCGTGGCTAAAAAAAATAAAGCTGAAACAAAAAAAAACACACACTATTAGAGAAACCATTAACAATAAGTTTCACAGACTCAGAGTCAAATTCAATTTGCATTTTCGACCATTGTTCCTGTTGGACCAATCCACATTGGCCAAGGTTGGATCAAGTTCTGGTACATATGCTAGAAGTTCATCAATTAGTTGGTCAGATGTCGGAGTAGAAATGAGGATTCTTCTTGCAGACATTGAAATAAAACCTTTTTTTTACAGCATGATCTACAAAAGATAGCGAACCATCATAAAAACCATTAACATTAAGAATACCTATAGGTTTTTGGTGAATGTTGAGTTGTGCCCAAGAGACAACTTGGAATAACTTCTCCAATGTACCAAAAACCGCCAGGTAGAATGATGAATGCATCCGCATTGTTTAACTTGTTAGGCATTCTATCCTGAATATGTGACACTTTTAGCTCATTTTCAATGGTTATACCTATGACATTCTATATTGTTAAAGATTATGGGATAACTCTCAGAACTTTGACTCCTCCTACATAAGCATAAATAGCAACACTCCCCATTAACCCCAAACTGCCTCCCCTATACACTAAATGAATTTTTATTTTTGCTAAAGTTCTACCAAGGTTATTGGCTGCCCCTATAAACTCACCATTTTTTTCTAGATTGGATCCACAAAAAACACAAATGGAATTTGAATTTGTGAGTTGAAGAAACTTCCATTTTTTTAATTTTTTTTCTTTTTGAAAATAAGTTGTGCAAATATAGAGTAAGTACGGTGATATTTATTGAGGTGTGAATGGGGAATGCATTTATTACATGTCTTTTTCTTACGAAAAGGTTGAAAATAAGGAGACATACAAAATTTAAAAATTACCTACTTACACGTGAATGTACATGTAGTTGTGATTGTGGCTCACTTCATCCTCTGGTTTTACATCCAGTAACAGCTTAAACGCTCTCTATGGGTCGAGGATATGCTTCCCATCTAGTTATCTTATAAACTGAAAAATAGGGTCTTTTAATGTCAGATTCCCAAGACTATAAAACTCATATTCATTTCGAAAATGATCCCATAAATCAAGAATTGCACGTTGTACCAATCCACATAAATACGTCTTAAGAGTCAATATAATGTGATCTAAAGACTCCTTACTCAGTCTATCCATAATGAATTTAAGTTTATCTTCTCAATTTTTAGAGACCATTCCTAAAGAACGACACTTTGTATTGTAAGTCCATCTAGCATAATTGTGACAAACTTTCATTTCTTTCGCCATTTGTTTTTGTGAATATGTGCTTTTACCAAAACCAGACATGTATCTAGTAAGCAAATCGTGAAACTCATGTGAGAACTCACCTGCTCTTACCTTTGCTTCAATTATCCATCGTATATCCTCCGAGATACCCTTGTGCATAAGCATCTTTAACCTTTCAATCCTGATTTTATAAATTTTCAAAATTGTATTTTTAGGAAGAAAAGGAAATCACTTCTTGAGAGTTAGAAAAATGTCACCCATTTTGAAAAGAACCAAAAAAGAGAATGAGAAAAGCAAAGAAAATTTGTACAAAGATTTCAGTTAGTTGGGAACCTGACAAGTCCGACTTTAATAGCCACGAAGTACCATTATCTGCCATTTAACCGAAAAAAGAAAAAAAACTTCAAAATAAATAAGGTTAGAGAAAATAAATATATATATATATACAACACTAATCATAACAAGGGTTAGAAAGAAAAAGAATTTCCTCTTGTGAAAATTAATTTTTTAGAAATAGTTTAACTCTTTGTCCATTTACTTTGAATATGTTACCATTTGTAGGATTCTCAATGTCAATCGCCCCATAAGGATATATTTTTTTTTGCAAAAAAGGACCACTCCACCTTGATCTCAATTTTTTGGGAAACAAATGCAATCAAAAATTATAAAGCAAAATTTTTTGACCAACCTCAAATATTTTTCTTAAAATTTTATTTTCATGAAATTCTTTGATTCTTGCTTTATAAATTTTAGAATTCTCATATGCATCATTTCTCAGTTCTTGAAGTTCATTGATTTGCAATTTGCGCAGTTTTGAAGCTTCATCAAGGTTGAAGTTAAATATTTTGATTGTTCAATAAGTTTTATATTCAAGTTCAATAGGTAAATGATAAGGTTTTCCATAAACTATCCTATAAGGAGACATGTCTAATGATATTTTGAAAGCAGTTCTATATGCCCAAAGTGTATCGGTAAGTCTAAGAGTCCAATCTTTATGATTTGTGTTAACTGTCCAAAATTTGTTTTATCTTCCTATTCGCAAGTTCAACTTGTCTATTTGTTTGAGGGTGATAAAGGGTTGCAACTTTATGTATGATTCCATATTTCCTCATTAAAGTTCTGAAAACTTTGTTACAAAAATATTTTTCCCCATCATTGATAATAAATCTAGGAATTCAAAATCAACTTAAAATATTTTCTTTCAAAAAATTTATCACTATTTTGTGATCATTATTTTGACAAGGAATTGCCTCGATCCATTTTGAAACATAATCTATGGCAACCAATATGTAAAGAAAACCAAATGATAATAAAAATGGCCCCATAAAATCAATACCTAACAGTCAAAAATTTTAATCACTAGAATAGGGTGTAGAGGCATTATATTTCTCTTTGAAAGAGACCCTAACTTTTGACAATTTTCACATCTTTTACAGAAAATGTAAGTGTCTTTGAAAAGAGTTAACTAATAAAATCCACATTACAAGATTTTTGCAATAGTTTTCTTTACAGAAAAATGACCACCACATGCTTCTGAATGACAAAATTTGACAATATTACCTATCTCATTGTTAGGCACACATCTTTGAAAGATTTGATCCGAATAATATTTGAATAGGTATGGATCATTCCAATAAAATTTTTTAACCTCAGTCAAAAACTTCTTTTTGTCTTGAGAGTTCCAATGAGATGGCATCTTTCTTGTCACAAGAAAATTAACAATGCCAGCAAATCAAGGTAAAATAGAAATATTAAATAGTTGTTCATTAGGAAAAGTGTCATTAATAGGTATGGTTTGATATGAGTCATCACAAATAAGTCTCGACAAGTGATCAACCACCATATTGTCTACTATCTTTTTATCTCGAATCGTAATATTTAATTCATGGAGTAAGAAAATCTACCTAATCAGTCTTAGTTTGGCATCTTTTTTTGACAAAAGATATTTCAAACCTGCATGATCACTGAAAACAACAACTGGTGAGCCAACAAGATAAGATCGAAATTTGTCCAATGCAAAAACTACAACAAGTAATTCTTTTTTAGTTGTTGTATATTCAATTAAGCACCATTTAAAGTTTTAATTGCATAGTAAATAACATATGATTTCTTATCTTTTCTTTGTCCTAAGACAGCTCCAACAACATAATCACTACCATCACACATTATTTCAAAAGGTAAAGTCCAATATGGAGACTATATGATTGGAGCAGATGTAATCATGCTTTTAAACTTAACAAAAATATTTTCACAATTTTCAGTCCATTCAAAAGTAGTGTCTTTTGTTAGAAGAATATACAAAGGTTTAGATATTACACTAAAATCTTTAATAAATCTTCTATAAAAACCAGCATGTCCTAAAAATGATCTAACCTCCTTCACAGTCTTTGGTGTTGGCAAATTGGTAATTAACTCAATTTTAGATTTGTCAACCTCAATACCTTTTGATGAAATAATATGTCCAAGATTAATACCAGTTGTTACCCTGAAATGACATTTCATCCAATTGAGCACAAGATTCTTTTCTTCACACCTCATCAAAACTTTTTCTAAATTAGATAGGCAATCATCAAATGAATTACCAAAAATAGAAAAATCATCTATGAAGACTTCAAGAAAAAAAATACTAAGCATACATCATTGGAATGTAGGTGGTGCATTACATAATCTAAAAAGTATCATTCGATATGCAAAAGTACTAAAAGGACATGTAAAAGTTGTTTTCACTTGATCTTCAAGTGCAATTGCAATTTGATTATACCCAGAATATCCATCTAAAAAGCAATAACATTCATATCCCGCAACACTTTCTATAATTTGATCCATGAAAGGTAATGGAAAATGATCTTTTTTAGTAACTGAGTTGAGTTTCCTATAGTCAATGCACATTCGCCAACCAGTAACAATCCTAGTTGAAATTAATTCATCATTCTCATTCTTGACTACAGGAACTCCAGATTTCTTAGGTACAACTTAAGTAGGACTTACCCATTTGCTATAAAAAATATGATAAATGATTTCATTCTCTAAGAGTTTAATGACTTTGTTTCTCACTACTTTCATATTAGGATTTAGCCTTCGTTGCATTTCTCTAGAAGGTTTAGCATTTTCCTCTAGATAGATGTTAAATGTGCAAATGAAAGGAATAATACCTTTAATATCAGCAATGGTCCATCCTAAAGTATTCTTATGCATTTTCAGAGTTTCGATCAACTTACCTTCTTAAGATGTATCGAGTTTTGGAAGAAATTATTACTGGAAAAGTCTCATTCTCACCAAAGAAAGAGTATTTCAAATCAACTAGCAAAGGTTTCAAATCAACCATGGGAACTTTAATACTTGATGGAATAGATTTTACTATTGATGATGAAAGTTCTTCAAACCTTGGCTTCCAAAAATATTTTTCTTGTACCTGCAAAAATTCAGAGATAGTATTAGTGTGTGCCTTTTTACAAATACTTTCACTTTCAAAACAAGTTTCCAAATAATCTAAAGAGTTAGTGGTAGTAAAGTATTCATGAACAAGTTCCTCAATTGAATCCACTTCATGTACTTCGACATCTTCTATAGGTTGCTTACAAACATTAAACACATTTAGTTTCAAAGTCATATTTCAAAATGATAACTTCAAAATATCATTCCTATAATTGATCAAATCATTTGAAGTTGTAAGAAAAGGACGACCTAAAATGATAGGAATTTGTGTATGTGTTTGTGCAATAGGCTTTGTGTCCAAAATAATGAAATCAACTGGAAAGTAAAACTTATCAATTTGTACCAACACATCTTCTACTATTCCCTTTGGAACTTTAATCGAACGGTCAGCCAGTTGTAGTACAACAAAAGTTGTTTTAAGTTCTCCCAAACCTAACTGTTCATAAATTGAGAAAGGTAGAAGATTTACACTAGCACCAAGATCAAGCAAAGCACGCTCTATTCTAGTGTTTCCTATGATACATGAAATGGTTGGACAACCTAGATCTTTGTACTTGGGTGGAGTGAATTGTTGAATAATTGAACTAACACTTTTAGTTAAAAATGCCTTCTTTTGTACATGATGTTTCTTTTGATTGTACAAAAATCTTTCAAAAATTTGGCATAAGGTGGAACTTGGTTGATTTCATCCAACAATGGAATATTAATCTTGACTTGTTTAAAAATTTCAAAAATCTCAGCATTAGTGTTCAATTTCTGAGTTGCTTGCAATCTTTGAGGAAAAGGTGTTGGAGGTAAATATTTTTCTTTTTCATCATTTTCACACTTACCTTTATCGTCAAGACTATTTTCATTCTTCATTTCTGGAGGTGGATTAGAAACTTTCTCCTTGGAATGAATAGTCTTATCAATAACTTTTCCATTTCGAAGAGTTGTGACTGAATTAGCATTCTTGACTGAATTTTCACCTGAAGAAGAAACTTGACACTGAGTGGAAGGATTAGGTTGAGGTTGAGCAGGAAATTTACCATTTGCATGAGTACCCAAAGAAGCTATTAGTGTTGAAAGTGTACTTCTGATCTCATTGATAGTTTGTGAAGTCTGATTATTGATGTTTGTTTGTTCATGCATAAATGCTTGCAAAGTCTCCTCAAGGGATTTTGTATATGGAGTTGGATTAGAATGAAAGTTTGGTGGTTTTTGTGAATGCAGTGGTTAGGCACGATTATCATCTCGCCAACTGAAATTATGATGATTTCTCCATTGTGGATTGTAAGTTTTAGAATATAGAGAATGGAAAGGTTTTTTGAATGTGTTCATGAAATTTTCTTGTACTGGAATGTTTGGACATTCATTGGTGACGTGCCCCAAAAGTTCACAATTGCTATAAACTTCTTCCTCTTGCACATATTTGATTTTCTTTACTTTTTTAAGTTTCATGGCTTCAACTTTTCTTGTTAAACTAACAAGCCTAGAATTTAGATCATCTTCTTGGCTAAGGTAATATTTTTCTTTATTATTATTAGCAAGATTAGATCTAATAGAACCTTCGGAAGAATTAACACTATAACATGATTGAGAGTTTTCTGCCAAATGATCTAGATATTCTAGGGCTTTATCAGGTTCTTTATCATTACACATTGTTTCAAAAAATTATTTTGTTTCAGTAGTTAAACCTTCATAAAAGAAACTAATTAAGGGTCATTTTTCAAAACCATAATGTGGGCATGAATTCAAAAAATCTTTAAATCTTTCCCAACATTGAAAGAAAGCTTCATTAGAATTTTGAGAAAAAATTTGAATTTGTCTTTTCAAAGCATTAGTTTTATGAGTTGGAAAGAATTTTTTCAAAAATTCAGCTTGCATTTCTTGCCAAGTGCCAATTGACCTAGATTTTAAAGAATTAAGCCAATTTGAGCTTAACAATCTCATTTGTACAAGTTTGATCATCAAAAGTGGCACATACTTTTGAGAGTCTAAACCATGAAAATTAGGAAGTAAAGGGATCATACCTAGCTTGAATCGAAAGTTATTTTCATTGAGAGGAAAAATAAAACAAGAAGGAGAATAATTTTGAGGAGGTTGCAAGTAATAACGCATGGTACGCACTTGTTGATTCTCATTTTCATCCTGGACACTTTCATTTTCAGCCATGGTGGAAGTGTGTGGAGATGATTCAAACAAATTTTCAAATAAAGTTTCAGAATTATTTCTAACTAAACACCTAGAATTATGACTATGATACCATATAACCATATATCCGTAAAGAAAATAAACAAACTATAATTACAAAAGAAAAATATTAACAAACCTGAATACTTACCTTGCCATCCCTGGCAACGACGCCAAAAACTTGCTACAACTTTAAGTTTGCAAACCCATGTCCGAGGTCGATCCACAAGGAAGTTGTTTGAAAAATTCAAGTTTATATTTTTAAAAAAATAGAATTTATATGAATCAAAATGTATCAACAATTAATGTATGTTGTAACTAAAAATAAATCAAAGTAATAAAAGTACTGAGAATTAGGGATCCACTCTTGAGTTTTGGATAGAGAAATAGTTATTTATTCTTTTTACCTCTATTAATTGCCATAATGAAGGTTCCAATGGGAATATATTATCAAATAAATCATGTAAAAGGTAATCATGGTATTGTCTTACTATTGTAAATTACCTCTTCACGCCAACACTTATTTATGGGATCAAGCATTTATGCACACCTTCGTCAACAACAAATCAAGGTTTCACATTAGCAGTCGGTGGGGTAAAATCGTACAATAAGCTAAATGAACCCAAGTATTTGTTGTGCCATTAGAGATACATAAATCAAGAATCACTACAAAACAAGCAGGGTTTAAATCAAAACTCAAAATAATAATACAACATACTTAACTATTTTCTACCCTTATAACCATTCATCTTCCTCCATGAAGAGGTTCACTAAAAAAAGTAGCAAAGACTAAAAATATAAGAGAAACTAGATAATGCATTTCTATTACTACTAGAAAACTTACATTACTAGAAAACATACAAACTAGAAAACTTAGCCTAAAGAAACCCTCTACCCCCCTTCTCTTACAAGCTTAATACATGGCCTATTTATAGTACTTATAGTAAGCTAGAGGCCAAACAAATAATGGATGGGTTAATCAAGTGGTATGCTAGTTGCCAAGAGTTGGTAAGTTGTTACACCAATTCCTCACCTACCGAATTGAATTATATTTTTTGATCAGATACAGCTAGATTTTGATGATGCATAAAGAAGAAAAATTGTAGATCTTTTGGTGGTGATAGATTTTCATATATCATTTGTTAAATTTGGCAGTCGGATGAAGGAGATATGATCAAATTATTGAATCATATCGAAGAGCCGTCCTTTAACAACCGCAGCCACTTGCAGCCTATGTTTTTACCATTTTGACACATTTTCTCACCATCTGAACTCTGATCTAAATTTTGGTGATCCATTTTGTGCAACTACTTGGATGAATTTTCTGCTATAATCAAGTGTGAATTGGGTTGAGCTTCCAACAGAAAAGTTGTACTTCTATCTCTTGATTTTCAAATGAAATAAGCTTCAGATCCATAGGGCTTTTGATCATGAAGTTATGTTCAAACTACAAAACTGCATAAGTTTGGAAACATGCTTCCATTTATTACCTAACACAAAATATTAATAAAAAAATAATATGAACAAGAATAAAACAAGAAAAGTATAAAGGATTTGATACAAAAATATGTCAAAATATGCACTTATCTATCAAAATCATCACAAACTCATACTCATTTACAATGGAGTTTTGAAAGTGATATACATGATAAAGTTACTAATATAATACAATAGACTGTAAAATAAAAAACACAGCCTACAAAATAGCCCAATAGGTCGTCATCCATGTATGTTGATCTTTGAAATCTTGTAGGAGCTCCACTGCCAGCCCAATAAACCAGGGGTCTTAGGTCTCCCCATGCTCACCTACAATACATGAACTAATGAGCTAATGCTCAATAAGTAAAATTATGCATGCCAACAGTATGATATTTAAATCTCATGCAACTCATCTCTAAGATATGATGCTAGAATTGTGTCATATTTGAATACTCATAAATTAAATTTTTTTTATTCAAAATCACTTCATTTTATACGGCCCTTGGCCCACCTACTATGCACTGGAAAGAGCTCTGCATAATATCAATAATCAAATGGCCAATAACAGATTGATACAGTCGAGTGGACCATTCTCCCCTAACCCATAGAGGTACACCTCCTGTCTTCCATTGTGATCAGTTGAGAAGTATCCCACCCATAGCATCAATCATAACAAAGGTACAGTCAACTGGATCATCCTCTCATGATCACCAAAGCTCCACCCCATGTCTTCTCTTGTGATCCACTGATAAGTATCCCACATGCGATATGTAAAATATAACATAAACACGCCTCGCATGCCTCGATCCACTAGTAGTAGCCAATAAACATCTTTACACATGAAAAATGATTTCTCAAATCATATTGTGCATGCAAGAACCTCAACTATACCTGTATGCCATGAATGCACATGCAAATGCTCATGAATGGTGTATTTAATACGAAATGCAAGTCATTTTAATCCATACTAAGACCTTAAACACCAAGCTATCTAGGCAACAATCAAACTTTTACAAACTAAAACCTAATATAGTCCCTCAAATACCTTAATTTCTCATCCTAGATACATGTAAACATCATGTAATTGATGTATTATAACTCTAATAGCAGGCACCTAATTGTTAGAACTCAATATCAACATGTTTATGTTGAAATATGCTAAGTTATCAAATTGCACAAATTCACATTTTTATATTTTCTTGTTGTCAAATTTAGTTGCATGATAATTTTGACATCCTTAAGAATATCCAATCAATCCCAAATTTTTACCACACTTAGATAACATGTATAGAAATGTAATCATATTAAATAGTTTCCAAAACTCACTGATTTACCTCAGCAAAACCAGCCCCCTTGTCACAGCCCAAAAAACTGCAAGTTCTATCAGGACAGTTTTGAGTGTTTCTTCAAATATCAAACCATATTTCAATTTCTCACCTCTCCAAACTTACCTACATCCCCTAAACTCATATATAAACACATATATGGTGATATATATAGGTTTTAATCAAGTTATTATACATATATATAGCTTTAAAAACAAAAATCAGCAAGTATATAGTTTCTGTCCCTAGTGATTTCTATTGTGATTTTGCAACTAAAAATCCTTCTTTTTTGAATTATAAGACCATAAATAACATACTAAAATATTATAAAAAATAATAAAAGCTTTAAAAATCGTAAACCCTATGCATAATTTTAAGCTTCTACTTGCTCATCTTTACTTCCATTTGCTTTCTTCACTTTTTCTTTACTTGGAATCACTTGAGAGCACTTCTAAAATTCAATATGGATGTTTGGAAGGTGAAATAGCTCAGGAAATGGTTTTTGGCCGTGGTTCAATGCTTAGAAATGAAGAAAACTTAAGGTTGTAGCTTGAGGTGCTTAATTAATATCCAATATATTGACCAATCTATTCTTTTTCTATTCTAAATGTAGAATTACTTAATTAGGTTATAAGATCTCAACCACTAACATCATATGATAGCATTAGAGGTCTAACGATTAAGAATGCTATATAAGATGACATGTAAATATTAATGTGAATGAGAATATAAGTAACATGTAATGCATGAATCATGTTAACTTGGGTATTACGTCTTCCTATGCTTATTAAAATTTCATCCTCGAAATTTACTTACCAAAAAAGTTTCGGATACTTGACTTTCATATCATCTTTCCTTTCCCAAGTAGCTTCTTCTATTGAGTGATTTTCCCATAATACTTTAACCAATAGGATCTTTCTATTTCTAAGTTGTTTTGCTTCTCATAGAAGAATCTCTACAGGTCTTTCTTCAAATTAAATCTACTTTCAGCTCAATAGGTTCATTCTTTAGAATATGAGATGGATTAGTAATATATTTTCTCAACATGGACACATGAAATACATTATGCACTTGAGATATTGATGCAGGTAGGTTGAGTTTGTAAGCAGCATTCCTAATTCATTCAATAAGAAGAAATGGACCAATATATCTAGGACTAAGCTTTCTTTTCTTTCCAAATCGATAATCTCCTTCATTGGAGATACCCTATGAAATACTTGATCTCAGTGCAAATTCTAACATTTTTTTTCTTTAATCTGCATAACTTTTCTATTGGCTCTAGGCAATCTACATTTATTGATGAATTTATGTCACAACTTCTATAATTTCTAGAATCATATTTTGGTCCAAAAGCTTCTTTTCACCAACCTCATCCTAATGAACTGGAGATGTATATTTTCTACCATATAATGCTTCATAGGGGGCCATTCCAGTAGTGGACTGATAACTGTTATTATATGAGAATTCCACTAAAGGTAAAAATTTGCTCCATTGACCATGAAAATCTAATACACAAGCTTTAAGCATATCTTCCAATATTTGTATTATTCGCTCTAATTGTCCATTAGTCTATGGATGATATGCAGTACTGAAAGATAATTGTGTTCCCAATGTCTTGTGTGAACTCTTCCAAAATATAGACAAAAACCTTGAATCTCTATCAGAAATAATAGATAGTAGTCTACCATGAAGTCTAACCACTTCCTGTATATATATCTGTGCATAACGATCCATGGAATAGGTGGAACAAATTGGAAGAAAGTGAGCAGATAGCATCATGACATTTAATTGTTTTACGTAATCCCAAAATGAAATCTATAGTAATTCTTTCCCATTTCTATTATGGAGTAAATAAAGGTTACAAGGTTTATGCTGGTCTTTGATGTTCTTCATTTATTTATTAACATGTTTATTCTAAAAATTGAGCAGCATCCATTTTCATACATAGCCACCAGTAATGCGTTATCAAATCTACATACATTTTAATAGCTCCTAGATGTACTGAATATGGCATTGAATATGCCTCTGCTAAAATATCTCCCCAAATGTTGTCTACATTAGGTACATATAGTCATTTTTAGAAATTGCAAAATACCATTCTCTAACATCTGAAAATTAAAAGACTTTCCTGAAGTAATATCTTTCATCATTGATAAGTGCATATTTTGACATATTTTTGTATCAAATCCTTTATACATTTCTTGCTTTATTCTTGTTAATAATATTATTTTATTAATATTTTGTGTTAGGGAATCAATGAAAGCATGTTTCCAAACTTGTGCAGTTTTTATATTTTTAGCATAACTTCATGATCAAAAGCCCTATGGACCTGAAGCTTGTTTCATTTGAAAGCCAAGAGATAGAAAGTAAAACTTTTTTGTTGAAAGTTCAACTAAATTCACTTTTTATTATAGCATAAAATTTGTCCAAGTGGTTGCACAAAATGGATCACAAAAATTCGGATCAGAGTTCAGCCCAATATTGACTTAATTGACCAATTGGGTCATATCTCTTAAGCCCAAATTTAGTTTAGGTTAAAATTTGGATATGTTATACACAAGAGGTAACTGAACAAGTTTTTTGAAGTCAAGATGGTATGAAAATGTCTTAAAATGATAAAAACATAGGCTGTAAGTTGTTGCTTTTGTTAAAGTATGGTTCTTGGATATGGTTTGGTAATTTGACCATATCTCCTTTCTCCGACCACCAAATTTGATAAATGATATATGAAAATATATCAAAATCAAAAGATCTACAATTTTGGTTCTTTACACATCTTCAAAATCTGGTTGTATCTAACCAACAAATGTAATTCAATTCGGTATGTAAGGACTTGGTGTAACAACTTACCAACTCTTGGCAACTAACATACCACTTGATTAACCCCTCCATTATTTGTTTGGCCTCTAGCTTACTCCAAATACTATAAATAGGCCATGTATTAAGCTTGTAAGAGAGGGGGGTAGAGGGTTTCTTTAGGCTAAGTTTTCTAGTTTGTATGTTTTCTAGTAATGTAATTGTTCTAGTAGCAATAGAAATACATTCTTTAGTTTCTCTTATATTTTTAGTCTTTGTTACTTTTATTATGTCTTTCTAAATTTTATTTTGCAGAGAAAAAAGGATGAACCTCTTGATGGAGGAAGAAGAATGGTTATAAGGGTAGAAAATGTTTAAGTATGTTGTATTATTATTTTAAGTTTTGATCTAAACCCTATTTATTTTGTGGTGATTCTTGATTTATGTATCTCCAATGGCACAACAAATACTTAGGTTCATTTAGCTTATTGTATGGTTTTACACCACCGACTGCTAATGTGAAACCTTGATTTGTTATTGATGAAGGTGTGCATAAATGCTTGATTCCATAAATAAGTGTTGGCATTAAGAGATAATTTGCAATAGTAAGACAATATCATGATTATTGCATGAGTTATTTGATAATATCTTCCCATTGGAACCTTCATTATGTATGGATTCCAATTATGGTAATTAATAGAGGTAAAAATAATAAATAATTGTTTCTCTCTCCAAAACTCAAGAGTGAACCCTAATTCTCAGTACTTTTATTACTTTGGTTCTTTTTTAGTTACAACATACATTAATTGTTCATATATTTTGATTCACATAAATTCCATTTCTTTTAGAAATATAAACTTGAATTCTTCAAAAAATATCCTTGTAGATCGACCTTGGACTTGGTTTGCAAACTTAAAGTTGTAACAAGTTTTTGGCGCCGTTGCCGGGGAAGGCAAAGTAAGTATTCAGATTTGTTAATATTTTTTCTTTGTAAATATAGTTTGTTTATTTTCTTTATGGATATATGGTTATATGGTATCGTAGTCATAATTCTCGACGTTTAGTTAGAAATAATTCTGAAACTTTGTTTGAAAATTTATTTGAATCATCTCCATACACTTCCACCATGGCTGAAAATGAAAGTGTCCAGGATAAAAATGAGAATCAACAGATGCGTACCATGCGTTATTACTTGCAACCTCCTCAAATTTCTTGTCCTTCTTGTTTTATTTTTCCTCTCAATGCAAATAATTTTCAATTCAAGCCAGGTATGATCCCTTTACTTCCTAATTTCTATGGTTTTGAATCTGAAAGCCCTTACTTGCATTTGAAAGAATTTGATGAAGTATGTGCCACTTTTGATGATCAAACTTGCACAAATGAGATTGTTAAGCTCAAATTATTTTCTTTTCTTTAAAAGATAAAGCAAAAAATTAGCTTAATTCTTTAAAACCTAGGACAATTGGCACTTGGCAAGAAATGCAAGCTGAATTTTTGAAAAAATTATTTCCAACTCCTAAAACTATTGCTTTGAAAAGACAAATTTAAAATTTTTCTCAAAATTCTAATGAAGCTTTCTTTCAATGTTGGGAAAGATTTAAAGATTTGTTGAATTCATGCCCACATCATGGTTTTAAAAAATGGCGCTTAATTATTCAAGAATCGAGTGACAATCGGTAATAAATTAAATGATGACTAGGAAATTAGCTTATGATTAGAAGGTTTAACTCCTGAAACAAAACAATTTATTGAAACAATGTGTAATGGTGAGTTTCTTGATAAAGAACCTGATGAATCCCTAGAATATCTAGATCATTTGGCAGAAAACTTTCAATCATGGCATAGTGTTAATTCTTCCGAAGGTTCTATTAGAGCTAATCTTGCTAATAGTAATAAAGGAAAATATTACCTTAGCCAAGAAGATGATCTAAATGCTAGGCTTGTTAGTTTAACAAGAAAAGTTGAAGCCATGAAACTTAAAAAAGTAAAGAAAATCAAATTTGTGCAAGGTGAAGAAGTTTGTAGCAATTGTGATCTTTGGGGCACTCCACCAATGAATGTCCAAATATTCCAGTACAAGCAAATTTTACGAACACATTCAAAAAAACTTTCCATTCTCTATATTCTAAAACATACAATCCACAATGGAGAAATCACCCCAATTTGAGTTGGCGAGATGATAACCATGCCCAACCGCTGCATTCACAAAAACCACCAAACTTTCATTCTAATCCAACTCCATATACAAAATCCCTTGAGGAGACTTTGCAAGCATTTATGCATGAACAAACAAACATCAATAATCAGACTTCACAAACTATCAATGAGATCAGAAGTATACTTTCAACACTAATAGCTTCTTTGGGTACTCATGCAAATGGTAAATTTCCTGCTCAACCTCAACCTAATCCTTCCACTCAGTGTCAAGTTTCTTCTTCAGGTGAAAATCAGTCAAGAATGCTAATTCAGTCACAACTCTTCGAAATGGAAAAGTTATTGATAAGACTATTCATTCCAAGGAGAAAGTTTCTAATCCACCTCCAGAAATGAAGAATGAAAATAGTATTGACGATAAAGGTAAGTTTGAAGAAGGTAAGTGTGAAAATGATGAAAAAGAAAAATATTTACCTCCAGCACCTTTTCCTCAAAAATTGCAAGCAACTCAGAAATTGAACACTAATGCTGAGATTTTTGAAATTTTTAAACAAGTCAAGATTAATATTCCATTGTTGGATGAAATCAACCAAGTTCCACCTTATGCCAAATTTTTGAAAGATTTTTGTACAATCAAAAGAAACATCACGTACAAAAGAAGGCATTTTTAACTAAAAGTGTTAGTTCAATTATTCAACAATTCACTCCACCCAAGTACAAAGATCCAGGTTGTCCAACCATTTTATGTATCATAGGAAACACTAGAATAGAGCGTGCTTTTTTTGATCTTGGTGCTAGTGTAAATCTTCTACCTTTCTCAGTTTATGAATAGTTAGGTTTGGGAGAACTTAAAACAACTTTTGTTGTACTCCAACTAGCTGACTGTTCGATTAAAGTTCCAAATGCGTAGTAGAAGATGTGCTAGTACAAATTGATAAGATTTACTTTCCAGTTTATTTTATTATTTTGGACACAGAGCCTGTTGCACAAACACATACACAAATTCCTATAATTTTAGGTCGTCCTTTTCTTGCAACTTCTTATACTTTGATCAATTATAGGAATGGTATTTTGAAGTTATCATTTAGAAATATGACTTTGGAACTAAATGTGTTTAATGTTTGTAAGCAACCTGCAGATGATGTCGAAGTACATGAAGTATATTCAATTGAGGAACTTGTTCATGAATACTTTACTACCACTAACTCTTCAGATTCTTTGGAGACTTGTTTTGAAAGTGAAAGTATTTGTAAAAAGGCACACACTAATACTATCTCTGAATTTTTGCAGGTACAAGAAAAATATTTTGAAAACCAAGGTTTGAAGAACTTTCATCATCAACAGTAAATATATTCCATCAAGTATTAACGCTCCCGTGGTTGATTTGAAACCTTTGCCAGTTGATTTGAAATACTCTTTCTTGGGTGAGAATGATACTTTTCCAGTAATTATTTCTTCCAAACTCGATCCATCTCAAGAAGGTAAGTTGATCGAAACTCTGAAAATGCATAAGAATGCTTTATGATGGACCATTGTTGAAATTAAAGGTATTAATCCTTTCATTTGCACATATAACATCTATCTAGAGGAAAATGCTAAACCTTCTAGAGAAATGCAACGAAGGCTAAATCCTAATATGAAAGAAGTAGTGAGAAATGAAGTCATCAAACTCTTAGATAATGGAATCATTTTTCCTATTTCTGATAGCAAATGGATAAGTCCTACTCAAGTTGTACCTAAGAAATTTGGAGTTATTGTAGTCAAGAATGAGAATGATGAATTAATTCCAACTAGAACTGTTAGTGGTTGGCAAATGTGTATTGACTATAGGAAACTCAACTCAGTTACTAGAAAAGATCATTTTCTATTACCTTTCATGGATCAAATTTTAGAAAGAGTTGCAGGGCATGAAATTTATTGCTTTTTAGATGGATATTGTGGGTATAATCAAATTACAATTGCACTTGAAGATAAAAAGAAAACAACTTTTACATGTTATTTTGATACTTTTGCATACCGAATGATGCCTTTTGGATTATGTAATGCACCAGCTACATTCGAACGATGCATGCTTAGTATTTTTAGTAACATGGATGAATGTTTTCTTGAAGTTTTCATAGATGATTTTTCTATTTTTGGTAATTCATTTGATGATTGCCTATCTAATTTACAAAAGGTTTTGATGAGGTGTGAAGAAAAGAATCTTGTGCTCAATTGGGAGAAATGTCATTTCATGGTAACAACTGGTATTGTTCTTGGACACATTATTTCATCAAAAGGTATTGAGGTTGACAAATCTAAAATCGAGTTAATTACCAATTTACCAACACCAAAGACTGTGAAGGAGGTTAGATCATTTTTAGGACATGCTGGTTTTTATAGAAGTTTATCAAATATTTTAGTATAATATCTAATCCTTTGTGTATTCTTCTAACAAAAGACACTATTTTTGAATGGACTGAAAATTGTGAAAATGCTTTTGTTAAGCTTAAAAGCATGCTTATATCTGCTCCAATAATGCAACCTCCAGATTGGACTTTACCTTTTGACATAATGTGTGATGCTAGTGATTATGTTATTGGAGTTGTCTTGGGACAAAGAAAAAATAAGAAACCATATGTTATTTACTATGCAAGTAAAACTTTAAATAGTGCTCAATTGAATTATACAACAATTGAAAAAGAATTACTTGTTGTAGTTTTTGCATTGGACAAATTTCGATCTTATCTTGTTGGCTCACCAGTTGTTGTTTTTTCAGTGATCATGCAACTTTGAATTATCTTTTGTCAAAAAAGGTGTCAAACCAAGACTGATTAGGTGGATTCTCTTACTCCAAAAATTTAATATTATGATTCGAGATAAGAAGGGAGTAGAGAATGTGGTGGCTGATCATTTGTCGAGACTTGTTGTGATGACTCGTTTCAAACTACACCTATTAATGACACTTTCCTTAATGAACAACTATTTAATATTTCTATTTTACCTTGGTTTGCTGACATTGTTATTTTTCTTGTGACAAGAAATATGTCATCGTATTGGAACTCTCAAGACAAAAAGAAGTTTTTGACAGAGGTTAAAAACTTTTATTGCGATGATCCATACCTATTCAAATATTTTTTGGATCAAATCTTTTGAAAATGTGTGCCTGACAATGAGATAGGTAATATTATCAAATTTTGTCATTTAGAAACATGTGTGGTCATTTTTCAGCAAAGGAAACTATTGCAAAAATCTTACAATGTGGATTTTATTGGCCAACTCTTTTCAAAGACACTTACACTTTTTGCAAAAGTTGTGAAAATTATCAAAAGTTAAGGTCCCTTTCAAAGCGAAATATGATGTCCCTACACTCTATCCTAGTGATTGAAATCTTTGACTGTTGGGGTATTGATTTTATGGGGCCATTTCCATTATCATTTTTTTTTTACATATTGGTTGCCATATGTTATGTTTCAAAATGGATCAAGGCAATTCCATGTCAAAATAAAGATCACAAAATAGTGATAAAATTTTTGAAAAAAAATATTTTAAGTCGATTTGGAATTCTTAGATCTATTATTAGTGATGGGGGAAAATATTTTTGTAACAAAGTTTTTGGAACTTTAATGAAGAAATATGGAATCATACATAAAGTTTCAACCTCTTATCACCCTCAGACAAATGAGCAAGTTGAACTTGCAAATAGCTCCATAAAATAAATATTGGAAAAAACAGTTAACCCAAACCATTAGGATTAGTCTCTTAAACTTATCGATATACTTTGGGCATATAGAACTGCTTTCAAAACATCATTAGGCATGTCTCCTTATAGGATAATTTATGGAAAATCTTGTCATTTACCTGTTGAACTTGAACATAAAGTTTATTGGGCAATCAAAATGTTTAATTTCAACCTTGATGAAGCTTCAAAATTGTGCAAATTGTAAATCAATGAACTTCAAGATCTGAGAAATGATGCATATGAGAATTCTAAAATTTATAAAGCAAGAATCAAAGATTTTCATGATAATAAAATTTCAAGAAAAATATTTGAGGTTGGTCAAAAGGTTTTGCTTTATAATTCTCGATTGCATTTGTTTTCTGAAAAATTGAAATCAAGGTAGAGTGGTCCTTTTGTTGTAAAACAAGTATATCCTTATGGGGCGATTGACATTGAGAATCTTAGAAATGGTAACATATTCAAAGTAAATGGACAAATAGTTAAACCATTTCTAGAAAATTAATTTTCACAAGAGGAAATTCTTTTTCTTTCTAACCCTTGTTATGATTAATGTTGTATATACTCATTTTCTCTGACTTTATTTGTTTTGAATGTTTTTTTTTCTTTTATTTTTTTTCTTTTCTCGGTTAAGTGGTGGATAATAGTACTCCATGGCTATTAAAATCAGACTTGTCAGTTTCCCAAACAACTGAAATCTTTGTACAAATTTGCTTTGCTTTTCTCATTCTCTTTTCTTGTTCTTTTCAAAATGGGTGACATTTTCCTAACTCTCAAGAAGTGATTTCCTTTTCTTCCTAAAAATGCAATTTTGAAAATTTATAAAATCAGGATTGAAAGATTGAGGATGATTATGCACAAGGGCATCTCGGAGGACATACGATAGATAATTAAAGCAAAGGTAAGACTAGGTGAATTTTCACATGAGTTTCCAGATTTGCTTACTAGATTCATGCCTGGTTTTGGTAAAAGCACATATTCACAAAAACGAAGGGTGAAAAAAATGAAAGTTTGTTGCAATTGTGCAGCATGGACTTGCAACACAAAGTGTCGTTCTTTAGGAATAGTCTCTAAAAATTGAGAAGTTAAACATAAATTCATTATGGATGGACTGAGTAAGGAGTCTTTAGATTACATTATATTGACTCTTTTGATGCTTTCATGTAGATTGGTACAACGTGCAATTCTTGATTTAAGGGATCGTTTTTGAAATGAATATAAGCTTTATAGTCTTGGGAATCTAATATTAAAAGACCCTATTTACCAATTTATAAAAAAATTGGATGGGAAGCATATCCTCGATCCATAGAGGGTGTTTAAGCCGTTACTGGACGTAAAACTAGAGAAAAATGTGAGCCACAATCACAACTATATATACATTCACATGTAAGTAGGTAATTTTTAAATTTTGTGTGTCCTTATTTTCAACATTTTTGACAAAAGAAAAATATATACAATAAATGCATTCCCTGTTCACACCTCAATAAATATCACCGTACTCACTCTATTTTTGCACAACTTATTTTCCAAAATAAAAAAAAATGGAAGTTTCTTCAACTCGCAAATTCAATTGCACTTGTGTTTTTTATGGATCCAATCTAGGAAAAAAATGGCGAGTTTATAGGGGCAGCCAATAACCTTGGTAGAACTTTAGCAGAAAGAAAAAATCATTTAGTGTATGGGGGAGATAGTTTATAATTAATGGGGAGTATTATTATTTCTGCTTATGTAGAAGGAGTCAAAGTTCTGAGAGCTATTCCAAAATCTTTAACATTACAGAATATCAAGGTATGACCATTGGAGATGAGCTAAAAGTATCACATATTCAGGATAGAATGCCTAACAGGTTAAACAATGCGGATGCATTCATTAGTCTATCTGGCGATTTTGGTACACTGGTGGAATTATTCCAAGTTATCTCTTGGGCATAACTCAACATTTACCAAAAACCTATAGGTATTCTTAATGTTAATGGTTTTTGTGATGGTTTGCTATATTTTGTAGATCATGCTGTGAAAAAAGGTTTTATTTCACCGTCTGCGAGAAAAATCCTCATTTCTGCTCCAACACCTGACTAGCTGATTGATCAACTTCTAGCATATGTGCCAGAACCTAATCCAACCTTAGCCATTCTGGATTGGTCCAACAGGAACAATGGTCGAAAACACAAATTGAATTTAACTCTCAGTTTGTGATACTTATTGTTAATGGTTTCATCTAATAGTATGTGTTTTTTTTGTTTCATCTTTATTTTTTAGCCACACTTCAGGTAATATCTTTCAAACTCTACTTTCCTATCTATTTTTGATATTGGGGACAATGTCTCAATTAGGTTTGGGGAGGGATAGTTGATATCATGACTTGTGTGTTCAATGTATGTTTTTCCAGTTTTAAAAAAAAATAAAAAATAAAAATAATATCGAGCATGTTTTCTGATGGGTCTGTTGAAATCATGAAAAATGGTGGTGGAGTAAAGGGTAATTGTAATAATCTTGAGACGCATCCCTATTTTTGCATAACATGGCAAGTTTGTGAATTACCAATTGTTTTTAATTTTTTTTTTAGTCATAGAAGTTCTTCCAACTTCAATGATTAAAATTAAGCATGAATAATGTGGTTTAATTGATGATGGGTGTTGTTTTGGACTTTGATGCTGTTATTTGGTTAATATATTTTTGCGGTAATTATACTCAAATTTTTTTTTGCACAAATAGTTATGTTATTCAGTGTGAAGACAATCATGTCAAAATAGGAAGTTCTTATACCCTTGCTCTAACCATCACTTGGATCTTCAACATGTAGGCGTTGAGTAATAGAACTTTTACTTTTGGTCTATCGAGGCAAACGACTGATAGTGCACCACTAGAAAAATGATTAAGGTATTGGGATTTTTAGCACCATTGCTAAATCAGCTTGCTCCCTATGTGATGTTTCAAGATAACGTCCCCCTAGTGAACCATTTTGAGCCTTTCAATAAATAAATATATTTTTTTGTAACCATATCTTTTAACCTAGCCTAAATACACTATTATCCAACCCTTATTCTAAAAATGATTGGAGTTTAAGAGATATTCCATTGACAGCGTAAACTTACAAAAGAAATTCAAGTTGGAATAGAAGATAAGTGTAGGGGAGTTTCTCTTCAAAGAAAAAATGACAATAATAAAAAACAGAAAAGAAAAAATAATTGCAAAGTGCTACGAGTTGCAACTAAAAATGAGATGTTGCAAGATGAATAAGAGGGGTCCAATTCAATAACAATAGACCCTAGTATTGAAATTTGTGGAGTTTGAGAATTCTTCATTGATAAACTTTATGTCTCTAATTTCATGAAGTTTTTAGAACCTTTATTGCATCTTATCCTTTTTTTTCTTAGCTACATCACTACCCTTTGGCCCCATTACAACTTTTGTTGAAAATCTTTTGATATCGTGTGGTGCCTTTAGTGTAGTGGAGATTTGCACTAAAGAAAGAGCCTATGATGTTTAGCTTTTCTGTTAGAGATTGGGTGATGGTTTTTGTAAGGTTTTATGAGAATTTATTTATTTGAAGCTGCATAGTTTCATCACTATTGACATTAACTATCCACACACGCACTTGAGTATGCTTATTGTAATGCCCAATTCTCAATTCTCTCATACATAGCCAATAATAAGCATTTTGCATGAGTATCCATCTAATCAATGTGCATTGTTGAATTATGGCATACAAATAGCATAATTGTACGAACATGAATAATTGTTATTATATGCTTCAGTTATGCTTTAACATGCATTAGTACATGAAATATGAGATCAAACTTTCATTTCTTGATTTAACATATTCCTTAAGTGCACTTTTTGCAGTGAAAAGCTCGATATCTCGGTTAAGGAAGATTGATGTGTTGAATGGCCATGAAATGAATTATTTTTATTGCTCCATACTAGTTATATGCTAAAGTGATTAATTGCCTAAATATTTACTTGAAATATGTTACATTTGGCTAAGAACTAAAAGTATGCAAAATGGTACAATTTGATTGGTTGGTTGACTAGGTTGCATAAAACCATTCTAAACTGCATTTCACTTGATTTGTCATCTCCTTAGCCCATGAACGTGGCTTTGGCATGAGAAGACACCAAGCATGATGCAACTAATCATCACCCTCCACTTACCTCTCTTTGAAAGGTTAAAGAAATCATTTTCATCCATATTTCTTGTGGAAGCATCTCAAAACCGATCAACCCTTATTCTCCTAAGTTTCTCCCAAATTTCTACACTCTCATACTCACACAAATTGAATTCAATCCATAGGAATCCATAGAACATAAGCTAGAACAAGTTTCCATCATTTTAAACTTGAAAACCGTTGATTTTGAAGCATAAATCCAACTTAATCAAAGTATATTCTTTTTCAATGTTTCTTATGATGAATTTGTAGTATCTTGGATGCTTACATATTTTAGTATATTTTTGTATGATTGAAAACTTAAGTAAGTTACACTTGAAGCCAAAACTAAGCTAGTTAAGCTAATTTTTAGCAAAATTGATAGTCTTGTGAAATTATTTAATTTACTTGTTTCTATTGATTTTGTGATGCTTATATTGTGTTTGGAAGTTTCTTTGAATGATTGAAAACAATAGCAATTAGTTTGATTAATTGAAGGGTACAATCAATTTAAGTTAGAAACAAATTTACGTTATGTTAATTTGAATTGTGTGCGTGTTTTAAGGGCTGCCCTAATAATTATGTTTGAATTATTAGTTATTTAATGGTTGTCCTAATGTTTAACGCTTGAATTAGTAGTAAAATATGGAGTATGCATTGTTTTTAAAATTATGTAATTGACATGAAGTTGTTTACAAAAGATTGAAAAGTGTATATGAACTTTAATTAGAATAGACTAAATGATTTATAAAAAGGATATTAAATGGTACATGATTTGATTATGTTAGGCCTTTAACACATCCTATCTTCCAAAAAAATTGGTCTTTTCACTTTCCACAAAGTGGACTTGAGGTAAGTTGAGCTTTCTTTTGTTGTATCACAAGAAGCATATAATGTTGTTCATGTTTTAATGTGATTGTTATTATTTGTCAAATGATGTAATGTTTGATGCATTTATGGTTCATGAAGCATGACACTATTAAGAATATAATAAGGTTTTTGAAAAGAAAGTATGGTACTTGATTGATGGTCGGGTAGACAAGGAATGCAAGAGGGACCGGCGGACTCAACAAATGGTGGCAAATACTTGAGGTTGAAAACCCGATATAGGAAAGCCACAATGAATGAGATAAAATACGGCTAATACCTGAGGTTGAAAAACCAAGTATGGAAACCCCATATTAGTTCTCTTATTAGCTAATTATTATGAACAGGTTCCGAAAACCACGGTCTATCGCTATTAGTTAGATACCACACTTCAAGGGCCCTAAAGAATGATTTATGAATGAAAGTTATTAAATAGAATAATGCATTTAATGATTTATGAGATGTGCATATATGTTATTTGTTATTGCATCAGTTTCATCTTACTGAGCCTTTAGCTCATTAGATTCATGTGATGCAGGTGGAAATATTCAGGTTTAGAGGTTGACTGAGTCTCTAGTGTGGCCAAACAGAGATTTGTTCATATGCCATACTTCGAGTTGTTTTGTAGTTTGTTTTGAAAACTCTTTCTTATTTTTAAATAAGCTGCTCTCTTATGGTTTTGTAAACAGATGTACTCAATTTTGATATATGTATATGGTGTGTTTAAAACAATTCAAGTTCTTTCTCTTATAGCAAAAAAAAAATAAAAAAATGAGAACTTTTATTAAAACCTTAACTCTAATATTGATGAAAAATTAATATTTCTTGACTTAACTGTATCAGCTTGTTTAAGCTCTACAGTTAGGTTAAGGGATGTTATAATTTATGGTATCAGAGCGGAGGTTTAGTCGTTCCTATAAACAGAAGAAGGAATATGAACACATCTTGGCTGGAAAGCTCATTTAACTACTTGTTTATTTGCTTTTATGTTTATTTAATTATATTTCATTCCATGTTACTGTCATGATTATGTATTTATTATTGGCTAATAAATGGAATGAGATTGGGTAATGTATATCAGGTCATGGCACCAAAAAGGAAGACAATAGATGATCATGAGGGTAATCATAGTGTGGTGGACAATTTAACTGATCTCATTCAACAATAAACTAGAATGCATGGTGAACAGATACAACAATTACTAGATATGCAAAAAAGAACCTAAGAACAAAATCAGCGACTTCCTCCACCACAAGCTCGACAGGATCCTTCATAGGTTGTATATGAGAAGTTTAGAAAGATGGAACCTGTTGATTTTACTGGTGGGTCTGATCCTATGGTTGCAGAGGAATGGGTTAAATCATTGGATACTATCTTTGACTACATGAGAGTTGATGATGCTGAGAAGGCACTCTGTGCAATCTTCTTGTTGAAGAAGGATGCTAGAACCTGGTGGGAAAGAGCTAAACTTGCAGTGAATATGGAAGAGCTAACTTGGGAGATGTTTAAAATAATATTTTATGATAAGTATTTCACTAGAGATGCTAGGTCACTCAAAGTAAAAGAATTTTTGGAGTTAAAATAAGGAGAGGTGTCTGTATGTGATTATGTGAGAAAATTTGAACAGGGTTGCAAGTACGTACTATACATCGCCAGAGACAACAATGAGAAGATGGATTATTTCTTGAGGGGCCTTAATCCTGAAATTAGAAGAGATGTGAGAATGTCCTCAGTAATAGAGTTTAGAGAACTGATGGACAAGGTTTTGATGGCTGACTTAGATGAGAAAGAGATTGAGAAATTCCATCAACAAAAGAAGCAAGTATTCGCTCCCAGAAATCCGAATTAGTGGAAGAAATAAGAGCAAAAATCAAACCAAGGAATGACAAGTGTCCTATAGTTGGGCAGACTTCTACTATAGTTGAAAGACCTAAATGTGCTAAGTGTGGGAAGAATTATTTTGGGGAATGCTATAGTGGTACTAATCGTTGTTTTAAGTGTAAAAAGCCTGGACATATAGCAAAGGATTGCCCAACACTACAAGGGAAAGTTCAGGGAAGAGTGTATGCAATGACACAAGAACAAGCCGATGCAGATGCTTCCGTAGTCACAGGTACTATTTTAATTTATGGGATACCTGCAATTGCATTGATAGATTCTAGATCTACGCATGCATTTGCATTGATAGATTCTAGATCTACTCATGTATTTGCATCATGTGCATTTGTGAGAAAATTAGGCATTACACCAGACTTATTAAAAGTAAGGTACAGTGTGACTGTTCCATCTGGGGAAGAAATGGATTCCAACCAAATGTTAAGGGCTTGTTCTATTCAGATTAGTGATAGGGCTCTCTATGCAGATCTTGTTGTTTTATCGATGCTAAATTTTGAGGTTATTCTGGGTATGGATTGGCATACCAAATATCATGCAACAATTGATTGTAACAAGAAGATTGTGATTTTTTAGCCACCTGGGGAAGAACATTTATGTTTAATGGTATCTCATTCTCACAGTCCTTACCAATTATATCTGCTTTGAAAGCTCAAAAGATGTTGAATAAAGGTTGTGTTGGATATTTGGCAAGTGTTCTGGACACCACAGTTGAAGCACAATTGAAGCCAGAAAATATAGATATGATTTAAGAATTTCTTGAGGTATTTTCAGATAATTTACCGGGACTACCACCGAATCGAGAGATCAAATTTGTGATTGATGTTATGCCAAGAACTACTCCTATTTCTAAAGCACCATACTGAATGGCACCAACAAAATTGAAAGAGTTAAAAGTTCAATTGCAAGAATTTCTTGATAAGGGTTTTATTCGCCCTAGTTATTCTCCTTGGGGAGCTCCTGTGTTGTTCGTGAAAAAGAAGGATGGTACATTGCGGTTGTGCATTGATTATAGAGAGTTGAATAAAATAATAGTCAAGAATAAGTATCCACTCCCAAGAATAGATGATTTGTTTGATCAATTGCAGGGAGCATCTGTATTTTCTAAGATTGATTTGCGCTCTGGGTATCATCAACTGAAGATCAAGGAAGAAGACATACCAAAGACTGCATTCTGAATAAGGTATGCACATTATGAATTTCTAGTGATGCCTTTCGGTTTAGCCAATGCCCCTACAGCTTTTATGGTTCTAATGAATAGGGTGTTCAAGCAATATCTTGATAAATTTGTGATTGTGTTTATTGATGACATCCTAATTTATTCATGTGATAAAGAAGAGCACAAGGAACATTTGAAGATTGTGCTGCAAGTTCTTAAAGAAAAATAGTTGTATGCTAACTTTAAGAAGTGTGAGTTTTGGCTTTAACAAGTGGTATTCCTAGGTCATGTGGTATCAAATGATGGTATTTCTGTTGATCCGAGCAAGGTAGAAGCAGTCATTAATTAGCCAACACCAACAAAAATATCAGAAGTAAGGAATTTCTTGGGATTAGCAGGGTACTATCAATGATTTGTTCAGGGATTTTCAAAGATAGCAACTCTAATGACAATGTTGACAAGAAAGAATGTGAAGTTCTTGTGGACCGATGCTTGTGAAAGAAGTTTTCAAGAACTGAAACATAAATTGACTACAGCTTCTGTTCTTACTATTCCAACTGGAATTGGTAGATTCATGGTGTATAGCGATGCTTCAAAAAATGGTTTGGGTGCTGTTTTGATGCAAAATGGGAAGGTTATTGCCTATGCTTCAAGGCAATTGAAGGAATATGAAAAGAATTATCCAATCCTTGATTTGGAACTTGCTGTTGTGATTTTTGCCTTGAAAATTTGGAGACATTATTTGTATGGTGAGAAGTGTGAGATATACACAGATCATAAGAGTTTGAAGTACTTCTTTACCCAAAAAAGAGTTGAATATGAGACAAAGAAGATGGTTAGAACTTGTGAAGGATTATGATTATGTGATCAACTATCATCCTGGTAAAGCGAATGTGGTTGCAGATGTATTGAGCAAAAAATCCACGTCTTTTCTTTTTGTTATACAAAAGTCAATATTACTAGATTTGCAGAGATTAGAGCTTGAAATTGTACCTAAAGGGAAAAAGTATTCGTTGTCAGCCTTAGTGTTGAGACCTACATTTCAAGATAGAATCAAAGAAGGTCAAAAGGTGGACATGCATTTGTGTAGATTGAAAAGAATGATTGAGGCTAGAAAGAGGCTAAACTTCTCTGTTAGTGATGATGGGATTATTTGATTTAAAGGTAGATTGTGTATGCCATTTGACAAGACCATGAAAGGAGATATTTTAGAAGAAACTCATACTACTCCTTACTCAGTATACCCAGGTAGCACAAAAATGTATAAGGACTTACAACAACATTATTGGTGGCCTAAAATGAAGAGAGATATAGTAAAATTTATGGCTGAATGTCTAACTTGTCAACAAGTTAAGATTGAACATCAAAGACCATCAGGGTTGTTGAAGCCTTTGTTGATTCCAGAGTGGAAATGAGAGCATATTATAATGAACTTTGTGTTTGGATTACCTAGAACACAAAATGGGTATAATTCCATATGGGTGATTGTTAATAGATTAACTAAATCAGCCTATTTTCTTCCAGTGAAATCCACATACAATATGGACCAGTATGCTCAACAATATATTAAAGAGATAGTCAGGTTACATGGGGTGCCAGTTTCAATTGTGTCTGATAGAGATCCTAAGTTTACATCTACATTTTGAAAGAGCTTACACAGTGCCATAGGAACGAAACTTGCACTCAGTACAGCATTTCATCCACAAAGTGATGGGCAATCAGAAAGGGTTATTCAGATATTAGAGGATATGTTAAAAGGTTGTGTGCTAGATTTTCAAGGGAGTTGGGATGCAAAGCTTCCGTTAGTGGAGTTTACTTATAATAATAGCTATCAATCAATAATTGGAATGGCGCTTTATGAAGCATTGTATGGATGGAAATTTAGATCTCCAGTTTATTGGGATGAAGTTAGAGAACGAAGCCTACTTGGTCCAAAAATAGTTCAACATACCGCTAAGGTAGTGGAGAAGATACGAGAGAGAATAAAAATTGTACAGAGTAGACAGAAAAATTATTCAGATAAATGAAGAAAAGATCTAGAGTTTGCAATTGGGGATCATGTGTTCTTAAAAGTTGCTCCCATGAAAGGTGTTATGAGATTTGGAAAGAAAGGAAAACTCAGCCCAAGGTTTGTCGGCCCATTCGAGATTCTCGAAAGAGTTGGTGATAAAGCTTATAGAGTGGCCTTACCTCCATCATTATCTAGTGTTCACAATGTTTTCCATGTATGTATGTTGAGAAAGTACATTTCAAACCCTTCTCATGTGTTGAGTTATGAACCGTTGGAATTGACTCCTGATTTAGCCTATGAAGAGAAACTAGTGCAAATTCTAGATCAGAAGGAAAAAGAGTTGAGAACAAAAAAGATTCAACTTGTTAAAGTATTATGGAGAAATCATTCTGTAGAAGAGGCCACATGGAAAAGAGAAGAAGAAATGCAAAGCAAGTATCCGGAATTATTTGGAATGTTGAATTTCGAGGATGAAATTTTTATAAGGAAGAAAGGATTGTAATGCCCAATTCTCAATTCTTTTCTACATAGCTAATAATAAGCATTTTGCATGAATATGCATCTAATCAATGTGGATTGTCGAATTATGTCATACAAATAGCATGATTGTACGAACATGAATAATTGTTATTATATGCTTCATTTATACTTTAACATGCATTAGTACATGAAATATGAGATCAAACTTTCATTTATTGATTTAACATATTCCTAAAGTACCCTTTTTGCAGTGAAAAGCTCGGTATCTCGGTTAAGAAAGATTGATATGTTGAATGACCATGAAATGAATTATTTATATTGCTCCATACTAGTTATATGCTAAAGGGATTAATTGCCTAAATATTTACTTGAAATATATAACATTTGGCTAAGAACTAAAAGTATGTACAATGGTGCAATTTGATTAGTTGGTTGACTAGATTGAATAAAATCATTCTAAACCATATTGCTCTTGATTTGTCATCTCCTTAGCCCATGAACGTGGCTTTTGGCATGAGAAGACACCAAACATGATGCAACCAATTATCACCCTCTACTTACCTCTCTTTAAAAGGTCAAAGAAATTATTTTCATCCATATTTCTTATGGAAGCACCTCAAAAATGACCAGCCCTTATTCTCCTAAGTTTCTCCCAAATTTCTACACTCTCATAATCACATAAATTGAATTCAATCCATAGAAATCCATAGAACACAAGCTAGAACAAGTTTCTATCCTTTTAAGCTTGAAAACTATTGATTTTGAAGCTTAAATCCAACTTAATCAAAGTATATTCTTTTCAATGTTTCTTATGATGAATTTGTAGTATCTTGGATGGTTACATATTTTAGTATGCTTTTGTATAATTGAAAACTTAAGTAAGTTATACTTGAAGCCAAAACCAAGCTAGTTAAGCTAATTTTTAGCAAAATTGATAGTCTTGTGAAATTATTTAATTTACTTGTTTCTATTGATTTTGTAATGCTTATATTATGTTTGAAAGTTTCTTCGAATGATTGAAAATAATAGTAATTAGTTTGCTTAATTGAAGGGTACAATCAATTTAAGTTAGAATCGAATTTACGTCATGTTAATTTGGATTGTGTGCATGTTTTAAGGGCTGCCTTAATAATTATGTTTGAATTATTAGTTATTTAATGGCTACCCTAATGTTTAATGTCTTGAATTAGTAGTAAAATATGGAGTATGCATTGTTTTTAAAATTATGTAATTGATATGAAGTTGTTTACAAAAGATTGAAAAGTGTATATGAACTTTAATTAGAATAGACTAGCAGATTTATAAAAAGGATATTAAATGGTACATGATTTGATTATGTTAGTCCTTTAACACATCCTATCTTCCAAAGAGATTGGTCTTTTCACTTGCCACAAAGTGGACTTGAGGTAAGTGGAAGCTTTCTTTTGATATATCACAAGAATCATATTATGTTGTTCATGTTTTAATGTGATTATTATTATTTGTCAAATGATATAATGTTTGATGCATTTATGGTTCATGAAACATGACACTATTAAGAATATAATGAGGTTTTTGAAAAGAAAGTATGGTACTTGATTGATGGTCGGGTAGACAAGGGATGCGGGAGGGACCGGCAGACCCAACAAATGGTGGCAAATACTTGAAGTTGAAAAACCAGTATAGGAAAGCCATAATGAATGAGATAAAATACGGCTAATACCTGAGGTTGAAAGACCAAGTATGGAAACCCCGTATTAGTTCTCTTATTGGCCAATCATTATGAATAGGTTTCAAAAACCACGGTCTATCGCTATTAGTTAGGTATCACACTTCAAGTGCCCTAAAGAATGATTTATGAATAAAAGTTATTAAATAGAATAATACATTTAATGATTTATGAGATGTGCATATATGTTATTTGTTATTATATCAGTTTCATCTTACTGAACCTTTAGCTCATTAGATTCATGTGATGCATGTGAAAATGTACAGGTTTAGAGGTTGACTGAATCTTTAGAGTGGCCAAACAGAGATTTGTTCATATGCCATGCTTCGAGTTGTTTTGTAGTTTATTTTGAAAACTCTGTCTTGTTTTTAAATAAGTCGCTCTATTATGGTTCTGTAAACAGATGTACTCAATTTTGATATATGTATATGGTGTGTTTAAAACGATTTAAGTTCTTTCTCTTATAGCAAAAAAAAATTAAAAAAATGAGAACTTTTATTAAAACCTTAACTCTAATATTGATGAAAATTAACATTTCTTAACTTAACTGTATCAGCTTGTTTAAGCTCTACAGTTAGGTTAAGGGATGTTACACTTATTGTGGAAATGTATTGACTTTTGAGTGACTAAGAGTTAAACTCAATTCTTGTTTGATTTTATTTCCATATTACTTTGTTGCTTCATAGAATAAAAGTTTGAAGATAGTTATTATAGGTGTTTGTGGGTATCATTGCTGGAAACCTTCACGAGACTATAACTCGTCCTCTATGGGCTACCTAGAGGTTTAAAGGCTTATTGCATATGCTAAATGCAATCGTGATTTTCTATGAAAGTAGATTTGTTTTGTTTTGTTTTAAGCTTACTTGAGGACAAGAAAGGGTTAAGTGTGGGGGAATATGATAAGTGCATATTTTGACATATTTTATATCAAATCCTTTATACTTTTCTAACTTTATTCTTATTAATATTATTGTTTTATTAATATTTTGTGTTAGGGAATCAATGAAAGCCTGTTTCTAAACTTGTGCAGTTTTTGTATTTTTAGCATAACTTCATGATCAAAAGCCCTATGGACCTGAAGCTTATTTCATTTGAAATCCAAGAGATAGAAGTACAAATTTTCTATTGGAAGCTTAACCCAATTCAGTCTTGATTATAGCAAAAACAACATCCAAGTGGTTGCACAAAATGGATCATCAAAATTCGGATCAGAGTTCAGCCCTGTATTGACTTATTTGACCAATTGGGTCATATCTATTAAGACAAAATTTATTTTGGGCTGAAATTTGGATATGTTATATAAAGAGGTAAATAAACAAGTTTTCAGAAGACAAGATGGTAAGAAACTGTGTCAAAATGATAAATCCATAGGCTGCAAGTTGTTGCTGCTGTTAAAGGATGACTCTTGGACATGATTCGATAATTTGACCATATCTCCTTCATTCGACCGCCAAACTTGACAAATGATATATGAAAATATATCAGAACTAAAAAATCTACAATTTTGGTTGTTTTTAAGCATCTTCAAAATCTGGCTATATCTGATTGAAAAATACAATTCGATTCGGTAGGTGAGGACTTAGTGTAACAACTTACCAACTCTTAGCAACTAACATACCACTTGATTAACCTCTCCATTATTTGTTTGGCCTCTATCTTACTCCATGTACTATAAATAGGCCATGTATTGAGCTTGTAAGATAGGGGGTAGAGGGTTTCTTTAGGCTAAGTTTTCTAGTTTGTATGTTTCTAATAATGTAAGTTTTCTAGTAGTAATATAAATGCATTCTCTAGTACCTCGAACTCATGACAAATTTATTACTTAATACAATTGCACTTGGGTTTGCAAATTTAAAGTTGTAGCAATCATCTTAGTAAAATATTCATCAACTTATTGTCCGTGTTGAATCTATTAATCAAAGTCGGTTGGAGTGTCAAAATTGCAAATTTGGCCTTCACTGATTCCTATTGTACAATCTCTACATCTATTTTTTGTAGCTCTATTAACTCTAGTTTTTGAGTCAAAGCTATACCTGTGGTATTTTGTGTTGATTTCCTGCTCAATGCATCAGCCACATTATTAGTATTACCAGGATGATAGTTGATAACACAATCATAATCTTTCACCAACTCCAACCATCTTCGCTGTCGCATGTTTAACTCTTTCTGGGTGAAGAAATATTTAAGCTCTTGTGATTAGTATATATCTCACATCGTTCACCATACAAATAATGTCTCCATGTCTTAACTGCAATCACCACTGCAACAAGCTCTAAATTATGCGTAGGATAATTTTTCTTATACTCTTTAAGCTGTCTGGATACATATGCAACTACTTTACCATTTTTGCACCAATACACATCCCAACCTATTTTTCGAAGCATCACTATAAACTAAAAAGCCTCCAGTACCTAATGGAATAGAAAGAATAGGAGTTGAAGTTAACCTCTTCTTCAATTCCTGAAAACTTTTCTCATAACCATCTATCCATCAAAATGTCACACATTTTCTGGTTAATTGTGTCAATGGAGAAGCTATCTTGGAGAATCCTTCCACAAATCTATGGTAATATCCAGCAAAACCCAAAAAATTGGTACTTCTGAAGGATTAGTAGGTTGTGGCCAGCTATTAATAGCTTTTACTTTACTTGGATCTACAAATATTTCTACTCCCGATATTACATGTCCCAAAAATACCACTCGATCCAACCAAAATTCACACTTCTTAAATTTAACATATAGTTGTTTCTCCTTTAGAACCTCTAAAACCATTCTCAGATGTTCACCATGCTCTTCTTCTGTGATAGAGTAAATCAATATATCATTAATAAATACAATAACAAATCTATCAAGAAAGTTTTTAAATACCCGATTCATTAAATCCATAAAAGTCATTGGAGCATTTGTCAACCCAAACAGCATCACCAAAAATTCATAATGTCCATATCTCGTGCTAAATGTTGTCTTAGCGATATCATCCTTCTTTATTTTCAGTTGATGATACCTAGATCACAGATCGATTTTTGAAAACATAGATCTACCTTGGAGCTAATCAAATAAATCTTTTGTTCTAGGCAGAGTATACTTATTCTTGATTGTAACTTTATTTTACTCTCGGTAATCTATAAATAATTGCATTGTACCATCATTTTTATGTACAAATTAAACTATTGCACCCCATAATGAAAAGCTAGGTTTGATAAAACCTTTATCCAATAATTTTTATATTTGTATCTTGAATTCTTTCAACTCAACTGGTGCCATTCGGCATGGAGCTTTAGATATTGGAGGTGTTCTTGGATTTACTTTAATGACAAACTCTATCTCACGATCTCACGATAATCCAAGAAAATCATCAAGAAATACTTTTGGATACTCCCAAACAATTGGCACTTCGTTAAGGATCAGATGGTGTTGTTCTTTAATGCTCATAACACTCACTAAATATCCCTTATAGCCACTATCTAATAATCTTTGTGCTTCGATACTGATATAATTGGGAATTTAGAGCTTTTTACAATTTCAATAAAGGTGAACGGTTCCTCTCCAGGAGGTTGAAAAGTCACTGTCTTTCTCTAACAGTCTATAGTAGCATGATAATTTGACTACTAATCCATACCAAAAATCATATCATAGTCATTCATACCCAATATAATTAAATTAGCGTAGAGTTCTCTATTTTCAATGGGAATATCACAATCTCTTAAAACATGATTAGTTTGTTTTGAATTTCTAGAAGGAATTATCATATTGTAACTGACCTCAATAGTATCAGGTACTCTACCTAATCTCTTCACATACTCAGTGGATATAAATGAGTGTGTAGCTCCAGAATCAACCAATACATTTTTAATACCAAAGGTAGAGAATTTACTTGTTACCACTAATGGGTTTGCCTCAACATCTGATCTAATGATGGTAAACACTCTAGCTGACACTTTTCTTTGTCCTGTTGGATTTGGATTATCTGGGTATGCTCTGGCAATATGTCTTACCTTCCCACACACAAAGTAGGTTTTAGTCTGTGTAGGACAACTCCATTGTACTGATCACCACATTTAGGGCAAGAAGATTGTTACATGGGTGCTTTACCTTGATCAATCTTTATATGCTTACTCTGATCCCACTGTTGTTGCCCTTGTCTTGGTTGAAATTTAGATTTTTTTTATTTTTTATTTGAAATAGACTCTTCTTTCTATTTCCAACCCTTCGTTGCCCCTGTCCTTGTTTAAGTTGGCATCAAATTACCTAAGCATGGGAAATACTAAATTTAGCTTATTCTTCCACTAATACTCTCTCAACAATTTGTGAGTATGTCACTCCTGGGATTCCTGCCATATTCACATCTCTATATAGCTATGGTCTCAAGCTTTCAAGAAATCTTTCAACTTTTAATGCATCAGTGTTGACCATGTGTGGCAAATCTAGACAGTTGTTTAATTTATGAATGTATTCTCTAACTGTTATAATTCTCTGTCGTAGTTGTATAAATTCATTCATCTGCATTGCACGAATTGGAGCTGTGAAATATTTATTTTGAAATAACTCTTTGAATCTATCCCAAGTCGTGACAGTGGTGTCTTCGATACTCCTCATTATATCCCACCAATGTCCAGCATTGCCTCAAAGTATAAAGGATACACACATCACTTTCTCTTCTTCTGAAACTCTACTATATTGAAACATATTTTCTAGAGTTCTCAACTAATCTTCTGCAGTTGTAGGATCTAATGCATTCTCAAACACCAGTGGGTTTAGTTTTCTGAATCTTTTCCCAACTATCTCCACGTATTCTACTTGGGGTTGTGGTTGAACCATTTCAGCCCTTGGTTGTCCACCCATACCTATATCCCTCTGTTGGATAAGTTGTTGAATTTGTTTTGATTGTCATTCAACAAGCTCTGTAAGTTAATTAATGATAACATCACGATCATTATTCAGAATAGGTGTCTTCTCTCTTAGGGTTCTAGCTCCACTACTACTTTCACCCCTTATTCTTACCATGACTGCAATACCATTTTTTTTATAACAAATTTTATAACAATAGCCAATATAATTCATGAAATATATAATGCATCATAACAAAAAATAAAACTTACTGGCATGGTTGTGATCTACAAGTTCCAAGATCATGTACATGCATAGTCCACAAAATCAAGACATGGGCTTTGATACCACTCTATCACAACCTTGCATAAATATGTATACATATATAGAAACAACATGTACAATACAGTTTGTGCATCTATTTGTGTGTGTAACTTTTTTTTCAGCTAGATAGTTTGACAAAACACTGATAAAAGTAAAGTGATTTCATATTCGGTAACACTGTATATATATATAGATAGTTATTTGAACAATAACAAGGTCTATCAAAATTATCACAAACTCAGACTCATTTATAATGGAGTTTTGAAAGTGATATACAAGATAAAGTCACTAATATAATACAATAGACTCTAAAATCAAAAGCACAACCCACAAAATAGCCCAATAGCTCGTCATCCATATATGTTGATCTTTGTTAATTTATAGGAGCTCCACTACCAGCCTAATAAACCAGAGGTTTCAAATCTCACCATGCTCACCTGCAATGCTTGAACTACATGAGCTCATGCTCAATAAGTAAAAATCATGCAAGCTAAGATCACCAAAGTTACGGTCAAGTGGACCATCCTCTCGTGATCATCAAAGGTCCACCCACTGTCTTCCATTATGATCCACCGAGAAATATCCCACTTGTAGTACCTAAAATATCACATGAACACACCTCACATACCTCGGTGTAGTAGTAGTAGCCAATAAACATCTTCATACATGAAAAATCATTTCTTAAATCATATCATGCATGCAAGAACCTGAATGATACCCATATGTCATGCATGCACATACAAATGCTCATGAGTAGTGTATTCAATATGAAATGCAAGTCATCATGCTCTTAACATGTTTTAAGAATCATGGGTCTCTTAAGGTACATAATATACTTGTCATCTAATCAATTTAAATATCATCAACACATTAGGTATAAATACTTCAAGACGCACTATGTTAATGTATTATAGTTGCAAATAGATCTTTACTTATCTTTCACTTGGTTGGTGGCTTAGTCTAGATTTGTTTAGTGTTCCCCTCAAACCTTAGATGAAAAATAGCCTATATTATTACCTAACATCAAGCACCATTTCCAATTTGGCAAGTTGAAAGCACAAAATCTCATACTAAGACCTTAAACACCAAGCTATCTAGGTAACAATCAAACTTTTACAAACTAAAACCCAATATAGTCTCTCAAATGCCTTAATTTTTCATATTAGATACATGTAAACATCATGTAATTGAAGTATTATAACTCTAATAGCATGTACCTAATTGTTAGAACTCAATAACAACAAGTTATCAAATTAGACAAATTCACATTTTTATATTTTCTTGCTATCCAATTTAGTTTCATGAGAATTTTGGCATCCTTAAGCATATCCATTAACTCCCAAATTCTTACCACACTTAGCTAACATGTATAGAAATGTAACCATATTATAGAATTTTAAACTCACTGATTTACCTTAGCAAAACCAGCCCCCTTATCACAATACAAAAACTGCAAGTTCTATCATGACAATTTTGAGTGTCTCTTCAAATATCAAACTATATTTTAATTTCTAACCTCTCCAAACTTAAATACATCACTTACACTCATATATAAACACATATATGGTGAAATATATAGGTTTTGATCAATTTATTATACATATATAAATCTTTATAGACTCAAAAATTAGCAAGTATATAGTTTCTGTCCCTAGTTATTTCTGTTGTGATTTTGCATCTAAAAATCCTTCTTTTTTGAATTATAAGACCATAAATAGTATCCTAACATGATTATAAACAATAATAGATTTTTTTAAAATCCTCAAACAATTCAAGAACTAAAATAAAAAACATGAGTTAAGCTCACCTATGCACAATTTAAAGCTTCTACTTGCTCCTCCTTATGTCCCTTTGCTTTCTTCACTTTTTCTTTACTTGGAATCACTTGCGAGCAACTTATAAAAATGAATATGGAGGTTTGGAAGGTGAAATAGCTCAAAAAATAATTTTTGGTTGTGGTTCAATGCTTAGAAATAAAGAAAACTTGAGGTGGTAGCTTGAGGTGACATGTGGTGGTTCAAATCTGATATTATACACACCTTATACAGCTCTAATCTAGTGTTTCTCAATTTTTATTTATCTATTTACAACATATTTTAATTTTCATATGATTGGATAATAAATTCCACCATAATTTCTTAGCCATTCATTCGATCTCTAAATCAACTGGCATTTGATTCTCAAATGATTATCAAGTTTGTATATTTAAAATCATATGCACTTATGAACCTTGTAATATGATACTTAAATCACATTATATCATGTCCAATATCCCAAGTATGTTAATTTATGGATGTAAACTTTTAAAACACCTTGATCTAATTGAATCGAATCATATAAGCTTACTAGTAACACATTTAACACTTCCAAAATTATAACATATAACCTATAAATATCCAATATATTGACCAATCTATTCTTTTTTTTACCTAAAGGTAGAATTACTTAATTAGGTTACAAGATCTGAACCACTAACATCATGTGATAGCATTAGAGGTGTAACGATTAATAATGTTATATAATATACCATCTAAATGTTAATGCAAATTAACATATAAGTAGCATGTAACGCATGAATCATATTGGTCAAATCAGTAGTGTGAGGCTTGGTATTACACGATGGCATTCTTATTAAATAAAATTATCATCTAAGTCAATGCCCACAATATCATAAGAGATATGATGTGTCAAAAAACCACTCGTATTAATACTTAAGGGTATGGAGTGAACTACTTCGTTGAAGTAGTTAGTGAAAGATAGGTTGGATATAAATATCCAACTTGTGCAAATTTATAGGGTATCTAAAGAAATTCAATGGATATCATTTATGTGATTCCTAGAAACAAAGTTGTTTGTTTTGAGAAACGCCACCTTCTTGAGTAGAATGAGTTTCTGTTGGATAACAATGGCTAGATCATAGAACTTGAAAGAGTTTATTACCATAATTTGTCCCACAAGAGGCAATAGTGCATGAAAAAAATGTTAAACTTCTAGTACACAAACCTTCGAATGAGATATCAAAGAATTTGCAGACCACCCATGAGGCACGGTCTCTTGCTAGAAAATAAGAAGGTAGATCTTCTTTTGGATTTTGATCTAAGGAGAAACAATATATAACATCAGTTTGGGAAAACTTGAAGTACCATCCGATGGACTCATACTCCAACAAGGTATGGACCTTGGTGGACCCACCAAAGGGTATTATACCAATTAGTTGTAAATGGGTCTATATGCAGAAGCTTGGAGTACATGGGAAGATGATGGCCAATAAGGCATGACTAGTAGCAAAGGGTTACGCTCAAAGTCAAATTGTTGACTGTTAAGGAAACCTTTTACCAAATGTAATGCTGAAGTCTATTGGTATTTTTTTGACCATATTTGTGTATTATAAATACTAAGATATGGAAATAGAGGTGGAGACCATCTTCTTCAATAAAGGTATTAAGAAAGATATTTTTATCAAGCAGCTTGAGGCCCTTATATCCCATCGAAGCAAGCAAAAGGTTTGCAAGAATCAAAAGTCCACTAATGGGCACAAAATGTACTTCTCGAAGTGGAATATATGATTCGATGAGTTAATCAAATATTTTGATTCCCTCAGGAATGAATATAGACCTAGTGTGTACAAGTGGACAGTGGGAGCATAGTTAAGTTTAATTTATTGATAACATTCTACTCATAGTGAAGTTGTAGGAATGTTTGAGTCAACTAGGACTTGTTATCTACTAAGTTGTCCATGAGGGATTTGGAAAAATAACTTAGAGATTTGGGATTTAAATCTATAAGTATCTAAAATGAAGCTTAGACTATATCAAATCCATATACATCGATGCAAAAAGGGGTTTAGCATGGATGAATCCTAGATGAGATTCTTGCATGTGAGTCATAAGTTTACTTTTTCAAAGTCTATGTCCCGAAAGGCTTTCAGAGAAAAGAAAAAAGAACGACTCACATACTTTATATATCCTCTATAGAAAGCATAACATATGTAAATCTATGTACGGGATGTGATATCACAAATGCTCTAAGCGTCATAAGCAGATATGAATTTATTTCATGCAAATAAATGCAATTAAAACCATAGAGAAAATCTTCTAGGTGCTTGTGAAGCATTGAAGATGTCTTCTTAGACTACGATTATGGAGAACTAAAGTTGGATGTTGCATTAAAATTTTAGTCCAAAGTAGATACTTGAAGTCTATGTCTAGAATCATGTTCATCTTAAACGGTGGGCAGTTAGCTGGAATGGGGTTCCAAGTATGTGGATTCCACCATTAATGCTAAATATATTGTTGCATACAATAATACAAAGAAAGGTGTTTGGATGATGAACTTCACCTAGGGTTAGGAATAGTTCTGACTATTGTTGTCCTGTACCAATTTATTATGATAACAATGTTGGGTTCGCAGGGTCCTAAGAAATATATACGTAGTGGAATTTAAAAATTTTCAATGATTAAAATAAACATTACATCACATTTAATTTAAAAATGAATCCCAGAACCCTTTTGCGATTACTCAGTTCTGTGTTTTTAGATACTTAAAGTAATAAGGTTTTAGAAACTTTTACCTTGATTTGCACTCCAGCTATTGAAGAAGCAAAAAATAACTTAAATTGTTTTCTTTCAACGAACTCCTTTACGAATCTTGAATCCATCCACAAACTGCATTCGTAAATCTTGATTCCAAACCCCTCATGTTGGAAACATCTCGTTTAGAATCTCAAGTGTTACCCTTCAAAGCTTATCCACACGTCGGAAATTTCTACTCCAATTGAATCCATGCTATTAGATTCAAGAGGTCTTATTCTACTCTAGAATATGTGGAGTTCAATTCATAGTTCAACAAGTGAATAGAAGAATTGAACCATGATCAAAAGATGGAACCTTTTAATGGAAGAAAAGAATTAAGATAAAGGGAGACGGGGGTTTTTTCTTTCTTTCTTTTTTTATGTTGGCCGATTTTTAGTTTCCATAAAGCTCTACATTTCAGCCACAAGGGGGAGTCCTCTTATAGGACTCCTCCAATCCTAGTCCCTCCAGGTTTTCACACTATCTTTTCCGCATTTGATTCCTTCTTTCCATCAAACTCCAAGACAAGTTTAATTCTTCTGATTAAACTTTCTAATAGGTCTCCTACGAGCCCATTAGCTTAGTCTTGGACTTCAATTAAATTAATTAAGTGCAATTAATTGATTTTCATCAATTAAATAAGCCCAACTTAATTAATTAATCCAGTCAATTGATTAATTGGTTCCACTTGGGCTTTCTAATCATATTAAAACCTATTAAATAATATCATTATTTAATATGCTCAATTTAATTAATTGATCATATCAATTAATTAACTTGATCATATATAGGGCTTCTAATCATATTAGGTCTAATTAAATAACCACATTATTTAATTGAACAAATTGATACAACTCCTTAAATTAATTTATACCCTACTTAATTAATTAATTGTATCAATTTATTCATTAGCTCCACATGAGCTCCCTAAAATTTATTATGTCCAATTATATTATTTAATTAGATAAATTAATTTAACTACTTAAATTAATTTTGAGCCCTAAATTAATTAATTGGATCTAACCCTTGCATATATTCTAGTTAGAAGTGTACTTTTTCCAACTTAGTGTGTGTCTCCCTTAAGTTCACTCTAAGCTAGCCGTAGGCTCACAACTCTTGTGACTTAGTTGAGCAATTTAGTTGTTCTAATTAATTAATTCTCTTGGAATTAACCTATTAATTCCAAAAACCCACAAGTTATGGGAATCACCTAGCAGTGCATCATGACTCCTAGTCTTAGGTGAAGGTGCAAACATATTCCAATTATGAATAACACCCAAGTATGGTCTTTCCATCATATAATCTCCCGATTAAGCCTAGGGCATAGATTATTAATCGAAACCCCAACATTTCCATAACTATGTTTCCAATCCTAGTAGTTTGACTCAATGATGAACAATTAGAAAACCCCACGTCTAATTTTCATCCAACCTTAGCTAAAGATTTTATAGTCAAGTACAGTGGAACATAGGAGATTCACCTATTCATCTAGATAGGTGACAGATCCTTTGTTGGCCACTCATTAACCTCCATACATGAAAATGTGACATCCAATGTAAACCTCATGTGATTGTCATGCAATCGAGAAATACATCAAGGTGCAATATGTCATGTGCAAGGTTACCATGGTGCATCAAGTCCAATGACTAATTTTTGGACTATCATAATGAGCAAATTCCCATTCGACAATATAATATTTCTAATTAGAAATTTCCAGGCAGGGTAGTTTAGTGTACTTGTTTCCAAACAAGCACCTGCATACATGCACTAGCATCACCACACCAATGTCCATGGAACTGTTGGGTTCGCTATAACTATGGGGTGTGCACAACATAATTTAAAAATAAATAACATCAATTATTGCATAACCCCAAGTTTGAAGCGATTCTAATGATCGCGTGTTTTTGATAGTTTTACAAAGTAATGTAAATAAAGTCTCGAATTTTTACCTCTAATGCACTCCGGTTGCTATAGGGTGTGTAGCAATCAATTGCTATCAATCACTTTTGAAAAAAGGTTCACAAGGGATCCAAATGTCTTCCCTCTAAAGATAGTCCACATGTTTGGACTAGAACAAGAAACTAAAATCTCGCTAGTGATTTTAATTCTTTTACTAAGCTAGTCTAGTGCTTTTTATGTGTATTAATTCTTAATCCAACTAGTGGTAACAAGAATTTAATACATAAAATAATTAAAGATAATTTTCGATTATCTTGGAAGAGGTTTTGGAAGAGAAAAAGTGTTAAGGAACAAAAATAAATTTTCCCTCTTATTTCTTCGAAGTGGCCGAAAATTTGGGTAGGTTCATCCCCTCAAATTTTCAGCCATATTAAGAAACATAGGTGGCTGAAAATTATCCCATATTTTCATGTGTTGAATTAGTTGTTTTGGAAGAGTCAGACTCTCTAAAAATGACCAATCCAATTAACCCTCACCCTTGGATGAATGTGGGCGATTTTGAGGACTTCTACAAGCCACAAAATTGGCCCCCTCTCTCTCTTCTTGATTCTGTGGGACTCTTCCAATGCAATCAAGATAGATATCAAATATCTCTAATTATTTTCATAAGATAATTAATAAGAAAGTCATATTATTTTATTTTTAATTTCTTCCAATAATTCAAGTGGGCCTTTAATTAAAAAGGCACCTTAATTTTGGGCTTGGAATTTTACGAAATCTATTAATTAATCAAATTTACCCAATTCCAATTAATTAATCTAATCAATTAATTACTACACTCCAATTGGTCTTTCTAATCTTATTAGGTTCAATTAAATAATCTCTTTACTTAATTGAATAATTAATTCAACCTATTGAATTAATTTAAGCCCCAAATTAATCTCCATTAATTAATTAAATCCAACTACTTGGATTAATTCCTAAATTAGAAATGTCTAATTTTAATTTGTTTGTGACCCTTTAGGTTCGCAACTAAGCTAGTAGTGGGCTTACAACATTTGTAACTTATGAATAATAATTATTCTGATTAACTAATTTAACTAATTAATCCACTTGAAATTAACTCCTTAATTCCAAGAACCTCACTATCCATTAAAACTTCAAGCAAGTAAACATGACAAACTTGTCTTAGGTGAAATATCGAGTAAACCTATTTCAGTTGTGAGTCTCATACATGTACGGTCCTTTCGATGAATAATCTCCCGATTGAATCTAGGACATAAGTTATAAAAAAAACCAAAATGATTCAATAACTGTGATTCCATTTCAAGTTCCAATGATTCCTGATGAATCAAAATTCATTCCGCCTTGGCCAAGGTCTTTAAATCAGTAATTATGAAAATGCATGAGATTCCCTTATAAAATGACAAGTGTTGAATTCTATGTTAGCCACTGACAAGCCTCCATGCACACCAGTACAACACCCAACATATCCCATTTGTAATTGTCAAGCAATCAGAAGATATATCAAAGTGGTGCAAGATGCACACATGGCCACCATCGTGCCTCAAGTCTGAGGACTAACTATATACTATCACAACACGAAAATTCTTATTTTAGAGGCAAAGCCTCCAACTAAGAATTTTTTGTGGGCCATGTTCAGTGTACTTGTTCTCTAACAAGCACCCACATATATGTACTTGCGTCTCTACGCTAATGCCAATAGAATGCAACATCCTCGTCTTACGAGCATGCATCTTATGCGCGAGTCTTAGTGGGCTATTTGATATCTTATCTCAAAAAGCTTTTGGCCCAGGACTCATTTAAGACCAAAGCCTTAGAGGTATGTTCCATGATCACTATCATATGCGCGACCATTCATTGTAGCTAAATTTGGTCTGAGGATTTTATCTAATACGTAGAAAGAAAATGCAAGACATAAGATAAAGAAAGTGTATTTTTATTAAATATGATTCCTAATAAGATTGTCTTACAAAAAAAAGAATACAATACACCCAATTTAATTGGGGCATTGGGCATCCTACTCTAATAGAAATGAGGCATCATCTTTTTAAGTTTGCATCATATGTACAAGTCTCAGTAGGATCAATGATGTCCAATCTCATTAATCCTTGACTTGGAATATTTCAAGACCACAATCTTTAAGGTATATTCCATGATCGTCATCATATCTGCAACCATGCCCTGTGATCTAAGGACTTCATCTAATTTTTATAATGAATTTAAGATAAGAATTGCCATTTCATCAATATTAATATGGATAAGATTGATTCATAAGAGTATAAATATGGCCAAATCAATTAGCTCATCGGTCACTACTCCACCGACTCCTAGCATGAAACCTTGATTTGATGTAGACAAAGGTGTGTTACGAGATGAAGTGCAAATAGTAAGATATATCATGATTACCTTAATGCATGAGCCATTTGATAACATCTTCCCATTGGAACCTTCATTATGTATGAATTCTAATAATGGCATTTAAAAGAGGTAAAAAGAATAAATAATTATTCCTCTATCCAAAACTCAAGAGCAAATCCCTAATCCTCAGTACTTTTATTACTTTGATTTCTTAGTTATATCATAAATCTTTCTTTATAGTCTAAACTACATTCAACCCATCTTTTAAGAAATATAAAATTGAAAACTTCAAATAACTTCTCTATGGATTGAGCTTGAACTATTGAGAAATTTTTTACTTGACTCAACCTGTACTTAGGTTTGCAACCTCAAAGTTGTAGCAAGTTTTTAGCGCTGTTGTCGGGGAAGGCAAGGTAAGTATACAGGTTTGTAAATATTTTCCATTTGTAAATATTGTGTGTTTATTTTCTTTATGATTATATGGTCATATGGTACTGTAGTCATAATTCTTGTTGTTTAGTTAGAAATAATTTTGAAACTTTGTTTGAAAATTCATTTGAGTCGACTCCACACACTTTCACCATAGCTAAAAATAAAAGTATCCAAGATGAAAATGAGAATCAACAGGTGTGTTCCATGCGTTATTACTTGCAACCTCCTCGAAATTCTTCTTCTTCTTGTTTCATTTTTTCTGTCAATACAAATAACTTTTGATTCAAGCCAGGTATGATCCCTTTACTTCCTAATTTTCAAAGTTTAGACTCTGAAAGCCCTTTCTTGTATCTGAAAGAATTTGATGAACTATTTGCCACTTTTGAAGATCAAACTTTTACAAATGAGATTGTTAAACTTAATTTTTTTTTTCTTGAAAAGATAAAGTAAAAACTTGATTTAACTCTATAAAACCTAGGTCATTCTAATGAAGGTTTCTTTCAATGTTGGGAAATATTTAAAGATTTATTGAATTCATGCCCACATCATGATTTTAAAAATAGCACTTAATTAGTTTCTTTTATCAAGGTTTAACTCCTGAAATAAAATAATTTGCAGTAATGTGTAATGGTGAATTTCTTGATAAAGAACCTAATGAAACCCTAGATATCTAGACTATTTGGCAGAAAACTCTCAATCGTGGTATAATGTTAATTCTTTCAAAAGTTCTATTAGATTTAATATTGCTAATAGTAATAAAGAAAAATATTACCTTAGTCAAGAAGATGATCTAAATGCTAGGATTATTAGTTTAACAAAATACATTGAGGCCATGGAACCGTAAAAAGTAAAGAAAATCATATTTATGCAAGATGAAGAAATTTGTAGCATTTGTGAACTTGTTGGACATTCCACCAATGAATGCCCAAATATGCCAGCACAAGCAAATGTCATGAATACATTCAAAAAGCCTTTTGATTCTCTATATTCTAAAACTTACAATCCATAATGGATAAATCATCCTAATTTTAATTGGCGAGATGAAAATCGTGCCCAACCACTACATTCACAAAAGCCACCAAACTTTCCTTCTTATCTAGCTTCACATACAAAATCTCTTTAGGAAACTTTATAAGAATTTATACATGGACAAACAAATATCAATAACCAGACTTCACAAGCTATCAATGAGATCAAAAATACACTTTCAACACTAACAACTTCTTTGCATACTCATAAGAAAGGTGCTCAACCTCAACCTAATCCTTCCACTTAGTGTCATGTTTTTTCTTCAGGTGAAAATTCAATCAAGGAGGCTAATTCGGTCACAACTCTTTGTAAGGAGAAAGTTTTTAATCCACCTTCCAAAATGAAGAATGAAAATAGTCTTGACGATGAAGGTAAGTTTAAGAAAGGTGAGTTTGAAAATGATTAAAAAGAAAAATACTCACTTTTAGCTCTTTTTCCTTAAAGATTGCAATCGAATCAAAAGTTGAACTTAAATGCTGAAATCTTTGAAGTTTTTAAACAAATCAAGATTAATATTCCATTATTAGATGCAATCAAACAAGTTCCACATTATACCAAATTTTTGAAAGATTTGTGTACAATCAAAAGAAAACATCATGTACAAAAGAAGATATTTTAAATTAAAAGTATTAGTTCAATCATTCAGCAATTCACTCCACCCAAGTACAAAGATCCAGGTTGTCCAACCATTTCATGTACTGTAGGAAACACTAGAATAGAGCATGCTTCATTTGATCTTGATGCTAGTGTAAATCTTCTACCTTTCTTAGTTTATGAACAGTTAGATTTGGGAGAACTTCAAACAACTTATGTTGCACTCCAACTAGATGATCGTTCAATAAAAGCTTCAAAGGGACTAGTAGAAGATGTGTTGGTACAAATTGATAAGTTATACTTTTAAGTAGATTTAATTATTTTGAACATAAAGCCTATTGCACATACACACACACAAATTCCTATTATTTGGGGTCATCCATTTCTTGCAACTTAAAATGCTTTGATTAATTGTAGGAATGGTATTTTGAAGTTATATTTTGGAAATATAACTTTGGAACTAAATGTAATTAATGTTTGTAATCAACCTGCAGAAGATGTCAAAGTATAGGAAGTGGATTCAATTGAAAAACTTGTTCATGAATATTTTACTTTCATTAATTCCTTTGATCCTCTGCAAACTTGTTTTGAAAGTGAAAGTATTTATAAAAAGAAACACTCTTATACTCTCTCTGAATTATTATAGGTACAAGAAAAATATTTTTGAAAGCCAAGGTTTGAAGAACTATCATCATCAATAGTACAATCTATTCTATCAAGTATTAAAGCTCCCGTGATTGATTTGAAACCTTTGCCATTTGATTTGAAATACTCTTATTTGGGTGAGAATAAGACTTTTTCAGTAATAATTCCTTCCAAACTTATTGCATCCCAAGAAGGTAAGTTGATAGAAACTCTGAAAATGCATAAGAATGCTTTAGGATGGACCATTGCTGACATTAAAAGTATTAGTCCTTTAATTCGCACACATAACATCAATATATAGGAAAATGCTAAACCTTCTAGAGAAATGCAACAAAGGCTAAATCCTAATATGAAAGAAGTAGTGAGAAATGAAGTTATTAAATTCCTAGATAATGAAATTATTTATCCTATTTTTGATAGCAAATAGGTAAGTCGTACTCAAGTTGTACTAAAGAAATTTAGAGTTATCGTAGTCAAGAATGAAAATGATGAAATAATTCTAACTAAGTCTATTATTGGTTGACGAATATGTATTGACAAGAGGAAACTCAACTTAATTACTAAAAAATATCATTTTACATTACTTTTCATAGATCAAATCTTAGAAAGGGTTGCGTGACATGAATTTTACTACTTCTTAGAAGGATATTCTAGGGATAATCATATTGCAATTACACTTGAAGATCAAGAGAAAACTACATTTACATGTCATTTTGGTACTTTTGCATATCGAATCATAAACTTTGGATTATGTAATGCACCAACTACATTCGAATAATGCATGCTTAGTATTTTTAGTGACATGATAAAATATTTTCTTGAAGTATTCATTGATGATTTTTTTTGTTTTTGGTAATTTATTAGATGATTGGTTGTCTAATTTTAAAAGGTTTTGATCAGGTGTGAAGAAAAAAATCTTATATTCAATTAGGAGAAATGTCATTTCATGGTAACAACTGGTGTTGTTCTTAGACACATTATTTCATCTAAAAGTATTGAAGTAGACAAATCTAAAATCGAGTTAATTGCCAATTTGTCAATACCAAAGTCTATGAAGGAGGTGAGATCATTTTTATGACATGCTGGTTTTTATAGAAGATTTATCAAATATTTTAGTATAATATCTAAGCCTTTGTGTAATCTTCTAACAAAAGATACTATTTTTTAATAGACTGAAAATTGTAAAAATGATTTTGTTAACCTTAAAAGCATGCTTACTTCTGCTCCAATTATGTAGTCTCCAGATTGGACTTTACCTTTTGAAATAATGTGTGATGTCAGTGACTAAGCTGTTGGAGTTGTCTTAGGATATAGAAAATATAAGAAATCATATATCATTTACTATGCAAGTAAAACTTTGAATATTACTCAATTGAATTACTCAACAACTGAAAAAGAATTACTTCTTGTAGTTTTTGCATTGGACAAATTTAGATCTTATCTTGTTAGATCACTAGTTGTTTTAAGTGATCATGCAGTTTTGAAATATCTTTTGTGAAGAAAAGATATCAAACCTAGACTGATTAGGTGAATTCTCTTAGTCCATGAATTCAATATTACGATTCGAGATAAGAAATGAGCAGAGAATGTGGTGGATGATCATTTATCGAGACTCGTTTGTGATGACTCATTTCAAACCACACCCATTAATGTCACTTTCCTTAATAAACAACTATTTAATATTTCTATTTTACCTTGGTTTGCTAACATTGTTAATTTTTTGTGATAGGAAAGATGCCACTGCATCAGAATTCCCAAAATAAAAAAAGAGTTTTTGACCGAGGTGAATTTTTTTTATTGGGATGATCCATACCTATTCAAATATTATCCTGATCAAATCTTATGGAGATGCGTGCCTGACAATAAGAAAGGTAATATTCTTAAACTTTGTCATTCAGGAGCATGTGGTGGTCTTATTTTGGTAAAGAAAACTGCTGCAAAGATTTTGCAATGTGAATTTTATTGACCAACTCTTTTCATAGATATTTACACTTTTTACAAAAGTTTGGAAAATTATCAAAAGTTAGGATCCATTTCAAAATGATACACGATGCCCCTACACCCAATCCAAGTGATTGAAATCTTTGACTGTTAGGGTATTGACTTCATGGGACCATTTTTATTATCATTTGATTTTATTTATATATTGGTCCCTATAGATTATGTCTCAAAATGGATCAAGACAAGTCTATGTCGAAATAATGATCACAAAATAGTGATAAAATGAAAAAAAATATTTAACTTGATTTGGAATTTCTCGATCCATTATCAGTGATAGGGGAAAATATTTTTGTACAAAGTTTTTGGAACTGTATTAAGAAAATATGGAATCATATATAAAGTTGCAAACCCTTATCACCCTAAGACAAATGAACAAGTTGAATTTGCAAATAAGGAGATAAATTTTTTTTTTGGAAAAGACTGTTAACCCAAATAGTAAAGATTGTCTCTTAGACTTACCGATACATTTTGGGCATATAAAACTACTTTTAAAATATCATTAGGCATGTCTCCTTATAGGATAGTTTATGGAAAACCTTGTCATTTACATCTTGAACTGAACATAAAGTTTATTGGGCAATCAAAATATTTAACTTGAACCTTGATAAAGTTTCAAAATTACGCAAATTGCAAATCAATGAACTTCAATAATTGAGAAATGATGTATATGAGAATTCTAAAATTCATAAAGCAAGAATAAAAAAATTATAATAATAAAATTTTAATTTCAAGAAAAACATTTGAGGTTGGTCAAAAGATTTTGCTTTACAATTCTTGATTGCATTTATTTCTTGGAAAATTGTGATTAAGGTGGAGTAGTCTTTTTGTTGTAAAATAGGTATATCCTTATGGGATGTTTGACATTGAGAATCCTAAAAATGGTAATGTATTCAAAGTAAATGGACAAGGACTTAAACTGTTTCTAAAGAAGTAATTTTCACAAGAGGAAATTCTTTTTCTTTCTAACCCTTGTTATGATTAGTATGTGTATATATATATACATATTTTCTCTAACTTTGTTTGATTTGTAGGCTTATTTCTTTTATTTTTTTCTTTTTCTGATTAAGTGGCGGATAACGGTATTTCGTAGCTATTGAAGTTGGATTTATCAATTTTCCCAATAACTGAAATCTCTATACAAATTTTCTCTCTTTTTCTCATTCTCTTTTATTGTTCTTTTCAAAATGGATGACATTGTTCTAACTCTCAAGATGTGATTTTATTTTCTTTTAAAAATATAATTTTAAAAATTTGTAAATCCAGGATTAAAAGATTAAGAATGCTTATACACAAAGGCATTCTAGGGGACGTGCGATGGATAATTAAAGTAAAGGCAAGAGTAGCAAGTTAGTTTTCACATGAGTTTTCAAACTTTCTTACTAGATATATACCTAGTTTTGGTAAAAGCACATATCACAAAAAATAAATAGCAAAAAAAATACAAGTTTGTCATAACTGTGCTTGATGGACTTGCAACACAAAGTGTCGTTCCTTAGGAATGGTTTCTAAAAATTGAAAACATAAAATTCAATTCATTATGGATGGAATGAGTAAGGAGTCTTTAGATGATATTATATTGACTCTTGAGACACATTAATGTGTATTAGTACAACATGCAATTCTTGATTTATGGAATCACTTTCAGGATGAATATGAGCGTTATAATCTTAAGAATCAGACATTAAAAGACCCTGTTTGCCAATTTATAAGAAAACTAGGTGGGAAACATATCCTTAACCCATAGAGGGCGTTTAAGCCATTACTGGATGTAAAACCAAAGAAAGATGTGAGCCACAGTTACAACTACATATATATTCACATGTAAGTAGCAAATTTTTAATTTTTATGTCCTTATTTTTAACCTTTCTAACACAAGAAAAAGATATACAATAAATGTATTCCCTGTTCACGCCTCAATAAATAGCATCATATTTACTCTATTTTTGCACAACTCACTTTCAAAAAAAAATGGAAAGTTCTTCCATTCTCAATTTCAATTGTATTTGTGTCTTTTGTGGAACTAATCCAGGAAAAAATAGTGAGTTTATAGTGGCAGCCAATAACCTTGGTAGAACTTTAGCAAAAAGAAAAAATCATTTAGTGTATAGAGGAGACACATTGGGGTTAATGGGGAGTGTTGCTACTTTTACTCATGTAGGAGGAGTCAGAGTTTTAGGAGTTATCACAAAACCTTTAATAGTATAGAATATCACAAGTGTGACCGTTGGAGATGAGCTAAAAGTATCACATATTCAAGACATAATACCCAACATGTTAAAACAATGCGGATGCATACATCACTCTCCCTGGCAATTTTGGTACACTAGAGGAATTATTCTAAGTTGTCTCTTGGGCACAACTCAACTTTCACCGAAAACCTATAAGTATTCTTACTGTTAATGATTTCTTTGATAGTTTGCTATCTTTTGTAGATCTTGCTATAGAAATGGTTTTATTTCACCATCTGCAAAACAAATTCTCATTTCTACTCCAACACTTGATCAACTAATTGATCAACTTCTAGCATATGTACTAGAACCTGATCAAACATTGGCTTATGTGGATTGGTCTAATAAGGACAATGGTAAAAAATATCAAATGAATTTGACTCTCAGCCTGTAAGATTTATCCTTAATGGTTTCAACTAATAGTGTATATATTGTGTTGTTTCAGTTTTATTTTTCAATGTCACATTTTAGGTAATTTCTTCTACACTCTATTTTCCTATCTATTTTTTACACTGGGGATAGTTGATATCATGTCTTGTATGTTCAATTTGTGTTTTTCTAGTTTTTTTTTAAAAAAAATCATACGTGTTTTCTTTTGTGTTTGTTAAAACCACGAAATAAGGTGGTAGAGTAAAGGTTAACTATAACACTCTTGAGATACACCTCTATTTTTTTGCATAACCTGGCAAGTTTGTGAAGTTTTTAATAAAAGTTTTTGAATTGTCAATTTTTTTTAGTCGTAGATGTCCTTCCAACTTCAATAATTAAAATTAAGTACAGATAATGTGGTTGGATTCATGATCGGTGTTGTTTTGGACTTTGGTGTCGTTCTTTGGTTAATATATTTTTGTGATAATTATACTCAAATCTTTTTGCACAAATACTTATGTTATTCGGTGTGGAGACAAGCATGTCAAAATAGGTAGTTCTTATACCCTCGCTTTAATCATCACTTAGATTTTTAACATGTAGGGGTTGAGTGTTAGAACTTTTTCTTTTGGTCTATTCAGGTGAACGACTGATTGAACACCACCTGAAAATGATTAAAGCATTAGGCTTTCTAGCACCATGGCTAAATCAGCTTGTTCCCTATGTGATGTTCCAAGAGAACATCTCCCATAGTGAGTCACTTTAAGCTTTTCAATAAATAAGCCTTTTTTTATGGTAACCATATCTTCTTACCTAGCCTAAATATACTATTATCCCACCCTTGCTCTAAAAATGATTTGGAGTTTAAGAGACATTCCATTAACAAAGTGAGCTTGCAAAATAAATTTGAGTTGGAATAGAAGATAAGTGTGGGGGTTTTCTCATAAAACAAAAAACAAAACCAAAACCAAAAACAAAACAAAATAAAATTGCAAACTATTAAAAATATTACAAGTTGCAACTAAAAATGGGATGTTGCAAAATTAATAAGAATGATAAAGAAAGGAGTCCAATTCAATAACAATAGGTTCATATATTGAAATTCGTGGAGTATGAGAATTTTTCGTTGATAAACTTTATATCTCTAATCCCATGAAGTTTTTATATTTTTTGTTGTATTCTATCCTTTTATTTCTTAGCCACATTACTATCTTTTGACCCCATTACAACCTTTGATGAAAACCTTTTGATTTCGTGTGGTGCCTTTGGTGTAGTAGAGATTTGTACCAAAGAAAGAGCCTATGATGTTTAACTCTTCCATTAGAGATGAGTGATGGTTTTTGTAAGGTTTTATGGTATTTCACTTGTTTGAAGCATGTATGGTTTCATCACTGTTAACATTAACTATTCACACACACACACTTGAGTATGCTTATTTGGAAAAGTATTGATTTTTGAATGACTAAGGGTTAGATTTAATACTTGTTTGATTTTATTTTCATATTACTTTGTTGCTTCTTGAGAATAATGGTTGGAAGATAGTTATCATAGGTGTTTGAGGGTATCACCGTTAGAAACCTTCACGAGACTATAACTCGTCCGCTATGGGCCACCTAGGGGTTTAAAGACTTGTTGCATATACTAAATGCAATCGTGATTTCCTACAAAAGTGGATTAGATTAGATTTGTTTTAGCCTTGCTCGAGGACGAGTAAAAGTTAAGTGTGGGGGAATTTGATAAGTGCATATTTTGATATATTTTTGTATCAAATCCTTTATACTTTCCTTACTTTATTCTTGTTAATATTATAGTTTTATTAATTATTTATGTTAGGGAATCAGTGAACAAAAAGAGCCAAAATAAAATAAAAAAAGATAACACGTTTCGTGAATAAGTTGGGAGATAATATTTTATTGATCAAAGAATCATCACAATTAGAAAAAAGAGTCGTTTTTGCCTAAGTACATCATCTGTAGATCAAAATATATGCAAGAAATTACTTGGACTTTGAAAGTAATTGTTGGGTTTGCATTAAATTTAAAATAAGCATGTTTCCAAACTTGTGCAGTTTTTATATATAAAATCACTTGGACATTTTGTATTTCTATCTATTTGAAAGCCAATAGATAGAAATACAACTTTTCTATTGAAAACTTAACCCAATTGAGCCATGAGTATAGAAGAAAATTCGTCCAATTGTATGCATTGGAAATAATCTATCTATGTTGACACATCTTTTTTAAATCAAGCTTACATTTCTCCTTAGTGGTTGGAATTAGGTGATTCAAGGTTGAAAATAAAGCTAACAGATCAATCTACAATTTTTATGTTCACTTTTTTCAAATTCAACTAATTGCATAGAGAAACATATGTGATAAAATTCAGATCTAAAAAGGACATGTGAATTTAGAGTACATTTGAAATTAATTTGGAATGCATTTGGAGCGAATTTGGAGATGCCAATTTAGGCACTCTTCTACTATAAATAGGGGCTCTTGAATGGCATTCAAGACATATAAAAACCCTTAGAGGGGAAAAAAAGTTTTATTGTTGTCTTTATTTAGGCTAAGTTTTCTAGTAGTAATGTAAGTTTTTTAGTAGTAATAAAAATGTATGCTCTAGTTTTTTTTCTATTTTTAGCATTTTCTACTTTCATTATGTCTTTCTAAATTTCATGTAGCATAGGAGAAAGGGTGAATCTCTTGATGGAGGAAGAGGAATGGTTATAAAGGTGCATAATGTTCAGGTGTGTTGTATTATTGTTTTAATTTTTTATTGAAACCCTCCTTGTTTTGTGGTGATTCTTGATTTATGTATCATCAATGGCACAACAAATACTTGAGTTTTTTTAGTTTATTATACGGTTCTACTCTACCGATTGTTAATATAAAAATTTGATTTATTATAGACAAAGGTGTACATAAATACTTAATCTCATAAATAAGTGTTGGGGTTAAAGCCCTTCTTGTTTAGTGGCGATTCTTGATTTTTGTATCTTGAATGGCAAAATAAATACTTGGGTTCATTTAGCTTATTGTACGCTCCACCGACTGCTAATGTGGAACTTTAATTTGTTGTAGACAAAGGTATACATAAATACTTGATCCCATAAATAAATATTAGTGTTAAGAAATAATTTGCAAATAGTAAGGCAATATCATGATTACTTAATGCATGAGCTATTTATTAACATCTTTCCATTGAAACCTTTATTATGTATGGATTCCAATAGTGGTATTTAAAAGAGGTAAAAAGAATAAATAATCATTCCTCTATCCAAAACTCAAGAGCAGATCCCTAATCTTTAGTACTTTTATTACTTTGATTTCTTAGTTACATCATAATTTTTTTTTACAGTCTAAACTACATTCAGACTATCTTTTAAGAAATATAAACCCAAAAACTTCAAACAACTTTCCTGTGGATCAACCTCAGACTCCCGAGAAATTTATTACTTAACACAATCTGCACTTGAGTTTGCAACCTTAAAGTTGTAACACCAGGAGTATTCGCCAAAGGGGTTTCCATCCCACAACTCCGGGCATTTTTACCCTTATGGCCTCAGAAGGTTTGGTTTTCATCAGCCCTAGAAGCACCTGCTTCAGCAGTCATAAGAATATCCATTCCTAGAGCAAGGGATCTCGATCAAAGCAGTTTTTATTGTAGAGCGTGTAGAAAACCCAATAAACTTTGATGAGAGTCACTTCCACCAAAGCAATTATTAGAGTTATAGCCCAGAATATGGAGAGTCACCAAGCTAATCATCCTTCTCCATTCTCACACTAGAGCTGAGATTCAGCCCAACCTCAAGTAAAGTAGAGTATAAAATAGAGGAGGCAAGGAGAAAGAAACAAGAGGCAACCATCACAAGCCTCAAAAGTTCCGCTATAGTAGTCTCTAAAGATCATTCAAGTAGGATCCGCACTTCCAAAGCAAGGAGCTCCAGATGAAGGACCACCAACTAAAATGTTGATACTGCAAAGAGCCCTCATTAAAGGACACCCTCACATGAGCAACGGTAAAGACTATAGCCCATGCATGCAGAAAGTCACCATGAAGATCATATCCTAGTGTGACCTTGACGGAGCAGGGGATCGTCTTCTTCTAAGACAAGAGAAAATTCCAAAAATAACCACCTCCTTGCAATAAGAACAAAGAGAATCATCCTAAGAGACTTGGGCAGTAGAATCCTGCCCAAGGCCAGGAGCGCATCCCTCCAGGTGATGGAAAGAACGTGCTCATAAGAAAAAAATATATTTGAGCTTGACAACTACCCTAAAAAACGACAAAAGAAAATCATATATGAGCCCATATTTGGAAACCAGAACATAACATTCGAATGATATACCAATGCACTGATTGTGATACCCGAGCCTCTTACTACTCACATGGCCAAATATGATTCATGCATTACATGTTAATTTTATATGCTATTTGTATTTCTATTGACATTGCATAATTTATTTCATTTTATACGACATTCTTGAATATTAAACTTAATTCTGAAGCTCTTGCACGATATTAGTTATTGAATTTCTTAATCTAAGTAGTTGATTTTATATTAAAATAAGAAGAAAATGAGGTGGATCAATATTAGATATAGATGGGATATATAGGTTATAATTTTGGAAGTGCTAAAAGTGTTACTAGTAACCTTATACGGTTTAATTTGATTTGATCAAGTTATTTCAAAAGTATATATTTGTAAATTACCATACTTGCGATATTGGACATGATATAATATGATTTAAGTGTCATATTACAAGGCCCTTATGTGCATATGATTTTAGAAATGCAAACTAGATAATTCTTTAAGAATCGGATGCGAATCAGTTTGGAGATCGAATGAACGGACATAGGAATTACCTATGGGAATGAATGGTGATTAAGATAGGTTGCAACCAAATAAAAATAGATGAGACACACAATATTAGGGCTGCAAGATAAGGGAGAAAATCAGATTTGCCATTTACTTGCCACCTCATGCTTTCTTATTAAGCTTAAGCTAACATCTCAAGCTAACATCTCAAGCTAACACCTCAAACCCTTCACCCTTAAGCAACGACCAGACCCTCATTTCAGCCATTTTCATCTTCCAAACACACACCTTAAGGTCTCCAAGTGATCCAAATTGATTCCAAGTTGAAATAAAAGCAAGAAAAGCAAAGAAGAAGTGATTACCATCAAGTTAGCCTCAAAATCTGCATAGGTAACACTTATCTATGGTTTTGCCTTTGGTTTTCAGATTATTATGAATGGTTTTATGGTTTATTAAGCTTTCAATATCTCTTATAAAAGTTTTAGGAAGTTTTTAGTTAGACTTTGGTGCACAAAGAAAGGTTTTTGATCACAAACACTTAATAGGAAATACTTGTGGCAGAAACTGTCATCTTACTGTTTTCTTGTGTTTTAGGCTTCAAAAGTGTATGGTATGTTGAATAAAACCTATAATTATTACCATTTACATGACCATATATGAGTTAAGAGTATTGGAATGAAGTTTTATCAGTTGGAAATTGAAATAGAGAATGATATTGGAGAAACACTGAAACTGCCAAAATAGCAAAATCTGTTTTGGTGTGCTGTGAAGGAAACTGAATTAAGGGAGCTAAATCCATTATTTTTGGTAATAATATGACCTGGTTGTCTCCTTATATATGTTATCTAAGTATGGTGAAAATGTTGGACTGATTGAATATACTTAAGGGTGCCAAAACCATTAATGTTATGAAGTGTGCAAAACTGTCATGGTAGGAAACAATCTGTTTCAGTATGTCGTGAAGAGAGCTGAACTTGGGAAGCTATATCCGTGATTTTTAGCAATTCTATGATATGGTTACATTTATATATATGTTATATAAGTGTGGTAAAAATTTGGGAGTGATTGGATATGCTTAGGGATGTTAAAATTATCATGCAACTAAACTTGACAGCAAGAAAATATGAAAATGTGAATCTGCCACATTTATCACTTAGCATGTTTCAACCTTGAATTGTTGCTATTGAGTGTTAACAATTAGGTATGTTCTATTAGAGTTATAATACTTCAATTACATGATGTTTGCATGCATTTAAGATGAGAAATTGAGGTATTTGAGGGGCTATATTGGGTTCTAGTTTGGAAAAGCTTGATTGTTAGCTTATAGCTTGGTGTTTAAGGTCTAGTATGGGATTTTTGTGCTTTCAACTTGCCAAATTGGGAATGGTGCTTGATGTTGGGTAATATTACAGGCTATTTTACATCTAAGGTTGGAGAGGAATACTAAACAAATTTAGACTAAGCCACCAACCAAGTGAAAGGTAAGTAAAGATTCATTTGCAACTACAATGCATAGACATAGTAGATGTGTGTGAATTATAAGTAATATCATAAATCATATGTGCATAGTAGAGGGCTCTCCGTGAGCATACATACATGGGCATTGTCATTAGCACGTGCATGCATCATATACGAGCATTGTGATAAATCTTGCATTGCACGGCATGATTCAGAGAAAGGAAAATGTTTTGCTGACCACTACTAGTGCATCGAAGCATGCATGGATTTGCATGGTTTTATGCATGGATTTACAGGTTCACGTGCATGGATTTGCATGCTTATATGATTATTGGCCATTGGATTATGGCGGTGTACAAAGCTCTTTTTCGGTGCATAGGATAGTAGCGTTGGTCAGGGGCCCAAGAAAGAAATGATTTTGAGAGAAATATTTTTGATGCATAAAATTGCATTGTGAGCATAGCATTTTGAGTTGCATGACTTGATATTGTGGATTATTCTTTGACATGCATAATCTTTACTTGTTGAGCGTTAGCTCATATAGTTTATGCATTGTAGGTGAGTACGATGATGCTTGAAGCATCTTTGGCTGGTTGGTCGGCTGTTGGAGCTCCTGCAGGTGTTTGAGGGAGTGTGTACATGGATGACGACCTGTTGGGCTATTTTGTTGGCTTGTTATATTTTGAGTCTGGTGTATTATGTTTTTAGATTGGTACTATATTTCTTTTTAAAACTTTACTGTAATAAGTATGTAAATATTATGGTCGTTATGGGTGTTGTGTTTTTATATAAATACTGATCCTTCTATTTTAAACAAGGTTGTGTATGTAAGAAGTGATTTAGCTTTTCTTAAAATATTAAAAAAATAAATAAATAAATATTCCATGCATGCACACAGGTTCTATCATCTCAAATTATACAATATATATGGGTGTGTAGGAATGGGGGTGTTACAAGAGTGGTATCAGAGCCCAGGTCTTGATTCTGTAGACTGTCCATGTACATAACCTTTGAAACTTGCAGAGCGCAGCCATGCCAGTAAGTTTTATATTATCATATATTGCATTTCATATTTCATAAATTATATTGACCATATGTTGTCAAACTTGTAATAAACAGCGCTGCAAAATGGTGAGAACTCATGGTGAGAGCAGTGGTGGTGCCAGAGCACAGAGGAATGAGACACCCATCTCGGTTAATGATTGAGATACCATGATTAATCGGTTAACAGAATTAATTGAACGACAGTCCGAACAGATTCAACAATTAATTCGGTAAAGGGATAATGGTGAGCAACCACGGGTGGAGGTAAACCAACAGCGGGCAGACTATATATATATGGTGGGAGAACGATTTCGGAGACTGGATCCCCCAACATTTGAGGATGCTATTGATCCTACCGCTGCAGAGGACTGGTTGAGGACCCTGGAGAACATGTTCCAGTACAGTAGGTGCCAGTAGAGGAGAGGGTAATGTGTGCCACTTTCATGCTTCGCGGTAGTGCAGGCCATTGGTGGGACATGATTAGCAGTATAGAGGACATTACTACCATGAGCTGGGATAGATTCAAGGAGTTATTCCGAAACAAATATTTCACAGCTCCAGTTCGCATGATGAAGATGAACGAGTTTATACAACTGCGACAAGGAGCGATGACTGTTGGGGAATATATTCGTAAATTTGAACAACTGTCCAGGTTTGCTACGCACATGGTCAGCACTGAAGTACTGAAAGTAGAGAGATTTCTGGAGGGTTTGAGGCCAGAGTTATACCGGGATGTGAATATGGCGGGTACTCAAGGGGTGACATTTTCACAGTGGCTGAGAAGACGTTGGTGGCAGAACAGGCTGAATTGAGAATCGTTCGTGCACATGAGGCTCGACAGTAGTTCAGACAGTAGGGACAGAGATGGACTGTGGGGCAAAAGAGGCCATTCCAAATGCAGAAGCCGATCCAAATATAGAAGCTGGGATTTAAATTTCAAGGAGAACAAGGCCAACAACAAGAAGGTCAAAATAAGAGGCCACGGGTCGAACAAGGAAAAGCACCAATGCCAGAAGCTGTGTGTCAGAGAAATGTGGTAATTGACATACTTGAGGCTGTTATATAGAAACCAGGACGTGTTTTCGATGTGGAATACCGGGACATATTGCTAAATTTTACCCAGGTAAACAGAATCAGACCATCCAAAAGAATGTACCAGCCAAGGTGTCACCATGACCAGGGCGGATGCAGAAGCAAATCCATCGGTGGTAACAGGTACACTTTATATTTCTAGTGTTCCAACACTTGTATTATTTGATTCTGGAGCCACGCATTCATTTACATCCACTGAGTACGTGAAGAGGCTGGGTAGAATACCAGATGTAGCAGAAATTAGTGATAGTGTAACAGTTCCCTCTGGAGATGCTAGACAAATCGATCGGATTTTGAGAGCTTGTGCTATACTTGTTGAAGGTAGAGAATTACATGCTGATTTGATTGTACTGGATATGAATGATTATGATGTTATTTTGGGCATGGATTGGTTGTCAAAGTATGGGGCTACTATCAACTGTAAGGAAAAGACGGTGACATTTCAACTTTCTGGGAAAGAGTCTTTCACATTTGCTAGCATTGTGAAGAATTTCAGATTTTCTATGATTTCACCAGTGAAGGCAACAACGATTACTCGATGATGGTTGCGAAGGGTACTTGGTGAGTGTCATGAACATTGAGGAACAACACCCACCAACTCTGAGTGAAATACCAGTGGTACGGGAATATACTGAAGTATTCCCAGATGATCTCCCGGACTGCCACCAGATCGTGAAATAAAGTTTGTTATTGACATACAACCAGGAACATCTTCAATCTCAAAAACTCCCTACAGAATGGCTCCATTGGAGTTGAAAGAATTGAAAGTACAATTACAAGACTTGTTGGACAAGGGATTCATCAGACCGAGCTTTTCACCTTGGGGAGCACCAGTTCTATTTGTACGTAAGAAGGATGGCACCATGAGACTGTGCATCGATTATCGAGAGTTGAACAGAGTCACAATTAAGAATAAGTATCCGTTACCCAGAATCGATGATTTATTTGACCAGCTTCAGGGTGCCGCAATATTTTCAAAGATTGACTTACGCTCTGGGTACCATCAATTGAAAATAAAGGAAGAGGATATCCCCAAGATGGCATTTAGTACAAGATATGGGCACTATAAATTTTTGGTGATGCCATTTGGATTGACTAACGCTCCAGCAGCATTCATGGATCTGATGAACAGAGTGTTTAAAGAATTTCTGGATAAATTGTTATTGTGTTCATAGATGACATTCTAGTTTACTCCAGAACTAAAGAAGAACATGCCGCACATTTAACACAAGTACTAGAGGTCTTGAAAGTGAAGCAGTTATACGCCAAATTCAAGAAATGGAGTTCTGGTTGGATCGTGTGGTATTCTTGGGACATGTTATATCAGGAGCGGGAATATCAGTAGATCCAAGTAAAGTTGAAGCTATCAACAACTGGATGCAACCTACTAATCCTTCAGAGGTGCGCAGTTTTTGGGTTTAGCTGGATATTACCGAAGATTTGTGGAGGGGTTCTCCAAGATTGCAATGCCATTAACACAATTAACCAGAAAAGGGGTGATGTTTAGATGGACAGATATGTGTGAGCGAAGTTTCCAGGAGCTGAAAAAGAGGCTGACTTCAGCACCTATTTTCTCAATTCCATCAGGTACGGGAGAATTCGTAATTTACAGTGATGCGTCGAAGAATGGATTAGAATGTGTACTGATGCAGAATGGCAAAGTAATTGCGTATGCATCCAGGCAACTTAAAGAGTACGAAAAGAATTACCCCACGCACGACTTGAAACATGCTGTTGTAGTATTTGCGCTAAAAATATGGAGGCACTATTTATATAGTGAACGGTGCGAGATCTATACTGATCACAAGAGCCTCAAATAATTCTTCACACAGAAAGAGTTGAATATGCGGTAGCGAAGATGGCTAGACTGTTAAAGATTATGATTGTGTGATCAATTACCACCCAAGTAAAGCCAACGTTGTAGCTGATGCATTGAGCCGAAAATCCACACAAAGTATAATGGCTATGGCTTTAATTCAGAAATTGGAATTAAATGATTTGCAGAAAATGAATATAGAGATTTTACAGACAGGAGTAATAGAGGCAAAGTTGGCAGCCCTGACGCTTCAGCCTACGCTAATTGATAGGATCAAACAGGGACAACGAGATGATGAATATCTCATCAATATGAGAAAATATGTTGCTGTAGGGAAGTCTACTGAATTTAAGATGACTCAGGATGATATTTTACAATTTAGAGGGCAGTTTTGTGTGCCAAATATTGATAACATTCGGGAAGACATTTTAAAAGAGGCACATTCAACCCCTTATTCAGTACATCCAGGGGCTACTAAGATGTATAGAGACTTGAAATCGCATTATTGGTGGCCGGGTATGAAAAAGAACATCGCCCAGCATGTGGAGTAATGTTTAACATGTGAGCAAATAAAGGCCGAACATCAAAGACCCGCAGGGACTTTACAACCTCTACTTATTCCAGAATGGAAATGGGAAAGGATCACATGGATTTCGTAACTGGTTTGCCAAAGACTACTAAGAGTCATGATGCTATTTGGGTTATCGTTGATAGATTGACCAAGTCTGCTCATTTCCTTCCCATATGTTCTACCTATTCCATGGATCGCTATGCCCAATTATACATTCAGGAGATTGTCAGACTTCATGGTGTGCCATTGTCTATTGTTTCTGATAGAGATTCAAGATTTTTGTCTACTTTTTGGAGGAATTTACACAAAGCTTTGGGAACACAATTATCATTCAGTACAGCATATCATCCTCAGACGGATGGGCAATCTGAACGAACAATACAGACGTTGGAGGATATGCTCAGAGCCTGTGTATTAGACTTCCAAGGTCAGTGGAGTAAATTCCTACCTTTGTGGAGTTTTCATACAACAACAGCTATCAGACTAGCATTGGAATGGCTCTCTATGAAGCATTGTATGGCAGAAAATGTAGGTCTCCGATACACTGGGATGAAGTTGGTGAGAAGAAACTTTTGGGCCCAGATATGATTCGAGAGATGACAGAAGCCGTGTTACAGATTCGACAAAGAATGCAAACTGCCCAAAATCGACAGAAAAGTTATGCAGATCGACGAAGAAGGGCATTGGAGTTTGCGATACGAGATCAGGTGTTTTTGAAAGTAGCACCAATTAAGGGCATCATGCGGTTTGGGAAGAAAGGAAAATTGAGTCCCAGATACATTGGCCATTCTCGGTGATTGAAAGAATTGGTGATGTTTCTTATAGACTAGATCTGCCAATATCTATGTCCCAAATACACAATGTATTTCATGTGTCTATGCTGAGGAAATATATTGCTAATCCTTCTCACATTCTGAAGAATGAACTAGTGGAATTAAAGGCAGATTTGAGCTACGAAGAAAAGCTGTACAGATTTTATTACAAGAAGTGAAGCAGCTAAGAAATAAACAGATTCCATTGATTAAAGTGTTATGGAGAAACCAATTAGTAGAAGAGGCCACTTGGGAAAGGGAGGATGAAATGAGAACTAAGTATCCTGAACTTTTTGGTAAGTGAAATTTCGGGGACGAAATTTTTATAAGGAGGGGAGGATGTGATACCTGAGACTCTTACTACTCACATGGCCAAATATGATTCATGCATTACATTTTAATTTTATATGCTATTTGCATTTCTATTGACATTGCATAATTTATTTCATTTTATACGACATTCTTGGATATTAAACTTAATTCTGAAGCTCTTGCACGATATTAGTTATTGAATTTCTTAATCTAAGTAGTTGATTTTATATTGAAATAAAAAGAAAATGAGGTGGATCAATATTAGATATAGATGGGATATATAGGTTATAATTTTGGAAGTGCTAAAAGTGTTACTAGTAACCTTATACGGTTTAATTTGATTTGATCAAGTTATTTCAAAAGTATATATTTGTAAATTAGCATACTTGGGATATTGGACATGATATAATATGATTTAAGTGTCATATTACAAGGCCTTATGTGCATATGATTTTAGAAATGCAAACTAGATAATTCTTTAAGAATCGGATGCAAATCGGTTTGGAGATCGAATGAACGGACATAGGAATTACCTATGGGAATGAATGGTGATTAAGATAGGTTGCAACCAAATAAAAATAGATGAGACACACAAGATTAGGGCTGCAAGATAAGGGAGAAAATCAGATTTGCCATTTACTTGCCACCTCATGCTTTCTTATTAAGCTTAAGCTAACATCTCAAGCTAACACCTCAAACCCTTCACCCTTAAGCAACGACCAGACCCTCATTTCAACCATTTTCATCTTCCAAACACACACCTTAAGGTCTCCAAGTGATCCAAATTGATTCCAAGTTGAAATAAAAGCAAGAAAAGCAAAGAAGAAGTGATTACCATCAAGTTAGCCTCAAAATCTGCATAGGTAACACTTATCTACGGTTTTGCCTTTGGTTTTCAGATTATTATGAATGGTTTTATGGTTTATTAAGCTTTCAATATCTCTTATAAAAGTTTTAGGAAGTTGTTAGTTAGACTTTGGTGCACAAAGAAAGGGTTTTTGATCACAAACACTTAATAGGAAATACTTATGGCAGAAACTGTCATCTTACCGTTTTCTTGTGTTTTAGGCTTCAAAAGTGTATGGTATGTTGAATAAAACCTATAATTATTACCATTTACATGACCATATATGATTTAAGAGTATTGGAATGATTTTTTATCAGTTGGAAATTGAAATAGAGAATGATATTGGAGAAACACTCAAACTGCCAAAATAGCAAAATCTGTTTTGGTGTGCTGTGAAGGAAACTGAATTAAGGGAGCTAAATCCATTATTTTTGGTACTAATATGACCTGTTTGTCTCCTTATATATGTTATCTAATTATGGTGAAAATGTTGGAGTGATTGAATATACTTAAGGGTGCCAAAACCATTAATGTCATGAAGTGTTCAAAACTGTCACGGTAGGAAACAATCTGTTTCAGTATGTCGTGAAGAGAGCTGAACTTGGGAAGCTATATCCGTTATTTTTAGCAATTATATGATATGTTTACATTTATATACATGTTATATAAGTGTGGTAAAAATTTGGTAGTGATTGGATATGCTTAGGGATGTTAAAATTATCATGCAACTAAACTTGACAGCAAGAAAATATGAAAATGTGAATCTGCCACATTTGATCACTTAGCATGTTTCAACCTTGATATGTTGCTATTGAGTGTTAACAATTAGGTACATGCTATTAGAGTTATAATACTTCAATTACATGATGTTTGCATGCATTTAAGATGATAAATTGAGGTATTTGAGGGGCTATATTGGGTTCTAGTTTGTGAAAGCTTTATTGTTAGCTTATAGCTTGGTGTTTAAGGTCTAGTATGAGATTTTGTGCTTTCAACTTGCCAAATTGGGAATGGTGCTTGATGTTGGGTAATATTACAGGCTATTTTACATCTAAGGTTGGAGAGGAATACTAAACAAATTTAGACTAAGCCACCAACTAAGTGAAAGGTAAGTAAAGATTCATTTGCAACCACAATGCATAGACATAGAAGATGTGTGAATTATATGTGATATCATAAATCATATGTGCATAGTAGAGGGCTCTCCGTTGAGCATACATACATGGGCATTGTCATTAGCACGTGCATGCATCATATACGAGCATTGTGATAAATCTTGCATTGCACGGCATGATTCAGAGAAAGGAAAATGTTTTGCTGACCACTACTAGTGCATCGAAGCATGCATGGATTTGCATGGTTTTATGCATGGATTTACAGGTTCGCGTGCATGGATTTTCATGCTTATATGATTATTGGCCATTGAATTATGGCGGTGTACAGAGCTCTTTTTCGGTGCATGGGATAGTAGCGTTGGTCAGGCGCCCAAGAAAGAAATGATTTTGAGAGAAATATTTTAATGCATAAAATTGCATTGTGAGCATAGCATTTTGAGTTGCATGACTTGATATTGTGAATATTATTTGACATGCATATTCTTTACTTGCTGAGCGTTAGCTCATATAGTTTATGCATTGTAGGTGAGTATGATGATGCTTGAAGCATCTTTGGCTGGTTGGTCGGCTGTTGGAGCTCCTGCAGGTGTTTGAGGGAGTGTGTACATGGATGACGACCTGTTGGGCTATTTTGTTGGCTTGTTATATTTTGAGTCTGGTGTATTATGTTTTTAGATTGATACTATATTTCTCTTTTAAAACTTTACTGTAAATAAGTATGTAAATATTGTGGTCGTTATGGGTGTTGTGTTTTTATATAAATACGATCCTTCTATTTTAAACAGGGTTGTGTATGTAAGAAGTGATTTAGCTTTTCTTAAAATGTTAAAAAATAAATAAATAAATAAATATTCCATGCATGCACACAGGTTCTATCATCTCAAATTATATAATATATATGGTTGTGTAGGAATGGGGGTGTTACACTGATGAGAGCTAGAGAAAGGGAAATATTTCAAAATCCCACTAAGTTAAGCCTAGACCAAGAAAAATCAGTGGTTTTCCACTCTAACCTCCTCGAAGCATAAGCAATCTCACCTAGAGTGTCAGGACCAAAGAGATCAAGATACAAATGAGTCTCCATGATTTTGACCAAATAACTAGCCTGCTTTGATCAGCATGCCTCCACCGTCTCAACCTGACTAGAGGCCTCACTAGCTCCAAGACTCGATTGAACGTAGATATCATGGACACTGACATCTACTGATAATCAAATGGGCTTGGAGACCAGGTTTCTCATATAGGAATCTACCACCAACAGATCAAGAAGTTTGTACATAATTGGCATACCAAGGCCCCTAGGAAGATTGGTGGACAACGAATGTCGCCCAAGGAAAGCTTCTATGTCAACACCCCCATCATAGCATTTGTTGGGGACACGATAATGAAAGAAGTTTCACTCTTACAATTGATGGGATCAACTCCCAAGTAATCTACCCCATGTGGTGAGGGCTACTTCAGTCTACAATGTGATATCTAGAGTGCTAGATTAACAATGTAACAAAGACTAAGGAGCCCCTAATGATCCATAGTAGCATAAAAGTAGCAATTAAAAAAAACCTGTTAAATAATATAACACCCCTTAACCTAACTGCAGAGCCTAAACAAGCTGATACAGTTAAGTCAAGAAATGTTAATTTTTCATCTTTACTAGAGTTATGGTTTTTTAATAAAAGTTCCCATTTTTAGCTATAAGAGAAATAACTTGAATCATTTTAAACACACCATATACATATATCAAAACTGAGTACATCTGTTTACAAAACCATAACAGAGCGGCTTATTTAAAAACAAAATAGAGTTTTCAAAATAAACTACAAAACAGGTTGAAGCATGGCATATAAACAAATCTCTGTCCGGCCGCTCTAGAGACTCAGTCAACCTCTAAACCTGTACATTTCCACCTGCATAACATGAATCTAATGAGCTAAAGGCTCAGTAAGATGAAACTGATGCAATAACAAATAACATATATGCACATCTCATAAATCATTAAATGCAATATTCTATTTAATAACTTTCATTCATAAATCATTCTTTAGGGCCCTTGAAGTGTGGTACCTAACTAATAGCGATAGACCATAGTTTTCGGAACCTGTTCATAATGATTGGCCAATAAGGGAACTAATACGGGGTTTCCATACTTGGTCTATCAACCTCAGGTATTAGCCGTATTCTATCTCATTCATTATGGCTTTCCTATACCGGTTTTTCAACCTCAAGTATTTGCCACCATTTGTTGGGTCCGCCGGTCCCTCCCGCATCCCTTGTCTACCCGACCATCAATCAAGTACCATACTTCCTTTTCAAAAACCTCATTGTCATGCTTCATAAACCATAAATGCATCAAACATTACATCATTTGACAAACAACAACAATCACATTAAAACATGAACAAACATTATATGATTCTTGTGATACACCAAATGAAAGCTTCAACTTACCTCAAGTCCACTTTGTGCTAGGTGAAAAGGCCAATCTCTTTGGAATATAGGATGTGTTAAAGGCCTTGATTAAGTTGGATTTAAGCTTCAAAATCAACATTTTTCAAGCTTAAAATGATGGTAACTTGTTCTAGCTTGTGTTCTATGGATTCCTATGGATTGAATTCAACTTTTGTGAGTATGAGAGGGTAGAAATTTGGGAGAAAAGGGCTGGTCGTTTTTTAGGTGCTTCCACAAGAAATATGGATGAAATTGATTTCTTTGACCTTTCAAAGAGAGGTAAGTGGAGGGTGATGATTGGTTGCATCATGCTTGGTGTCTTCTCATGCCAAAAGCCACATTCATGGGCTAAGGAGATGACAAAAATTGATGCTTTGGTGTTATAATCAAGTGCAATGCGGTTTAGAATGGTTTTATGCAACCTAGTCAACCAACCAATCAAATTGTACCATTGTGCATACTTTTAGTTCTTAGCCAATGTAACATATTTCAAGTAAATATTTAGACAATTAATCACTTTAGCATATAACTAGTATGGAGCAATACAAATAATTCATTTTATGGCCATTCAACACATCAATCTTCCTTAACCAAGATACCGAGCTTTTTACTGCAAAAAGGGCACTTAAGGAATATGTTAAATCAAGAAATGAAAGTTTGATCTCATATTTTATGTACTAATGCATGTTAAATCATAACTGAAGCATATAATAACAATTATTCATGTTCGTGCAATCATGCTATTTGTATGCCATAATTTAATAATGTACATTGATTAGATGCATATTCATACAAAATGCTTATTATTGGCTATGTAGGAGAGAATTGAGAATTGGGCATTACAAATAATCATAGTGAAGAAAATTACTCACTTACTCTACAAGAGGTGGCTCAGGGCTATTCGTGATGTTCCACCAAGTGTGTAAGAGGTGGCTTTACACTATCCATGATGCTTCGGGAAATTTGTAAGATGTGGCTCAGCTCCATTAGTGACACTCTATCAAGTCTTTAAAATATGGCTCTACGCCATACGTGATGCTTCGCCAAGTCTGTAAGAGGTGGCTCCACGCCATCTGTGATGAATCTCTAAGTCCAAGTAAGCGGTGCTTTATGCCATCTTTGGCGCATTTTTAAGTCTTGTAAGAGATGGCTCTGCATCATCCCTGGAATATTTTTAAGTAAAGTAAAAGGTGGCTGTAATAAATGAGCCAAACACTACTCAGTTGGCCAATATGATTCATGCATTGCATGTTATTCATAAGTGCTTTCATTGAAACTACATGGCATGATCCGTTTTACCTTATAATCACATTTGATCATTAAATTTCTAGAAAATCTCATATGGTGTTAGTTCATAATATAAGTAATCAACATTAAATTTAAATAAGAAGAAAATGAGGCTGATCAATATTGGATATCGATGGGATATATAGGTTATAATTTGGAAGTGTTAAAGTTGTTACTAGTAATCTTATATGCTTGATTCGATTTCATCCAGGTATTTCAAAAGTATATATCGGTAAATTGCATATTTGGGACATTGGACATAAGATAGAATGATTCAAAGGTGATATTACAATATTCATTTATGTATAAGATTATATAATTTTTAATGTGGAAAATTATTTAAGAATCGGGTGACAATTGGGTAAGAAATTAAATGAACGACTAGGAAATTAGCTTATGAATTATCTATGGTATCTTGTGGTAATTAAAATAGGATGCAATAAAATTAATGTATAGTAGGACACATCTGATCTAGGCTTGCAAGATAGGTGAAAGGTCAGATTTATACCACAATTTACCACCTCATGCTTGCTACCAAGCTTAAGCAAGCACCTCAAGTGCCACCTCAAGCTTTCTTTCACTCTTAGCCATTTACCCAGGACCCTCAACCATTTTCAGTTATTTTCAGGGTCCAAACTCATTTCAAAATCTCTCTAATCTGGTCCTAATTGATTCGAAGTGATAGAAAAGGGCAAATGAAGCAAAAGGAAGTAGTAATCATAAGTAAAAGCTGAAACTGGCGTAAGTGAGGTTCATATACAGTTTTGACATCAATTTTTATATTGTTTAATGGTTTTGTGATTTCTTAAGATTATTATCTTGTTCATAATGATGTGAGAGGTTATTTATAGGGTTATTATGTATAAAATAATGATTTGTGGTTGCAAACACATAGCAGAACCACTAAGGAGCAGAATATGTGTATATGCTGATTTCTTGTTCATTGAGCTTGAAATATGTAAGAAACCTTGGGTAAATTCTCTATTTATCATCATTAATGTTTTTATGTTTCATTTAGGTGTATTTAGGTTTGGATAGCTTAGGAATATGACATGATAATTAAAGAGATGCTCAGAACTGTCTCCATCGAATTTCAGATTCTGTCCTATGTGAAGGGAACTAGTTTTACAGAATTAAATCCATTAGTTTTAGCAATAATATGACCTGGTTGTCTCTTTGTATATGTTATCTAAGTGTGGTGAAAATTCAGGAGTGATTGAATATACTTAAGGGTGCCAAAACCATTAATGTCATGAAGTGCGCAAAACTGTCATGGTAGGAAAAGTCTATTTTAGTATGTTGTGAAGGGAGATGAACTTTGGAAGTTATATCCATGAATTTTATCCATTCTATGACATGGTTACATTTTGTTTTATGTTATCTAGGTGTGATAAAAATTGGGGAGTGAATGAATGTGTCTAAGGGTGTCAAAATCATCATGCAAATTAATGTGGCAGCAAGAAAATGTGAAGTTGTGAAACTGTCCCATTTGGTTCTTTAACATGTTCCAGCATAGATGTGGTGTATTTGATCCCTAAAATTTAGGGAGATGTTATAAGAGTTATAATATATCAATTAAGTGAGGTTAGCATACATTTAAGATGTGGAATAAAGGTTCGTAGAAGGTTGTATTCGGTTATAGTCTATAAGTGGTAAGGTTGTTTAGTTAAATTAAGATTCAAGATCTTTATACTACATTAGGTATAATGAACTTGTTAATTAAGGATGGTGATTGATATCTTGCATTTTTATAGATTGTTTCATATCTAGGGCTGGGGAGTAATACTTAAAAAACCTAGAAAGAACACACAACCGATCAAAGGTAAGTAAAGATTCATTTGCAACTACAATGCATAGACATAGTAAATGTGTGATTTATATGTAATATCATAGATCATATGTGCATGGCAGAGGGCACGCATTACTGTCATTCATGTCCATTGAGCAACATACATGGGCATTGGCACGTGCATGCATCATATATGAGCATTGTGATAAATCTTGCATTGAACGACATGATTCTGAGAAAGGAAAATATTTTTGCTGACCGCTACTAGTGCACCGAAGCATGCATGGATTTGCATGGTTGTATGCATGGATTTGCATGCTTATATGATTATTGGCCATTGGATTATGGCGGTATGCAAAGCTCTTTTCTGGTGCATGGGAAGTAGCATTAGTTAGGGGCCCAAGAAAAAAATAATTTTGAGCGAAATATTTTGATACATGGAATTGCGTTGTGGGCAGCATTTTGAGATGAATGACTTGATATTGTGGATTATTTTTTGACATGCATAATCTTTACTTGTTGAGTGTTAGCTCAAATAGTTTATGCATTTTAGGTGAGTTTAGTGATACTTGATACCATGGACTTACTGGGCAAGCTGTTGGGGTTCCTACAAGTTCTGAGGATCAGTGTACATGGATGACGACCTACTCGGTTGTGTTGTAGGCATATTCTAATTTTTACAATCATTATTATTGTGTAAATTATTATCTATATATAAAAGGTTACTAGATGAAAAATGTCCTTACTTCTTCCGAAAGTATAGGTTATTATTTTAATTTGTGACTCTATCGTATTATAACTTTGGGATGTCGTGTTCTATATAACTCTTGAAATTTTATAGTAAGTTTGAGAATAGCGTGACTGTGATGGATGTTGTGTTTTTATGTAAACGGTGATTTTCTTATATATAGGGTTATATGTGAGAAAACATTTTACTGTTTCTCAAAGTGCTACATTTGACAATATATATATATACACATACACGAACATGTGCTACCTTGTCAAAATTATTATTATATCAATATCTATATTTAGTGGTGGGGTGTTACAGTGGCTATGCACCATCCCTAGCATATTTCAAAGTCTAGTAAGTAGTACCTCTATGTAGGGATGGCACATTTCCAAGTCTTGTAAAAGGTGGATCCATGTTATCCTTGGCGCATTTTTTTTTTGAAGTCCTGTAAGTGTGGCTCCGCGGCATCCCTATGATTTTGAAGTCCTATAAGTTGTGGCTCCACGCCATCCTTGGGGAATTAAAGCTTTCAAATGCAATTCTCATGCTTAAAAACTCAATGAGCAACAATATTTTCGCTAACCAAGCATCCATAAACACAGAAATATCCACGGTGACTAAGTGAGAGACTAATATAAGAAAATTAAGAGTTCAATTGAAGCAGTAAAGTCATATATAAACCAAGGTGATGAATGCACAGTAAGTCACTTACTTGGGCCAAGTCGCTCGCTACCATTGAATACGAGCCATAATCGGTCATATGACTGAGATGATCGATATTATCCTCACTGATAGCACCCTTAGTCTTGCTCATCCTAGAGAAATCTCTAAAGTGTCCTAAAAGGACTAAATCCCCTCGTGGTGGTTGACACTGTAAGAGAACACACTCGTGCTAATGCTGCATTTATCAGAAGTGTCATCTGCCTTATCCTTCAATCTCTTGCCAGATATAGGAGTAAATGGAGGCTTCACCACTCAACTGCGGCTATCGTGCTCACTTGGGTGCGATGAGGATCTATGCACTTCACCTATGAGCCCTGGTGGAGAACGGCTATTGTCGCCATCCCTCTCTAGGGCGGTCATGCCGATCCACCACTAGACTTATGGATTCTTTTCTTGTGAGCCTTGATGGCAGCTATCCAACTTCTTTACTGAAAAAGAAGTAACAAGCAAGTGTGAGAACAAATACATCAAGTCAAAGCAATCAAAATATGCTAGTAATGTAAAGCACTCAAATACCTATACACAAAGAATTATGGTCAAAGAGTCAGCTAAATAACCAAGCAGCTGTAGAATATTTGCTAAACTCATCACACGTGTTTCAAGGAGGAGAAACCATAGAAGGAGTATTACTCCACTCAGAGGGGAACCCCTAACCCTCATCTCAAACATAGAAGGATTTCTCCTTCCAAGGGCTACAAGAAAAAGTTGTGCCTTTCAGGAATTTGCATCTCAACCTAGGTTAGAAGTAGAAGTATGACCGTCTAGCAACCTTTCTAACCATGAAGAGGGAAAACAAAGCTATTTAAATCCACAAGAAGACCTAACTCTCCTAAGTGATAGCGGAATCTCTCAAAATACACATACGAGTTGGGAGTAAGCTGACCTACACAATGACCAAAGGCTTGAATGATTTTCACTAATAGGGGGTGAGGAGGATTCGAAAACCCACTTGCGAAGAATGACAATAAGTCGTGAAGTACCCCTTAAGTACTTCCCTTATCCTTTGGCTCAAAGAAGGGAGCACAAACTTATAACAAGGAGATAACTCTAGTTTTTTTGAAGCAACTTCAGCTCCTCATAAGATGTAGCACTATCCATAATATCTACATTCATCACCCTATATGGATAGATACTGAACCCTTGGAAAAAGGATCATCCTTTGACTTCGACACTACATCAGGACTTGACTCCTCAGAACCATCACTGCCATGACTCCCAGATAAATCTAAATTGCCACATAAGGATGTAGTTTCCTCTTATCCCAAAGAGTCATGTGGACAAATGGTAATCCTAGAAGCACCCCTCTCAACCCTGGGAAACCCTCCCAAAATACTCAGCAAAATCAATCCTCCACTTATCTCACCTATTGAAGAGGGTGAAAATGGAAGGAAGCAGGACATATATAACTCAATACTGCCTAACCAGACATACCTATACAGCATCAGGATGATACGTTCGTAAATTGACATTTCCAACACCTCCATGAGCATAATTGCACTTGTTTTTGCCTTATATTTGATACGATTTTACCTTATTTGATGATAATTATGTGTGGATACAAAATTAGAAGAAATGGGATTGAAATATGAAAAATGCAAAGAAAAAAGGGTCCGAGCCTCGGCCTAGAAATTTCAAGCTGCGCCAAATGAACAGTGCATTTGGCCCCAATGCAAAAAATACAAAATAGAAAGTTTTGAGCTGCAACCCCAAAATCTTGAGTCGTGGCTCCACTATGCATAATAGAAAAATATTCTCCAGCGGCATTTTGATGATAAGTAACAAACAAAGGCTCATTTTGGCACCATGTGACCCCTATTAGATACACTAGGATCACACAATTACATCACACAAATGAGAGATACACATATGCTTATATATAATTTCTTAAATAACACACATAATTCAACACACACATACTCTACACCAAAACTCTCACACATCTTTCCTCTCTATCCAAAACACCCATTCTTCCATATTTCTCCATACACCATACCAAAAAACATACACACCCTTAATCAAGAAGAAAGATTCAAGATAAAGGGAAGAAGGAGATACTTTGGGAAAGGAGAATCTAAAGCTAGAAGTGAAGACTCTCCAAAGGGGTTGTAACTTTTACTCTAGTTTTTTTTTATTTTGTTTAGTTCTAAAGAATATTGTAAAGGTATGATGTTAAGAAACAAGTGTTGTTTGCTTTATTTCATTATGAACTAAACTCAACTTTTCCAAGGCTTGGAAAGCCATTTCTATAAAGTTGTGAATTGTTAACTTATATATGATGTGGATGATTGTTGATTTTTTGATAAGCATGCACTATGTTCTTAATGCTTATTAAAATTTGGCTAGTTTTGAGATGAACCTTATTCTTGTGATTGAGACCGAGAGGTAGTGTCACAATAAGTGCTCGTGTAGTGTATATTGTAGGCTAGGTCACTATAGGATTATAGGAGTTAGCACATGCAATAGTCATAGACTTGACCGTCGAAAGCTAGGGAAAATCACAAATTCTAATATATTATTGGATAGCTAAACTTGTATAGGAATATACCAGTTGCTTTCTATTAATAGATATGGTACATCTTGGAAAAGAGTATTACATAAAATTAGACTTCCCACTATCACACAATATCATGTCAATCTTATTCACTAACTTGTAAGAATTCACAACACAATAGAACTGCAATCCAATGCCTTGGTACTTCTTCACCTAAGTTTAAATCCCCTATTTTTCTTAATTGTTCTTGTTGGTTGTAAATATATAGTTTTAAGTTTTCAAATCAATCTACTAAATCTTCGATAGATTAAATATAGTTGGATTATTTGTACTTCAGTAGTTGCTCACATACTCTCTACGGACACGACATCTATATACCCATACACTTTAATACTTGTTGGCCCGTACATTTGCGAAATTAGATTGAATTTAAGTGCAAGCCACACCAAGTTTTTGGCGCAATTGACGGGGAGTATATTTTTATAATATTGAGGTTGATTTATCTAGCTGTAGTTTGACCATTTTATTTGCTCTATTTTTGTTTCATTACTTTTATGTTTTTTTTCTTTGTTTCATTTTCTTTGTGAAAGCTACTTTGAGAGCTCTTATTTTTTATTTTAGGTATTGTTGGTGCATGACCCGATCATCTACAGAGGATCTTAAGCCATATGTCCTAAAAATTGAAAGAACTCTCCATTTGTTGATAAAGAAAGCAAAAGAGGAAAAAATAACCAACAACGAGCAAGACATGGAGAATAGATCATTGTTGGATTATGCTAAACCTTCGGTCAATGGGTCCAATTCGAGTATCAGGAGGTCAGCAATACAAGCAAACAGTTTTGAGACTAAACTGGCAATTATTCAAATGATACAAACTTCAGTGCAATATGGTAGTTTGCCTAGTGATTACCCCAATGCCCATATCACAAACTTCTTGAAAATTTATGACATTTTTAAGCACAATGGAGTGATCGATGATGCTATTAGACTAAGATTATTTTCATTTTCTTTGAGGGACAAATCTAAGAGTTAGATTAATTCATTGCCTATCGGGTCAATCACCATGTGGGATACCATGGCATAAGCATTCCTTGCCAAGTACTTTCCATCTTCCAAAAACTGCTAAAATGAGGAACAACATTACTATATTTGTGCAATTTGAGTTGGAGTCATTTTATGAAGGTTAGGAGAGGTTCAAGGATTTGTTGAGAAGGTACCCACACCATGGTTTACCTATATGGATTCAAGTGAAAACACTCTACAATGGTTTGTCACCCACCAACCGAGTTATGATATATGTTGCGGTGGGAGGCATAGTCATGAGGAAAACTCCGAATGAGACATACGAGTTGTTAGAGGAACTGACATCTAATAGTTACCAATGGAAAATAGATAGAAGTTTGGGAAAGAAAGCAATGAGAGTTCATACCATCGATCGCATGTGAGTTATGTGGAGGTGGAAACTATAGCACAAAGTGTCAAGTAGGGAATCTTTTTTCATCCTCAATTGAGCAAGCTAATTATGTTTGGAATTTCAATAGGCAAGCAAACAATCCTTATACCCAAACATACAACTCCATATGGAGAAATTATCTAAATTTTACATAGGAACGTCAAGGTAGCCAAAGTACCTCTCAAGCCAATCAAAACTTGGCTAGACCTCCACCACCTACTTACCCACTCCAAGAAAAGAAACTAATTTTTGAAGAACTTGTGGCCAAGTTTATTGCTAATACCAAAGCAAGATTCCAAAAACAACAAAGCAACTTTATGGAATTTGGAAACTCAAGTAGGTCAAATTACGAGTATGGTTTTGAGGCGTGCTCAATGTACATTGCCAAGTGACATGAAGAAAAACCCCAAGGCATAAGTAAATGCAATCATGTTGAGAAATAGAAAGGAGGTAGATACCAATGTGCAAGAAGTGGAACCTCAATAAGAAAAAAAAGACAAGCCACCATCAAAGCCTAGCAACATCAAAACCTAGCACTTCAACCAAATCGATAATCCTCAGTGAGTCAATAAGTGTTCCTCCTCCTTGCCCTATGGCATTGAAAAAGCAAAAATTAGATGTGCAATTTTCTAAATTTCTTAAAAGTCTTTAAAAAGTTGCATATTAACATTTCATTTATGGATGCTTTACTTTAAATGTCTCGTTATACTAATTTTTTTAAACAAATTTTGTCAAATAAAAAGAATTGGAGGAACATGAGATGGTAAATTTAACCGAGGAGTGTTCGGCGAATATGAAAAACTAGTTTCCTCCTAAGCTTAAAGACCCTAAGAGTTTCTCTATCCCTTGCACTATTGGTTCAATTACTTTTCCTAATGCTTTATGTGATTTGGGAATAAGCATTAATCTTATGCCTTTGTCAGTTTATAGAATGCTTGGATAGCCAACTAGTCTATCAAGTATCCACGAGGTAAGGTTGAGGATGTGCTAGTGGAGGTAGATAATTTCATTTTCCCGGTTGATTTCATTATGTTGGACATAAAAGATGTTAATGTTCCCTTTATTCTAGGTAGACCTTTCCTAGCGATGAGTAGAGCTTTAATTAATGTACAACTAGGAAATTTGATACTTAGAATAGGGAATGATCAAGTGACCTTTCATGCTTAAAAAGCCTTCAATTATCCGGTAGAAACTAACTTGTGTGGAAAAGTTGATGCCCTTGACCCATTGGCCAATGATATTCTTCAACAAACTAATTGTGATGAGAAAGTTGATGCATGCATTGTGAATTTAAAAGAAAATGGAAAAGGTGAAATGCATGTTAATGATAATGAATTTAAGGGATTGAATTATTGAGTGGAAAAGCCTAAGTGCAATTAATTAGATGCTTTTGATCCTTTTGTTGTTGAGCGAGTGCAGGAAAATAGGTTGAGAAAAGAATTAGAAGCACCATTGAAATTTTTAAAAGGAGGAAAGTTGGAGGATGAAAGCTTGGTGGCTGCACACTTTGATACCAAATTACCTTTTAAAAAGCATTTTCAAGTGAAGTCAATTTTTAGGCAAGCCAAGACCAAGATTACGATCAACCATGCAATGAGAGGCCCATGAGAAGAAATTCAAACCCTTTGATATGGGGTGATTAGCATTGATCCAAGTACTACTTGGGAGGAGGTAATAAGTATAAGATGTCTAAATTATATCTTACCTTTTCCCAATGAGAGGTAATAAAATCGGGCCAACGACTATAAATCAAGCTCTTATTGGGAGGCAACCTAAGCCTTTATTTTCTTTGCTTTTGAATAATTTCTTAGTTTTTGAAGCATGTTCCATTTCTAGACTTAGGCATGTCTAGCTCTTTTTTGTTTAGTTATTGCATTATTTTGTTTATGTTTGTGTTCTTACTTTTATGTATAACCCATGTGCATTCATGTGTCTTTTTCCTTGTGTAGATGGACGTCTCCTTGGTGATATTTATGGATCTCTCATGGACTCCAAGTGAATCATCTATTGGAAAGGAGAGTTTTCTATTTTCGCTCTTCTTATGTGCTTTAATTCTTTAAACATTAAGGATAATGTTAATTTTGAAGTTGGGGGTGGGATATGTTTTTTGTGTGTTTGAGCTTTATGTGAAAAATTGAGCCAATTTTTTTTATTTTTGTTGAAGCTTTATGTGTGAATTACCTATGTTGTGTGATGAGAGTCCAAGAGCAAGCATTCTTTGTTGACAAACTTAGTTGACTTCATGTTTTGTGATTGAATGAATAACTTGATTACCAATTGCCTATGATGACACCTAATTGATATTATATATTCTAGAGGAAAGAAAGATTGTTAGTCTTTTGATATGGTGATTCTTGTGAGTATTTAATCTTTGTCATGAATGATGACTTTTCATTGACCACATTGTGTCGAAATCTTGTGAATTGCTTGCTACTTGGTGTCGGATTTTGCTTTCAATGAGTTGTATTGGTCATTTGGTGGTGTTCTAGAACTTGCTTAATTACTCTTTGAGGCAAAATCCCAGATAACTAGCAAGTTTGGAAATGATTTAAGCCATCTTTGACTCGTTTGTGCTTTTCAAGCCTACTATGATCACATTTTCATTCACTAGTTACCCCTTTGAACCTTTTTCAAAGAATGGCATGTGTAATATATATGAATCACCATCATTCGACTTTGTTTCTTGAAGCTCACTATACCTACCCTTTACAACCCAAAAAACTAATGATTGTCCCTAAGAGAGCTTAAGGTGTAACATTTTGTACACAATCTTATCCAGGGGTCATATGAAGATATGTTGAGGGCATGGATGAATGCATTTAGGGTTATGAGCAAGGAAAATGTGCAAGAAAATCATCACAAGTTATGTAAAAAGAAACAAGTTTGGAGATTGTTAAAGTAACAGAACAATAAATGAAGCCTTAGGATTCAAGAAAAAAAAGAAAAATAAATAAAAAGGGAAAAAAACTTGCAAAAAAGAAAAGAAGTAAAAGAAAAGAAGAGCATGAAACCCAAAGGAAAAAAGAAGAGAATTGGGAAAGAGAAAAGAAAGAAAGAGAGTGAGATTCTATGTGCAAAGTTTTATGCTATTTATCCTTACCCTTTCTTAGTAAGCCAATATCTAGGCCTTACGTTACAAGCTTAGTGAAGTTTTTTTTATCTAAGTTAGCTAGTGTCTATATTAGTGGAGAAGTTATTGTTAGAGTAGTGTCCGACATGCCAATTAGATTGTGCATCCTTTATACTCTTGCATTTGCCAACTCCAGTTGGGCTCCCTAATCTTATTAGGTCTAATTAAATAATTCAATTATTTAATTAAATTATTAATTCAATTTTAAGCCATAAATAATTAATCTCCATTAACAAAATGGATCCAACCCCTTGGATCAATTCTTAAGTTAGAAATGTTTCATCTCAAATTGTGTGCAACCCTTTAGGTTCACAACTAAGCTAGCAGTAGGCTTGCAACACTTGCAACTTATGAATAATAATTATTTAATTCGCTTGAAATTAACTCCTTAATTTGAAGAACCTCACAAATCATGGGAAACACCTAGCAAGTGTATCATGGCTACCTAGACTTATGTGAAATAGCAAGTGAATCTATTTCAATTACGAGTACCATACACGTAAGGTCCTTCTATCAACTAATCTCCCGATTGAGTCTAGAGCATGGATTAATAGTCAAAACCTTAATTGCTCAATAACTATAATTCCATTTTAAATTTCAATGACTCATAACGAAACATTAGAAAACCCCCGTCTAACATTCATCCTATATTGGCCAAGGACTTCAGAGTCATGAGCTATGAAAACATATGAGATTCACTTGTTCTGCCAGACAAGTGACGGATCCTTTGTTGGCCACTCATTAACCTTCATACATATTAATGCAATATCCAACTTACCCCATTTGTGATTGTCAGGTAATTAGAATATACATTAAAATGGAATACAATATGTACAAGGGGACCATGGTACCTTAAGTCTAAGAACTAATAGTGTACTATCGTAACATGAAATTTTTTTGACAAACAACATTTCCAATTAAGAATTTCCGATGGACTATTCAGTGTACTTGTTCGTATAAATGCACTAATATCACCACGCCAATGTCCATAGAGCGAGACATTTTCCTCATGCGAGCATCCATCGTATGTGCGAGTCTATTGGGCTATTTGATATCCCATCTCAAAAAGCCCTCGACTCAGAACTGGTTTATGACCAAAGTTATAGAGGCATATTTTATGATCACCATCATATCTGTGACCATATCCAGTAGCTAAGTTTAGTCTAGGAACTTTGTCTAGTTACAAAATACAATTAAATAAAATTGCTTATTTTATTAATATGATTTGAAAAGATTATTTTTATAAATACAAGAATATAAAAGACATCCAATCTAATTAGCACACCGGACAATACTCTAACAGTCCCTACCTATTCTGAAAAAATTTAGGCTGAAGGTTTCATGTCGCGGCCATGTCACATGTGTGTCGCGACTCTAGCTCTCCATGTCGCGATGCTAGTTTCCCATGATGCATCTCCATCCGATGTTGACTTCAACCAGGTCTCTTTTTATGTGGTTTTTGAAGAAAATATATAAACAAAAAACCTAGCAGCGTAATAAAGGACATTTTGTGAACAAGGGAGAACATTTGAAGAAGAAGATTGAAGACTTCAATTTCTAGAGATAGCGATTGATTCTCCATTTAATTCATAGAGTTATTTCTATTATTTTCTTTTTGTTTCTTCGAATTAAGATATTATACTTATCTATGAGTTTTCTAGATTCCAATATGAACTAAATTCTTTTTCTAAGGAAATGATGTAGCCTAAGTTGAACCTATGTTTTGATTATTGATTATCTAATTCAAGTTACTTCAGATTATTTGTGTTATTTTATTTGATTACAACTTGATTAATTAGCCATTAATCTTGATTGTTTGGTATACGAAATTCAAAACTCAAAAGAGGAAAGTTTTTATTTGACTTGGGATAACACAACCTAATAGTTCATAGAGTCATGAGACTTATGAACTCTTTGAACTCGTTAAAGAATCATTGAACCTTTTAGAATTAAATTTTAATTTTTTTTAGGGATATTGAAATCTAATCTTAGATTCATAATCACTCGGTACTCAAGAGAGGGAATTGATTACTCAAGGATTCTTGATTTATAAACTGATTACCTAGATTAGAGTAATTGATCTTAGGTTACACTTAGATGGAAGGATTTGGATTTGAGGGAATGATTTGGAGGAAGGATTTCATTCTTAAAATTTTATTTTCTAAAAAAATCCATATAAATATATGTATAATAATTTTTATAAGCAACCTACTTTGTCCTAGTTAAGGCATTCTGGAACCTGCACAACTTTTGATTCTAAAATGTTTTTAGGTTAATTCTTGAGGTTATGGAATGATAGGTCATTCATCTATAAGTTCATGCAGTAAATGTTTAAGGATCAAAGAAGTTGGATTACAAGTGGTTATACAAAATGGATCACCAAAAATTCAGTTCAGAGTTAAGCCCAATCCTAACCTATTTTACCAATTAGGTCATATCTGTTAAACCAAAATTTTAATTGGGCTGCAATTTGGATATATTATACACAAGAGGTAGATAAACAAGTTTGATGCAGACAAGATGGTAAGAAAATATGTTAAAATGGTCAATAGGCATAATGCAATGTACTGTTGATGTTGAATGATAGCTCTCGAATCCAAGTTTATGGCTTTATGACTTCAACCATGAGACTCTGCCATAAAACTTTTACCTCATCCTGAGGACAAGTTAGTATTGGAAGCTCACTAACACCATCTATCTCCACATTAGTATGATATTGTTTACTTTACACCTAAACTCTCATGGTTTTGCTCTTGACCTTCACCCAAAAGGCCTCATATCCATTTCTAGCCTACAAATTAATCCAAGTGTTGGATTAAATTAAGTAATTCAAGTGTAATTAATTAGATTAATTGTTTAGACCTAATTGGAATAGGGAGCCTAAATGGAACATTTAATTAATTAATTAGATCAATTAATTAAGACATGTCTAATTAATTAGATGAATTAATTTAATTGATTGGATCAATTAAACTAGTACCTAATTGTTTAATTTGGGCTAGACTCAAAAGATATGGGCGACTTCATATAAGATGGATTTGAAATCCACCACAATGACTCAAAAAATAGCTCAAAATAAAAGTTCAAGAATTTGAAATTTATTGTATTAAGAAATTATCCAAATAAGCTTGGTGCTACATGTTAGCATCGATGTCTAACGAGTTGTAGAGGCAATATGAGAATCTTGCACATACTGTCGAGATTCACTTTCACATGCAAGAGTTGTATGGTGAATACACTAGGCACTATCAAGTCCCGAAAGAGCTTTTTCAGACCTGCATAAAGGAGGGCTTTTCGGTCCATGAATATGGGCTCAAGATGATAGGCCTCATAGAAAGGCTTGAGTTATTGGGAGTTGCTATGGACAACGAATTCTACATTGATCTCATCATGCAGTCTTTGCCAAGCTCATATGACACCTTCAGGGTGAACTTCAATATGCATAAAATCGAGACTAGCCTTGCTGAGTTGATCACCATGTTGAAGAAAGTTGAATCCACCATAAAGTATGGGAAGCCTATCATGCTAGTAGGCTCTTTATTCTAATCTATAACCAAAGGGTCGAAGAAAGAGAAGACAAAGGGTTCATCAAAGGGTAAAAGTGTGAAGGCCTTCGGTGCAGTCAAGAAGGGTTTCAAGGCCAATGACAAGCGACACTAATGCGACAAGCGATATTGGAATAGGAATTACAAAGAGTACCTTGCAAGCTATCGGAAGATTTCTGGTATGTTCTTTGTTGAAGTTAACCTTCTCATTAATGATGCTTCTTGGGTATTAGATGTCAGTTGTGGTGCTTATCTAAGTGATGACAAGAAATAGGGTGCTAAAGTAAAGATGAGTAGATCCTAAGGCTTCGGAATAAACCAAAGGTTGTTGCATTAGCCATAGGAACTGTTTACTTAGCTTTAGAAGATGGTATTATGATAGTTTTAAATAATTGTTTTTTCATTCGTGAACTATTAAAGAACATTATCTCTATTACTATTTTGGATAGATAGCATTTTTCTTTTGAAATAAAAGATGGAAGTTATCCCATTTATTATCATTCTTCTTTAGTTCATGCTGGAATGTTGACAAATGATTTATATACTATTCAATCCCAAAACTCCATCTAGTATATTCAACAAAGTAACAAAAGAAAGTTAGATGATCATAATTTTAAAGACTTGTGGCAAGCTAGACTATGTCATATCTCTAAGAAGAGAATCGATAAAATGGCACACTTGTTGGACCTTACAGATTTATAAGAAATACAACTTGTGAATCTTGTATTAAAAGGAAAGATGACCACATCACTAATTGTTGGACAAGTGGAGTGTGTTGTAAATCCTTTAGATTTGATCCATACCAATATATGTAGGGTACTAAGTGTTAGTGTTCGAGGAAACTACTACTACTACTTAATTACCTTTAACGATGATTTACTTTAGATATGGGTATGTGTATATTTTGAAATACAAGTCTAAAGCCTTTGAAAGATTCAAAGCTTTAGGCATGACGTGAAGAAACAAACTAGGTGAAGTATTAAGACTCTTTGATTTGACTAAAGAGGTGAGTGCTTAGGTTCAGATTTTCTTAATTATCTAAAAGTGAATGAGATTCTCTCCCAATCGACTCCACCTGCTATTCCACAATTGAACGAGGTAGTTGAGTATAACTTTGTTAGACATAGTTCAGTCCATGATGAGTTTCACAAGGATTCTTTTTTCATTTTAGAGCTTTTCTCAAGAATAAGCGGCATATCTTTTAAATAAATTTTAATCAAAGCCAAAAATACTATATGAGATGTGGTATGACAAAACCCCATCTTACAAATTACCTTAGGGTATGGGGTTGCCCTACTTATCTGCAGTAGTAGAAAAGTAACTATTGGTTGCAAATGGGTCTACAAGCAGAAGTTTGGAGTAGATAGAGAGGTAGTGACCTATAAGACATGACTAGTTGCAAAGGGTTATACTTAAAGGCAAAGAATTGAATATAAGAAAACCTTTTCACTAGTTGCAATGCTGAAATCTATTCGGGTTTTACTTGCCATATCAGCATTTTATGACTTCGAGATATAGCAAATAGATGTGAAGACCGCCTTCTTTAATGGGAACATGGAGGAAGAGATCTACATGAGGTAGCTAGAGGGATTTATATCTAAAGAAAGCGAGCAAAATATTTGCAAGCTTTAGAGATTCATTTATGGACTCAAACAAACTTCTCGAAGCCGTAACATCCAATTCGACAAGGTAATCAAATTGTTTGATTTTCTAAAAAATCTAAATCAACCCTATGTGTAAAAAGGTCAGTGGGAGCATAGTGAAGTTTATTGTGCTTTACGTTGATAATGTCCTACTTATTAGGAATGATGTAGGGATGTTATAATCAATAAAGACTTGGTTATCTACACAAATCTCCATAAAGGATTTGGGAAAAGCATCCTACATTTTGGGGATTAAGATCTATAGAGATAGATTTAAAAGGATGATCGGACTATCCAAACATATAAAAATAGACAAAGTGCTAAAAAAAAATAGTATGAAAGAATCCAAGAGATGATTCTTGCCCATAAGTCATGGGATCTCTATTTTGAAATCTATATCCCCAAAGACTCTAGAGGAAATAAAAATAAAGACTCGCATACCATATGCATCCACTATTGAAATCATTATGTATGTTATGCTATGTACATGGCCTAATATTGCATATGCTCTAAGTGTGTCGAGCAAATATCAGTCCAATCCAGGCGAGAAACATTGAAAAGTTATAAAGAGCGCCCTTAAGTACTTGTGAAGGACTAAGGATGTCTTCTTAGTTTACGGAAGTAGGAAATTAAAGGTAGAAGGCTTCGGTTATTGTAGCTTTCAGTCTGATATGGATGATTCAAAGCCTATATCCAAATTCAAATTCACCATAAATGGTGGGTGGTCAGCTAGAACATTTCCAAGTAAGAGTCGACCATGAATTCTATCACCGAGGATGAATACATTAATGCATGTGGTGCAGCAAAAGAGAGCATTTGGATGCAGAGCTTCATCCAAGGTTTAGGAATAGTTCCACCCATTGTGGATCCAGTACATGTCTACTATGATAGCAATGGGGTGATTATGCAAGCAATGGAGCTAAGATTTCATCAAAGATCTAAGCATATTATGAGGCGATTCCACCTGATTCGAGAGATCATTGGTAGAGACGACGTCAAAGTGGAGAGAGTTGTCTCGACAGATAACATAGCTATATGAGACAAAGTGGATATACTAACAAAACCCTTAGCTCAAAGAGTATTTGAAGGACATCTTGAAAAGGAGGATCTTAGATACATGGTTGGCTTTAGGGCAAGTGAAAGATAGTTATAATAGTGTCTAGTGAGCCTATTAGTTTGGCTAGCTTTTATAATCTTGTACAAAGAATCTTATTCAAAAAATCATCAATAAAATAGGCTTTCTTTATCTTAAGTTATTTTCATCAATTACATAAAGTCCTCATATCATACATAACTACAGAGCATGATTGTGCATATGATAGGCGATCATGGAATATTGCCTATATGACTTTAATCTTAAATTTGTTTGAGTTGGGAATTTTTTGAGATGAGACATCGATAAGCCCAATAGAGTCGCACACACAATGTATGCTCGAAAGGACGATGTCTCGCTCTAAAAACATCTACGTGGTGATACTATTACATGTGTGTGGGTGCTTGTTGGAGAACAAGTACACCAAATGTCCCGTTGGAAATTTTTAATTGGAGACATTGTTCATCGAATGTGAATTTTCTAGTTATGATAATGCATTAATTAATCATTGGACTTGAGGCACCACAGTAACCATGAGCATGACATAGTGCACTTTAATGTATTTTTTGATTGCATGACAGTTATAAGGGGTTTACTTTGGGTGTAACATCTTCGTATATGGAGGTTAATGAGTGAGCACAAAAGATCCATCACCTATCTAGTAGAATAGATGAATCTTCTCTATTATTATAGTCCTTGACCCTAAAGACATTGGTCAAGGTAGGATGAATATTATACAAGAGTTTTCTATAATTTAACGAATGGTCAATTTGACTTGAAATAAAATCATAGTGATTAAATCAAAATTGGGTTTCAACTCATAACTTATGCCTAAACTTAATTATGAGATTAGTTGACGGAAGGAACATATTTGCATGGTATTCATAATTGAAATAGATTCACTTGCTATTTCACTTAAGATTAGGTAGTCATGATACACTACTAAGTACTCCCCATGACTTGTGAGCTTCTTGGAATTAAAGAGTTAACTATAAGATGATTAATTAATTGAATTAATTAATCTCAATATTTTTTTATTCACTAAAAGTTGCAAGAGTTGCAAGTCCATTATAGATTTAGTTGTGAACCAAATGAGTCACACATAAATGGAGATAGTCCACTTCTAATCTCAAAATAATCCAAGGAGTTGGATACAGTTAACTAAAAGATATTAATTAACTAGAGTTATAATTAATTAAAATATTAATTTTATTCTAAATAAATAATAAGATTATTGGACCTAAAAAATTAGGAACTTATGGATAGTGAATTAATTAATTGAATGGACCAACTAATTAAATAAGGCATAATTAAAAAGTTAAATTAGTTTATTTAAATAAGTAATATAATATTTAATTTAGATTAGTTTATTTAGGTGACCTTGATGGAACTAATTAATTAATTGCTTCGATCAATTAATTAAATTGAGCTTGTTTAATTTATAAGAATCAATTAAATGGACTTAATTAAATTAATTAAGATCCAAGCCCAAATTTATGGGCCTGTAGAGTAAGTCAAAGACTCCTAGTCTTTGATAGAAAGGAATAAGATAAGGAAAGAAATAAAAACCTAATGGCATTAGGATTGAACAAAGTTGTGTATAAATACACAACATATAGGGCTAAAAATTGCATGTTTAGGCAAGAAATTTTTCGACACCCTCTTGCTATTCTCTCTCTCTTTTTCTCAATTATTTATTCATATTAGTTATATTAGGAGTTTAAATACACTCCCAATATTTAGATTAGAAATAAGGGTTTGATTTCTCTAGTAAGGATTCTAGATATGTGGACTTGCATGAATTGTGGATACCAATAGGGAAGACACATGAATTCCTTGCAAACCAAGTTTATGATCTAGGGCTATGATTGAATCATTCAAATACCCTATATCAACAATAGTAAGGTATATGATTCATGAAACTTTCATTTAATCTATATAAGCTAGTCATTCAAAACTGCAAATTAATTAATCACATCAAATCTGGGATTATATGATTTATTTTAAAATATGCATGTTTAATTTTTTTAAATTTTTATTGCGTGCCCATCCCGTGATTATGTGGACCCAACACCAACGTCTTCACCAAGAACACTATCACACCAACATCATTTTAAACATCTTTCGGGTCAGCATCATCTTTTTCCTCATCGACTTCTTCATCGGGGATCTAGGGGACAAAGCTACTAGCCACTAGAATGAATTTCTGTTTTTTAAAAGCTCAATTTTGCGATCATTTTCTTATACAATGGCTTTTAACCTGTCAAGATGATAGGTTATTAAGTCATGCTATGTCACTTTTAAAAGATACTTATACAAAGAAATATATGATTAATAAAATAAAGAATGAAAGTGAATTATTATTACGAAATCTTCCACATATAACTATTTATACCTTAAGGTTTGGTTGCAGTGGCTCTACAATTTTTCAATCCTCAGGGAAAGGAAATAGGAAAACTTGATGAGAACAAAATTTTACCTATTTGTATTGTTATTTGATATTTGTAGTAAAATGTTATAAAGATAAATAACTAAACAAACCCTTACCATATTGACACAAATCAACGTCATATTTTCCTTGACAGCAGTTATGTCATTAGGGATCTTTCCATTAGCCGATCAGAAGAATCTTGGGACCACATGTAAGTTTTAATAAATACCAAAAAATATATATGCTCATAAAGCCAAATCTATAATTGATAAGGGCATTGTTATAATATTTAATAAAACTAGTTAATATTATTTATCATAAATTTCACTTATTATAAGCTAATAATGCATCCATCCATCGACATACCTCTCATTGTTATAACGGCCTCCCCTTAATATACAGATGATCTAATCAATCAAATATATGTATGCATCAAGACCCCAAGCATACTCTCCAAAGTACTCAAGTCATCAACAATAACAAAACAAGTGGACAATACTTGATTTAGGAAAAAAAAATGAATTAAAAACAAAAAGTATATAAATCCTAAAAAAATCTTACAAATCGTTGTGTTGTCTCTTCTTTACTAAATATTTTAACTTTTGTGAATCGAGTCACATTATTAAATTTCTAATCAAAGAGCCTGGTCAATGTATCACTGACTAGGTTAAGCTCCAAATCGACAAGTTGACAAAGATGGTGCAAACTAAGAATAAGAGAAAAGTCTTTAGAAGTAATTGGAACTGAGATGTCTTCCTCAAAAATAAATAAATTAGATCTTACTTAGAACCTTCTCACAATTTCTTTAACTCGAGCGAGGTAGTTAGCTTTGGCATTTCCAAGTAAAAGTAGAATGGAGTTCACCTCAATAAAGATTGATGTTCCTTTGTCGTCTTCTAATTAGCTTCTTCATGACTGAATTAAAGAAAAAGGTGGAACACCTATATTGCAGCTCACACTCTCTTTTCTTTTTTTGCTTCTCTAGCTTCTGACTGGCTATAGGATTGAAGGGACCTCATTTTGTCCAAGCCATATCTGTACAAAAATAAATATTGTTAATAAAAAATTGGGAAAGATTTTTCAAAACAAATATTAGATTATGAAGTATTACCATAACAAAATAAAATATAACACTACAAATATGCAAAATAAATTAAATGATATGCAGTATTAGTTTAATAGAAAAGTAGTATGAACAACATTGATATGCGTATAAAGATAACTATAAGTAGTATGAACTCTATTAGTATGCAACTATTAGAAAGAAAGAAAAAGATAGTATGAGCTCTATTCAATATGTAGTAGCATAATTAATTCAACTAAAACAAGTGCTCTCTTTGTAAATTTAAGGTTTTGATGTATTTTTTTACACACACAACTAATAATGATAAATTTTCCAAAACATATGCTAGATTATATAGTAGTATTATCATAACAGAATGAAGTATAACATTACTAGATATGCAGTGTGAAATTTAAGTATGAACCTCTATTGATATACAATTTAAGTATAACATAGAAATAGCATAAAAAATTTAATATGCAACACTAGTTTTAACTAGAGGTAGTATGAATCTATTGATATGCAGTATTTAACAGAAACTAGAATAAACATTGTTCAATATGCAGTAGCACTATCAAAACTACTATAACCTGAAACAAGTTCTCTCCATATAAAGTTAGGTTTTGTTGGGTTATATATGCCTTCAAACTACACGTTAATAAAACCTCAAAAATCTCCACACATTAATTCAAATTTTACTTCATTCAATTACATATTAACTCACTACAAGTAGTGAAAGCTGCAAATTGAAGTACAAATTTTTAATTTATCAATTGAAATTAGGGTTTTAAAAATTAAGACTCAAATATGAAAATATGGATGGCCAAATAGGTGGAGGAGGTGCTGCACTTGTGAAAAAAGGCAGCAAAAGACCTTCTTTGCTTGTGAAATTGGCGGTGGCGAAAATATTTGGAGTCCACATTCAGCGGCGGCATCTATTACAGGCTCATTTGTAAGGTATGGTACTTGTCCCACATTAAAAGTATAGGCTTTTGGTGGGGATTTATAACCCTTGAGCACTCTCTCCTTAATAGCTAGCTTTTAGGGGTGAGTTCTACCAAAAAATTTATAACAAATGATATCAGAACAGGCACCACGCGTCCGAGATGCAATCGAGCAATGGCGGAGGTGATGTCAGCATTGTAGTGTTCGCTTAGGACTAGCCAATGGGTTAATGCAAAGCCTGCCATCGTGGGCCACGGGACTGGGGAGTATGGTAGATTGTTATGGGCCCATTTATAAGGTATGAGACTTGTCCCATATCGAAAGTATGAACTTTCGGTGTGAGGTTTATAACCCTTTCAACACCCTTCACTTAATAACTAGCTTTTGAGGTGAGTTCTACCTAAGGTTTATAATAGTCTCCAACTTATAAGTGCACAAGCACTTAACAAAATGGAAAATTGGAAAGAGATGAGGTGTTTCTACTGCAGCACAACAAAGGTGACAGCCGCAAAAGTGTTTTTCAATGGGGAAAATCGAGAGAAAAGGGGGGAGATGGTGAGTTACAACATTTCTTCTTTTCAAAAGAAATATTTTAAAAAAAAAAGAAAAAAAGATTTGGGGAAATGGGAGTTATTAGTTGGAATTTTAATTAATACTTGGGGGTATTTCAGACTTTTTAAGGGGCTTCGAGAGTTCAAACGAATTGTTTAAGTTAGTTGGAGGAGTGCAAACTAAGAAAGTAGGGTGGGGATACGGATTGAAGTCAAAAATGAAGGAAGGCCTGGGAATTTCATCCTAGATTACCAAGATTTAAAATGAAATCAAGACATGCATGATGACGCAGTGGTGCCTAGGAGACTAGAATTGTGGATATTCATTACAAATGGCTCAAAATGTAAACAAAGTGGTACATGAGACACAAATTATCAAAAAAAATTCCAAGAAGAGTTTAAAATAATCTACAAAAGTGTAATAATTTTTTTCAAAATGCTCCTAAAAATGTAAAAAATTCATAAAATGAGAAAATTCCTAATATACCATTTAAAATGTGAAAATAAGGGGAAAAATGCCGAAAAGTAAAGAAAAATTGGAGGACTTACAAAAAGACTAAGCTGGTGGTTGTATGCAGAAACTGAATTAGGCAGGAATGGGATAATGATGGGAAAGGAATGATATGAGTATAACAATTTCAATGCTTGGTATGTATAAAAAATGAGAAATGAATGAAATCGTCATTTCTTACTTGATATTAGGAATGAATGATAAGGAATGAAACAAATGATTTTAATGACCAAATCATCCTTTAATAGAAATTTTTTGTAATAAAATTCAATATGATGTGCATAAATGAGTTTGTTATTATTTTAATCAGTGTTAAACATTAAACATACGTAAATATAGAATATAGATTAAATTTTACGCTAATATAATTTTTATAAAAAATAAAAAAAATGAATAAATGGATATCAAAACTAGTCTCGAATTTTAATTTTTAGACTCGAATAGGATTTGAATACGATATGCTAAAATATTGCATATATATATTTTGTTTATTATGTATGTATTTATGTGATGTATATATACAATATATGCATGTTACATATTTACTAAAATATAAATATGATACTCTTATAATAATAATATAAAATTAATAAATAGTTTATGCTAATATACGTAAAATTAATAAACATGTTTGATATTTTTAATTATTTAATAATTAAAATATAAATAATTAATTTGTTATTCATAACATTATCTTCTCATATATAGAAAGTTACAATGATTCCGTTTTTTAAAAAATATGTTTTAATGTTCTTAAAATAATAAAATAAGTCTAGCGGATCTAGTTCGATAAATCTCGAGTTTGGAGTGGGTTTATACTCGTATTCATAAAAATCCTGATAGATTGCATATCAAGTTTTATCCAATGCTTTTGTTATGTTTAAAAGGATAATTTTGTCAAAAATAAATATGGGTTTAATCGTGACTGATTGAGAATAATTAAACTCATGGAGAAGAAGGAAATGGCTAATCCATGCTTTTAGGAATAAATATCCATACCACTAATTTATACAAATCATGTAAATGAAAATAGATTTGGAAATGTCCATTCCATTCTTACTCCATTTCTGCGTACTAATTATGCCATAAAATGTGTATGGATGAGTATGAAAATGACAAGAAGGCTATTGGGAATGTGAAATGATCGAAATGCCTGATAAGTTGGTTTATACGATAATTCATACATCTTTTGATTATCATTTAGTTTGTTTTCAAGTATTTTTGTTAATTTTTATGCATTTAGTTTGAAATCTTGTAGGTAATGACAATAAGAGAAGAAAATGGAAACATATCAAAAACTTGGTTGAAATGTGAAGAATTCGAGTTGTGGTGCTACTGATGGCAGTTTTCGTATTTAAATCATATCACATTGATTATTAATCCATTGGAAAGCCAAGAGATATATCTACAACTTCTATGTTTACCACAAAATCCAATTCAGTCAATGTCAATGAGAAAAACTGTGTTTAAGAGTCAGCACTGGACTGCAAGTTTCTGGTACGACATATCTTAGTATTGGAGGAATAACTCGGGCCACTGATGTCCTATTCAGTTGATTCAAGTGCCTATAGAATGAACAGACATAGATCTACAATTCATTAGAAGACATCAAAATCTAATTCAGCATATAAAGAGGTTAAAAAGCAGTTTTAATGGCAATACAGTGTCAAAATGCTGAAATTGAGCTGCCAGGACAGAATGCCCGGCGCCTAGGCGCCAAAACAGAGCGCCTAGGCGCTGTCCAAAGCTTCCAAGACAGAATGCACAGCGCCTAGGCGCTGTTATTCCATGCCTAGGCGCTGCCCTTCCAACAAAAAGACGTTGATGTAATTTTTTGGCGACAAGTGGCAATGGATCATGAATTTTGGACTTTTTATGAGATATACACATTAGATACACCTATATATCATTACCCATGTGATGCTCTAGTGGATACACTACATTGGTGGAGAGAAGAAGGAGAAAAAGCCAAGAAAAGGGGAAGAATTTCAGGTTCCTTTTGAAAAGCCAAGAAAAGTGGGAGGATTTTTAGGTTTCTTTTGAAGAAAAGCCAAGAAAAGTGGAAGGATTTGAGGATTTCTTTTGGAAGACTCTTGGAGAGAAGTTAAAAGGGCAAGATCAACATCAACCAAAAAGAGAGAGGAGGATTGGTTCTTGGAACCAAAGAAGGTCATTGGGTGCTTGGAGACAAAACCCATTCCATTTTCTGCAATTGAAGACAAGGAGTTATTCTTGGAGACAAGAAGAGCTTCAACCATTCATTCCACTTCACAAATTGGTGAACAATTTCCATGTTCTTTCTTATTTATTTCTTGAAATTGTATTCATCCATGGTGAACTAAACATTTATTTCTAGAGGATGATGTAACCTTATTTGATCCTATGTTTTGAATTTCAAATAATATTAGTTCAAGTTCTTCATCTTGTTTGTGTTATCTTGTTTAGTATTTCATCTTGATTAATTGATCACTAATTGAGATTGTTTGACGTATGAGATTCGGCACTCGAGAGAGGGAATTTTATACATGATCATAGGGATAACACAACCTAGGAATCATAGAGTTGAGAAGCTTATGAAACCTTTGAAGTTTTGAAGAAGAATTCATTGAACTTTTGTAGAGTTTTATTCTTGAATTTTTATAGAGATATCGAAATTCATGTTAGAACTCATAGTCAATTCGGCACTCGGGAGAGGGAATTAATGAGCTTAGGAATTCTTAACTTACATGTGTTGTTGACTTGAATTGATATATTTTGGAAGGAAGAACATAGGTGATAATTAGGTGAGTCATTCCTCTAGAATATCTTGTTCATAAGGTGTTTGTTATATTGTTTCTATAAACTCCATTCTTGTCTATGCATTTTTATCTTCCTTTACTTTGTTTTCCAATCATCATTCGATCTTCTAGATAAAATTAGAACTATTTGAACTACGATCCTTAATGCAATTTTTGATTACAATCCCTGTGGATACGATACTCAACTCACCGTTGTATTAAAACTTGACACCGTTCACTTGCGGTTAGCAAAATATTTCACGAACAATGCCCTCAGGGCGAAAATTGAAGAAAAGATTCTTATAATGAAAAGAAGCAAAGAACAATCCTGAAGTCATTAGAAAATGATAGTAAATGACTTGAAATGCATAAAAACCCAAGAAAGAAGCAAGAATTTGAGAAAAAAAGCATGAAATGACTAAAATGTCATTGTGGGTAAAAATATATGAGAATTTCCTAAAAATGAAAAAATGTGAAGAAACTGTCGAAAATGATGAAAAATGTGAGGCACGGTCTGAATAAGCATTAGGACTCGAGGATATAAGAATCTAGTAATAATGCATGAAATGAATAAAATACCCCTAGCGTTTTTCTAATTAATCAGAAATTTCTAAAAAATGCCCATAAATGAAAATTCCATGGATAGTGTTTGGAATTATTAGTAACCTAAAAATTCATGTTGAAATATCAAAAATACCCTAGAACCCAAAAAGACAAAAATACCCCTAAAATATGAAAAATAGGAAAAATGGGAAAATGATTGAAAATGCGAAAAAAATAATAAATAACCTAGAATGACCAAAAGTTATAAAAAATGCACGACATAAAAATTTACTTGTCTGGAAAAATTAAGAAAATTTATAAAATTCATGAATTTAATACTTAAATAAATTTAATACATAATGTCACCAAATAAATTTACACAATCATTTATTTTATAAACAAAATTCCCACTTCTCTACAACCATCAATCCACGCCAAAAGCATAGAGGCATGATGTGGAAAGGGCCCAATCCCTGAAGGACTAAGATGATCCAATATCTGTAATTGAAGTTCATGGGCTGCAAGCCCATCATAAACCATGCACCAATTCACTAAATAAAAGCTTTGACCAAAAACTCTATAAATACCCCAACCACCATTCTAAGAAAGTATGTAATATATTTTGATAAGAATATTTCTCTTAATTTACTCTATTATTTTTGGTTGATTCTGACGTTAGTGTCGGAGGGTTTTCGCCAGAACAACCCCGGCACCCTTAACGACTTGCTATGATGCAGATAGTGACTTATATCTCAATCATTTTCTAGGAAGTGAAGGAATCAATTTTATACCGCATCATTTTTGGCACCGTCTATGGAAAAAACTACTTGCACATTATGAATGTAGACTCGATCTAGAGTTGCCTGAGGAGTCAGTGCACATAGTGCACCTAATGCAGAAAATCAGTATGGAGCAAGATTTGATCAACACCCCCCTCCCAATCTCCTCAACACTATCAACCACAACCTCAACCAGCTGATGTTGATCAACCAACAGTATTACAGATCACTCAAGAGGCGTTGAGAACTTTAATTCAATGTGTGTAAAGAAAAGCCATGACTCTGCTTGTAACGCCTACTAATATTTTCTTAAATTATATATATACAGAATTTAAATATGAACAGAGTTTACTTTTTAAAAAAAATGCGGAAGATTTAAATACTTTTTGCTTAAAGAAAAATTAGGAATAATCATTTAACACTTATAAAATACTAAGTTCTCAAAACTCCACGTAACAGAAATGAAAAATAATTTAATTTCAAAATATTATCCTCTCAGAATCTTAAGAAAGTGAAACCCATAATAAAACATGTCTAAAGGTTCTAAAACTAAAAGTTCATTTAATAACGTAAGACAATGGGCAAGTCACTGCGCTGGGCCATCTCTGTCCATCTCCTAGATATCATCACCTGAAATTATATATATAACACGGAATGAGCTTTCAACAAGTTCAATAATTAACTCATGAATGCTTGTTGTGTAAAAACTTATTGAGTATCCTTCCCCCCCCCCCCCGGCCATTTTTTTAAAACATAAAAAGGTTTTAATTTGAAAACATTGGACTTGGACATCAACTTAAAAAATAAAACTTTGAACTTAAATCTTTGACTCAGAAACATTAAACTTGAACATTATCATGGAAACTTTTGAATATTTCTTTTCATTTACCAAGTCGCGAGCTCACTTGGTAAGATATCTAGTTGATCAAGGATGCAGTGTGCCTAATTATTTGGAACCAAAAATATATACCGGTATAAGTACTTTCATTTTGCTGCAAGCGGCACATCAACATTAACATTAAACATTATATTTGGTCATAAAGGACCTTAGTCGGAACACCGGTCCCCTACACCTATTTCCCACTCACACCCTTCTCAGTATCAATGTACACCCAACTAAACTTTAGAAACAAAACATTTGGGGTACATGTATCTTTCGAAAATAGACTTGCATGCTCATGTCACCTTCTAAGCTTAACTTAATCATGCATTGTGTTTGTTGACAAGATATGCAAGTGCAATGACAATATAAGGATAATAAACACACAGAACTTAAATCATCTACACATAATCACACATGTATCATCACTTAGGCACATAATTGCATGTATGGAATTAGGGTGGGGTTACTTACTTTTCGAGCTCTAAACCAACTAGAATTCTATCGACTAAGTGGCCCTCCAACACTGTCATTCAGAAATCCTTTGAAAAACCTTGAAGTAGACCATAAAACACGTTCTACCTCGCCTATCTAGGGTTGTAAAGATGCTAACGTTGGGTTTGCAGAGGGTGGAAGGGTGGTTTGTGCATGCAACTTGAGTAGAGAAGGAGAGAAGAATAAAACTTCTTGCTTGTGGCCAATTTTTGGAGTAGTAGAAGAATCGGATTTTTTTGTCTTCAATTTTATTTTATATGGTAGCTACAAAAATTATATCAAAACTAATATTAAACCCATATATTAATTTGGTTGTTTGGAAAGTATAACTTTCCTAACAAACCAATTCACATCATACCAAAATTCCCTCTTCCTTCTATCTTTAATGGCCGAAAATATGGACTCTAATTGGCCATCAATTTTAAGCCTCTCTCTCCTCCAGATACTTGAACATATCCCATAAATTCAATCTTGATATTCAAATACATTGAACCTATCCCATAAATTCAATCTTGATATCCAAATATATTGAACTTATTCCTTAAATTCAATCTTGATATCTTATATCAATTTTAAATAAGAAAAACTATATATTTTTAATTTAATTCTTCAAATATTCCAAGTGGGCTTCTACTAATGAGCCATTTTAAGTTGGGCTTGGACTTCAGCATGCACATTAATTAATTTAGTTAATTAATAAGCCCAAGTTCATTTAATTGATCTAATCAATTAATTAACTCACTCCAAATTGAATTTCTAATTTTATTGTGTCCAATTAAATAATTATATTATTTAATTGAATAATTAATTCATATAATTTAAATTAATTTAATTCTTAAATAATTAATCTAATTAATTAATTATATCTAATTAATCTTAAGCTAGACAATTATATATGAAATGTAACAAAGTTTTGGTGAGATTAATAGAAAATGAGTGTGAAATTAGGGACGTTACAATTCTCCCCCCTCTTATAAAAGTTTCATCCCCGAAACTTGACTCTATTCTACCTAAGATAAACAAAAGTCAATCAAACAGATAGGGGTATCGGGTTCGCATCTCGTCCTTTCATTCCCAGGTAGCTTTTTTGACCGCATGATTCATCCAGAGCACCTTGACCAAAGTTACCGATTTCCTCCTCAATTCCTTGGTTGCTCTGTCTAAAACCTTTACTGGAAATTTATCATACGTCAAATCCTCATGAAGGTCTAAAGATTCTAACTCAAAACGTGTGAAGGATCCGGAATATACTTCTTCAACATCGATACATGGAATACATTATGGACTCCTGACAGTGCTGGCGGAAGGGAAACTCTATATGCCAAGTTGTCGACTTGGTCTAAAATCTAAAAAAGACCTACATATCTCAGACTGAGCTTTCCTTTCTTGCCAAACCTCACCACGCCCTTTATCGACGCAACCTTCAAGAAAACTATGTCATCTACTGCGAACTCCAACGGCTTCCTCCTTCGGTCAGCATAACTCTTTTGCCAACTTTAAGTTGTCTTCATTCTTTGTCGTATCTTCTCGATAACCTTGGCAGTCTGTTGTACCAACTCAAGACCTATTAACTTTCTCTCAGTGACCTCATCCCAGTATACCGAAGATCGACACTTTCTTCCGTAAAGAGCTTCATATGGTGCCATACCGATCGATGCTTGGTAGCTATTGTTGTAGGAGAACTCTACTAATGGCAAAATCTCATCCCATATGCCGCCAAAATTTATTACGCAAGCTCAAAGCATATCCTCGAGTGTCTGTATCGTCCTCTTCGATTGACCATCTATCTAGGGATGGAAGGTCGTACTAAATCTCAATTTTGTGCCCATAGAGCGATGTAGACTCTTCCAAAAAATTGACGTGAACTTAGGATCTCAGTCGGATACGATGGATATTGGCACTCCATGTAGTCTCACTATCTCTACTATGTATATCTCCGCAAATCTCTCAATGTTATAAGTCGTCTTTACAGGCAAGAAATGCACGGACTTGGTGAGATGATCCATGATAACCCAAATAGAGTTGATCCCTTCCTTATCCTTGGAAATCCTACCACGAAATCTATACCAACTCTTTCCCACTTCCACTTGAGAATCATGAGGGGCTGAAGTAAATCGAAAGGTCACTAATGTTCAGTCTTTACTTCATGACAAGTCAAACACTTCTGGACATATGCTGCTATGTCCCTTTTCATGCCTATCCAAGAAAAATGTTTACTCAAGTCTCGCATCATCTTTGTACTCCTAGGGTGAATGGAGTATGGGGTGTTATGAGCTTCTCTCATAATTTCGAGTTTCAACTACTCGTCATTCAAAACTGTGAGTCTACTTCCTAGTCGAAGAGCTTCATTCGAGGTGATTACATAGTTGTTTCTCTTCCCTTCAATAACCTCTGCGTGAATCTTAGTCAACTGTAGATCAGTCAACTGGGCAGCCTTGATCCTTTCCAAAATCGGCGGTTGAACCGTCAACATAGCGAGATAACCCAACCTCTCTCGTGGGACTATCTCCAACTCGAGACTCTAAATATCCCTCAAGAGTGATGGATGCACTACCCATAAGGTAGAAATAACTCCTTGCCCCTTTCGACTTAGGGTGTCTGCTACCACATTAGCTTTACCCGTATGGTAATTAATAACACAGTCGTAGTCCTTTACCAACTCAAGCCATCTACGCTGCCTCATGTTCAACTCCTTCTATGTGAAAGTATTTGAGGCTCTGGTGATCGGTGTAAATCTCGCACCGAGCCCTATATATGTAGTGCCTCCAAATCTTAAAGGCAAAAACCACTACTGCCAGCTCTAAATCATGCATCGGATAATTCTTCTTGTGATCCTCTAGTTGTCTAGAGGTGTAGGCAATTACCTTCCCATGTTGCATAATAACACATCCTAAGCCCTTCAGCAATGCATCGCTGTAGATGACGAATCCCTCTGTCCCACTTGAAAGTGACAGGACTAGAGCCGACATTAGCCTCTTCTTCAACTCGGTGAAACTCTATTCGCATTTATCATCCCATAAAAACTTGACACTCTTCCTCATCAATTGTGTCGGTGGGGCAGAGATCTTTGAAAATCCTTCAACAAATCATCGGTAATACCCAGCCAAACCCATAAAACTACGGACTTCACCCATGCTAGTAGGAGTTGGCCAATTCTATACTACTTCTATCTTGCTGGGACCTATAGATATCCCATTCTTTGAAACGATGTGTCCTAGGAAGGGAACACAATCTAGCAAAAATTCGCACTTTTTGAATTTGGCGAAAAGCTATTTTTCTCTCAACTTTTGAAGGACCATTCTTAGATGTTGCTCATGATCTTCTTTGGTCTGTGAATAAATCAAAATGTCATTGATGAAGTCCATAAAAGCTACAGATACATTCATTACACCGAAAGGCATGACCAGGAACTCATAGTGTCCATATCTGGATCGAAAAGTTGTCTTGGCAACATCTTCATCTCGAATCCTAAGCTGATGGTATCCAGACCTCATATCTATCTTCGAGAAATAACCAGCACCCTGAAGTTGATCGAATAGTTCCTCAATCCTCGATAGTGGATACTTATTCTTAATCGTTACCTTGTTTAATTCTCTATAGTCGATGCACATCCTCATCGACCCGTTCTGCTTCTTCACGAACAAGATCGGTGCACCCCACAGAAAAAAACTTGGCCTGATGAATCCTTTATCCAAAAGATCTTGCAACTGCTCCTTAAGCTCCTTAAGTTCTACCGGAGCCATACAATATGGTGCCTTTGAGATAGAGGTTGTCCCAGATAGCAACTCGATCGCAAATTTAACTTCTCTCTCTAGTGGAACTCCTAGAAGTTCATCTGGAATAATGTCTGGATATTCACAAACAACTGGAATCTGGTCCATGGAAGGACTCTGCTCTGCAACCTTAGTGATCATCACTGGATACGCTTCGCAACCCTTATTCAACTCTTACAGGCCCTCATCACGGAGATGATGGGAATGGTTGATTTAGGCCGAACTCCTTTGACAATGATCTGAGTGTCATGTAGAGGAGTGGGACTACTTTCTTGCCTCGACAGTTGATCGTGGCAAAATTCTTGGACAACAAGTCCATGCCAAAAATGACGTCGAAATCTTGGATATTTAATATGATAAGATATGCCAACAAATGCTTCTCTCCAATTATAACAAGGCAGTCCGATAGGATCAGGTTTGAGGTCATAATAGTACCCAAAGGGGTCGACATACTATAGAAAATGTCAGACTGTGAGGGAGGTTTCAAAAGGTTTTTCACAAAATTAAAGCTCATGAAGAAGTAAGAGGCTCCTGAATCAAACAAAATATTAGCAGACTTACCACACACATTCAATTCGCCTAAACGATAAATAATATATTCACATACTGGCATGCAATGATAGAATGAATGAAAGTTTCAGGAATGTAAAGAGGTGAATTGAAGTATTACCCATCACTATCGTAGTAGCTTCTTCGGCCTCCTAAGCTTGGGTGGTCTTCTTCTTCTCCGGATAGTTGAATGCAATGTGCCCTGATTTTTGGCAACGTGGCAATGCTCCCTTGCCCTGAAGACATTCTCCCTAGTGAGACTTGCCGTACTTAGGACATGCGGCGGTAGCCTGGTTGTTCTACTGAGTACCCTGAGCACCCTTGTGGAAATCCTTCTTTGTCTGCCCATTCCACGTCTTGTGGATTCCACCCTTTGTTTTGAGTCTGCTAGACTGAACTCTAAGCTCCTCTCTGCTAAGCTTATGTTCCATTTCCACTAGCAGGGCCTTGTTGATCACCTCTCTATAAGTATGTAACTCAAACGGCACCACAACAAGTTTGATTTGGGGCCTAAGTCCCTCCTCGAATCTCCTAGACCAGCGTTCCTCCGTTGCAACTAGGTCCAGAGCAAACTTTGCTAGTTTGGTGAACTCGGCTTTATACTCCATGATGGAGCGTGTACCCTACACCAAGTGCATGAATTCTCATTTCTTTTGTTATCATACACTTCAGGGAAAGTACTTCTCATAAAATGCCCTGGTGAACATCTCCCAAGTGAACAGGCGACCATCATCCTCATGCTATCTCTACAACATACGCCACCAGTTGTGGGCCTCTCCTTTTAGTACGAATGTTGCAAAGTTGACCTTCTCAACATCCATCCAGTCCATGACTAAGAAGATCTTTTGTATCTCTGTCAACCATCCTTCAGCTTCTATGGGGTCTACCGTGCCCAAAAAGGGTTGCAGGGCTAGTCTCATAAACTTTCAGATATGGTTTCTCTCTGGAGCCTCAGCACGTTTAGGTTGGTTAGCTTGCCCAAACCTGGCTAAGGCCTGCATGAAGGCCTCAATAGTAAAGGTGTTCCCTAAAGAGCGACAGAGACATTCTCGTCGTTCCTAGCACATGAGGTCTCTTCCTGATTAGTCGAGCAAGTAGGGCGGACCATTGTTCTTGACTGAAAATTAACTTCAGTTCCTGAGATTCTATAGCACTAGGCACTAAGCATTACTAATGTTTCGATGATGTGACTAACTTAATGTTTAGTACTTCATGGAACTAGGTGGTATCACGCATGATAAAATAAGAAAAATATAACTCATACTCAGTAAGAAAATAACATGTCATCATATTCATTTCAAAAATAAACAAAGCTTCAAGTGTTACATAATTAATGTCCATATATGAGAAACGAGTTATCATGATTATGATGGTACATCAAGCGTTAATTCTTACTAGCGTGATTTTTTTTTTTTTTACTATCCCAACCAACTAGCAAATAGGATCCCAATCATATAGAATCACTTAACAGATAAGTAGTATAATTGCGCAGGGCACAACATACAAACGCTTTAAATACTTAAACAAATAACAACTTACAATCTCAAACACTTACCAGGTCACAGAGGAGAACATGCTCGCAGCACGACTCATAGCCCAAAAGTTCTTTTAAAAAATTAATTTAGGGTCTACATAACCAATTTAAATACTTGGGCGCTCTAATACCACAAAATGTAACACCTACTAGTATTTTCTTAAATTATATATATGCGGAATTTAAATATGAATAGAGTTTACTCTTTAAAAAAATACAAAAGACTCTTTTTGCTTAAAGAAAAACTAGGAATAATCATTTAACACTTTTAAAATACCAAGTTCTCAAAACTCCACATAACGGCAATGAAAAATAATTTAATTTCTAAACATTATCCTCTCAAAATCTTAAGAAAGCAAAACCCATAATAAAACATGTCTAAAGGTTCTAAAACTGGAAGTTTATTTAATAACGTAAGACAATGGACAAGTCACTACGCTGGGCCATCTCCGTCCATCTCTTAGATGTCATCACCTGAAAAAATATATATATATATATATATATATAACACAAAATGAGCTTTCAACAAGCTCAGTAAGTAGCTCATGCGTGAATGCATGCTCATGAATGCTTGTTGTGTAAAAACTTATCGAGTATCCCCCTTTTTTTAAAATGTAAAATGGTTTTAATTTAAAAACCTTGGACTTGGACATCAACTTAAAAAAAACTTTGAACTTAAATCTTTGACTTGGAAACATTGAACTTGAACATTATGGTGGAAACTTTTGAATCTTTCATTTCATTGACCAGTCACGAGCTCACTTGGTGAGATATCTAACTGATCAAGGATGCAGTGGGCCTAGTTATTTGCAACCAAAAATATATTCAGATATAAGTACTTTCATTTTTCCGCAAGCGACACATCAACATTACATTTAGCCATAAAGGCCCTTGCTCGGAAGGCCAGTCCCTCGCACCCATTTCCCACTCACACCTTTCTCAACATCAATGTACACCCGACTAAACTTTTGGAAACAAAATATTTGTGGTATATGTATCTTTCGAAAATAAACTTGCATGCACATGTCACCTTCTTAGCTTAACTTAATCATGCATCGTGTTTATTGACATAATATACAAGTGCAATGAAAGTATAAAGATAATAAACACATAGAACTTAAATCATCAACACATAATCACACACGTATCATCACTTAGGCACATAATTTCATGTATGGAACTAGGGTGGGATTACTTACCTTTCGAGCTCTAAACCAACTAAAATTCTATCGACTAAGTGGCCCTCCAACGCTGCCATTCACAAATCCTTTGAAAAATCTTCAAAGAGATCTAAAACATGTTTTTTCTCGCCTATCTAAGTTTGTAAAGATACTAACTTTGGGTTTGCAGAGGGTGGAAGGGTGGTTTGTGCATGCAACTTGAGTGGAGAAGGAGAGAAGAAGAAAACTTCTTGCTTGTGGCCAATTTTTGGAGTAGTAGAAGAATCGGATTTTTTTTTTGTCTTCAATTTTATTTTATATTGTAGCTACAAAAATTAGGTCAAAACTAATATTAACCCCATATATTAATTTAGTTGTTTGGAAAGTCTAACTTTCCTAACAAACCAATTCCACATCATACCAAAATTCCCTCTTCCTTCTATCTTTAATGGTCGAAAATATGGACTCTAATTGGCCATCAATTTTCGGCCCCTCTATCCTCCAGATACATTGAACTTATCCCATAAATTCAATCTTGATATCCAAATACATTGAACCTATCCCATAAATTCAATCTTGATATCTTATATCAATTTTAAATAAGAAAAACTATATATTTTTTTAATTTAATTCTTCTAATATTCCAAGTGGGCTTCTACTAAGGAGTTATTTTTAAGTTGGGCTTGGACTTCAGCATGCACATTAATTAATTCAATTAATTAATAAGCTCAAATTTATTTAATTAATCCAATCAGTTAAATAACTCACTCCAAATTGGATTTTTAATGTTATTGGATTCAATTAAATAATCATATTATTTAATTGAATAATTAACTCATCTAATTTAGATTAATTTAATTCTTAATTGATTAATCCATTTAATTAATTATATCCAACTAATCTTAAACTAGGCAATTATATATGAAATGTAACAAAGTTCTTTATGAAATTAACAGAAAATGAGTGCGAAATTAGGGTCGTTACATTGCTCCTACTCCTGCTCTCGAGAGGACAGAGTTGGGGTGAGATGAGAATAGATAACAAGGCACCTACGCAGATGCCAGCAGTAGAGCAAATCCCCTTGAAGAAAACTACATACATATGGATGAAGTGAGAGAAGCACCTACTGTTAGAGAGGAGATGGGGAAAACATCAAATGCCAGGGAGAATGATAAAGTGAGAAGGGCGCCTGCTGCTAGCCCAACTCTTCCATCTGCTTCACATCGATATATGGTTTAATACCTCCCACTTGTGGTTGTGCCACCTAAGTATAGCCCATTCTCTACAGCTATTCTAGCATAATCTCTCCGAGTAGGAATCAAAGTTGCAAATCTTTCAAAATTTGATGGAACAGGTGATCCACAGGAATACCTGGATAAATTCTATGCTAAGGCAGATCTTTACGACCTAAGTGAGGTAGTATACTGCAAGATCTTTCGCACTACACTAACTAAATGTGCCTTAACTTGGTTTTATCGATTGCCCGCTGGTACTATTTCCAGCTTTGAGCAACTAACACATAGATTTTTACACCAATTTTCTATAAAATGAAGGTAATATACTTGTTCGTGATAGCTCAGAAGGAAGGAGAGCCACTTTGAGATTACATGAGGTACTTTGTAGAGGCTGTGCACTTGGTGACATATGTCAATCATCACTTGCTAGTAGGAATTATGCAGCAGAACCTCCGACATGGGAGGTTCAAAGAGTTAATTATAAGAAGGCATCCTAGTACTTTGGAGAAACTGTTATCCAGAGTTGAAAAATATATCTGAATTAAAGAGACCACTAGGGTTAATATGTCAAATAAAAGAAAGCATAGAAAAGAAGAAAAAGTGGAAGGGAGAAAAAGAGATGAGAGAAAGCACATACCCCCTAACTAGGTACAACCATTATGCCCCACTAAATGCTAGAATATCGAAAATCTTAGTGGTGGCGGAACAACGTGGCATGTCCAACCCCTTCGTCCAATGAAAGAAAACTTGAAGAGTCAAAAGTCTGATAAATATTCTCATTTCCATCGCGATCGTGGGCACACAATTGAGGAATGCCATCATCTCCGGAATGAAATTGTGAAGCTCATTAGGAAAGGTTATTTGACTGAATTTGTAGAAAGGCAAAAGGAAGAAAAGCAAGAAAGCAAACAACTTGATATCGATAGGCAAAAAGATTGTGCCCATGGATAAGTAAGTGGTATTAGAAAGAGGGGGTCAGAGAAAGACAATCTCTCCACAGCTGGAGTGATAGGAGTTATATCAGGAGGATCGGCAAGTGGAGATTCCCATAATGCAAGCAAGGCACTTTTACGTATAGCTAGAGGAGGTCACTCTGAATTTTGATCGCCCTATTGAACAGGTATTGCAGCTGCAAAACCTAAAAAAAGAAATTTCCTTTATTAAAGATGATTTAGAAGGACTTTCAAAAATGAGCAACGATGCCCTATTTATATCTACAATAATATCTAACTCTTGGGTCTAGAAATTCTGATAGATAGTGGTAGTTTAACAGATATACATTTTTGTGAGGCTTTTACATAATTGGGAATCGACAATACTCAACTGAATACGATCAACACTCTTTTTTAATCAGGTTTAGTGGAGAAATACTAGAAGATCTTGGATAGATTTCCCATCCTTTATCATTGGGATCTTATCCCCATGAAGTTTTTGGTTGTCAAAGCCCCATCAACCTATAATAATATGATTCTAGAGAGACTAAGCCTAAATCTCTTTCGAGCTATAGCATCCCAATCACATGAGTTAAAGTTTGCCCACTCTTGATGGAATTAGAGAAGTTTTTGGAGACAAGAGAATAGCCTGGAATTGGAGAATAGCCTAGGAATGCTACACAAATACTTTACGACATGTAAAGAAAAAGTTGAGACTCCAAAAGGAGACTAAACCTGTGGTAGAGAAAGGAAAGCAGAAGCTTGTATATTCTCTTGAGGAAGGAAAGGATGTAGAACCCAATATCAAGTTGAAGAAAAAAAAAGCTTGATGATGCTAGATTGGAGGAAATAAAAGAGTTAAAAGTCATCGTATTGATTGTGGGCAACATCTCCAAAGTATCAAGGATTGGATCAGGACTTGAACTAGGAGTTGGGGAGAACTTAATCGCATTTCTTAGAAAGGATCAAGAAGTTTTTGCTTGGGAAATAGGTGACATGATAAGAATTCCTACGGAAGTAATAGTCCATCACCTCAATGTTGATCCCAGCACAAGACCTATTAAGAAACATAAATGGTCTTTTAGTCTATAAAGAAACAAACATATTAAAAAAGAAGTTGATAAACTACTTTTGGAAAAATATGTACGTCTAGTGCACTATCCCGAGTGGTTGGCCAATGCCATTTTGGTATAAAAAATAGGATGTAAGTGGCGACTATACATAGACTTCACAAATTTGAATAAAGCATACCCTAAGAATCCATTTCCTTTGCCACGTATTGATTTACTAGTGGATTCAACGTCTTGATGTGAACTACTCAATTTTTTAGATGCATATCAGGGGTACAATCAAATTTGATTGGCATATGATGATCAAGAGAAGACTAGTTTGGTAACCAATCAAGGTATCTATTATTATGAAGTGATGCCTTTTGGATTGAAGAATGCTGGAGCCACGTATCAAAGGTTGGTGAACAAGATGTTTCAAAACTAGATAAGCCAGAACAGGGAGGTCTATCTTGATGATATGCTCATTAAAAGTGGTTGCAGACCATGTGCAGGACTTAGAGGAATGTTTTAGCATCCTAAAAGCTTATTGCATGAAGCTCAATCCAGTAAAATATGTTTTTGGAGTGCGAGGAGGTAAATTTTTGGGTTACTTGATCCCTGAAAGCGGGATCGAAGTGAACCTCGACAAGATAATAGCGGTCATGGATATGCCTCCACCATAAAGTGTTAAGGATGTTCAACACTTAACAAGATGTTTAGTAGCTTTAAATCAGTTCATATCATGATCTGCAGACAAAGGACTACCACTCTTCATGATATTAAGAGAAAGCAAGAATTTTGAATGGACTAAAGCATGTCAACAAGCATTTGAAGAGTTGAAGAGATAATTGGTCTCTCCCCCACTCTTGACAAAACCTGAAATGTGAGAAGGGTTATACCTCTATTTGGTAACAACATCATAACCGGTTAGTGCAATTTTAGTACAAGAAGTGGGAAGAGATCACTGACCCATTTACTATGTTAGTCGTACCTTACACAGTGCAGCAATTCGATATCCGAATATAGAAAAATTGGCCCTCGCCCTCATTATTGTTGCTCGGAAGCTACACCCGTACTTTTAGTCATATTCAGTGGTTGTATTGACAAATCATCCACTAAAATAGGTTATGTCAAACCCTGAGATATTAGGAATGATGGTTAAGTGAGTTGTTGAACTTAGCGAGTTCAAAATTGATTTTAGGCCCAAACCAGCTATAAAAGCTTAAGTTCTTGTGGATTTTTTAGTAGAGATTGCAGTAGTGAAGGAAGTAGTTCGATCCCAACTTGATCTTTAAGTGTCAATGGATCTTCCACTTCGATAGGGAGTGGAGCAGGGATGGTCCTTGAAAGCCCTCTAGGTGACAAATTTGAATATGCTCTCAAGTTTGAGTATTCAACATCAAATAATGAGGCAGAATATGAAGCTTTGTTAGGCGCAAAAACTTGTGATTCACAGTAACTCTCAATTGGCAGTAAATCAAATCAAAGGGTTTTATGAAGCGAAAGATGAAAAGATGGTCAAGTACATAGAAATGACGAAGAGCATATTGGCATGGCTCGAAGATTATGAGATGAAACAAATCCCAAGAGATAAGAACAATGCAGGGATCAATTATCCAAAATAGCAAGTTCTATGGGTAGAAATAAAAGTAGGAAGATCACCTTCCTAACTTTTGATAAATCAGAGGTCGACGAAGGTGTACAAATACTCTGCACTAAAGATGAAAAGCCTAGATGGAAAGATGATATCATCAATTACTTGTGGAATGGTGATATCTCCAAAGACGTAAAAGAAGCTCGAAAATTGAAGATGAGATCATCGCATTTCCTACTGATAGATGGCTAGCTCTACAAACGAGGCTATTCTCAGCCATACCTAAAGTGTCTATCTCCTAGGAAAGAGGATCACATCTTAAGAGAAATCCATGAAAGCATTTGTGGTGATAATCTGTGTGGTTAAACATTAGCAGGGAAGGCTTATAGGCAAGTTTTTTTTGGCCGATCATAATGGTGGATACAAAAAATCTAGTCATATACTGTCGGATGTGCCAATAACATGCGAATATCTTACATCAACCTACAGTCCCACTACAACCCCTTAAGAGTCCATGCCCGTTTGCCTAGTGGGGGATGGACATAGTTGGACCATTTCCCCATGTATCAAGTTAAAGAAAGTTTTTGAGTGTAACTATAAATTATTTTACAAAATGGGTGGAAGCAGAACCTCTAGTCAAAACAATAGAGAGCGAGGTAATCAAATTCTTGTGGAAAAGTATCATTTATAGGTTTGGGATACCTCGAGTACTCGTATCAGATAATGAAACTCAATTCCAGGGTTCACAGATCCAAGAATAGTGTCGAAACTTCTCAATTAAGTAATTTTTCACCTCAGTAGGGAACCCCAAGCAAATGGACAGACTACGGCCACTAATCGCACAATCTTGCAGCATATCAAAACACGCCTTAGAATAGTAAAAGGAGCTTGAGTGGAGGATCTCCCAAGTGTACTATGGGCTTATCACACAACCCCTTGAACTTCAACAGGAGAGTCCCCTTTTAACTTGGTATACGGTGCAGAAGTTATAGCTCCAACTGAAATAGGGGAGCCTTCTTGGAGATTAGCACATTATTCAACAGTAGACAATGATGCGACATTTAGAGTAAACCTCGACTTAGTAGCAGAACTTCATGACAAAGCTTCTGTTAGAGTAATGCCAGTATGCTAATTAGATAGAGCATTTTTTATACTCTTATACTATTATTAAAAATAGGCAAATTTGTAATTAGATAAAGTCCCTACACCAAACTTAGCTACGAGGCATGGTCATGCATTTGATGGTGATCATGGAATATATCTCTATTGCTTTAATCTAAATTAGTTTTGAGTTAAGTAATTTTTAAAATGGAACATCGAATAGCCCAATAGGTTAACGCATACGATGCATGCTTGCATGAGGAGGGTGTCTCACTCCATGGACATTAGCGTAGTAATGCTAGTGCACGTATGCGAGTGCTTGTTAGAGAATAAGTATATTGAACAGGCCCACTAGAAATTCTTAATTGGAAATATTATTTGTCGAAATAAAAAATTTCATGTTACGATAGTATACAATTAGTCAATAGACTTGAGGTAACATAGTAGCCTTGTGCATGTCGTGTTCTATTTTGATGTATCTTCTGATTGCCTGACAATCACAAAGAGGGTACGTTGGATGTTGTATTTATATATATGGAGGTTGACGAGTGGCCAACAAAGGATCCGTCACCTGTCTGGTAGAACAAGTGAACGTCCTATGTTTTCATAGTTTATGACTAAAAAGTCCTTAGATAAGGTGGGATGAATGTTAGACGGGGGTTTTATAACGATTCATTATGAGTTATTGAAACTTGAAATTAAATCATAGTTATTGAGCAAATAGGGTTTCGACTCTTAATTCATGCCCTAGACTCAATTGGGAGATTAGTTGACGGAAGGACCTTAAGTGTATGATACTCATGATTGAAATAGGTTCACTCATTATTTCACCTAAGTCTAGGTAGTCATGATATACTTGCAAGATATTTTACATAACTTGTGAGGTTTTTGAAATTAAATAGTTAATTTTAAGTGGATTAATTAATTGGAATAATTATTATTCATAAGTTACAAATGTTGTAAGCCCACTACTAGTTTAATTCTAAACCTAAAGGGTCACACACAATTTGAGATGGAACATTTCTAATTTAAAAATTGATCCAAAGAGTTGGATGCAATTAGTTAATGGAGATTAGTTAATTAGGGCTTAAATTAATTCAATGAGTTAAATTAATTATTTAATTAAATAATTAAATATTTAATTGGACCTAATAAAATTAGGGAGTCCAATTGGAGTGAAACAAATAATTGATTGGATCAAATTAATTGTGTAGTGTATAAATTAATTTACTCAATTAAATAATTAGATTATTTATTAGGCCTAATTTTATTAGGTGGGCTAGATGAAATTAATTAACTAAATTTAGGCTAAAATAATTAATTGAATTAATTGTGAAATTTATTTTAAGTCCAAGTTCAATTCAAAGAGGCCTTTTAGGAGAGGCCCATAAAGGTTGTTGAAAAATGATGAAAACTCAAGAGTTTGAAATTATTGGGAGAACCTAAATATCTTTGGAAAATATGAAAGGATAGATTTGGAGAATTTTGGGACAACCAAATATCTTTCAACTAATTAAAAAGGGACAAAAAATACCAAGAGTGGGACTCTTAGAATTTTTTATCCTCTTATTTAAGACCCAAGGGCCGAAAATTTGAAGAAAATAGTAGCCTTCAAATTTTCGATCATAGCAAAAATATTAAGGGAAAAATTATTTTTTCTCTTCTATCCTTTATTCCACCAAAATTCGATCCTTTTATTTAAAATATTAATTCTTTTATCACAAGTTGATAGCAAGAATTAATATTCACTATATTCACTCTATAAACTAGGTTAGTAAAGGAATCAGAATTACTAGTAGAATTCTAATTTTTTGTTCCTGATCAAAGTGTGGACTACTTTAGAGAGGAGACGCTTGAATCTATATGAACTAGATTCAGAAATGGGCTAGCAATTGATTGTTTTAATCCCTATGACAACCGGAGTGCATAGAAAGCTATAAATCAAAAATTGTTTTAATTTTTAATTATTACACCATTGGAAAGTGCGAGATCGTTAAAAATCACATCAAATCTAGGGTACTGCTGTAATTGTTATGGAACATTATTTTTAAAATTTTAATTTTTGTTGCGCATACCATGGGATCACGTGAGCCCAACAACTTCATCTCGAGCTGAGATGTACAGGGGAAGAATGGCAAGAGCTTATAACTACCAGGTACGCCCTCGTGCTTTCCAAGTTGGAGACATAGTTTTGTGAAAGGCGAGTATTACTCGACAACTTGGGAACTTGGATTCAAAAGGGGAAGGACCTTACCAAGTAGAAGAAGTAGTGGATGATGGAAACTAGCATCTCAATATTTGAATGGAAAGAAAGTACCGCGTACTTGGAGTGTGCGCAATTTGAAGAAGTATTACCAATAGATGAGGGATTGGATTACTTAGTCACTTTTTACTTTAGAATTTCCTTTGTGAATGTTAGAATTTATTTAAAGCAAGTTAAGTCTACCTCCATTCATTACGTTTGTCTTAGTAATGTTCCAACAATTATGAATGTTTGTTTTATGTTGTCCTCAGGGACAATTTCCATGACTTTCTACATTTTTGTTCCATTTTCAACTCTAACTTTGAATATCCAACAAAGATATTACAGCCACAGTCATGAAAAAATAACGAGATTCCTTTGAGGTCAACAAAGAGCCTAGCCAGCTAGACCCCAGAACCCCATAGTTCATCTTTCCTTGAGACTAATAGGCAAACTATATATCAGGATACCTCATCATTCCTCGAGGTTGTAAATTATGAAACTCCAAACGACAACGTGATAGATCCCCTTGAGATAATAAATTTCAAGTCAAACTTGCATGGTTACTTCAAGTATTAATTAAAAAATGAATAATACAAACACCTGTGCATTCAACATCACATGCAAAAATGAAATTTCATATAAAGGAATACACCAGCTAAAGCAAAACTGGAGAAAATTTTAACCAAATCATCAAGCTTACAACCCAACCAAAATATCAATTAATGGTTCCTTCACCAAAAAAGTGCAAGCCACAAAAATAAAACTATGGAATCCAAAAACAAGTATTAAACATCAAAAAAAAATCCAAACATAAAAAGAACTAAGCAAATCAACTAGCCAGCCACATCACCTGGGGGGTGTTGCATCCACAACCTCAGTAGATGGATCACCCTCAGCTACTCCAACAGGAACAGGAGGAAGATCCTTATCAACAACATCACCATCTAACTCAGGCACCCTGGGCTCAATTAGCATCATAATGTCCTCCGTCATGTGCCCAGACTCTCACAACATGCATCAACAATCTCACATGATATCATCATAGAGTGTAAAGGCCAGTGTCATAGCTGCCTTAACGAAAGCAGGGGAGTCTTGAAATTTGTCTACTGTTTTCTTTCCTACTTTTGAAATAAGGATTCTCCCCTCTTTCCCTGCAAGAAATTTCTTCCCAGTTGGTACTTCTTATTCGTATTTCTCCTTCAGAGCTTTCTAACTCTCGGTTAACTTCTTCATCCCCTCATCCTTTATCTTCAGCTCTTCCTTCAGTTTTGCTACTTCAGATGCACTATTCTACTCAGTACTTTCAAAAAAAATTGTAGCTTCTTTATAGCTCGCCCTCTGCGTACTCACAATGGTCTCCAAAGTAATATATTAACAACATATAGCAGACCAATGGAATGTCATCAAATGTAGAGGGAACAAAAGACTAATAAACATTTGAACTGACAAGAATCATAGTTACCCAAGTAAATTCACCGAAAAGAGCTTTATTGATAGTAGTATCAGAATCAACACTGAGTCTATTAATGTCATACTAGCTCACAAAAGTGCGCATCTTCCTCTATTCTGCACTAGAATTATGCTCATCCCATAAGGACTCAACCACCTCAATCCGATTGGTGCCATAAGTGAATAAAACTTTCCCAACTCTCAGATGCCTTATAGTGTTATCCACCCCATAATTGCTATCCCCTTGCCTCTTATGCCCGGACTCTACTCGATCATCCCCAGTATGACTCCCATCTCTTGGTAACACATCTTAAAATGATGATCTTCGCTTACCATCACATCGGAGAGGGGAAGAATAAGGCTTGTTATTGCCACCACCACTACTCCTGCCATTGCAATTCACATCATTCCTACTAGCAGGAGCGCTCTTTCTATTGGGCAAGTGAGAAGAGGCTGATGAAGATTTCAAATACTTACGAGAGCAAAGAGATGCTAAATTAAACTTTTTCCCTATAAAAAATAAGAGAGAGAAGAAATAAGGAGAAACTTAATCACATCTTTCATAGTTAAAAGAATAACAATAATGAGCTAAAAATGAAGTAATGTGTGCAATAAACACATAAGAGTTAATACAAAGATAGAAAAATAGCACTAATAAGTTGAAGAAAAGTGAATTTATACTAACGGGAAATAAACTCCCAACATCAAATAAAGACTCAAATAATCCAGCAATAATAAACTAGAGTTGTAACTCATCATGATATACCCCACTAAGATGAATTTTAGATAGAGAACTATTCCATCCTGAAAGAAATCCTCAACTATCATCCCTAATGTAAAGAATTCTCTCTTTTCAAAGCCTCGTGAAGAACAACCACTTAAGAATTTATATTTCCTATGTAGATAAAAATAAAAATAAGACTCATTAGGGACTCTACAAACCCCAAATAAGGTATGAAAACTATCCAGAGTAATGAGGAGCCCAAGTTCGTCTAACATATGACAGAAACCCTCGAAGAACATCAAAGCATTAAGGGTGAGTTGGCCAAGGCAAAGACCAATACTATGAATTATTTCCACTAGAAGAGGTTTAGGAGAAATAGTAAGCCCGCCAATGAAGTGAGCCACATTAATAATGAAATAACCATTATGAGAAGACATGATCCTTTGACCGACAGCAGGAAAATTAAGTTTGTATTGGGAAGATAGACCAAGTATTTTACGCAATATTTTAAGATCCCCAAAACTTAAACAGGTATCAAAACCTACAACATCAATAGCTTAACTATGAGATAAACTAGATCGATTGTCGACATGGGAATCCAGCATGTCAGAAGAGATATCCTTGCCTAGAAGATGAGACCTACTCTCCTTTGTTCAACCATGAACTCATCACTATATATACATTCATCTCCATTACTCGACTCAGAAACCCTCTATTTAGATTCAGTAGACTTTATATTCACCTAAGATTCACAATAATACTCCAAGATTAAGAATAGCTTCTATCTTTTTAGGAGAGTAACCTTCAAGGTACATAGGATTAATTGGACCACCACACGGAGGAAATTAACAATGAGAAACACATGGAGGTGGGAAATGACATGACTTGAAGCAAACAACGATGGAAACAAAAGAAGACTCGCCTAATAACCATGTGAGTTTGAGTCATTGGCTCACCTCAATCATTGGAGAACAGGTTAAGCTATTGGCTCGACCTGCGGTGGCAACAGGAATGTCGCCACCTCTCGGCAGCAAATACCCCTCATGCGCAAGGGTGGTTGCTCCATCCAAGTAGAGTGATTTGCCAAGTTGGAGAGGTGATGCCAATCACTCGACCTACCAAGAAGATCCCTGCATCACCTCCCCAAGTCGATGTGGGATAGGTCGAGCTACTCGCTCGACCTGTAACCTACTAGGAGCCGCCCCTGCTGGAGAGATGCAGTCGGGAAATTGGCGAATGGCGATCCCACATCACTGCCCTCAACCCTAGAACTTTAATGGTGATGCCAACCCTCTTCCCTACTCCCACTTTCCTTTGGAAGCAAGATAGTACCAAAAGTGTTTGACATAATGCCCCAAGAAAGAATGTTTTCAAACTTAGAGAAAAATAAAGGAAAGGGAGAAAAGAACGAAGGAATGAGAAAAATAAGGACTTCACTGAGAGCCCATTTGAAGAAATATACTAAGAGGCCAAGTTTTCAAACTTTCTAGATAGCTCCAAATTCCCCAAAATCAAAAACTTTTACATTATTCTCAAGGAAGACTAAATTTGAATGAAATTTCATGTAATCTCTTTTTTAAAAGAAAAAGAAGAGCCCTATCCTAGAAGAAATACTCTCTACCAATCACATCTTGGAGAAGTTTGCTTGAGAGTGGGGGCTATTGATGTGAAAACAGCCCAATCCATGAAGACTCAAGATGATCCAATATCTATAATTGAAGTTCATGGGTTGTAAGACCTATCATGAACCATGCACGAAATTCATCGAATAAAAACCCTGACCAAAAACTCTATAAATACCCCAAACCACCATTCTAAAAAGACATGCGAACTATTTTGATCAGAATATTTCTCTTAATTTACTCTATGTTCTCTTTAGGTTGATTCTGACTTGAGCGTCAAAAGATTTTCGTCGGAGTAACCCCCACGCCCCTAACGACTTGTTGTGACGGAGGTGGTGACTTACATCTCAATCATTTTCCAATAAGTGAAGGAATCAATTTTAAACGGCATAAGGCCCATACTCCATCTTGTTTTTTTTTTTGGCGGGGGGGAGGTGGGTGATTTTTAAAGATCATAATAGCAATACTAAGTGGTGGCATACCCGCAATGGGATGGTCTGGTGGAAAGCCCAGATGATGTGCTCTTTTAAGGAATAAGAAATAATACAAATATGCTATTTTAGGAGATAAGAGATAACTAAATATGCTCTTTTAGGTGATAAGAGATAACCCGAATATACTCATTTGGTAGACAAGAGATAATTCAAATGTGAAAGAGATAAATCAAATGTGCTCTTTTGGAGGAGAAGCAATAACCAAAATGTGCTCTTTGGGGGAGAGGAAATAATCCGAAAAATTGACTACCTTTTTGTGTGAAACGTAGTCAAAACTGGGGAGGTATGTGTTTATAAAGGTATGATAAGAATGTGTATGAAAGAATGTGCGAGACTCAGCTGGAAAGGGACAATCCTACCTTAAGGCAAAATGTCCCAATAATGCAAAGCTTAGACGATCATGCAATGTAGCCTCTAAGGGAAGTATAGGAATGACAAAGATGATAAATGTAACTTAGGAAAGAAGTAGCATCGACACCAAAATATGAGTGAATAAGAGATGCAGCCCCCAGTTTGATGTTTCCAAGACTGTAATAAGGCTCTCATAAGGTTATTATTCCAAAACCTTGGGCGACAGTTGAGTGTATACCTAGTAGATCTATTCTGCAGAGGGTTTTTTGACATTAGATTTTAAGAGAATTTTGGTTCCTAATCAGTAGACCGTACCTTTTGCTTCATCACCTAGCTTGTTCCTTGAGTGGCTATAATGTTGAGGTGCCATGGGCATGAGTGTAAAATTTTGGAGTGGGGATTTCTAAGTACGAGTTGTAGGGGGAATCTGTCAAAATTCTGGTGATATTTGTCAAGTTAGGATGGGATGGTATAAACGACAAAATGTGGCGCTAAGGTCTCAAGGAGTAAAAGCATTATTTTTATTCATTCTCTCTCTTTCTTTTTTTTCTTCTTTTTTTCTTTTCTTCCTTTTTATCTTTTTCTCCTTTTTTTTTTTTATTTTTTAGAAGATAGATTGGATTTATTTAGAAAAGTTTGAAAAAAATATTGAGAGAATATATTTTAAGAAAAATAAATAACAGATATGATGTATTAAGAAAAAAATAATTTCAAAATATAATGTATATTTAATTTTATTTGGAGAGATTAAAGAAAACACATCCGAACAATCATCTAAAACAAAATGAGGTCTTTTAAGCGGGATGCAACGTAGACCAGGGTCAAGTTAAGAAAGAAGGGGATACATAAGACTAAAACACCCCAAAAACCCCATGTGAACAGTCCCAATGTACTAGCATATCTTTCACTATGTGATGATCTTGTGTGGTGAATTGCTGACACAAGATGACTTGGAAAAATTAGCTACAAATTTTCTAAAAATTACCTACAAAATCTACGAGTATTTAAGAAAAGAGACTAGCAAAATAAATTGGGCATCCATGCCTCCTTTATTCTGAAACAGTAACTTGTTAGTTGTATGCATTTCTTGTTTGGTGGGGGTGTGGGTGGGGGTACATTGGAGGCCGAAAGGCCTAATTCCTCTCATACTGTAAGCAAAGAAACAGACCGAAACAATTAAACCAAGCAGCAAACTTAGGGATCATGTTAGAAACTTTAGATCATTGTAATCAAATTTGTATCATAACTATGTCATGAAATTAGTTCTCAAAGCTCAAAAAATGAATGAACTAACCAAACAAATTGAATCAAGGAAAAATTTTGAAAAATTATGAACCCTTTTGGCCAAAAGTTATCTGAGTGAGGAAGATACTTGAGAAAGATAGTCCTGTTTCCATTGTTAACATCCAAAGAAACCTGCTAAAGTGTCGGTAACTGGATTTGTCCTGGTCCTCTTGGCATCGTGCTATTCTGAATATGGTTTAACAGAAAAGAGCAAAACCAGCTTGGGTAGAGACATGCTTGCGATCTTGACAACTTCCTTCTCTTAACTTTTATGTTTGTTTTTTGGAAAAGAACATCAGAAGAGAGAAACTAAATGAAAATCAACTAATTTTATAAGAAAAATAAAAAAGAAAAGGAAATAGTGCTTTTGCATAACCTATATGTTCTTCCTTCTTAACTGTTCATAAATGTCTGCTTGGCACATCAATGATAGATCACAGATAAGGATCAATAGTAAAAACCATAAACTAAGAGATTTTATCTAGGTAAGCCAGATAATAAACCAGAGTTCATGTAGGCATAAAAACCATCCCCACTCCCAAGATTATGGAATGTTGATTTGAGTTAATTTCTTCCCTTTTTGTTCAATCAATTTTTGCCCTGTTCATAAGATGGAGGAATATATACATCATCAAGTGAAGTTTCACAAAATGGGATATGTTCTTTCATCTAATTCTACTATTCTATCCTTCAACTCTCCAGTTCTCAAGCTAAAACTTTACCTTGAAAATACAAACCAACAAACAGAAAAATCATGACGATAGGTACATAAGGACTCCCGTCAACACCAGCTGATATTGACCTGCAGGAAGCAACAAGATCTTTTAAGAAATGTCCATAACAAGTGAAATTGTTGAACGGAGCAATGTCATATCTATATAGATCAAAACAAATGCGAACCAACAGAGTCGTAGCTTCTATGGATTTCTAGATTAAAATTTTATAGACATAATAGTTCGTTTGGCAGGTAGTCAATGTTCTCTACATGCTCATGTAGGCAGGCAACAATGAGAACAGATTCCCTGTAAGGAATTATCCTGCAGTTAAGTTGCATATGATTGCACTCGAGGAAAAAGAGAAAAACAAAAGCTGCAATTAGAAACAAGATATTTTACTTTAAATGAAAAAAATAAGAAATTATGTTAAATGGCCATGCAGATAGCCCATATATATTTCTACACAAAAGTGTAGTGCTTTTACCTTGCAACCATTGTCTTGGTTGTAAGTCCAAATCCAAAAGGGAAAAGTGGATCATAATGTGAATCCCCAACATTCATTGGGAGTTGATCTATAGTTTTGAACCAAGTCCTTGGAAGTTTTCCAGTAAAACCATAGTCCCCAAAGAGCACATCAGTCACTCCCTGACCTTCAGTGCCAGGTAACCAGGCTGCCACAAGAGCATCAATTGCTGAAATATATGGTTCAATCACAATTGGTCGGCCAGATATGATGATAACGATGCATTTGACAGCTCCACAGACATTGTTGATGACATCAGGTCCAGGATCAGCCATTGCCAGAGTTTGACTGTCCCCTGCACTCTCTGTGTAAGGGTACTCCCCAACAACCACTATAGCATAATTGAAGTGGTTGGATTTCACATATTCACTGTCAGGGTTCTCAAGGTATATAACTTCTGTGTCCTTATCAACTGTTGAATTAATAGCACCAAGAATGGTTGTTCCTGTAATGAAACAGCTCACCCTTAAAATATTTTACATGCTCAAAGAAGACTTTAGCTTCAGAGGAAGAAGAGGCAGAAACTAATGTTGGGAATAATCAAAGTAAAACTACCAGTCTTATGGGATTAAAGTATAATTGGTATTATTTTTGGAATAGATGCTAAGAGTAATTATCCATATCCTCTGTACTGTGATGTTCTTGGCCATGAGGACATTGCCTTCAACTTATTGAGACAGTTTTCTTCACGAAGTTGTGAAGTAAGCCAATCATAATTTGATTGAAAGGCTAAAGTCAACTTAAATAAAAATGAATCTAAAAGTACAAAGAAACAATTCATGAAATCTTTACTGCGACTATTTTGATAAATAATGCTGGATGTGGGAGACGAGTTAGGATCTGCCTCCAATTTTAGTTATCAGAAGGCATATCTTTATTTTTCACTGACTACATTTGATTTGCATTTGACAAATGGTTTATCACTTGTTCGATAGGTCATTATTTTTCCAAAACTTGCAATACTTAAGATGAGAAAGTTAACAAGTGCATCAGTTCTGTAGGAACTTACGATATGAACACAATCAGAATAGAACCTACCACTTGTCACATTATTTCCACTAAATCCCTGCCAAGTTATTGTCCATCCACCACACTGGTAACCCAAGTTGTCTGCATGACTACCAGCAACTAGAATTTTGGACGCTTTCTTGGGCAATGGTAGTAATGAATCATTTGCATTTTTTCCATTTTTCAGCAGAACAAGTGATTTCCTCACGGCTTCCCTAGCCAAATTTCTGTGTGCCTGTTAACATTCCAATATCTCAGATCATTTTTGACAATGGTGTAAATACAAGATTGGCGAGCTAAACAGGCTATAATTAATCTCTAGTATTTGGCATTCAGGAGATTTCATGGTAATGAACTGACAGAACACATGTAATGCTAGTCTGGAAATTACTTCGTTCTGAAAAGGAAATTGTTGGCCTACCTGGCTTCCAACCTCATTGACCAGACTAAGATCAGCAATAGGATTTTCAAAGAGACCCAAGTTGAACTTGACGAGCAAAATTCTCTCAACAGCATCATCAATACGATCCATTGAGATGAAGTTATTCTTGACCATATAAGTGAGGTCATTAATGAACTCAGTGAAGTTGTATGGTAGCATAATCTGTCACAAACCAAAAATGATTCCACCTGAGATAAGATTGAACTTAATGAAAGTAGCTAAACCAACTATAGTGGAATAGGTAAAGGTTTTCTGCAAAAGAAAGATACAACACCATGTCGATTCCAGCTTGAACACCAGCTTGAACAGAGTACGTATAGTTGGAATGTGGCGGAGAGGTGATCCGGTCAAGGCCCTGCCAATCTGAGATAACAAAACCCTGATAGTTCATCCACACGAATTAGAAGTTATATCAAGAATTGTTAAAGTTGATGCAATTTTCAAGTTAATTCAGCATAAGAATACCAGCAGTGGTAGAGGAAGCATGATAAAAGGAACATTGACCAACGTGCATACAAATAATTTGAGGTAAGTCATATTCCAACAAAAAGTATCTTTGAATAGATTGCCACAGAATACTATTTGCCAACATAACACAATATCGTACATCATATTCTTTTGCAATTTATCCCAAGTATATAAACCTTTTCTTTTCATACAAAACTTACAAACAAGTTAAAATAGGCACCTGACTAAGACAAAAAAAGCCAAGAATACAACCCGTTTCCCACCATACCTTGAACTTAAGTGTACCCTTTAGAAATCCAGTGATCAAGTCATGGTTCGCATGCATCTTTTTACCATTCCAGCTGGAGTAAGAAACCATGACAGTAGAGACACCCTTAATGATAGAGTCATAGTAAGCAGGCATATGAATGCTAAGCAAGCCATGCATGTCAGTCAGGGTGTTGTTTTCATTAATACCCTTTGTTGTCCCACCATCACCAACAAAATGTTTTGCACAAGCTGCTACCTTGTTCCTGAGATAAAGGGGCAAAGCAGTTGTCACCAACTAAATACCACTCATGTTCAGAAAAGTCCAGCAAATTCTGAAAAAATGGTATCTGAACCTTATATTAAGATCAATTGAAAATGACAGGCAAAAAATGATTTCAGGAAACAATTCAAGCAGTGTAGGACAAAAATAATTAAGAAAGAAAAATTATCACGTAAAAAATTCTAACTTCTATAATTTAGATATTTATGTAGCTTCATTATTCTTACAGTTGACTAACTTAAGGACCTCATGATGCAAGAACCCTACTAGTAAACAGGAATGACTAGAGTACAAACTTACAAAGCAAAAGTTATTCTCTAAATTAGACATGCATGTATTTTGATATACTCCATACATACTTTCCAGCAACATAAGGAACACCCTTCCGCGAACCATTCGGAATTTCACCTTGTAACCCAAGTATAATGTCCGTCATCTCTTGGACTACCTTGGGATCCTCACTGTAACTTTCATAGCATCGTCCCCACCTAGGATCTCTGCAAACCTAAAAGAAAATTAACGAACTGTTAAAAACTTAATTCGAGAACTAAAGTTGCAAACAGGTCAAGTGTTAAGCAGATGATATCTAAAAGAAACTTGTATTTCTGAAATTGTAACAAGGGGGATAAGGAGTATCCTATTGTGACTTACTGCAATGCAAGCAGCAAATACATAGTAACTTACTGCAATGCAAGGAGCAAATACACAGTGACTTACTGCAATGCAAGGAGCAAATACATAGGGAATTCCAGTAGCTCTGACTTCAATAGCAGTTGCATCACCAATCCTTCGCAAAAGTTCAGGCTCCCTGTTGTACATGATACAATCAAGCTTAATATGCTTTTCCAGACCATTAATATTTCTAAAATTAATGTTTCTGACAAATAGAACTTTTGGGCCACATAATCAACTCAACCATGATATAGAACATGCAGTTCCTTGCAAAGAGCTGGTTTTCTTAGTTAAACAATTGAGAATTCAGACATGTGGGTGAAGTACCCAAAGAAGTGGAGTTTGATATAGGGTTGGGAAGATAGTGCATTAAAACTTGTATTGTTTTAGAAAATATGGAATATGTATCAGTATCAAGCAGGGATGCAATCACACCCTCATCAACCAACAAAGTGAAAGAATATTATGGTATAAAAATGTACACTCATGGATATTACATAACAGAGCATGTTTTTGATGCTCCAACACATAGAAAGACTTTAATTTTGAGACAATATTCACATAAAGAATAGGAAAGTTACCGAGTAGCGCCAAGGCCAATGTTGTGTGGAAATATGGTGGCGTTATAGACAGTATTGTGTCCGTGAACAGCATCAATTCCATAGATCATTGGAATCCCTAGACGTGTAGATAAAGACCCCTTCTGGAAGTCATTCACCATGTTAACCCAATCAGCAGCAGTAGCTTGTGGTAGTGGTGTACTTCCACCACCACTTAATAGGCTCCCTGCATTCAGAAGAAAGATTGTCTTGACCTACGTGCGCAGCATAATATCATGATCTATTTCCTCTTAATAAGAACTGCTAGATAATGACTGGATACTACATTTTTAAACTGTTAACAGGGACCTGAGATCTTCCTAGTGGTCAAAATTAATTAAGCATAACATCTTCTCAATCAATGTAAAACCATGCATTATTATCGAATGTACACAAACTCAAAATAACAAGTTTCTCCATTCCAAATTTAAAATACTGTTTCAATCAAGAATACGTTTAGATATATTCCAATTGGCCACTTAAATGGGCAACTCATGCAATTTAGGACTGACATGTTTCTCCACTTCTAAATTCTATTATTTTAACAATGCTACCACAGGAATAAGTACTCCATGTAAGTTTTCATCAAGTTTCTTTAATATTATGCAAAGTCACAAGGTGGCAATGGAATACCGAATACAGGAGAGGGGTGTAAAGTAGTCATTGATGCTCGTAGATCAAAAGAGAGCAAGCTGGATGAACAAAATAACAAAAGAAAAAGAGAAATAGATTGAAAGCTCCCTATACAGCTGCGGAAAAAAGTTATTCAGGTATTTAAAAAAAAAATGTGTCTGTATAAATCTGATAACTTTGATAAAGTAAAATTAAGCGAAAATTAATCAACTGAATTATAATAAAAACTTTAGAAATTGTAATACCCAAGCCTCGCACTACTCACTTGGCCAATATGATTCATGCACTACATGCTACTTATATGCTAATTTGCATTAACATCTACATCGCATCTTTTATAGCATTCTTAATCATTACTTAATATTAGTGGTTGAGATCCTACAACTTAATTAAGTGATTCTATATTTAGATAAGATAAAGAATAGATTGATCAATAAAATGGATATTCATAGGTTGTATGTTATAATTTTAGAAGTGTTAAAGGTGTCACTAGTAAGCTTATATGAGTCGATTCGATTTGATCGAGGTGTTTTAAATGTATACATCTATAGATTAACATACTTGGGATATCGGAAATGATATAATATAATTTAAGTGTCATAATACAAGGTTCATAAATGCATGTGATTTTATAAAATGAAAACTAGACGATCATTTAAGAATCGAATGTCGATCGGTTTGGAGATCAAATGAACGGTTAAGAAATTAGGGCATAATGTACTATCCGATCATATGGAAATTAAAGTAGGTTATACATAGATAAATAAGTAATGAGAAACACTAGATTAGGGCTGTATAAGGTGTGAAAAATATCAGATTTGAGCCACAACTTGACACCTCAACCTTGCCACCTCAACCTTGCCACCTCAAGCTTCCACCTCAACCTTTCTTCATTTCTACCCTTGAGCCACGACCAAAAACTATTTTCTGAGCTATTTCACCTCCAAAACCTTCATATTGAATGTTAGAAATTGCACTCAAGTAATTCCAAGTAAAGAAAATAAGTGAAGGAAGAAAAGGGAAGTAAGGAGGAGCAAGTTGAATCAAAAATCTGTGCATAGGTGAGATTTAATTCATGTTTTGATTTAAGTTCTTGAATTGTTTGAGGGTTTATGACTTTTAAAGCTTCTATTATTGATTATAATCATGTTAGGATGTTATTTTTGGTCTTTTAGTTCACAAAAGAAGGATTTTTAGTTGCAAAATCACAATAAAATTCACTATGGACAGAAACTGTATGCTTGCTGATTTTGATATTTATGCTTTATATATGTATAATAACTTAATTAAAACCTGTGTATTTCACCATATATGTGTTTATATATGAGTCTAGGTGATGTATGTAAGTTTAGAGAAGTTATAAATTGTAATATAGTGTGATAATTAAAGAGGTGCTCAAAACTGTCTTCTTTGAAATTCAGATTCTGCCCTATGTGAATGGTGCTGGTTTTACATCAATAAATCCATTGGTTTTGGTAGTAATTTGACCTGGTTGTCTCTATATATGTGTTATCTAAGTATGGTGAAAATTTGGGAGTGATTGAATGTACTTAAGAGTGCCAAAACCATTAATGTCATGAAATGTGCAAAACTGTCACGGTAGGAAAACAATCTGTTTCAGTGTGTTGTGAAGAGAGCTGAACTTGGGAAGCTATATCCATGAGTTTTAGCAATTATATGAGATTTTTACATTTATATACATGTTATATAAGTGTGGTAAAAATTTGGGAGTGATTGGATATGCTTAGGGATGTCAAAATTATCATGCAACTAAATTGGACAACAAGAAAATATGAAAATGTGAATCTGTCCCATTTGATAACTTAGCATATTTCAACCTAGACATGTTGCTATTGAGTGTTAACAATTAGGTACATGATATTAGAGTTATAATACTTCAATTTTATGATGTTTACATGTATCTAAGATGAGAAATTAAGGTATTGGAAGGACTAGATTGGGTTCTAGTTTGTAAAACCTAGATAGCTTGGTGTTCAAGGTCTTAGTATGATATTTATGCTTTCAACTTGCCAAATTGGGAATGGTGCTTGATGTTGGGTAATATTACAGGCTATTTTACATCTAAGATTGGAGGGGAACAATAAACAAATCTAGACTAAGCCACCAACCAAGTGAAAAGTAAGTAAAGATCCATTTGCAACTATAATGCATGAACATAGTATGTCTTAAAGCATTTATACTTAATGTGTTGATGATATTAAATTTGACTGAGAGTCTTATGATTCTTGAAACATGTTGAGAGCAATATGACTTGCATTTCATATTGAACACACCATTCATGAGCATTTACATGTGCATGCACGACATATTAGTATAGTGGAGGTTCTTGCATGCACGATATGATTTGAGACATGGTTTTTAGAAAGAAAATATTTTGGTTGGCCACTGCTAGTGTACCGAGGCATGCGAGGTGTGCTTATATGATATTTTGGGGCGCCGTGAGTGTTACTTCTCGGAGGATCACGGGGGTTGACAGGGGGTGTGCCTCTGGTGGTCACGAGAGGGTGGACCACTTGACTGTGCCCTTATTGACTCCGCCAGTGGGAAGACTTCTGGAGGATCACATGGAAAGACAGGGGGTGGACCTCTGGTGATCCCAGGAGATGGCCCTTGGACTAAGTCATTTGTTTATGGCCATGTGATTATTGATATTGTTCAGAGCTCTATCCGGTGCATAGTAGGTGGGCCAAGGCCCAATAAATGGAGTGATTTTTAATGAAAACTCTTTGATTCATGAGTACTCAATTTAACACATTTATAGTATCATATCTTAGAGTTGAGTTGCATGAGATTTTATATCATACTCTTGTCATGCATGATTTTTACTTATTGAGCGTTAGCTCATGTAGTTCATGCATTGTAGGTGAACATGGTGAGACTTGAGACTTCTGGTTTACTGGCTGGCAGTGGAGCTCCTACAGGCTTTCAAAGATCAATGTACTTGGATGACGACCTGTTGGGCTATTTTGTGGGTTGTGTTTTTATTTTACAGTTATTGTATTATATTAGTGACTTTATCCTGTATATCACTTTCAAAACTCCTTTGTAATATAAAGTTTAGGTTTGTGATGGTTTGATAGACTTGGTTAATATGTAATAACTACATATGTATATACAGTGTGATGGGATATGAAAGCACTTTACTTTTATCAATGTTTTGTTAAACTGAGTAGGAAAAAAAAAAAAAAAAAAAAATTATACACATGCATACATGCACAAATTATGTTGCACAGGTTGTTTATATATATATATTTATACATATTGTTGGGAGGGTGTGACAGAAATCCTTAACATATATGCCTTTTCTACATGGAAGGTTCATCAAACTCCAAGGAAAGCCAAAATCCAAAAAACAAACGTACAGAGAAAGACCACCACAATCAGTTATAGTTTTAAAACTCCTTTTGCTTCTTAAGAATAACAGTTTAACTTTTTTTCCCAAATGTCACCACAAACATTACCACGCCAGTTTGTTACCTGCCTAAAAACATATAACCTCTAAACCGCACCATGGAATGCCCTGTATTTTACCTCATGAATTGTAAGCTGTACAATGTCTGGTAGGATGAAAATCTCCCCGGCCTTATCTTTTCAGAGTCGCCAATCACATTGTCGATATTACACCATAATACATTCAGCATTTCCTTTATGTGTGCTTTCATCACCAGAATCAAGCTCTTAATATTTCAACTTGTTTTTATTCATCAAATTACCAAAAGAAAATTCTATTTTCCAAAAAGATATCATTTTGGTTTAAGCTATAATACTTTTTCTTGCTACATCACCAGATTCAGCTTAAGAATTCCATAAGATCGGATCCTATATCTCTAATGATCTGGAACTCCAAATTTTTTGTTTTCTGATAATGCTGAAGCCCCTTTCTTCATCGTAGGTTGAAAATCCACGAAATCAACAGTGTCTCTGTAATCGAAGAAAACTATACACTAGAAAACAAACAAAGCGCACATTTTTAAGGCTAAAATCTAAATATATGAACTTCCACACAGGCATGCTTGCCACTTCTTATTTATTTAGGAATGGCGGTCCCAACAAGAATAGAAAATCAAAAAGAAAACAGGAACCTTTTCCACCATTTCTTAAGCAAATAAAATTAGACAAATAAAAAGAAAACACTCATAAATCACACACTTAGGCGCAGCCCACAACAAAAATATCCCTGTAAACCAAGAAAAACACACACAAATCCACAAAAATTACATCCATATAAACCAAGAAATTCAGTCAAACACACAAACCCACATCACAATGTGATTAAATCATTACCAATGTAGTAATTCTTCATGATATCAGGAGTGGCAGCAATCCTATCAATCTGAACCATCTGACCAATCTTTTCCTCTAAAGTCATTTTACCAAGAAGATCTTTTACTCTCACCCCAACTGGCTGCTTTGGGTCCTTGTACTTTACATACTCCTCCTCCCTCTCCATTGCTCCTCTGCACCCCCACAGCATCACCATAATCCACACCCACAGGATCCAAACCCTTCCAACCCACTTCATATTTCAGCTTTTCTGCAAAAGCAGTAGCAGTATAGTGCTCAAGATTGCAACTTCGTTTAATGCCTGTCTATAAGGATGCTGTCGAAGTGTAAAAATGGTGCTTGTTGAAGTGAAATGGTGAAAATGGAGAGATTAATATAGTAGTTAGTAATCGTGTGTGTTGTGTAGTGGAAAGTGTGGGTAAGTGCTAGTGGAGATTCTGTGAGAACGTGGTTGGATGATCCTCATTCCTCAATTTACACAGGGCGCCGCATTAGATGGAAAGAGAACCTTTTTGCAAATTTAAATGGATTGGCTTAGGGCCTTTGATGTTTTTATTTTTTTATTTTTTTATTAAATACGCCCCTTCCTAAAATTAGAATTTTCTTTTGATTTTACGCATGATTTAATATAAAATTGAAAAGAAAAAAACTTTGTATAACTTTATACTATTGCCTTTAAAGTAGAAAATTAATAATGTTAAATTATTATTTTAAATGGGGAGTACTCTAGGAAAAAAAATATTTTAAAAAATAAAAAATTATATTAAAACATTTTAAAAAGAATATAGAAGTAATAAATTTGGGGAGAGCATAGATTATGATGCAGATGATTTGACACAACTCTATAATTATGTAATTTGATGAATAGAACTCAAGATTTGATGCTTTAGATTCAAGTTCTCCTAGAAATTTTCATATTCAGTGAATTTCATCCTCATTAATTTCTTATGTGAACTTTGAACATTTAATTAGTTTTTTATTGATATATATTAACATAGCAATATGAATTAAGTTTTCATATAATTTAAGATTCGTACTATACTTATCTATTATATGTATGTATAAATAATTAAAAAATATATTTTTATTTTTCGTATATATTTTAAATTATTGAATAATATTATGTATTTCTAAGCTAAAATATTTAGTACATGTATCATACTAATTTCATATAATAATTGATAAAAATTATTCCATTTTAATACATATTTTATAATATTTAAATATAATCTAACATATTTAAAATTTATCTTTTAGCATTAATGGAATATCAAATAAACAAAAAATAAAAATTCTAATAATTTATGATTATCATGTTTATTATTAGATAATTATAGAATCACTAGATAGGGAGGGCGGGCAACTCGATGCGGTGGAGGTATGAGTGCAGTTCAATCTTGTGGTGTATTCGTATATCGTGAGCAAGCGTCGAATTCCTTTTGGTACATAGGTATAAAGAAAGAGAGTTTGGACAGTGTTGTTTCTATTATGATTATATAATTTCAAAACCACAACGGATCTCTCATAAGATCATTTATTTACAATAGAATGGTATACAAAATCAATATGTTTAAGTTATCTCATAATTATAAATTAACTAATATAGAAATACATATATAATTTTTTTATAATCTAAAAATAAGTACAAATACAATTCAAATAAAAATAATATCCAAATAAATCATATTTTTATTCTTAAATAATTATTTTATATTCATATTTACTCGTACGTCTACGAATTCTTATATTACTCGTTTTCGTATTTTTTAAATTTTTCACCATAACTATTAATAAAAATATATAATATACTCGAATGTATTAAATGTTGAATTTTTCTTGTCCCATAATTAATTAAGTAGACATTTTAATTCAATGATACTTAAATGTGTGAGCGTTTCAAAATTTCTCTGTTTTCTACAAAGTTCTCATCTTTTCTTGAGTTGCCCTGCCGAACTTTTATCTTCTCCTAGTTTTCCTGCAAATTCATTTTTTATTTTTTTTTGTAGTTGTCAACATATGATTCATTAGGGTCGATTTGTATATTTCCAAATTCATTTCCAACCCTATAGTTGATATAGTTAACCATAAAAAATTCCCATGTCTTAGAAAATTTCAATTCTTATAAGTAGGAATCAGTCATTCACCCCTCCGTATGGATTTGGCAATTCCCAATAACTTGGGAATGAACTAATTTATTTATATTATTTAAATAATTTTATTAAAACTTATTTTTACAAAGTTTGTATTCACACACATCATATATTAAAAAAAGCAAAAAAAAGTTAAACCATTTCGGCAGTTTAATCACCAAAATTAATTTGAAAGTATTTCGTCCCCTCAATTTATATCTATTATAATATTTTGCCCCTGCTACAACTTTAATGTTGCAAACTCAAGTGCAGGTTGTATTAAGTAATAAATTTATCGTAAGTTCGAGATCGATTCACAGGAAAGTTATTTGAAAATTTTAATTTTATATTTCTAAAAAGATGGAGTTTATGTGAATCAAAATATATGAACAATTAATGTATGTTGTAATTAAAGAAAAATCGAAGTAATAAAAGTATTGAGAATTAGGGACCCACTCTTGAGTTTTGGATAGAGAAATGGTTATTTATTCTTTTTATCTCTATCAATTACCACAATTGGAATCCATACATAATGAATGTTCCAATGAGAAGATATTATCAAATAACTCATGCAATAAGGTAATCATGATATTATCTTACTATTGCAAATTATCTCTTAACGTCAACACTTATTTATGGGATCAAGTATTTATGCACACCTTCGTCAACAATAAATCAAGGTTTCACATTAGCGATCGGTGGGGTAAAACCGTACAATAAGCTAAATGAACCCAAGTATTTGTTGTGCCATTGGAAATACATAAATCAAGAATCACCACAAAACAAGTAGGGTTTAGATCAAAAATAAAAAAAAAATAATACAACATACTTAAATATTTTCTACCCTTACAATCATTCATCTTCCTCCATTAAGAGGTTCACCCTTTTTCCTCAACAAAATAAAATTTAGAAAGATATAATAAAAGTAGCAAAAACTAAAAATATAAGAGAAACTAGAGAATACATTTATATTACTACTAGAAAACTTACAACACTAGAAAACATACAAATTAGAAAACTTAGCATAAAGAAACCCTCTACTCCCCTTCTCTTACAAGTTTAATACATGACATATTTATAGTACTTGGAGTAAACTAGAGGTCAAACAAATAATGAAAGAGGTTAAACAAGTGGTATGCTAGTTGCCAAGAGTTGGTAAGTTGTTACACTAAGTTCTCATATACTGAATTGAATTACATTGTTCGATCAGATACATCCAAATTTTGTAGATGTATAAAGAATAAAAATTGTAGATCTTTCGGCGCTGATATATTTTCATATATCTTTTGTCAAATTTGGCGGTCGAATGAAGGAGATATGATCAAATTACCGAGTCATGTCTAAGAGTCGTCCTTTAACAGCAGTAGTAAATTGCAGCCTATGTTTTTATCATTTTTACATATTTTCTCACCATCTTGTCTTGAGAAAACTTGTTTATTTACTCTTATGTATAACATATCTAAATTTCAGTCCATAATAAATTTGGGCTCAAGAGATATAACTCAATTGGTAAAATACGTCAATACTGGGCTGAACTCTGATCCGAATTTTGATGATCCATTTTGTGCAACTATTTGGATGAATTTTCTGCTATAATCAAGATTGAATTGGACTGAGCTTCCAATAGAAACATTGTACCTCTATCTCTTAGCTTTCAAATAAAATAAGCTTCAGATCTATAGGGCTTTTGATTATGAAGTTATGCTCAAATTACAAATACTGCACAAGTTTGAAAACATGCTTCCATTTATTCTCTAACACAAAACATTAATAAAATAATAATATTAACAAAAATAAAGCAAAAAAAGTATCAAGGATTTGATACAAAAATATGACAAAAATATGCACTTATCAAATTACTTCACACTTAACCCTTGTTTGTCCTCGAGCAAGCCTAAAACAAACATAAACTAATCCACTTTTCTAGGAAATCATGATTGCATTTAGCATATGCAACAAGTCTTTAAACCCCCAGGTGGCCCATAGAGGATGAGTTATAGTCTCGTAAAGGTTTCCAGTAGTGATACCCACAAATACCTATAATAACTATTTTCCAACTTTTATTCTCATAAAGCAACAAAGTAATATGTAAATAAAATCAAACAAGTGTTGAGTTTAACTCTTAGTCATTCAAAAATCAATAGATTTCCACAATAAGCATACTCAAGTGTGTATGTGGATAGTTTAATGTCAATAGTGACAAAACTATGCATGCTTCAAATAAGTAAATTCTCATAAAACGTTACAAAAACTATCACCCAATCTCTAAAAGAAAAGTTAAACATCATAGGCTCTTCCTTTAATGCAAATCTCCACTACACTGAAGGCACTACACGAAATTAAAAGGTCTTCAACAAAGGTTGTAATGGGGCCAAAGGGTAGTGATGTACCTAAGAAATAAAAGGATAAGATGCAACAAAGGTTCTAAAAACTTCATGGAATTAGAGACATAAAGTTTATCGATGAAGAATTCTCAAACTCCACAAATTTCAATATTGGGGTCTATTGTTATTGAATTTGACCATTCTTATTCATCTTGAAACATCTCATTTTTAGTTGCAACTCGTAGCACTTTGCAATTTTTTTTCTATTTTTTTATTATTTTTTTCTTTTCTTTTCTTTCTTTTTATTTTTGAAGAAAAACTCCCCCACACTTATCTTTTATTCCAATCTGAATTTCTTTTGTAAGTTCAAGTTGTCAATTGAATGTCTCTTAAACTCCAATCATTTTTAGAACAAGGGTTGAATAATAGTGTATTTATGTTAGGTGAAAAGATATGGTTACAAAAAAAATATTTATTTATTAAAAGGCTCAAAGTGGTTTACTAGGGAGATGTTCTCTTGAAACATCATATGGGGAACAAGCTGATTTGACAATGATGTTAGAAAGCCTAATGCCTTAATCATTTTTCTAGTGGTGCACTATCAGTCGTTCGCCTCAACAGACCAAAAGTAAAAGTTCTAATACTCAATCCCTACTACATGTTGAAGATCCAAGTGATGATTAGAGCAATGGCATAAGAAATTCATATTTTGACATGATTGTCTTCATACTGAATAATATAACTATTTGTGCAAAACAAAATTTGAGTATAATTATCGCAAAAAATATATTAACCAAATAACAATATCAAAGTCCAAAACAACACCCATCATCAATCAAACCATATTATTCATACTTAATTTTAATTATTGAAGTAGGAAGAACCTCTACGACTCAAAAAAAGTAAAAACAATTAGTAATTCACAAACATTTGTTAAAAACTTCACAAACTTGCCATGTTATGCAAAAAATAGAGATGCGTCTCAAGAGTGTTACAATTACCCTTTATTCAGCCACCATTTTTCATGCTTTCAACGGACCCATAAAAAAAACACGCTTGATTTTTTTATTTTTTTATTTTTTTATTTTTTTAAAATAAAATACTAGAAAAACACACATTGAACACACAAGTCATGATATTAACTATCCCTCCCCCCAACCTAATCGAGACATTGTCCCTAATATTAAAAATAGATAGAAAAGTAGAGTTTGAAAGATATCACCTGAAGTGTGGCTAATAAAGCTGAAACAAAAAAAAAATACATACTATTAGATAAAATCATTAACAACAAGTATCACAAACTGAGAGTCAAATTCAATTTGCATTTTCGACCATTGTTCCTGTTGGACCAATCCACATTGGCTAAGGCTGGATCAGGTTCTGACACATATGCTAGAAGTTGATCAATCAGCTGGTTAGGTGTTGGAGCAGAAAAGGATTCTTCTCATAGACAGTGAAATAAAACCTTTTTTCACAGCATGATCTACAAAAGATAGCAAACCATCATAAAAACCATTAACATTAAGAATACCTATAGGTTTTTGGTGAATGTTGAGTTGTGCCCAAGAGACAACTTGGAATAATTCCTCCAGTGTACCAAAACCATCAGATAGAATGATGAATGTATCCGCATTGTTTAACATGTTAGGCATTATGTCCTGAATATGTAACACTTTTAGCTCATCTCCAATGGTCATACCTATGATATTCTGTATTGTTAAATATTTTGGGATAACTCTCACAACTTTGACACATTCTACATAAACAGAAATAGCAACACTCCCCATTAATCCCAAACTGCCTCCCCCATATACTAAATGAATTTTTCTCTCTGTTGAAGTTCTACCAAGGTTATTGGCTGCCCCTATAAACTCACCATTTTTCCAAGATTGGATCCACAAAAATCACAAATGCAATTGAATTTACGAGTTGAAGAAACTTCCATTTTTTTTATTTTTTTTTCTTTTTGAAAATAAGTTGTGCAAAAATAGAGTGAGTACGGTAATATTTATTGAGGTGTGAACAGGGAATGCATTTATTGCATGTCTTTTTCTTTTGTCAAAAAGGTTGAAAATAAGGACACACACAAAATTTAAAAATTACCTACTTACACATGAATGTACATGTAGTTGTGATTGTGGCTCATATCTTCCTCTAGTTTTACGTCCAGTAATGCTTAAATGCCCTCTATGGGTCAAGGATATGCTTCCCATCCAGTTTTCTTATAAACTGGTAAACAGGGTCTTTTAATGTTAGATTCTCAAGACTATAAAGCTCATATTCATTTCGAAAATAATCCCATAAATCAAGAATTGCACGTTGTATCAATCCACATAATGCGTCTCAAGAGTCGATATAATGTAATCTAAAGACTCCTTACTCATTCCATCCATAATGAATTTAAGTTTATCTTTTCGATTTTTAGAGACCATTCCTAAAGAACGACACTTTTTGTTGCAAGTCCATCTAGCACAATTGTGACAAACTTTTATTTTTTTCGCCCTTCGTTTTTTTGAATATGTACTTTTACCAAAACCAGACATGTATCTAGTAAGCAAATCTGGAAACACATGTGAAAACTCACTTGTTCTTACCTTTGCTTCAATTATCCATCGTATGTCCTCCGGGATGCCCTTGTGCATAAGCATCCTTAATCTTTCAATCCTGATTTTATAAATTTTCAAAATTGCATTTTTAGGAAGAAAAGGAAATCGCTTCTTGAGAGTTAGAAAAATGTCACCCATTTTGAAAAGAACAAGAAAAGAGAATGAGAAAAATAAAGAAAATTTGTACAAAGATTTCAATTGTTTGGGAAACTGACAAGTCTGAATTTTATAACCACGGAGTACCGTTATCTGCCACTTAACCGGGAAAAAAAAGAGAGAAAAAAAAACTTTCAAAACAAATAAAGTAAGAGAAAATGAGTTTATACAACACTAATCATAACAAGGGTTAGAAAGAAAAAGAATTTCCTCTTGTGCAAATTGATTTTCTAGAAATAGTTTAACTCTTTATCCATTTACTTTGAATATGTTACCATTTCTAGGATTTTCAATGTCAATCGCCCGTATAAGGATATATATTTTTTACAACAAAAGGACCACTCCACCTTGATCTCAATTTTTCAAAAAATAAATGCAATCGAGAATTATAAAGAAAAACCTTTTGACCAACCTCAAATATTTTTCTTGAAATTTTATTATAATAAAAATCTTTGATTCTTTCTTTATAAATTTTAGAATTTTCATATGCATTATTTTTCAGTTCTTGAAGTTCATTGATTTGCAATTTGCGCAATTTTGAAACTTCATCAAGGTTGAAGTTAAACATTTTGATTGCCCAATAACCTTTATGTTCAAGTTCAATAGGTAAATGACAAGGTTTTTCATAAACTATCCTATAAGGAGACATGCCTAATGATATTTTGAAAGCAATTCTATATGCCCAAAGTGTATAGGTAAGTCTAAGAGACTAATCTTTACAGTTTGGGTTAACTGTTTTCTCCAAAATTTGTTTTATCTCCTTATTTGCAAGTTCAACTTATCTATTTGTCTGAGGGTGATAAGGGGTTGCAACTTTATGTAGACTCCATATTTCCTCATTAAAGTTCCGAAAACTTTGTTACAAAAATATTTTCCCCCATCACTGATAATAGATCTAGGAATTCCAAATCGACTTAAAATATTTTCTTTCAAAAAATTTATCACTATTTTGTGATCATTATTTCGATAAGGAATTGTCTCAATCCATTTTGAAACATAATCTATGACAATCAATATGTAAAGAAAACCAAATGATAATGGAAATGGCCCCATAAAATCAATACCCCAATAGTCAAAGATTTCAATAACTAGGATAGGGTGTAGAGGAATCATATTTCTCTTTGAAAGGGACCCTAGCTTTTGACAATTTTCACAATTTTTGCAGAAAGTGTAAGTGTCTTTGAAAAGAGTTGGCCAATAAAATCCACATTGCAAGATTTTTGCAGTAGTTTTCTTTACAGAAAAATGACCACCATATGCTTTTGAATGACAAAATTTGACAATATTATTGATCTCATTGTCAGACACATATCTTCGAAAGATTTGATCCGGACAATATTTGAATAGGCATGGATCATCCCAATAAAAGTTTTTAACCTCTGTCAAAAACTTCTTTTTGTCTTGAGAGTTCTAATACGATGGCATCTTTCCTGTCACAAGAAAATTAACAATGTCAGCAAACCAAGGTAAAATAGAAATATTAAATAGTTCTTCATCAGGGAAAATGTCATTAATAGGTGTGGTTTGAAACGAGTCATCACAAACAAGTTTCGACAAATGATTAGCCACTTCATTCTCTACTCCCCTTTTATGTCGAATAGTAACATTAAATTCCTAGAGTAAGAGAATCCACCTAATCAATCTTGGTTTAGCATCTTTTTTTACAAAAAGATATTTCAAACCTGCATGATCACTGAAAACAACAACTGGTGAGCCAACAAGATAAGATTGAAATTTATCCAATGCAAAAACTACAACAAGTAATTCTTTTTTAGTTGTTGTATAATTAATTGAGCACCATTTAAAGTTTTACTTGCATAGTAAATAATATATGATTTCTTATCTTTTGTTTGTCCCAAGACAGCTCCAATAGCATAATCACTAGCATCACACATTATTTCAAAAGGTAAAGTCCAATCTGGAGGCTGCATGATTAGAGTAGATGTAAGCATGCTTTTAAGCTTAACAAAAGCATTTTCACTATTTTCAGTCCATTCAAAAATAGTGTCTTTTGTTAGAAGATTACACAAAAGTTTAGATATTATACTAAAATCTTTGATAAATCTTCTATAAAAACCAGCATGTCCTAAAAATGATCTAACCTCCTTCACAGTCTTTGGTGTTGGCAAATTGACAATTAACTCAATTTTAGATTTGTCAACCTCAATACCTTCTGATGAAATAATGTGTCCAAGAACAATACCAGTTGTTACCATGAAATGACATTTCTCCCAATTGAGCATAAGATTATTTTCTTCACACCTGATCAAAATCTTTTCTAAATTAGATAAGCAATCTTCAAATGAACTACCAAAAATAGAAAAATCATCCATGAAGACTTCAAGAAAATGTTCAACCATGTCACTAAAAATACTAAGCATGCATCATTGGAATGTAGCTGGTGCATTACATAACCCAAAAGGCATCATTCGATATGCAAAAGTACTAAAAGGACATGTAAAAGTTGTTTTCTCTTGATCTTCAAGTGCAATTACAATTTGATTATACCCAAAATATCCATCTAAAAAGCAATAAAATTCGTGTCCCGCAACTCTTTTTAAAATTTGATCCATGAAAGGTAATGGAAAATGATATTTTCTAGTAATCGAGTTGAGTTTTCTATAGTCAATGTGTGATACCCGAGCCTCTTACTACTCACATGGCCAAATATGATTCATGCATTACATGTTAATTTTATATGCTATTTGCATTTCTATTGACATTGCATAATTTATTTCATTTTATACGACATTCTTGAATATTAAACTTAATTCTAAAGCTCTTGCACGATATTAGTTATTGAATTTCTTAATTTAAGTAGTTGATTTTATATTGAAATAAGAAGAAAATGAGGTGGATCAATATTAGATATAGATGGGATATATAGGTTATAATTTTGGAAGTGCTAAAAGTGTTACTAGTAACCTTATACGGTTTAATTTGATTTGATCAAGTTATTTCAAAAGTATATATTTGTAAATTAGCATACTTAGGATATTGGACATGATATAATATGATTTAAGTGTCATATTACAAGGCCCTTATGTGCATATGATTTTAGAAATGCAAACTAGATAATTCTTTAAGAATCGGATGCGAATCAGTTTGGAGATCGAATGAACGGACATAGGAATTACCTATGGGAATGAATGGTGATTAAGATAGGTTGAAACCAAATAAAAATAGATGAGACACACAAGATTAGGGCTACAAGATAAGGGAGAAAATCAGATTTGCCATTTACTTGCCACCTCATGCTTTCTTATTAAGCTTAAGCTAACATCTCAAGCTAACACCTCAAACCCTTCACCCTTAAGCAACGACCAGACCCTCATTTCAGCCATTTTCATCTTCCAAACACACACCTTAAGGTCTCCAAGTGATCCAAATTGATTCCAAGTTGAAATAAAAGCAAGAAAAGCAAAGAAGAAGTGATTACCATCAAGTTGGCCTCAAAATCTGCATAGGTAACACTTATCTACGATTTTGCCTTTGGTTTTCAGATTATTATGAATGGTTTTATGGTTTATTAAGCTTTCAATATCTCTTATAAAAGTTTTATGAAGTTTTTAGTTAGACTTTGGTGCACAAAGAAAGGGTTTTTGATCACAAACACTTAATAGGAAATACTTGTGGCAGAAACTGTCATCTTACTGTTTTCTTGTGTTTTAGGCTTCAAAAGTGTATGGTATGTTGAATAAAACCTATAATTATTACCATTTACATGACCATATATGAGTTAAGAGTATTGGAATGAAGTTTTATCAGTTGGAAATTGAAATAGAGAATGATATTGGAGAAACACTCAAACTGCCAAAATAGCAAAATCTGTTTTGGTGTGCTGTGAAGGAAACTGAATTAAGGGAGCTAAATCCATTATTTTTGGTAATAATATGACCTGGTTGTCTCCTTATATATTTTATCTAAGTATGGTGAAAATATTGGAGTGATTGAATATACTTAATGGTGCCAAAACCATTACTGTCATGAAGTGTGCAAAACTGTCACGGTAGAAAACAATCTGTTTCAGTATGTTGTGAAGAGAGCTGAACTTGGAAAGCTATATCCATGATTTTTAGCAATTATATGATATGGTTACATTTATATACATGTTATCTAAGTGTGGTAAAAATTTGGGAGTGATTGGATATGTTTAGGGATGTTAAAATTATCATGCAACTAAACTTGACAGCAAGAAAATATGAAAATGTGAATCTGCCACATTTGATCACTTAGCATGTTTCAACCTTGATATGTTGCTATTGAGTGTTAACAATTAGGTACATGCTATTAGAGTTATAATACTTCAATTACATGATGTTTGCATGCATTTAAGATGAGAAATTGAGGTATTTGAGGGGCTATATTGGGTTCTAGTTTGTGAAAGCTTGATTGTTAGCTTATAGCTTGGTGTTTAAGGTCTAGTATGAGATTTTGTGCTTTCAACTTGCCAAATTGGGAATGGTGCTTGATGTTGGGTAATATTACAGGCTATTTTACATCTAAGGTTGGAGAGGAATACTAAACAAATTTAGACTAAGCCACCAACCAAGTGAAAGGTAAGTAAAGATTCATTTGCAACCACAATGCATAGACATAGTAGATGTGTGAATTATATGTGATATCATAAATCATATGTGCATAGTAGAGGACTCTCCATTGAGCATACATACATGGGCATTGTCATTAGCACGTGCATGCATCATATATGAGCATTGTGATAAATCTTGCATTGCACGGCATGATTCAGAGAAAGGAAAATGTTTTGCTGACCACTACTAGTGCATCGAAACATGCATGGATTTGCATGGTTTTATGCATGGATTTGCAGGTTCGCGTGCATGGATTTGCATGCGTATGAGTATGCATGGATTTGCATGCTTATATGATTATTGGCCATTGGATTATGGCGGTGTATAGAGCTCTTTTCCGGTGCATGGGATAGTAGCGTTGGTCAGGGGCCCAAGAAAGAAATGATTTTGGGAGAAATATTTTGATGCATAAAATTGCATTGTGAGCATAGCATTTTGAGTTGCATGACTTGATATTGTGGATTATTCTTTGACATGCATAATCTTTACTTGCTGAGCGTTAGCTCATATAGTTTATGCATTGTAGGTGAGTACGATGATGCTTGAAGCATCTTTGGCTGGTTGGTCGGCTGTTGGAGCTCCTGCAGGTGTTTGAGGGAGTGTGTACATGGATGACGACCTGTTGGGCTATTTTGTTGGCTTGTTATATTTTGAGTCTGGTGTATTATGTTTTTAGATTGATACTATATTTCTCTTTTAAAACTTTACTGTAAATAAGTATGTAAATATTGTGGTCGTTATGGGTATTGTGTTTTTATATAAATACTGATCCTTCTATTTTAAACAGGGTTGTGTATGTTAGAAGTGATTTAGCTTTTCTTAAAATGTTAAAGTGTAAAAAAAAAAGAAATAAATATTCCATGCATGCACACAGGTTCTATCATGTCAAATTATACAATATATAGGGTTGTGTAGGAATGAAGGTGTTACACAATGCACATTCGCCAACTAGTAACAACCCTAATTGGAATTAATTCATTATTCTCATTCTTAACTACAGTAACTCCAGATTTCTTAGGTATAACTTGAGTAGGACTTACCCATTTACTATTAGAAATAGGATAAATGATTTAATTATCTAAGAATTTAATGACTTCAGTTTCTCACTACTTCTTTCATATTAGGATTTAGCCTTCGTTGCATTTCTTTAGAAGGTTTAGCATTTTTCTCTAGATAGATGTTATGTGTGTAGATGAAAGGATTAATACTTTTAATATCAGTAATGGTCCATCTTAAAGCATTCTTATGCATTTTCAGAGTTTCGATCAACTTACCTTCTTGAGATGCATCGAGTTTGGAAGAAATTATTACTGGAAAAGTCTTATTCTCACCCAAGAGAGAGTATTTCAAATTAACTGGCAAAGGTTTCAAATCAACCACGGAAGCTTTAATACTTGATGGAATAGATTTTACTATTGATGATGAAAGTTCTTCAAACATTGGCTTCTAAAAATATTTTTCTTGTACCGGCAAAAATTCAGAGATAGTATTAGTGTGTGCCTTTTTACAAATACTTTCACTTTCAAAACAAGTCTCCAAAGAATCTAAAGAGTTAGTGGTAGTAAAGTATTCATGAACAGGTTTATCAATTGAATCCACTTCCTATACTTCGACATCTTCTGCAGGTTGCATACAAATATTAAACACATTTAGTTCCAAAGTCATATTTCCAAATGATAACTTCAAAATACCATTCCTATAATTGATCAAAGCATTTGAAGTTGTAAGAAAAGGACAACCCAAATTGATAGAAATTTGTGTATGTGTTTGTGCAACAGATTCTGTATCCAAAACAATGAAAGTAAAACTTATCAATTTGTACCAACACATCTTCTACTATTCCCTTTAGAACTTTAATCGAACGGTCAGCTAGTTGGAGTACAACATAAGTTATTTTAAGATCTCCCAAACCTAACTGTTCATAAATTAAGAAAGGTAGAAGATTTACACTAGCACCCAGATCAAGTAAAACACACTCTATTCTAGTGTTTCCTATGATACATGAAATGGTTGGACAACCTGGATCTTTGTACTTGGGTGGAGTGAATTATTGAATGATTGAACTAACACTTTCAATGCATTCTTTTATACATGATGTTTTCTTTTGATTGTACACAAATCTTTCAAAAATTTGGCATAAGGTGGAACTTACTTGATTGCATCCAACAATGGAATATTAATCTTCACTTGTTTAAAAATTTCAAAAATTTTAGCATTTCAGTTCAATTTATGAGTTGTTTGCAATCTTTGAGGAAAGGGTGCTGGAGGTAAATATTTTTCTTTTTCATCATTTTCACACTTACCTTCTTCAAACTTACCTTCATCGTCAAGACTATTTTCATTCTTCATTTCTGGAGGTGGATTAGAAACTTTCTCCTTGGGATGAATAGTCTTATCAATAACTTTTTCATTCTGAAGAGTTGTGACTGAATTAGCCTCCTTGACTTCATTTTCACCTGAAGAAGAAACATGACACTGAGTGGAAGGATTAGGTTGAGGTTGAGCAGGAAATTTACATTTTTCATGAGTACGCAAAGAAGCTGCCAGTATTGAAAGTGTGCTTATGATCTCATTGATAGCTTGTGAAGTCTGATTATTGATGTTTGTTTGTTCATGCATAAATGCTTGCAAAGTCTCCTCAAGGGATTTTGTATGTGGAGCTGGATAAGAATAAAAGTTTGGTGGTTTTTGTGAATGCAACGGTTAGGCACAGTTATCATCTCGCCAACTGAAATTGGGATGATTTCTCCATTGTGGATTGTAAGTTTCAGAATATGGAGAATGGAAAGGTTTTTTGAATGTGTTCATGAAATTTACTTGTATTGGAATGTTTGGACATTCATTGTTGGAGTGCCCCAAAAGTTCACAATTACTACAAACTTCTTCCTCTTGCACATATTTGATTTCCTTTACTTTTTTAAGTTACATGGCTTCAACTTTTCTTGTTAAACTAGCAAGCCTAGCATTTAGATTATCTTCTTGGCTAAGGTAATATTTTCCTTTATTACTATTAGCAAGATTAGATCTAATAGAACCTTTGAAAAAATTAACACTATGCCATGATTGAGAGTTTTTTTCCAAATGATCTAGATATTCTAGGGCTTCATCAGGTTCTTTATCAAGAAACTCACCATTATATATTGTTTCAACAAATTATTTTGTTTCAGGAGTTAATCCTTCATAAAAAAAATTAATTAAGTGCCATTTTTCAAAACCATGATGTGAACATAAATTCAACAAATCTTTAAATCTTTCCTAACATTGAAAGAAAGTTTCATTAGAATTTTGAGAAAAAATTTGAATTTGCCTTTTCAAAGCATTAGTTTTATGAGTTGGAAAAAATTGTTTCAAAAATTCAGATTGCATTTCGTGCCAAGTGCCAATTGACCTAGGTTTTAAAAAATTAAGCCAATTTTTTGCTTTATCTTTTAAAGAAAAAGGAAATAATTTTGTGCTTAACAATCTCATTTGTGTAAGTTTGATCATCAAAAGTGGCACAAACTTCATCAAATTCTTTTAAATGAAAGTAAGGGCTTTCAGAGTCTGAACCATGGAAATTAGAAAGTAAATGGATCATACTGACTTGAATCTAAAGTTATTTGCATTCAGAGGAAAAATGAAACAAGAAGGAGAAGAATTTCGAGGAGGTTGCAAGTAATAACGCATGGTACGCACCTGTTGATTCTTATTTTCATCCTGGACACTTTCATTTTCAGCCATGGTGGAAGTGTGTAGAGATGATTCAAACAAATTTTCAAACAATGTTTTAGAATTATTTCTAACTAAACGTGGAGAATTATGACTACGACAACATATAATCATATATCCATAAAGAAAATAAATAAACTATATTTACAAAGGAAAAATATTAACAAACCTGAATACTTACCTTGCCTTCCCCGGCAACAGCGCCAAAAACTTGCTACAACTTTAAGGTTGCAAACCCAAATGCATGTTGTATTAAGTAATAAATTTCTCGCGAGTCCAAGGTCGATCCACAGAAAAGTTGTTTGAAGAATTCAAGTTTATATTTCCAAAAAGATGGAGTTTATGTGAATCAAAATATATGAACAATTAATGTATGTTGTAACTAAAGAAAAATCGAAATAATAAAAGTATAGATGATTAGGGATCCACTCTTGAGTTTTGGATAGAGAAATAGTTATTTATTCTTTTTACCTCTATTAATTGTCACAATTAGAATCCATACATAGTGAAGGTTTCAATAGACAAATATTATCAAATAACTCATGCAATAAGAAAATCATGATATTATCTTACTATTGCAAATTATCTATTAACGCGAACACTTATTTATGAGATCAAGAATTTATGCACACCTTCGTCAACAACAAATCAAGGTTTCACATTAGCAGTCGGTGGGGTAAAACCGTACAATAAGCTAAATGAACTCAAGTATTTGTTGTGCCATTGGAGATACATAAATCAAGAATCATTACAAAACAAGTAGGGTTTAGATCAAAAATAAAAAATGATAATACAACATACTTAAATATTTTCTACCTTTATAACTATTCCTCTTCTTCCATCAAGAGGTTCACCCTTTTTCCTCAACAAAATAAAATTTAGAAAGACATAATAAAAGTAGAAAATACTAAAAATATAAGAGAAACTAGAGAATACATTTCTATTACTACTAGAAAACTTACAATACTGGAAAACATACAAATTAGAAAACTCAGCCTAAAGAAACCCTCTACCCCTCTTCTCTTACAAGTTCAATACATGGCCTATTTATAGTATTTGGAGTAAGCTAGAGGCCAAACAAATAATGGAGGGGTTAAACAAGTGGTATGCTAGTTGCCAAGAGTTGGTAAGTTGTTACACTAAGTTCTCACGTACTGAATTGAATTGCATTGTTTGATCAGGTACAACCAGATTTTGAAGATATGAAAAGAATCAAAATTGTAGATATTTTGGCGCTACTATATGTTCATATATCTTTTGTCAAATTTGGTGGTTGGATGAAGGAGATATATTCAAATTACCGAGTCATGTCTAAGAGCCATCCTTTAACAGTAGCAGCAACTTGCAGCCTATGTTTTTACCACTTTGACACATTTTATCACCATCTTATCTGTATCAAACTTGTTTATTTACCTCTTATATATAACATATTCAAATTTGGGCCCAAATTTAGATATAACCCAATTGGTCAAATACGTCAATACTGGGCTGAACTCTGATCCGAATTTTGATGATCCATTTTGTGCAACTACTTGGACGAATTTTATGCTATAATTAAGACTGAATTGGGCTAAGCTTCCAATAGAAACGTTGTACCTCTATCTCTTGGATTTCAAATGAAACAAGCTTCAGGTCCATAGGGCTTTTGATCATGAAGTTATGCTTATATTACAAACACTGCACAAGTTTAGAAATATGCTTCCATTTATTCCCTAACACAAAACACTAATAAAACAATAATATTAACAAGAATAAAGCAAAAAAAGTATAAAGGATTTGATACGAAAATATGATAAAATATGCACTTATTAGCCCCAATGATATTTTCAAATCAAATTCTTGTAGAAACATCCTTCGTTAGCTTCCATCGCTCATTTTTCCCCTATTTCCCGTTCAAAAGTAAAAAAAAGGCTTCATAATATTTTTTTTATTACTGTCAATAGTGAAAATACGATAAATTATGGTACTTTTGCTAAAATTAATATTAATCATAATATGAGAAATATGCATTTTCTCCCTCTTTGCAACTCACAAGCCAAGAAAAATTTGTGATATTTTTTATTTTCATCAATTGTGAAGGTACGACAAACATTGGTACTTTTTTCATACTATAGTCATGCTTTTACTATTGAAAGTAATAGATAAAATATTACTAAGCTTTTTCTTGGCTTTTAAGTGGGAAAGAAAGCAAAATTCGAGACAGTAGCTAACAAAGAGTGCTCTAATAAAGTTTGATTTGAAAAATGTCATTGGGGGCAAAGTGTTATAATAAATATAAGTTAAGAGGGCAAATTACTTTTAAGTTTAATCTTTGAAGGATAAAGTGCTAAAATAGTTAACTTTGGGAAGTGAAATGTTATTACTCTATTATTGAATACTTAAGCATATTCAAAAATTGAATATGTACATGCATATATATATATATATATATATATATATTTAAACTACATATAAAATGTTTTTTATTTTATTTTTAATTTTATTGATATTTATATCAAATACTTATAATATTTATTCATATATATACACCTATACTTGTATATATACACATATAAGACTATATTTTAACACAAGATAATTTTTTATATACATAATTGATGTGGTATAGGTTAAGACGGACATGTGTAGCTCGGGCTATGAGTAAGAGACTAATGTGATGTAGGTCAAGTCGGGAGCGATGTAGCTCGGGCTATAAGTAAAATATTAAAATAATATAGGTCAGGTCGGATTATTCAACTTGAGATATAAGGCTTAAAGTATGGATTGATAGACAAGACTACTATCTGTGGTGTGGAAGCTCGGTAAACAAATATGTTAGCCCTATTCACAAACTTTGAGAGTGACCTGACCTGTTAAGCACATTGTAAAAGGTGTATCTAGCATCGGAGAACTTACAGACCTCCAGGTCAGGCAGGTTCACGTAGAAAATTAAGATAAAAATGGTTATAGTTAGAAAAGAACAGGGAATCTTTTTTAGAGTAAATCAAAAAATATGGATACGTGTACAGTAATCTATTATAATAAATTGAGGTTTAAAATCTCTCTTTTGCCCTTGTTTGGTATCTATAAATGAGGGAATTTATTTCATATACTAATTCATATGAATGTGTCTCAAGAATCAATATAATATGATCTAAAGACTCCTTACTCAGTCCATCCATAATGAATTTAATTTTATCTTTTCAATTTTTAGAAACCATTCTTAAGGAACGATACTTTGTGTTGCAAGTCCATCAACCTCAGTCAAAAACTTATTTGTCTTAAGAGTTCCAATGCGATGGTATCTTTCATGTCACAAGAAAATTAACAATGTCAGCAAACCAAGGCAAAATAGAAACATTAAATAGTTGTTCATCAGTGAAAGTGTCATTAATAGGTGTGGTTTGAAATGAGTCATCATAAATAAGTATCAACAAATGATCAGCCACCACATTCTCTATTCATTTCTTATCTTAAATCGTAATATTAAATTCTTGGAGTAAGAAAATCCACCTAATCAGTCTAGGTTTGACATATTTTTTTGACAAAAGATATTTCAAAGCTGCATGATCACTGAAAACAATAACTGGTGAACCAACAAGATAAGATCTATATTTGTCCAATGCAAAAACTACAACAAGTAATTATTTTTCAATTGTTGAATAATTCAATTGAGTATTATTTAAAGTTTTACTTGCATAGTAAATAACATAAGGTCCTTATTATTTCTTTGTTCTAAGACAACTCCAACAACATAGTCACTAGCATAACACATTATTTTAAAATGTAAAGTCCAATTTGGAGGCTGCATGATTGGAGGAGATGTAAGTATGTTTTTAAGCTTAACAAAAGTATTATCACAATTTTCAGTCCATTCAAAAATAGTGTCTTTTGTTAAAAGATTACACAAAGATTTAGATATTATAATAAATTTTTTGATAAGTCTTCTATAAAAACCAACATGTCCTAAAAATGATCTTACCTCTTTTACAGTCTTTGGTATTGGCAAATTGATAATTAACTCAATTTTAGATTTGTCAACTTCAATACCTTTTAATGAAATAATGTATCCAAGAACAATACTAGTTGTTACCATGAAATAACATTTCTCCTAATTGAGCACAAGATTCTTTTCTTCACACCTGATCAAAATCTTTTTTTTACATCTTAGATACGTATATTTCTACTTACTTTCATATTCTCGAAGGAAATATCCACTGACTTGAGCATCAAAGTTCTTACGCCGGGTCACTCTGACATCATGTGCAGATGATCCAATAAGGAGGAGGAAAGCAAAAGAAGTAGATTGTTACTTGGGGTGCACCTTCTTCAATTAGTGCATAACAAGTTGGCGCTGTCTATGGGAAGATTTATGAGTTAAGGCGTGAGAAATGGCAGGAAAAGGAATCCTGGGCGAAGAAACATCCGATGAAGCTCCACCACCGAATGTCCGGCGTAATCATGGCCTGAAAGTCCAGGATTGGGGAGAAAATGATAGCCCACCCCAGTAACACCTGGAGTTCCACCACTTCAGAACCCTATGTAAATTTGGTTCTGGAATTTAGAGTAGGAAATGTCGGCCAGCTTACCATGGAGCAGTTAGCGAGTCTAATCACAACCGTAGTGGATGTAGCCTTAGGGAGGCAATTCACTCACCTGGTGGGCCCTAAAGCGCATATCTTGATAGCTATTGCAAAACATAAGGGGTTAAGATGGTCTTATAATCACTCGTCAGCACCAACCAAGTCTAAGTCTAATCTATTATGCACTTTTCATAATGAATATAGGCATCTAATAGAGGAATGTCATCATTTAAAAGACGAGATAGAGAGGATAATAAGAAATGGGTGACTGGATGATTGGGTTAAGGAAAAGGATAAGAAGGAAATAACTAAACGAAAAAAAAACTTGGCCTACCTGGATAGAAAGGGATACTAATGAGGAAGAGCAGTGGCAACACCTGGAGAAAACTACCCCCAGGCTCCAAAGGGTTTCATCTAGATGATAGTAGGAGGCCCTACAGATGGGGACTCCAATCGAGCTAGGAAAGCATATGCCCGACCTACCCCATAAAATACAAGAGGGGAAATCTATAAAATTAACGAAGGTTAGACGATTCAGTTCGGGCCCCACCATGCAAGAGGATTACAAGCACCACATAATAACACACTAGTCATCATTGCAATCGTGGCTAACTTTGGCGTGGCCAGAGTAATGATTAACACAGGTAGCTTGGTTGATGTCTTATTCTATGAAGTGTATAAGAAGATGAATCTGGGTATAGTATTGCAGCCAGTAGAAATAACCTTGTTCGATTTTGCCAGGAGAGTGGTAGATCCCATGGGTCAAGTCATCTTACTAGTGTCCTTAAGTACTGAGCCCATGCATAAAACCACAATGGACTGCGCGTGACCTGGAAGGAATTGATCCAGGTGTGGCAGTACATCACCTCAATGTCAACCTAATATGCAAACCTATTAAATAGAAGAAGAGACATTTTGGTCCGAGAATGACAAGATTATCCAGAAGGAAGTAGAAAAATTGCTTGAGGTTGGGCATATAAGAGAGATTCGATTCCCATAATGATTTTTGAACGTTGTCCTTATCCTAAAAATAAAAGGGAAATGGAGAATGTGCATTGATTTTCGAGATTTAAATAAAGCCTATCCTACAGATCATTACCCGCTGCCACAGATAGACTAGTTGGTTGACTCTACCTTGGAGTGTGAGCTGTTAAGTATGATAGATACTTCACATGGGTACCACCAGATCATGTTGGCACCTGAAGATCATAAGAAAGTAAGCTTTATAACTTCCACAGGAACTTATTATTATATGGTTATACTTTTTAGACTAAAAAATGCAGAGGCTATATCTCAAAGACTGGTAGATAGAATGTTCAAAGAACAGGTTAGGCGGAACATAAAGGTATATGTAGATGATATGCTGATAAAAAGTACAAAGGTTGAAGCTCATGTCGCTTACTTGGCAGAAGCCTTCGGAGTCCTTAGGAGATATGGTATGGAACTCAATCCTTCTAAATGTGCTTTTGTGGTTAGGTCTGGTAAATTATGGTAATCGAGAGGGGTATAGAAGTGAACCCTGAGAAAGTAAAGATAGTGCAGAATATGGCTCCTCCAAATCGTATCAACAAAGTTTAACAGCTCATTGGTAGGATAGCGACTTTGAGCCGTTTCATATCCAGATCGATAGAGAGAAGTTTATCTTTCTTAAAAATCATAAGGAAGGTTAACAAGTTCGAATGGACTGATGAGTGCCAGAAGGATTTTGATAAATTAAAAAACTTATTATCTAAGTTATCTCTATTAACCAAATCTGTACAAGGTGAAACACTGTATGTATATCTATTAGTAGAAGAGTCAGTCGTTAGTTTAGTGTTGTTAAGAGAAGAAGGAGCTCAGTAGAAACCCATGTACTATGTAAGTAAATTGCTGAGAGGGGTGGAAACTAAATACCCAAAAATAGAAAAATGAGGATTAGTATTAGTAACGACTACTAGGTGACTTAGACCATACTTTTTATCATATAAAATAGTAGTCTGAACTAACCTACCATTGAGACAGGTGCTAAGTAAAATAGAAACTATAGGTCGGATGGTTAAGTGGGCAGTAGAGATGAGCGAATATGATATAGATTACCAGCCAACAGTGGCTATCAAAGTGCAGGCCTTGACAGATTTTTTACAGGAAATGACACCAACTGATGAAAACCTTAGGATATAGTTGTTGCATATGGATGGCTGTTCGTGAAAATTATGCAAACCGCAAGTGTACAGTGTTAAATTTTAATATAATGATGAGTATCGTATCGTATCCACAAGGATTGTAATAAAAAATTACATTAAGTACCGTAGTTCAAATAGTCCTAATTTTATCTAGAAAATCGAGTGTTGATTGGTAAACAAATTAAAGTAAGATAAAAAATGCATAGACAAGAATGGAGTTTTTAGAAGCAATTCAACAAACACCTTATGAGCAAGAAATTCTAAAAGAATGACTCGCCTAATTATCACCTATGTTCTTCCTTCCAAAATATACCAATTCAAGTTAACAACACATGTAAGTTAAGAATTCCTAAACTTATCAATTCCCTCTCGCGAGTGCCGAATTGACTATAAGTTCTAACATGAATTTCGATATTTCTATAAAAATTTAAGAATAAAACTCTACAAAAGTTCAATGAATTCTTCTTCAAAACTTCAAAGGTTTCATAAGCTTCTCAACTCTATGATTCCTAGGTTGTGTTATCCCTATGATTATGTATAATCTTCCCTCTCTCGAATGTCGAATCTCATACGTCAAACAATCTCAATTAGTGGCCAATTAATCAAGATAAAATACTAAACAGGATAACACAAACAAGATGAATAACTTAAACTAATATTATTTGGAATTCAAAACATAGGTTCAAATAAGGTTACATCATCCTCTAGAAAGAAAAGTTTAGTTCCTCATGTATGAATATAACTTCAAGAAATACATAAGAAAGAACATGGAAATTATTCACCAATTTGTGAAGTTGAAGTAATAGTTGAAGCTTTCCTTGTCTCCAAGAATGGCTTGTCTCTAAGAATGGCCTTCTTCTCTCCAAGTCTCCTTGTTCTCCTTTTCTTCTTGGCTTCTCCTCACTCTTCTCCTCTTCCAAAAACTTATTTGGAGGCTTTTGAATCCCTCAAAATTATTGGAAAATGCCCTAAAGAGGGGAAAATGCCCATTTTGACTTTACTTGTCCGCCCGGTAGTGTCTAGGTGCTACCTTGTCGGTCCAAGACAGTGTGTACAGTGCCTAGGTGCTAGAAAGCAGCGCCTAGGCGCTGCACTTGCTGTCCAGAATCAGTTCTACAGCATTTGTAGCCTTTTTCAACTGATTTTTAACCATTTTAGAGGCCAAAATAGAATTTGGTGTCTTCATATTAATTGTATCCCTGTGTGTTTTCTTTCCATTGGAACTTGAATCAACTAAATATGACTTCTTTGGAGAGAGTTATGCTAGAAATACCAAGATGTGTCATCTTAGAAAATTGCAGCCTAGTGTTGACTTTAAAGTCCATTTTTCTCATTTAAATAAACCGAATTTGATTTTTTGGTAAACATAGAAGTTGTAGATATATATCTTGTATTTCTAATGGATTAAGAATAAAATTTATATGAAATTTTCTTGGGAGTTACGATTGAAATACCAAAACTGCCATCAGTAGCACCACAACTCGAATTCTTCAACATTTCAACCAAGTTTTTGATTTCTTTCCATTTTCTTCACTTATTGCCATTACCTACAAGATTTTACACTAAATGTATAAAAAGTAACGCAAACACTTGAAAAAAAAAACAAATGTTAATCAAAAGGTATATGAATTGTTGGCATAAAACTAATTTATCAAATACCCCAAACTTGAAGATTTGCTTGTCCTCAAGCATTAAACATAAAATTCTCATAACAATCTCCCTATGAATCAGGTTACCAAAATCAAGAAAGATTTTTCTAACCTCTCATCTCAAAATATTAGAAAAAATATACCAAGTTTACATGTTAACATGCATATTGGTTTCACTTAACTTCATGGTCTTGTGTGTGTGTGTGAAAGTAATAGTTTATCAACTTTCATTTATCATCTGGATAGGTTTATAAAGTCAACTACTCATATTTGATCCACTTTTGAAGTGCATACCAAACTCCATAGGCTTGTTTTTCACACTAGTCTCCACTAATGTAGGTAGATCATAGCATCAAAGATCAAAAGGACTTCCAAAGCTTGTATTGTGAGGATTGGGTAATGGTGGGAAAATATGAAAAATTTTAGCTAAAAATTGCCCATTTTACACAATCATGCTAGAACCTTTTTGAATAAGCACCAACTTCTTCATCAATCCCTTCATTTTTCTTTATTGAACATCCCATTTTTCTTCTTTTTGATCTTAGATTACTCCCAAACTTATTTCTTTTGTTGCATGCAATGGGGTTTTATTTATTTTAGGGAGTTCAAATCATACACCTCAATTCATAATCTCTTCATTTTCATGCTTTTTCAATCTTTTCTTCTTTTTATTTGTGCTTCATCTTCTTCATCTTTTTTTTTTTCTTTTTTTAATACAACAATTCATTCAAGAATGATTGTGTAAATGAGATGAAAAAGGGTAGAATATTGGATATTTTGTTTTTTTAGCTTGATAATGTGTATAGGGTGTTCAAAGAATTGATTCAATAAGTTCAAGAGGGGACACTAGGGAATAATTCAAATATAGGTTGACTTCAAAGGCTCAAACGGTCCAAAAATGGCCTAAATCATTTTCCTAATATTATGCCACCTAGGATTTCGCCTCGACTAGTGATCAAACAAGTTCTAGAGATTGGTGGGATCATTTAGGAAATAATTAGACCTTATAAACTATCACTAAATAATTAAATGTAACTCAACAAACTACTTAATCCATCAAAATTCACAAGACCTCATAAAGTAACTAAAACCAAAATTTGATGTTTAGACACGTAAACAAACGTACAAATTCGAATATTTACATTTTTTTTTCAAGTATGCACATAGTTTATCAGTAAACTTTTCAAGCAACAAGCAATAACCCTAAACACTTGAACTCCCCCCAAACTTAATATAAGCATTGTCCTCAATGATTAAAAGAATTGTAAAACAAGGGGACTTTCCTGAAAATGGGTGGTGTTTAGCTTTAACCTGCAAAAATGAGTAAAATATCAAGGAGCAGTCATCATGATTTGAAACAACTCAAGAATAACAACACTCACAAAGTAAGAAAAAAAAGAGCTTGGGTTGCCTCCCAAGAAACGCTTTATTTAAAGTCTTTAGCTAGACCGAAACTGGATACCTAGATTGCTTCCCCAAGTGGAAGATTAGACATCTTCCAAATTTCATTGCCATAATAATGTTTCAACCTTTGTCCATTGACACGAAATAATATGCCATCCTTACCTTGAGCTCAACCGCCCCAAATGGAAATATCTTGTTGACAATAAAGGGGCCGGACCATCTAGATTTTAATTTTCCCAAAAAAAGTTTTAATCTTGAATTAAAAAGCAATACAAGTTGTTCAGGTTGGAATTCCCTTCTCAAGATCATTTTATCATGCCATTGTTTTGTTTTTTTTTATAGATTTTAGCATTTTTATAGCATCAAGCCTAAATTCCTCCATTTCATTGAGTTGCAACAACCTTTTTTCTCCTATTGCCTTTGTATCAAAATTTAATTATTGCACAACCCAATATGCTCTATGTTCTAACTCAACGAGGAGGTGACAAGCTTTTCCATAAACTAATCGATAAGGAGACATACTTATAGGAGTTTTATATTTGTGCGGTATGCCCACAATGCATCATCAAGTTTATGTGCCCAATTCTTTCGACTAACTTACCATTTTCTCAAGGATTTATTTCACATCTCGGTTTGAGATTTTGGCTTGTCCATTTGATTGAGGATGATATCTAATAGCTACCTTGTGTCACACACCATACTTAGCCAAAAGGTTATTAAATATTTTATTACAAAAATGAGAACTTTCATCACTTACAATTGCTCTAGGTGTGCCAAAACGAGTGAAAATATGTTTGTGCAAGAATTTAAGCACTACCTTGGCATCATTAGTAGGTGAGGCAATTATTTCGATCCACTTGGAGACATAATTCATAGCAAGCAAAATGTATGATCGGCCATTTGATGGAGGAAATGGTCCCATGAAGTCAATCCCCAAACATCAAAGAGTTCAACTTCCATCATGTTAGTCAAAGGAAGCTCATGGCATCTAGTAATTGTTCCAATCCTTTGACACCGGTCACATGTCTGCACAAAAGCGTAACAATCCTTAAACAAAGATGGCCAATAAAAACCATATTACAATACCATAGAAGTTGTCCTTGTAGGTCCAAAATAACCACCCCAAGGGGATGAATGACAGTGCTTAAGAATTTTATTTGTTTCCTCCATTGGAATGTATCTATGAATCATAGAATCTGAACACCTTTTGAAGAGCAAATGATCATCCCATAGATATGATTTCACATCATATAAGAATTTTTTCTTTTGATGATATGTGAGGTCCGAGGCTAATAATCTACCTGCAAGATAATTCACAAAATCTGCATACGAAGGTAAATTATCTTTGATTGCCAAAATAAACTTATTTGGGAAAAATTCTTTAATTAGTCCTTCAAAGTTTTTCATTTTTATGCTCCAATCTCGATAAGTGATCCGCCACCATATTTTTACTTCTATTCTTATCTTTGATTTCAAAATCAAATTCTTGAAGATTATCCACTGGATTAGCCTTGGTTTTGCATCCTTTTTAGCAAAGAGGTACCTAATAACAGTATGATCGGCGTACACTATCACCTTGGTACCTACAAGATAAGCACGGAATTTATCAAATACAAACACAACGGCTAATAATTCTTTTTCAGTAGTGGTGTAATTTTGTTGAGCATCATCAAGTGTTCAGCTTGCATAGTAAATGACCCTGAAAATTTTATCTTTTCTTTGTCCTAACACTGCTCCAACTGCATAATCACTAGCATCACACATAAGTTCAAATGGTTGGGTCCAATTCAGTACCACCATAATAGGAGCTAAAATGAGAGCTTTCTTGATGTGATCAAAGGCTGTAAGCAATCAACATTAAAGTCAAATGATTTATCTTTTTCTAAAAGGTTGCATAAAGGTTTTACAATTTTTGAAAAATCTTTAATGAATCTTTCTAAAACCCGACATGTCCCAAAAAACTACGAATAGCTTTCACATTGATTAGTGGTGGAAGTTTTTCAATAACAATAATTTTTGCTCGGTCTACCTCAAGTCCTTCGGAGGACACTCGGTGACCTAAAACAATACCTTCTTTTACCATAAAATGGCATTTTTCCCAATTTAAAACAAGGTTAGTCTCCTCACATCTCTGCAAAATAAGAGAAAGATTATGTAGATATAAATCAAATGAGGAGCTAAATACTAAAAAATCATCCATAAAAATTTTCATTATGTTCTCCACCATATCATGAAAAATTGCCATCATGCATCTTTGAAATGTAGCTGGGGCATTACATAATCCAAATGGCATTCTTCGAAAAGCAAAAGTACCATAAGGGCATGTGAATATTATTTTCTCTTGATCTTCGGGTGCTATGATAATTTGATTGTACCCCGAATAACTATCGAGAAAACAATAGTATTGATACCCTGCAAGTCGGTCTAATATTTGATCAATAAATGGAAGGGGAAAATGATCTTTACGTGTAGCTTTGTTGAGTTTTCTATAGTCAATACACACTCGCTAACCTATGACCGTGTTGTTATTTAATTCATTGTTATCATTTTGAATTATGGTCATGCCACCCTTTTTTGGAACTACATGAACTGGACTCACCCAAGAACTATCAAAAATTGCATAAATAATTCCAGCATTCAACCATTTCAAGACTTCATTTCTTACAACCTCTTTCATTGCAGGATTTAGTCTACGTTGATGTTCAATAGATGGTTTGTAAGATTCTTCCATTAAGATTTTATGCATGGCAATTGAAGGACTAATACCTTTTAAATCTGAAATTGACCAACCAATAGCAGATTTATGCTCTCTTAAAACACGAAGCAATTTCTCAACCTCTAAAGGAGATAGGGATGCAGAAATATTTACTGGATACGTGTTGTTAGCACCTAGAAATTGATACTGCAAATGCTCGAAAAGTGCTTTCAACTCCGGTGATATTATTTGTTCCTTAATTGTGGTATCTCCTATTGCTTCCTTGCATTTATCCTTTTTCAACTCCACCTCTCTTGATTCAAGAAAGAGCAAGTAATGCATTAAATCATCATTATCAATCTCATGGTCATTACCTTGCATTATGGAATGAACAATGCATCTCTCTAAGGGTTCGATAGAAATTTGTTTGAGGAAATGATCATGCAAGCAAGTTTCTAACATTTCAATCCTATTACAAGTATGTGGTTCCTCTTAAAACTTCAATGCACGATAAATGTTAGACATCACTTCATCTTCATTAACTCTTAGAGTTAATTCACCGCATTGCACATCAATCAAAGCACGCCCCACAGCAAGGAATGGTTGACCAAGAATTAAAGAAATTTCTTGGTCTTTCTCCATATCTAACACCACAAAATCTGTAGGAAATATGAATTTATCCACTTTTACCAATACATCTTCAACAACTCCTCTTGGGTAAGTGAGAGACCTATCCGCCAATTACAAGATGATAGTGGATGGCTTGACTTCTCCAATTCCTAATTTCCTAAAAACAGAAAGTGGCATCAAATTAATACTTGCTCCAAGATCACATAATGCTTTATCAAACAAAGATCCTCCTATGGTACAAGGAATAGTAAAACTTCCTCGATCCTTCAATTTTTGAGGAAGTTTTTTCTGTAAAATGGCACTACACTCCTCTATGAGATTCACAGTTTCAAACTCCACCAATCGCCTTTTTCTTGACATCACATCTTTCATGAACTTGGCGTAGTTGGGCATTTTCTCAAGAGCATCTGCAAAAAGGAATATTAATATGAATTTTCTTGAAGATTTCTAGAAATTTTGTAAATTGTGAATCAATCTTTTTTTTTGAAATCTTTGTGGAAAAGGAATGAGAACATTAAATTTAGAAGTTTTAAAGTTAGGAGTAGATTTTACCTTCTCAGCCCCTGTTTGTTCATTTGATTGCATTTTTTCTTCATTTGGTTGTTCCACTATAGGACTTTCACTTGAGGTGCTTGCCATTGGCTCTTCAACTTTAGAACTTTGCATTTTTGGCCCCTTGATTTTAGTTCCACTTCGAAGTTGGATAGCTTTACAATGCTCATTTGGATTCATTTCTGTATCACTTGGAAACTTTCCTTTATGTTTTTGAGCATTAATTTCAGTAGCAAGCTATCTAATTTGAGTCTCCATTGATTTCATTTGAACTCCTAAACTTGAAGCTAGGTGCCCCAATTGAGTCTCAATGTTATCTATCTTTGCTTCATCTTTATTCAATCGGGCTCTTGTCTCATCAATAAAAGTGCTGATCAAATCCTCCACAGATGCCTTTTTCTCACCTACTTGAGGGTTTGGATGTGGTGGATTATTGTAAACCGGTGGGGTTGAAGCAAATTTCAATTATTGGCATAGGAAAAATTCTCATGATTTCTAAGCCTCGGATGGTAGTGAGTAGGTAGTTGATTTCTCCTGAAATTGAAATTATGATTATTGACAAAGTTTACCTGCTCATTACCTTTGGTGTCCATAAATGAAGTGCTGGTGGATGCCATGGAGTCTATTCCTTGAGAAGCTCCATTAGAAGTCCAAGCTGCAATTTGGTTAGAAAGAGCAGAAACTTGTGCAGCTAATTATGTAAATGAATCTACCTCAAGAACACTAGCAACCCTTTTTATGTAAGACCTCTTAGAAGGCCATTGATAGCTATTAGTAGCCATCTCCTCCAATAAAATATGGGCTTCATTTGTAGTCTTAGACATCAAAGTCCCATCTGTGGCAACATCTATTATGGTTCGAGTTTGCCCATTTAAACCATTGTAGAAGTATTGTACCCTGCCAATCCTCATAACCATGTTGAGGACACCTTATTAGAAAATATTTAAACCTTTCCCAAGCTTCATATAGTGGCTCAAAATCTTGTTGACGGAATTGAGCTATCCTACTCTTGAGTTGAAGTATCTTGCTTGGTGGAAAGTACTTAGCAAGGAATTTTTGTGTTAAGTCATTTCAACTCGGTATGCTACATGGTGCAAAAGATTGTAACCATAGCCTAGCTTTATCTCGAGAGAGAGAATGGAAATAAGTGAAGTCTAATAGCATCATCAGGCACTCCATTCATTTTGATGGTATCACAAATCTCCAAAAATATAGCTAAGTGCGCATTTGGATCCTCCACCGCACTTCCTCCAAATTAGTTTTGTTGCACCATGATAATGAGAGCTGGTTTAAGTTCAAAATTATTGGCATTGATTGGTTGTCAAGCTATCCCGAAGTAGTTTTGGTTCATGGTTGGTTGAAAATAGTCCCGAATAGCTTGTTGTGGTGGTGGTTGTTGCAATGGAAGATTGGCATTCACATTGACATTGTTGGTGTTATCCGCCATGGTTTGATCGTCAACTCTTTTCACTGCTCTAATAGCTCGAAGAGTCTGCTCAATTTCTGGATCAAAATAACCCAAGTCAAGACTCCTAGTCTTACGCATACAAATACGTATAATCCAATGTATGGCAAAACAACATCAAAATATGGGAAGAAAGTAAAAACAATCTAAACTAAAATCAAGACTAAGTCATAACAATATTACTGTAATTATGATAAAACACCGACAATGGCACCAAAAACTTATTCGTGAAAATTATGCAAACCGCAAGTGCACGTTGTCAAGTTTTAATATAATGATGAGTTGAGTATCGTATCCACAAGGATTATAATCAAAAATTACATTAAGTACCATAGTTCCAATAGTCCTAATTTTAGCTAGAAAATCGAGTGTTGATTGGTAAATAAAGTAAAGTAAGATAAAAAATGCATAGACAAGAATGGAGTTTTTAGAAGTAATACAACAAACATATTATGAGTAAGAAATTCTAGAGGAATGACTCACCTAATTATCACCTATGTTTTTCCTTCCAAAATATACTAATTCAAGTTAACAACATATGTAAGTTAAGAATTCCTAAGCTCATCAATTCCCTCTCTCGAGTGCCGAATTGACTATAAATTCTAACATGAATTTTGATATCTCTATAAAAATTCAAGAATAAAACTATACAAAAGTTCAATGAATTCTTCTTCAAAACTTCAAAGGTTTCATAAGCTTCTCAACTCTATGATTCATAGGTTATGTTATCCCTATGATCATGTATAATCTTCTCTCTCTCGAATGTCGAATCTCATACGTCAAATAATCTCAATTAGTGGCCAATTAATCAAAATGAAATACTAAACAAGATAACACAAACAAGATGAATAACTTGAACTAATTATTTGGAATTCAAAACATAGGTTCAAATAAGGTTACATCATCCTCTAGAAAGAAAAGTTTAGTTCCTCATGTATGAATATAACTTCAAGAAATACATAAGAAAGAACATGGAAATTGTTCACCAATTTGTGAAGTAGAAGTAATAGTTGAAGCTTTTCTTATCTCTAAGAATGATTTGTCTCTAAAATGACCTTCTTCTCTCCAAGTCTCCTTGTTCTCCTTTTCTTCTTGGCTTCTCCTCACTCTTCTCCTCTTCCAAAAACTCATTTGGAGGCTTTTGGAATCCCTCAAAATAGTTGGGAAATGCCCTAAAGAGGGCAAAATACCCATTTTGACCTTACTTGTCCGCCCGGTAGTGCCTAGGCACTGCCTTGTCTATCCAAGACAGTATGTACAGTGCTTAGGCGCTAGAGGCGCTGCACTTGCTGTCTAGAATCAATTTCTGCAACGCTTGTAGCCTCTTTCAACTGATTTTTCACCATTTTAGAAAGCAAAATAGAATTTGGTGTCTTCATATTAATTGTAACCCTGTATGTCTTCTTTCCATTGGAAATTGAATCAACTAAATATGACTTCGTTGGAGAGAGTTATACTAGAAATAACAAGATATATCATCCTAGAAAATTGCAACCCAATGTTGACTTTTGAAGTCCATTTTTCTCATTTAAATCAATCGAATTTGATTTTGTGGTAAACATAGAAGCTATAGATCTATATCTTGAATTTCCAATAGATTAAGAATAAAATTTATATGAATTTTTTCCTGGAGTTATGATTGAAATACCAAAACTGCCATCAGTAGCACCATAACTCGAATTCTTCAACATTTCAACCAAATTTTTGATTTCTTTCCATTTTCTTCACTTATTTCCATTACCTACAAGATTTTATACTAAATACATAAAAAGTAACACAAACACTAGAAAATAAACCAAATGTTAATCAAAAGGTATATTGAACTAACCAACCCAGAAGAGGAAGAACTGGAATTTGTTGTAAGGTTTGAGTTTAAAACATCAAATAATGAAGCTGAATATGAGGCACTAGTGAAGGGATTGAAGATAGCTCTAGAGCTCAAAGTTAGCCACCTAAATGTCTATTCTAATTCAAAGTTGGTCATACAATAAGTTGAAGGAGAATTTATGACCAAAGAAGAAAGCATGAAAAATTATGTTGAGTAGGTATCTCAGTTGAAACAATAATTTACAAAGATTGAGTCAAGTCACATACCACGAGCTGAAAATTCCAAGGCTGATTATCTTTCTAAAATTGCAAGTTCTACCACTGACTGCAAGGCCAGAAAAATCATATTATTAACAGCCTATTAGCACAGCATGGGGTGGAAGTGGCCTTAGTGGAAAAAAAAGAGGATTGAAGGTCAAGTTTATTAGAATATCTGCAAGAAGGAAAACTGCCACAAAATAAAAGAGAAGTAGCTCAATTTCAGGTACGAACAACTAGATTTTGTGAAATTGATGTTTATTGTATAAACAAGCATTTTCTACACCATACTTGAGATGTTTATCACAAGAAGAATGAGCCTAAGTATTGCGAGAGATTCATGAGGGAGGATATGGAAGCCACGGTAGAGGTTGTGCATTGGCTTCTAAGATAACAAAAGTTGGATACTTCTGGCCTTCGCTAAAGAAAGATGTGGAGCATTTGGCTAGAACCTGTGAAAAATACCAGAAGCATGCTCTCCTAATACATAAACCAACAGAGGAGCTGAAAGTCATAAGCTCGCCATGTCTATTCTCTAAATGGGGAATTGATATCGTCGGACCTTTTCCCCTAGTAATAGGGCAAATGAAGTTCTTAATAGTGGCAATAGATTATTTCAGTAAGTGGGTAGAAGCTGAGCCTGTAGCGAAAATTATAGAATCACAGTTCATGAAGTTTCTGTAGGGGAATATAGTATATAGATATAGGATTCCACGTGACCTGATATTAGATAATAGCACCCAATTTCAAGGGAAGAAAGTTCAGAGCTAGTGCACTGAAATGAAAATCAATCAACACTTCACTTTAGTGGCCCTTCCCCAAGCCAATGGCCAAGTCGAGGTAACCAATTGAATAATCTTACAAAAGATTAAAACCAGGCTAAACAGAGCTAGAGGTGGTTGGGTGGATGACCTGGACTCAGTTTTATGGGCATATCGTACAACACCAAGGACTACGATAGGAGAAACTCCATTCAGTTTAGTATATGGACAAAGGCTGTTATACTAGTCGAGATTGGGATGGAAACTCACCGGATTTGAAGTTTTGATGAAAAATAGAACAACAAGCTCAGGAAGAAGCATTAGACTGGATTGATGAAAAGAGAGAGAGAGCATACATTTGGATGAAAGCGTTCAAAAGCAGGATTCGAGCAGGATACTCTCGGAAGGTTAAGATAAGAAATTTTCATGTCAGGGATTTGGTGCTATGGAAAACAGATGCCTTGAAACAAACTAGCAAGTTAGAGGCTAATTAGGAAGGTTCTTACAAGATAACTAAAGTAATAGCCGGAGGTGCATATGAGCTAGAGGATGAGCAGAGAAAGAAGATACCAAGGCCATGGAATGTTTGCCACTTGAAGAAATTCTGTGTATAATCTTGAGTTTTTTATAAATGAAATGAAAAAAATTCTTGAGCCATTGTATAAAAAAAAATTCCTAAGGTAATGTCAGTTAAGCTGAACCTCCTTAGGTTTCTTGGAGGGTTCGTAGAGATCGACCTCCTTGTGAAATGATTTAGAAAAAAATAAAATTCCTAAAGCAAGGTTAGTTGAACTGAACCTTCTTAGGTTCCTTGGAGGGTTCGTAGAGACCGACATCCTTGGAGAATGATTCATAAAAAATCCAAAGGTAAGACCAGTTGAGTTGGGTCATGTTTTTATATAATTTTAAAAATGAGCAAAAATACCTTTGGTAGGTTACACATAGCTCAGCTACGAAACTAAAACTACCCAAGAACGAGAGATCTAAAACTTGAATAAGATATACTTCTTTGACTTATTGTTCATTATTGAAAAATTACTTGTAAGGTTGCAGGTGCTGGAAAAATAAATCAGAACTTAAAGAAGGCGATAGAGGTGAAATAATATTATTATTGAAAAATTGTTACAAGATTTACAAAGTTATTCTACATCATAATCAGAAACATTGAGGGTTTTTAAAATTGCATCCTCATCATCTGGATTCCTTGTCTGGGAAGAGCTGTCATCCTCAACATTGATAACAGGCTCATTGGGGAGATCTTGAGGCATAGCAGCAATTAGAGAAGAAGGGGATGAATGAACATAAGGATCTTTCAGAGATGTTGTTAGCCCAGCTAGTAGTTGCGAAGGACCAACTAAGTCAGCTGTAGGGGCAGACCTACCACCAAGCGGATGAACACTTTTGACAACATGGTCCAGATTTAGATCCGGGCCAGTATAGCCTAGCTCCTTAACCTGACGCAGACAGTGTGTGAAGCCATGGATCAAGTATTCCAAAGTCCCAGAGGTTAGGTGATCAAAAATCTCTTGAGATTGCAAGAACTTTTCTTTCTCTTGGGCCCACTCAGCTCGGCCTGTAAGAAGCCCTGTTGCATGACCTTCAGCTTGGGAGATGGAAGCCTCCTCAATAGCCTTTAACATCTGATGCTCCATCATATTCCGTCTCATTCCACTTCAGTACTTTCTCATCCAGGGAAGCATGTTTACCCTTGGCTATCTCAAGGTCTGCTTCCAACTTGCCCATGCAAGCTTGAGCACGTTGTAATCATTGTTGTAGATCTTTATTATACTGCTTGAGCTCTTTTTCCTCTAAGAAGGGCAATCTAGATCGTAGATCAACTATCAAGGAGCTCAGATACAAAATGACCTAAGGAAAAGAAGGTTAGGAAAATTTTCAACCCTAGAATAAGTGAAATGGGTGAAGAAGTGAACATTACCTTGGAAGCATGATCTGCAAGATGATCCACCTAGGTGTCATAATCTATAAACCCTAAGAGACACTGATCTATGGAATTTGGTAGACCTTGGAGCTATTTGGCATAGAGTTTCCCATCTCGTATCTCTAATATCGCACTACTGGTGAAAAAAATAGGCATTAAGGAAAACAGGGGCATTGAGATGAGGACGTTGAGATGGGCCTGAGCTACCACCACTGTGTTTTCATCGACTGTTGGAGGAAATAGGTGCAGCAGCTACAACAAGGTGTGGGAGGTTAGATGGAGGTGGTTGAGGAGCTGAGAGTGAAGCTCGGGTAGCGAGCATACACTGCTGATCCGGGGGTGTGCTAGTCAGGGGGACTCGAGCTTGACCTTTGGGTTGACTTGACTCTTCAACTACTTTTCAAGCTCGATAAGCTACTATTATATGAGACTCCATCAGTTGATCTGAGAAAAAGTAAAATAGTTAGTATATGGCGAATGTTGAATTATAATAATTACCTAAATAGGAGGGTACCTATGGGCTGAGAAAGTGGAACAGCTTTGGGGCTCACTTGAAAATGGTAAAGTAAAGGTCAGGAATCAGCTAATAACCCTATGTGTAGGGGCCGTGGTTTAGTAGTTGATTCCAACTCGGGTATACAACCTCGATGAGGTAGGTCAGTGATCTAGTTGGTAGGAAAATTCCAGGTATCATGGGAGGAGATATAGAAGTACTTTTTCTTCTAGCCTTTAAGAGAGCTAGGTTTTCCCTTTAGAAATCTAGCTAATCTGTGGGAGGTGAAATAAAAAAGGCCCGACTTAGAGATTTTGGCATGAAAAAAGCTCATCATAACTTATGGTTTGACTTATATCTAAAGTGGCTAACTACCATCCAGAACCTAACCATAAGTCGAAAAGAATTAGAAATGAGCTGCATCAGAGAAATACCAAAGCTCTTAGAGATACGATAGAATAGGTTGGGTACGGGAAACCTAGGGCCCGTCTCTAATTAGTTTACAAAGAAATCCACATAACCAAGAGGTGGATTATGAGGTCTGTCGCGAGGGCTGGGAAGGACTACATTAAATTCCTTAGGTATCCCTACATTCTCCCTGAGGTTTGCTAGACTTATTTTAGAGAGGATAGTGGTGTGAGTTATATAAGCAGGGTGACCATCCAGATTAGTCATCTTGACTTTAGAAGGATGATGGGTTGATAGTTTGCGTACTAGTTCGCGGACAGAAATTCCAGGAGGAAGAAAAAGGGGAATAAATGATAGTGGGTCTGGAGATTCATGAGAAGTGGACATCAAAGAATAAACCAAGCATGTAAAGAAAAAATGATGAATTAAATGAATAGCAAGAGTTGGAGGACTTACTTGGCTTACTGGAGGAAGAAAGGAAAGAAATTTTCGAAAGAATAAGAAAGAATGGTCACTAGAGAAGGAAATCTATAGAAAAGAAGAAAGGGAAAAAAAGGAAAGATTGAGTCCCTTTTTATAAGGAGTATAGGGTACTCGAAGAGACAGAAGGAGCTATTAGCCATAAATGGCAAGATAGAGACATGTGCATGGCTGGATGATGATAGTTAGTTGAAAAGACTAAGGCATTAAAGTCTTAATAATGGGCACAAAATCCCAAGGGTTGAAATTTGAAAAGCAGATACCCACATTAGCCCTAACAATCAAGATAGTTTTGTACTCTGTCTATCCTGCAAAGGTTGCGGGTGAGGCAGAGTAGGGGGACTAGTTGATGTGGTATAGGTTAGGACAGATCTGTGTAGCTCAGGCTGTGAGTAAGAGACTAATGTGATGTAAGTCAGGTCGGAAGCGATGTAGCTCGGGCTATAAGTAAAATGCTAAAGTGATATAGGTTAGGTTAGATTATTCAGCTCGGGACATAAGGCTTAAGTTATGGATCGATAAATAAGAGTACCATATGTGGTATGGAAGCTCGATAAACAAATATGTTAGCCCTATACATGAACTGTGAGAGTGACATGACCTGTTAAGCATATTATAGAAGGTGTATCTAACATTGGGGAACTTACAGAATTCTAGGTCAAGCAGGCTCACGTGGAAAATTAGGATAAAATAATTATGGTTAGAAAAGGAGAGGAAATATTTTTTAGCGTAAATAAAAAAATGTAGATATGTGTATAGTAATCAGTTAAAACAAATTGAAGTTTGAAATCTCTTTTTTGCCATTGTTTGGTATCTATAAATGAGGAAATTCATTGCATACCACAGGTTACACTCTTTTATATCTTAGATATGCATATTACTTGCTTTCATCTTTTCTGAGGAAATATCCATTGACTTGAGCATCGGAGTTCTTACGCCGAGTTCCTCTGGCATCTTGTGCAGGTGATCCAGCAAGGAAGAGGAAAGCAAAAACAGTAGATTGTTACTTGGGGTGCACCTTCTTTAGTCGGCGCATAACAATAATAATAAAATAAATTTAATTTATTACGGTAATACATATTATATTAAATATAGTAGATATTCATATAACTTTTTCATATGAATATTATATAGTTGATATTCATAAATATTATATACATAAGTGTATAATGTTATATATATAGGTATAATTAATATAACATATTATATATTGACATATATCCACAAATGTATTTATATATCTATCTATAGGTCATTTGCATCCATTTCTCCTGAGATTTTGACTTTTAAGACGCAGGTCCCTAAATTTTAAATATTGGATTAAATCTCTCTTCTAGCAATTATTGATCAATTATTTGCTTAAAATTTTATTTAAATACCAAAATACATTAACATGGTATATATGAAAAAAAGATTCAAGATGTTTAGAAAATTAATGGATAGTTATTTTTCAAGATAAAAATGTAAAAATATGACAAACAAAAATTCAAAACTTGAATCTCTTTTCAAATTGTATACAAATATTAATTTAATCCATGAAAATTAATATATAGTTGAAAGACCAATATTTTAATTTGACATCATCTTAAGTAATAGGAAAAATATAGACTAACTTTTATGTGTGAAACTATTTTTTAAAAATTAAAATAATTAAATGAATATTTAACAAAAGGTGAAACCATATTAAATTTTAACATGCTCAATTGCTAAAGAGGATGGACTAATTTTTTATTTGAGAAAACAACACATCATGAATAAAAAAGTTAGTTTTTGAAATACATATAATTTTAAAAATAAGTAAAAGATTAAAATTAAATCAAAAGTCATATCTATTAAAGTAAAGAGTATTGGGCAACTTTTATTTGTTCAAAATAAATATATCATTTTGAAAACATTAATAGAGATTATCTCTTAAAATGTGAGTCCAAAATTTAAATTATGAGTACTCAACAGTGTTCTTAATATTGATAGGGCATAGAAAACTAAGGAAATGACAACAAGTACAAAATAGATGAAAGGACAACAAAATTACACACTATCTTTTTATAATCGGACCGATAATCAAATTGATTTTATTGACAATTAGCAGTTCAATTAATCGGGCTGGTTCAATCGTTGATCCAACCGATCTAATGAAAATCACTTATATTTTTTAATTATATTATATAAAATGGTAATATAATAAACTAATTGTTATGTAAAATATTTTAAAAGTAAAAAAAATGACCAACAAAAAATATCAGACAAAGCCCAAAATTCAGTTAATCACATACATATTGCACACTACCAAGTTGAAGGCATTAAACTTTCTCAATAAATAAAAAATAAAAAAATAGTTTGGCCGGTTTTCACTAATTCAACCATAAAAATAATTATTCAAGGTTGATCTGGCTGGATTGACTACTGATCCGCAATCGAATTGACCAATCTAATTTAGTTCTAAGAACACTGATCAAATGTACAAAAATTCACATGTGCAATAGGAAAAAGGAATTTGGTTTGAAGACTGCAACAAGGTAGAATGCTTGAGGGGCTATAGATACGAGCTGAAAATCAACAAGAATATGTACATGCTACTCTAGAAAAGAGCTTTCATTTTGAGAGAAGTTGAAAATTTCCTAAGCCCTAAAAATCAGTTCTCTTCACTTAGAAATATTTAAAAATTTTGAGCATATTGTTTGGCAGAGTGTTTTTCAATACTCTTGAGCTTTGTGTAGATTAACACTTATTCAGTCGAGTCTTGTATAATAAGTTAACCGACTCTTGTATAATGACTTAACCAGATTAATCGAAATTTGCTTACACTAATTGACAAAGAAGGGGGACTTAAGTTTGTGTAACTAGGCTTTTATAACTAGAAACAGGACTTATTGCAAGAAAAATTATGGATATCTAGTTAATTTCTCCACGAGTTGGAGAAGAGTGGATTAGAAGGGTTTCACCACTTTTGAACCAACCACTATTAATTCTCACTGTTCTATGCTTTTTGTAATTTTTACTTTCAACTTAGCTAACTTTTAGCATTCAAAAATTTTTGCAAGGAAAAATCATTCACCTGTTCTAATTTTATATTAATATCATGTTTTTTTGCTAAGCAATTCTATTGAAAATTTAGTGTAGTTTAGTCTTTAGTATAACAAATCTTCTAAGTTATCAGGCGAGTAACTATTTTAAAGGAGAACAAGGGACTAAGTTTTGAAAACTAAATTTTCGCAAGTTACTTAAAAAAATTCAAAGGTTTATTCACCTCGTTATATCTTTTTATACATTTGGGGCCAACAAGTAGTATGAGAGCAGTGGTTTCCAATTTTTAAATCAAAATAATTTGAATCTTGACATAAGAAACAAGTTGTACAATTTCAATGTAAAAATATTAACAATAATATATAATAAATGGATTGGGTATATCTATACACAGCGGATTGTCGATCCATGTATCCCGAATCAAGCTCGTCTATCAGCCTCCTTTTGATCGAACTACGAGCATACCTTTCTCGTTGGTGGTGAATAACTACTAGAGTTATTCACTCAATTACACATCTCAAATCGTTGGAGCTTATGGTGATGCTTCAAGGAAGACCGAGAGAGAAAAAGAATCGAGAGAATATGGAGAGAGTTTTTGGGAGAATTACGTTTACTCACACACTTCTGTTGGATGAGGATTAAAGATATATATTCCTACTCAAGGAAGTATCTCAGTCCAACTAGGAAACTCAATCTCACTCAAATTATAGACACATCCAACTAAATATAGATGCTCAAGGGTCCTCAACCAGATCCAATTTTCAACATCTACCCACTCATACATATTTGACTCGATCTCCTTAAATCTCATCATCATACAATTTCTCAATCTCACATCATTCCCTTCATATAGGAAATGAGGTGTGCAACCAAGCGAGAAAGCATAGGTTAGGAAAGTTATATTAAGTCATTACCAAACTAATATAACCCTACAACTCAATAGCTCATTGTTTACCCCAAAGAAAGTGGTCGCACCCAATCAAGTATCTGTAGATCCCTCAATAAAATAAATAGAGCACACTTGACCCACTCAAATATATATCTATGTTCATGACTAATCAAACACATTTCGACATAGTCACCCGGGGCTATGAACCATAGAACATAAATGCATTATCAACTTAGTTCTTTCTTGGCCTCTCATGCCAATCAGTTTGGTCTTGACAGCTTTCCTAGACATGCTTCGACAAATCGAATCATGCATGACCATTGGAAACATATTAAAGTAGCATCGTTAAACTTACACCTCATGATAAAGTCTAGAGTCCCAAAGGGTACAAGAAATAATATGGGCTCACACAGTGACGAAGTAGGGACTCATTCAGTTACTTTCCCATAGAAGATCGTCTCAAAGCACATATAGTATGAATACATGCTATGATCGAGCTCCCACTTAATTTGGGCATGTCACGCTCTAAACATCATATGAACCTAAGTTTTGTATATGTTATCTAAGTGTTTTGAAAATTCGGGAGTGATTGTATATACTTAAGGGTGCCAAAACCATTAATGTCATGAAGTGCGCAAAACTGTCATGGTAGGAAAAATCTGTTTCAGTATGCTGTGAAGGGAGCTGAACTTGGGAAGCTATATCCATGTGTTTTAGCCATTATATGAAATTTTTACATTAATTTTTATGTTATCTAGGTGTGATAAAAATTGGGGAGTGAATAAATATATCTAAGGGTGTCAAAATTATCATGCAAATTAATGTGGCAGTAAGAAAATGTGAAGTTGTGAATCTGTCTCATTTGGTTCATTAACATATTCCAGCATAGATGAGTGCATTTGATCCCTAACATTTAGGGAGATGTTATAAGAGTTATGATACATCAATTAAGTGAGGTTAGTATACATTTAAGATGTGGAACAAAGGTTCGTAAAAGGTTGTATTCGGTTATAGTTTCTAAGTGGTAAGGTTGTTTAGTTAAATTGAGATTCAAGAACTTTATACTACATTAGATATAATGAACTTGTTAATTGAGGATGGTGATTGATATCTTATATTTTTATAGATTGTTTCACATCTAGGGTTGGGGAGTAATACTTAAGAAACCTAGAAGTAACACACAACCGATCAAAGGTAAGTGAAAATCCATTTGCAACTATAATGCATGGGCATAGTATTTCTTGCCTTATCTATATTAAATATGATCCTTATATCTTGATGAGTGTATTATGAGTATTATAATATCTTATAGTGAATACGTTGCTTGGATGATGGGACATGGGATCCGTTGTGTTATTGAACATGCTATTCATCAATATTTACACGTGCATGCATAATATGTGATCACAATTGAGGTTTTGCATGCATAACATTATTTTCAGAAAAAAAATGTTTTGGTTGGCCACTACTAGTGTACCAAGGCTTGTGTGGCTTATTTATATGATATTTTGGGGCACTGCAAGTATTAATTCTCAGAGGATCATAGGGGTGGATAGGGGGTGTGCCTCTGGTGGTCACGAGAGGGTGGACCACTTGACTATGCCCTTATCGACGCCGCTAGTGGGAAGACTTCTAGAGGATCACAGGGGAAGACAGGGGGTGGACCTCTGGTGATCCTAGGAGATAGCCCCCAGACTGTGTCAATCTGTTTATGGCCATGTGATTATTGATATTGTTTAGAGCTCTATACAGTACATAGTAGGTGGGCCAATGACCCAATGATAGAAAATAACTTTGAATGAACAGTTTTTGATGCATGAGTTTGCATTTTTGTCATGATCTCCTAGAAATGCATCGCATATATATTGGATTATCTCTTCAGCATACATGATTTTCACTTACTGAGTGTTAGCTCATGTAGTTCATACATTGTAGGTAAGCATGGTGATACCTGAGACTCTGAGACTTACTGGTTGTTGGAGCTCCTAGAGGCTTCTGAGGATCACTGTACATAGATGATGATCTGTTGGGTTATGTTGTGGGCATATTCTAATTTTTACAATTATTATTATTGTGTAAATTATTATCTATATATAAAGGGTTATAATATGCAAAATGTCCTTACTTTTCCTGAAAGTATAGGCTATTATTTTGATTTTTGAGTCTATCGTATTATAACTTTGGGATGTCGTATCCTATATAACTCTTAAAAATTATAGTAAATAAGTTAGAGAATAGCGTGATAGGGTTATATGTAAGAAAATACTTTTACTATTTTTTGAAGTGCTACAGTTGGCAAAAATTATATATGTACACATGTACACACATGTGCTACCTTGTCAAAATTATAGTTATATTAATATCTATATTTAGTGGTATGAGTGACACAGTTTTCCTCACACATGTGTCCAAATTAATTAGATATGTTATTCTCGTTTCTTATTAGTTCATTGAACCTTAATGTTTATACTTTCTATAGTTTTCTACCTCTGTTAAGAATCGCTCTAAACAATTTGGTGCTTCTCAGTAGTAAGAGTGGAAGTGTACTAACTTATAGCATGAATAGCAAACAAAGGAAAATAGAATGCACCATTCAGTGCCTCACACTCGTATGTATGCACACATCTTAGTGGATTAGGTCTAGAGGATAAGTAGCCCTCTTTCATTCTTCTAGCAGGCTTTTTTCATTAGAAAAATTTGTGTAGAGGGAGGTTGACCTTAGCGAGTTGGCCAATAAAGCCTAATCTAGCTAATACAGTCATCTTCCTACCTCGCATGCCATGATAAAATTAAAAAAAACATATACACGTAAGAAGTACAAAAAATACTATCTTAAGCAAATCGTATAAAAATGGCCTATTACGTAAAGGTCTCTAACAAGAAAGATGGACAAATCTACTCACTCAACCAATGTCTTAGTAAGTGCATCATAGTTCAAATTAGACTATATCAAATCTAGTGCATTTTGCACATCTCCAAGGAGTAGTTCACACCAATTATTGAGCTTCAAAAATAGCTCATGCCCTTTGCTGAGCTTGAGGTGGCACTGTGAACTCATAATGCTTCATCTTGTGTGTCATTTAAACAAACATGGCTACACAATACTCGATAATAGTTTGTTCAATCTCCAATCTCATGCTATATTTTGTCAACTTCTACTATCCATAGAAGAAAACAATTGAGAATATTAGCAGATGAGAGAGCTTAAAGTAGTCAAACTTTATCTCACTACAAATACGAGAGAAGTGACCATTGAGAGAGCTTTAAGTAGTCAAACTCTATCTTATTACAAATACGAGTGAAGTGACCAATCTCATCATTGCACTTGACATTTGGTGATGCTTAGTTGCCTTTATCACTAAGGTGACACATCTTGTCATTTTATTGGATCAAATTTACGGTTCTAGTTTTAATTTTTGCTCTTGTCAAGCTATTTTTGTCTTTTCCAACACTAACCTAAGTTGGTTTAATGTAACACCCCCTAAGCTAACTACAAAACCTAAATAAGCTGATATAGTTAAGTCAATAAATGTTAACTTTTCATCAATACTTGAATTTTGGTCCTAATAAAAGTTTCTCTTTTTGGCTATAAGAGAAAGAACTTGAATTCATTTGTTGTTTTATTTCGTTTTAAACACACCATATACATAAATCAAAACTGAGTACATATGTTTACAAAATCATAACAGAATGGTTTATTTAAAAATAAAATAAAGTTTTCAAAATAGGCTACAAAACAGCTCGAAGCATGTCATATGAACACATCTCTATCCGGCCGCTCTGGAGACTCAGTCAACCTCTAAACCTGTACATATCTACATGCATCACATGAATTTAATGAGCTAAAGGCTCAGTAAGGTGCAACTGATGTAATAACAAATAGCCTATATACAAATCACATAAATGATTAAATGCATTATTCAATTTAATAACCTTCACTTATAAATCATTCTTTAGGGCCCTTGAAGTGTGGTACCTAACTAATAGTGATAGACCGTAGTTTTCAGAACCTGTTCATAATGATTTGACAATAAGAGAAATATGATAAGTGAACATTTTGACATATTTTTGTATCAAATCCTTTATACTTTTCTTGCTTTATTCTTGTTAATATTCTTGTTTTATTAATGTTTTGTGTTATGGAATAAATGGAAGCATGTTTCCAGACTTGTGCAGTTTTTGTAATTTGAGCATAACTTCATGATCAAAAGCCCTATAGACCTGAAGATTGTTTCATTTGAAATAAAAGAGATAGAAGTACAACTTTTATGTTGGAAGCTCAGACCAATTCAGTCTTTATGATAGCAAAAAATTTGTCCAAGTGGTTGCACAAAATGGATCACCAAAATTCGGATCAGAGTTCAGCCCAGTATTTACTTATTTCACCAATTCGGTTATATGTCTTGAGCCCAAATTTATTTTGGACTGAAATTCGGATATATTATACCCAAGAGGTAAATAAACAAGTTTGTTGAAGATAATATAGTGTGAAAATGCGTCGAAATGGTAAAACTATAGGCTGCAAGTTGCTGCTGATGTTAAAGGGCGGCTCTTGGACATAACTCGGTAATTTAACTATATCTCCTTCATCCAACTGTCAAATTTGATAAAAGATATATGAACATATATCAGCACTGAAAGATATACAATTTGTATTCTTCACATATCTTCAAAATCTGCCTGTATCTGATCGAAAAATGTAATTCAATTCAGTGGGTGAGAAATTTGTGTAACAACTTACCAACTCTTGGAAACTAGCATACCACTTGATTAACCCCTCAATTATTTGTTTGGCCTCTAGCTTACTCCAAGTACTATAAATAGGCCATGCATGTTGTAAGAGGAGGGGGGAAAAAGGTTTCTTTAGGCTAAGTTATCTAGTTTGTATGTTTTCTAGTATTGTAAGTTTTCTAGTAGTAATAGAAATGCATTCTCTAGTTTCTCTTATATTTTTAGTCTTTATTACTTTTATTATGTCTTTCTAAATTTCATTTTGCTAAGGAAAAAGGGTGAATCTTTTGATGGAGGAAGAAAAATGGTTATAAGGGTAGAAATTGTTTAAGTATGTTGTATTATTATTTTTATTTTTGATCTAAACCCTACTTGTTTTGTGGTGATTCTTAATTTATGTATCTCCAATGGCACAATAAATACTTGGGTTCATTTAGCTTATTGTACGGTTTTACCCCGATTGCTAATGTGAAGCCTTGATTTGTTGATGAAGGAGTACATAAATGCTTGATTCCATAAATAAGTGTTGACGTTAAGAGATAATTTGTAATAGTAAGACAATATCATGATTACCTTATTGCATGAGTTACTTGATAATATCTTCCCATTGGAACCTTCATTATGTATGGATTCCAATTGTGGCAATTAATAGAGGTAAAAAGAATAAATAACCATTTCTCTATCCAAAACTCAAGAGTGGATCCCTAATCCTTAGTACTTTTATTACTTCGATTTTTCTTTAGTTACATCATACATTAATTGTTCATATATTTTGATTCACATAAACTCCATCTTTTTAGAAATATAAACTTGAATTCTTCAAACAACTTCCCTGTGGATCGACTCGGACTCACGAGAAATTTATTACTTACTACAACCTGTACTTGGGTTTGCAACCTTAAAGTTGTAGCAAAATAATATGGAGTTTCCATACTTGGTCTTTCAATCTTAGGTAATAGCCGTATTCTGTCTCATTCATTGTGACTTTCCTATATTGGTTTTTCAACCTCAAGTATTTGCCACCATTTGTTGAGTCCGTCGGTCCCTCTCGCATCCCTTACCTACCCGACCATCAAATAAGTACCATACTTCCTTTTCAAAAACCTCATTATATTCTTAATAAAGTATCATGCTTCATGAACCATGTATGCATCAAACATTACATCATTTTGCAAATAATAACAATCACATTAAAACATGAATAATATTATATGATTCTTGTGATACAACAAATGAAAGTTTTAACTTCCCTCAAGTCCGCTTTATGCTAAGTGAAAAGGTCAATCTCTTTGGAAGATATGATGTTAAAGGCCTAACATAATCAAATCATGCACTTTTAAATATCCTTTTAATAAATCACACAATCTATTCTAATTAAAATCATATACACTTTTCAATCCTTTGTAAATAATTCCATATCAATTACATGATCTCAAAAATAATGTCTACTCCATATTTTACTACTAATTCAAGACATTAAATATTAGGGTAGCCACTAAATCACTAATAATCCAAACATAAATATTAGGGCAACCCCCAAAACATGAACACAATCCAAATAAAATGACGTAAACTCTATTCTAACTTAAATTGATTCTAACCTTCAATTAAGAAAACTAATTGCTATTGTTCACCATCATTTATAGACACTTCTAAACACAATATAAACATTACAAGATTAATAGAAATAACTAAATTAAGCATATTTTACAAGACTATCAATTTTGCTATAAACTAGCTTAACTAGCTTGATTTTGGCTTCAAGTCTATCGCACTTGAATTTTCATTCATACAAAATCATACTAAAACATGAAACCATCCAAGATACCATAAATTCATCATAAGAAACATTGAAAAAGAATATACCATGATTAGATTGGAATTAAACTCCAAAATTAATAGTTTTCAAACTTAAAAGGGTATAAACTTGTTCTAGTTTGTGTTATATGGATTCTTATGGATTGAATTCAATTTTTGTGAGTATGAGAGAGTAGAAATTTGGGAGAAACTTGGAAAATAAGGGCTGATTGTTTTTGAGGATCTTCCACAAAAAAATATGGCTAAAATGACTTTTTTGACATTTCAAATAGAGGTAAGTGGAGGGTGATGATTGGTTGCATCATGCTTGGTGTCTTCTCATGCCAAAAGTCACGTTTATGGGCTAGGGAGATGACAAAAATTGATGCTTTGGTGTTATAATCAAGTGTAATGTGGTTTAGAATAATTTCATACAACCTAGTCAACCTCCAAATCAAATTGCACCATTTCGCATACTTTTAGTTCTTAGCTAAATGTAACATATTTAAAGTAAATATTTAAGCAAATAATCACTTTAGCATTTGTAACACCCCCATTCCTACACAACCATATATATTGTATAATTTGACATGATAGAACCTGTGTGCATGCATGAAATATTTTTTTTATTTTTTTTATAGAAAAGCTAAATCACTTCTTACATACACAACCCTGTTTAAAATAGACGGATCAGTATTTATATAAAAAAACAACACCACAACGACCACAATATTTACATACTTATTTACAGTAAAGTTTTAAAAGAGAAATATAGTACCAATCTAAAAACATAATACACCAGACTCAAAATATAACAATGCCAAAATAGCCCAACAGGTCGTCATCCATGTACACACTCCCTCAAACACTTGCAGGAGCTCCAACAGCCGACCAGCCAGCCAAAGATGCTTCAAGCATCGTCGTACTCACCTACAATGCATAAATTATATGAGCTAACGCTCAGCAAGTAAAGATTATGCATGTCAAAGAATAATCCACAATATTAAGTCATTCAACTCAAAATGCTATGCTCACAATGCAATTTTATGCATCAAAATATTTCTCTGAAAATCATTTCTTTCTTGGGCCCCTGACCAACGCTACTATCCATGCACCGGAAAAGAGCTCTGTACACCGCCATAATCCAATGGCCAATAATCATATAAGCATGCAAATCCATGCATACTCCTACGCATGCAAATCCATGCACGCGAACCTGCAAATCCATGCATAAAACCATGCAAATCCATGCATGCTTTGGTGCACTAGTAGTGGTCAGCAAAACATTTTCCTTTCTCTGAATCATGCCGTTCAATGCAAGATTTATCACAATGCTCGTATATGATCTGTGCACGTGCTAATGACAATGCCCATGTATGTATGTGTAACACCCCTTAACCTAACTGCAGAGCCTAAACAAACTGATACAGTTAAGTCAAGAAATATTAATTTTTCATCTTTACTAGAGTTATGGTTTTTAATAAAAGTTTCCATTCTTAGCTATAAGAGAAAGAACTTGAATCATTTTAAACACACCATATACATATATCAAAACTGAGTACATCTGTTTACAAAACATAACAGAGCGGCTTATTTAAAAACAAAACAGAGTTTTCAAAATAAACTACAAAACAGGTCGAAGCATGGCATATGAACAAATCTCTGTCCGGCCGCTCTAGAGACTCAGTCAACCTCTAAACCTGTACATTTCCACCTGCATCACATGAATCTAATGAGCTAAAGGCTCAGTAAGATGAAACTGATGCAATAACAAATAACATATATGCACATCTCATAAATCATTAAATGCAATATTCTATTTAATAACTTTCATTCATAAATCATTCTTTAGGGCCCTTGAAGTGTGGTACCTAACTAATAGTGATAGACCATAGTTTTCGGAACCTGTTCATAATGATTGGCCAATAAGAGAACTAATACGGGGTTTCCATACTTGGTCTTTCAACCTCAGGTATTAGCCGTATTCTATCTCATTCATTGTGGCTTTTCTATACCGATTTTTTTCAACCTCAAGTATTTGCCACCATTTGTTGGGTCCGCCGGTCCCTCCCGCGTCCTTGTCTACCCGATCATCAATCAAGTACCATACTTCCTTTTCAAAAACCTCATTATATTCTTAATAGTGTCATGCTTCATAAACCATAAATGCATCAAACATTAAATCATTTGACAAACAACAACAATCACATTAAAACATGAACAAACATTATATGATTCTTGTGATACACCAAATGAAAGCTTAAACTTACCTAAAGTCCACTTTGTGCTAGGTGAAAAGGCCAATCTCTTTGGAAGATAGGATGTGTTAAAGGCCTAACATAATCAAATCATGTACCATTTAATATCCTTTTTATAAATCATTTAGTCTATTCTAGTTAAAGTTTCTATACACTTTTCAATCTTTTGTAAAGAATTACATATCAATTACATAACCTTAAAAACAATGCATACTCCATATTTTACTACTAATTCAAGACATTAAACATTAGGGCAGCCATTAAATAACTAATAATTCAAATATGATTATTAGGGCAGCCCCTAAAACATGAACACAATCCGAATTAAAATGACGTAAACTTGATTCTAACTTAAATTGATTCTAACCTTCAATTAAGCAAACTAATTGCTATTGTTTTCAATCATTCAAAGAAACTTCCAAACACCATATAAGCATTACAAAATCAATAGAAATAAGTAAATTAAACAATTTCACAAGACTATCAATTTTGCTAAAAATTAGCTTAACTAGCTTGGTTTTGGCTTCAAGTGTAACTTATTTAAGTTTTCAATCATACAAAAGCATACTAAAACATGTAACCATCCAAGATACTACAAATTCATCATAAGAAACATTGAAAAATAATATACCTTGATTAAGTTGGATTTAAGCTTCAAAATCAACGGTTTTCAAGCTTAAAAGGATGGAAACTTGTTCAAGCTTGTGTTCTATGGATTCCTATGGATTGAATTCAACTTTTGTGAGTATGAGAATGTAGAAATTTGGGAGAAACTTAGGAGAATAAGGGCTGGTCATTTTTGAGGTGCTTCCACAAGAAATATGGATGAAAATGATTTCTTTGACCTTTCAAAGAGAGGTAAGTGGAGGGTGATGATTGGTTGCATCATGCTTGGTATCTTCTCATGCCAAAAGCCACGTTCATAGGCTAAGGAGATGACAAAAATTGATGCTTTGGTGTTATAATCAAGTGCAATGCGGTTTAGAATGGTTTTATGCAACCTAGTCAACCAACCAATCAAATTGCACCATTGTGCATACTTTTAGTTCTTAGCCAATGTAACATATTTCAAGTAAATATTTAGACAATTAATCACTTTAGCATATAACTAGTATGGAGCAATACAAATAATTCATTTCATATCCATTCAACACATCAATCTTCCTTAACCGAGATACCGAGCTTTTCACTGCAAAAATGGCACTTAAGGAATATGTTAAATTAAGAAATGAAAGTTTGATCTCATATTTCATGTACTAATGCATGTTAAATCATAACTGAAACATATAATAACAATTATTCATGTTCGTGCAATCATGCTATTTGTAAGCCATAATTCAATAATGCACATTAATTAGATGCAAATTCATGCAAAATGCTTATTATTGGCTATATATGAGAGAATTGAGAATTGGGCATTACAGTATGCTCAATGGAGAGCCCTCTACTATGTACATATAATTTACACATCTACTATGTCTATGCATTGTGGTTGCAAATGAATCTTTACTTACCTTTCACTTGGTTGGTGGCTTAGTCTAAATTTGTTTAGTATTCCTCTCCAACCTTAGATGTAAAATAGCCTGTAATATTACCCAACATCAAACACCATTCCCAATTTGGCAAGTTGAAAGCACAAAATCTCATACTAGACCTTAAACACCAAGCTATAAGCTAACAATCAAGCTTTCACAAACTAGAACCCAATATAGCCCCTCAAATACCTCAATTTCTCATCTTAAATACATGAAAACATCATGTAATTGAAGTATTATAACTCTAATAGCATGTACCTAATTGTTAACACTCAATAACAACATGTCTAGGTTGAAACATGCTAAGTGATCAAATGTGGCAGATTCACATTTTCATATTTTCTTGCTGTCAAGTTTAGTTGCATGATAATTTTAACATCCCTAAGCATATCCAATCACTCCCAAATTTTTACCACACTTAGATAACATGTATATAAATGTAACCATATCATATAATTGCTAAAAATCACGGATATATCTTCCCAAGTTCAGCTCTCTTCACGACATATTGAAACAGATTGTTTTCTACCGTGACAGTTTTGCACACTTCATGACATTAACGGTTTTGGAACCCTTAAGTATATTCAATCACTCCAACATTTTCAAAATACTTAGATAACATATATAAGGAGATAAAAAGGTCATATTATTACCAAAAATAATGGTTTTAGCTCCCCTAATTCAGTCTCCTTCACAGCACACCAAAACAGATTTTGCTATTTTAACAGTTTGAGTGTTTCTCCAATATCATTCTCTATTTCAATCTCCAATATTTTTTTATTTATCACTTCTTACATACACAACTCTGTTTAAAATAGAAGGATCAGTATTTATATAAAAACACAACACCCACAACGACCACAATATTTACATACTTATTTACAGTAAAGTTTTAAAAGAGAAATATAGTACCAATCTAAAAACATAATACACCAGACTCAAAATATAACAAGCCAACAAAATAGCCAACAGGTCGTCATCCATGTACACACTCCCTCAAACACTTGCAGGAGCTCCAACAGCCGACCAGCCAGCCAAAGATGCTTCAAGCATCGTCGTACTCACCTAGAATGCATAAACTATATGAGCTAACGCTCAGCAAGTAAAGATTATGCATGTCAAAGAATAATCCACAATATCAAGTCATTCAACTCAAAATGCTATGCTCACAATGCAATTTTATGCATCAAAATATTTCTCTCAAAATCATTTCTTTCTTGGGCCCCTGACCAACGCTACTATCCCATGCACCAGAAAAGAGCTCTGTACACCGCCATAATCCAATGGCCAATAATCATATAAGCGTGCAAATCCATGCATACTCCTACGCATGCAAATCCATGCACGCGAACCTGCAAATCCATGCATAAAACCATGCAAATCCATGCATGCTTTGGTGCACTAGTAGTGGTCAGCAAAACATTTTCCTTTCTCTGAATCATGCCGTGCAATGCAAGATTTATCACAATGCTCGTATATGATATGTGCACATGCTAATGACAATGCCCAATGTGTATGTATGCTCAATGGAGACCCCTCTACTATGTACATATGATTTATGATATTACATATAATTTACACATCTACTATGTCTACGCATTGTGGTTGCAAATGAATCTTTACTTACCTTTCACTTGGTTGGTGGCTTAGTCTAAATTTGTTTAGTATTCCTCTCCAACCTTAGATGTAAAATAGCCTGTAATATTACCCAACATCAAGCACCATTCCCAATTTGGCAAGTTGAAAGCACAAAATCTCATACTAGACCTTAAACACCAAGCTATAAGCTAACAATCAAGCTTTCACAAACTAGAACCCAATATAGCCCCTCAAATACCTCAATTTCTTATCTTAAATACATGAAAACATCATGTAATTGAAGTATTATAACTATAATAGCATGTACCTAATTGTTAACACTCAATAACAACATGTCTAGGTTGAAACATGCTAAGTGATCAAATGTGGCAGATTCACATTTTCATATTTTCTTGCTGTCAAGTTTAGTTGCATGATAATTTTAACATCCCTAAGCATATCCAATCACTCCCAAATTTTTACCACACTTAGATAACATGTATATAAATGTAACCATATCATATAATTGCTAAAAATCACGGATATATCTTCCCAAGTTCAGCTCTCTTCACGACATATTGAAACAGATTGTTTTCAACCGTGACAGTTTTGCACACTTCATGACATTAATGGTTTTGGTACCCTTAAGTATATTCAATCACTCCAACATTTTCAAAATACTTAGATAACATATATAAGGAGATAAAAAGGTCATATTATTACCAAAAATAATGGTTTTAGCTCCCCTAATTCAATCTCCTTCACAGCACACCAAAACAGATTTTGCTATTTTAACAGTTTGAGTGTTTCTCCAATATCATTCTCTATTTCAATCTCCAATATTTTTTTATTTATCACTTCTTACATACACAACTCTGTTTAAAATAGAAGGATCAGTATTTATATAAAAACACAACACCCACAACGACCACAATATTTACATACTTATTTACAGTAAAGTTTTAAAAGAGAAATATAGTACCAATCTAAAAACATAATACACCACACTCAAAATATAACAAGCCAACAAAATAGCCCAACAGGTCGTCATCCATGTACACACTCCCTCAAACACTTGCAGGAGCTCCAACAGCCGACCAGCCAGCCAAAGATGCTTCAAGCATCGTCGTACTCATCTAGAATGCATAAACTATATGAGCTAACGCTCAGCAAGTAAAGATTATGCATGTCAAAGAATAATCCACAATATCAAGTCATTCAACTCAAAATGCTATGCTCACAATGCAATTTTATGCATCAAAATATTTCTCTCAAAATCATTTCTTTCTTGGGCCCCTGACCAACGCTACTATCCCATGCACCAGAAAAGAGCTCTGTACACCGCCATAATCCAATGGCCAATAATCATATAAGCGTGCAAATCCATGCATACTCCTACGCATGCAAATCCATGCACGCGAACCTGCAAATCCATGCATAAAACCATGCAAATCCATGCATGCTTTGGTGCACTAGTAGTGGTCAGCAAAACATTTTCCTTTCTCTGAATCATGCCGTGCAATGCAAGATTTATCACAATGCTCGTATATGATATGTGCACATGCTAATGACAATGCCCAATGTGTATGTATGCTCAATGGAGACCCCTCTACTATGTACATATGATTTATGATATTACATATAATTTACACATCTACTATGTCTATGCATTTTGGTTGCAAATGAATCTTTACTTACCTTTCACTTGGTTGGTGGCTTAGTCTAAATTTGTTTAGTATTCCTCTCCAACCTTAGATGTAAAATAGCCTGTAATATTACCCAACATCAAGCACCATTCCCAATTTGGCAAGTTGAAAGCACAAAATCTCATACTAGACCTTAAACACCAAGCTATAAGCTAACAATCAAGCTTTCACAAACTAGAACCCAATATAGCCCCTCAAATACCTCAATTTCTCATCTTAAATACATGAAAATATCATGTAATTGAAGTATTATAACTCTAATAGCATGTACCTAATTGTTAACACTCAATAACAACATGTCTAGGTTGAAACATGCTAAGTGATCAAATGTGGCAGATTCACATTTTCATATTTTCTTGCTGTCAAGTTTAGTTGCATGATAATTTTAACATCCCTAAGCATATCCAATCACTCCCAAATTTTTACCACACTTAGATAACATGTATATAAATGTAACCATATCATATAATTGCTAAAAATCACGGATATATCTTCCCAAGTTCAGCTCTCTTCACGACATATTGAAACAGATTGTTTTCTACCGTGACAGTTTTGCACACTTCATGACATTAATGGTTTTGGCACCCTTAAGTATATTCAATCACTCCAACATTTTCAAAATACTTAGATAACATATATAAGGAGATAAAAAGGTCATATTATTACCAAAAATAATGGGTTTAGCTCCCCTAATTCTGTCTCCTTCACAGCACACCAAAACAGATTTTGCTATTTTGGCAGTTTGAGTGTTTCTCCAATATCATTCTCTATTTCAATATCCAACTGATAAAAATTCATTCCAATACTCTTAACTCATATATGGTCATGTAAATGGTAATAATTATAGGTTTTATTCAACATAACATACACTTTTGAAGCCTAAAACACAAGAAAACAGTAAGATGACAGTTTCTGCCACAATATTTCCTATTAAGTGTTTGTCATCAAAAACCCTTTCTTTGTGCACCAAAGTCTAACTAAAAACTTCCTAACAATTTTATAAGAGATATTTAAAGCTTAATAAACAATAAAACCATTCATAATAATCTGAAAACCAAAGGCAAAACCGTAGATAAGTGTTACCTATGCAGATTATGAGGTTAACTTGATGGTAATCACTTCTCCTTTACTTTTCTTGCTTTTATTTCAACTTGGAATCAATTTGGATCACTTGGAGACCTTAAGGTTTGTGTTTGGAAGATGAAAATGGCTGAAATAAGGGTCTGGTCGTGGCTTAAGGGTGAAGGGTTTAAGGTGTTAGCTTGAGATGTTAGCTTAAGCTTAATAAGAAAGCATGAGGTGGCAAGTAAATCGTAAAATCTGATTTTCTCCCTTATGTTGCAACCCTAATCTTGTGTGTCTAACCTATTTTTATTTGGTTGCAACCTATCTTAGTCACCATTCATTCCCATAGTTATTTCCTATGTCCGTTCATTCGATCTCCAAATTGATTCGCATCCGATTCTTAAAGAATTATCTAGTTTGCATTTCTAAAATCATATGCACATATGGGCCTTGTAATATGACACTTAAATCACATTATATCATGTCCAATATCCCAAGTATGCTAATTTACAAATATATAGTTTTGAAATAACTTGATCAAATCAAATTAAACCGTATAAGCTTACTAGTAACACTTTTAACACTTCCAAAATTATAACCTATATATCCCATCTATATCTAATATTGATCCACCTCATTTTCTTCTTATTTCAATATAAAATCAACTACTTAGATTAGAAATTCAATAACTAATACCGTGCAAGAGCTTCAGAATTAAGTTTAATATTCAAGAATATCGTATAAAATGAAATAAATTATGCAATGTCAATAGAAATGCAAATAGCATATAAAATTAACACGTAATGCATGAATCATATTTGGCCATGTGAGTAGTAAGAGGCTCGGGAATCACAGCATATAACTAGTATGAAGGAATACAAATAATTCATTTAATGGCCATTCAACACATCAATCTTCCTTAACCAAGATACCGAATGTTTCATTGCAAAAAGGCACTTATGGAATATGTTAAATCAAGAAACAAAAGTTTGATCTCATATTTTATGTATTAATGTATGTTAAAGCATGACTGGAGCATATAGTAACAATTATTCATGTTCGTGCATTCGTGTTATTTGTATGCCATAATCCGATAATACGTATTGATTAGATGCATATTAATGTAAGATACTTATTATTGGCTATGTAGGAGATAATTGTGCATTGCGATCCTTCATTTCTTATAAATTTTTCGTCCTCGAAATTTGATGTCCCAAATAATTCCGGATACTTTCTCTGCATTTCTTCTTCTCTTTCACACGCAGCCTCTTCTATAGAATGATTTCTCCACAATACTTTAACAAATCGAATCTTTTTCGTTCTCAACTCTTTTTCCTTCCAATCCAGAATTTGCACTGGTTTCTCTTCATAAGATAAATCAGGAGTTAATTCCAACGGTTCAAACTCAAACACATGAGAGGGGTTTGAAATGTACTTTCTCAACATAGACACATGGAAAACATTGTGAACACTAGATAATGATGGAGGTAAGACCACTCTATAAGCTTTATCACCAACTCTTTCGAGAATCTCGAATGGGCCAACATACCTTGGGTTGAGTTTTCCTTTCTTTCCAAATCTCATTACACCTTTCATGGAGCTACTTTTAAGAACACATGATCCCCAACGACAAACTCTAGATCTTTTCTCCATTTATCTGCATAACTTTTCTGTCTACTCTGTGCAATCTTTATTCTCTCTCGTATCTTCTCCACTACTTTAGCGGTATGTTGAACTATTTTTAGACAAAGTAGGCTTCGTTCTCCAACTTCATCCCAATAAACTGGAGATCTACATTTCTTTCCATACAATGCTTCATAAGGCGCCATTCTAATTGTGGATTGGTAGCTATTATCATAAGTAAACTCCACTAATGGAAGCTTCGCATCCCAACTCCCTTGAAAATCTAGCACACAAGCTCTTAATGTATCCTCTAATATCTGAATAACCCTATCTGATTGCCCAACACTTTGTGGATGAAATGTTGTACTAAATGCAAGTTTCATTCCCATGGCACTGTGTAAACTCTTCCAAAATGTAGATGTAAACTTAGGATCTCTATCGGATACTATTGAGATTGACACTCCATGTAACCTGACAATCTCTTTAATATATTGTTGAGCATACTGATCCATATTGTATGTGGATTTCACTGGAAGAAAATAGGCTGATTTAGTTAATCTATCAACAATCACCCATATGGAATTATATCCCTTCTGAGTTCTAGGTAATCCAAGCACAAAGTCCATTATAATGTGCTCTCATTTCCACTATGGAATTAACAAAGGCTTCAACAACCCTGATGGTCTTTGATGTTCAATCTTAACTTGTTGACAAGCTATATCTCTCTTTATTTTAGGCCACCAATAATGTTGTTGTAAGTCTTTATACATTTTTGTGCTACCTGGATGTACCGAGTAAGGAGTGGTATGAGCTTCTTCTAAAATATCTCTTTTCATGGCCTTGTCAAACGACACACAGTCTCCCTTTATATCGAATAATTCCATCATCAGTAACAGAGAAATCTGGCCTCTTTCCAGCATCAATCTTTCTTTTCAATCACACAAATGCATATCCACCTTTTTACCTTCTCAAATTCTTTCTTGAAGTATAGGTTTTAACTCTAAGGCTAACAATGAACACTTTTTCCCTTTAGGTACAATTTCAAGATCTAATATCTGCAAATCCAATAATATTTATTTTTGTATAACAAAAAGAAAATACATGGATTTTCTGCTCGATGCATCTGCAACCATATTCGCTTTACCAGGATGATAGTTGATCACGTAATCATAATCCTTCACAAGTTCTAACCATCTTCTTTGTCTCATATTCAGCTCCTTTTTGGTAAAGAAGTACTTCAAACTCTTATGATCTGTGTATATCTCACACTTCTCACCATACAAATAATGTCTCTAGATTTTCAAAGCAAAAACCACAACAACAAGTTCCAAATCATGGGTTACATAATTCTTTTCATACTCCTTCAATTACCTTGAAGCATAGGCAATAACCTTCCCATTTTACATCAAAACAACACCCAAACTATTTTTTGAAGCATCGCTATACACCACAAATCTATCGATTCCTGCTGGAATGGTAAGAACAGGAGTTGTAGTCAATTTATGTTTTAATTGCTGGAAACTTCTTTCAAAAGCATCGATCCACAAGAACTTCACATTCTTTCTTGTCAACATTGTCAATGGAGTTGTTATCTTTGAAAACCCCTGAACAAATCGTTGATAGTACCCTGCTAGTCCTAAGAAACTCCTTACTTCTGATATATTTGTTGGTGTTGGCCACTTAGTGACAGCTTCTACCTTCCCTGGATAAATGAAATACCATACTTGGACACTACATGGCCTAGGAATACCACTTGCTCAAGCCAAAATTTGCACTTCTTGAATTTAACATACAACTGTTTTTCCTTAAGAACTTGTAGCACAATTTTCAAATGTTCCTTATGCTCATTTATCTATCCCGTGAATAAATTAGGATGTCGTCAATAAATACAATCACAAATTTATTGTGATATTGCTCGAATACCCTATTCATTAGATCCATAAAAGTTGTAGGAGCATTGTGAAACCGAAAGCATCACTAGAAATTTATAATGTCCATACCTTGTTTGGAATGCAGTCTTTTGTATGTCTTCTTCCTTGATCTTCAATTGATGATACCCAGAGCGCAAATCCATTTTAGAAAATGCTAATGCTAAAATACTGATACTCCCTGCAATTGATCAAACAAATCATCTATTCTTGGAAGTGGATACCTATTCCTAACTGTTATTTTATTCAACTCCCTATAATCAATGCACAATCTCAATGTACCATCTTTCTTTTTCATGAACAATACAGGTGCTCCCCAAGGAGAATAACTAGGGCGAATAAAACCTTTATCAAGCAATTCTTGTAATTGAACTTTTAACTCTTTCAACTCTGTTAGTGCTATTTGGTATGGTGCTTTAGAAATAAGAGTAGTTCCTGGCATAACATCAATTACAAATTTAATCTCTCGATTCGGTTGTAGTCCCGGTAAATCATCTGGAAATACCTCAAGAAATTCTGGAACTACATTTACATTTTTTAGCTTCAATTTTTCTTCGACCGAAGTGTCAAGAACACTTTTCAAATATCCAACACAACCTTTATTCAATATTTTTTGAGCTTTCAAAGCTGTTATAAAGTACCGTGAGAATGAGTACCACTAAATACAAACTATTCTTCTCTAGGTGGCTGAAAAATCATAATCTTCTTATTACAATCAATTGCTACATGATATTTGGTAAGCCAATTCATACCCAGAATAATCTCAAAATCTAGCATTGATAAAACAACAAGATCCGCATAGAGTGTCCTATCACTAATTTGAATAGAACAGACCCTTAACATTTGGTCGGAATCCATTTCTTCCCTGGATGGAATTGTCACACTGTACCTTACTTTTAATAAATCTGGTGTAATGCCCAATTTTCTCACAAATGCACATGATGCAAATGAATGCGTAGACCCTGAATCTATCAATGCAATTATAGGTATCCTTGAAATTAAAATAGTACCTGTGATTACGGAAGCATCTGCCTCAACTTATTCTTATGCCATTGCATATACTCTCCCCTGAACTCTTCCCTGCATTGTTGGGAAATCCTTTTCTCTATGTCTAGGGTTTTTACACTTAAAGCAGTGATTAGTACCACTAAAGTATTCTCCAAAATGACTCTTCTCACACTTAGCACATTTAGGTCTTTCAACTGCAGTAGAAGTCTGTTTAACTCTAGGATGCTTTTATTTCCCTTGGTTTTGATTTTTCTCTCCTTTCTTCCACTGGTTCAAATTTTTGGGAGTGAATACTTGCTTCTTTTGTTGATGAAATTTCTCAATCTCTTTCTCATCTAAGTCAGCCATCAAAACCTTGTCCACCAGTTCCCTAAACTCTATTGCTGAAAACATTCTCATATCTCTTCTAAATTTAGGATTAAGGCCCCTCAAGAAATGATCCATCTTCTCATTGTTGTCTCTAGCGATGTATGACACGTATTTGCAACCCTCTTTAAATTTTCTCACATAATCACATATAGACATCCCTATTTGTTTTAACTCCAAGAATTCTTTTACTTTGAGTGACCTAGCATCCTTGGTGAATTCTTCTTCAACAAAAAAATTGTACAGAGTACCTTCTCAACATCATCAATTCACATAAAGTCAAAGATAATGTCTAATGATTTCACCCATTCCTCTGCAACCATGGATCAGACCCACCATTAAAATCAACAAGGTCTATCTTTCTAAATTTCTCATACACAACTTGTGAAGTATCCTGTCGAGCTTGTGGTGGAGGAAGTCGTTGATTCTGTTCTTGGAAGAAGTCGTTTCATATCTAATAATTGTTGTATCTAATCACCATGCATTCTAGTCTGTTGTTGAATGAGATTAGTCAAATTATTCATCAAACTATGATTACCCTCATGATCATCTTTTGTCTTCATTTTTGGTGCCATGACCTGATATATATTGCCCAATCTCATTCCATTCATTAGCCAATAATAAATTCATAATCATGACAATAACATGAAGTGAAGTCTAATCAAATAAACATAAAAGTAAATAAACAAATAGTTGACCGAGTTTCCGAGCCAGGATATGTTCATATGCTTTCTTCTGTCTATAGGAGCGACTAAACCTCCGCTTTGATACCACAAACTGCAACACACCTTAACCTAACTGCAGAACTTAAATAAGCTGATACAGTTAAGTCACGAAATGCTAACTTTTCATCAATACTAGGGTTGTGGTTTTAATAAAAATTTCCCTTTTTGGCTATAAGAGAAAGAACTTGAATTCATTTGTTGTTTCATTTCGTTTTAAACACATCATATACATAAATCAAAATTGAGTACATCTGTTTATAAAATCATAACAGAGTGGTTTATTTAAAAATAAAATAGAGTTTTCAAAATAGGCTACAAAATAGCTCGAAGCATGGCATATGAATAAATCTCTATCTGGCCGCTTTGGAGACTCAGTCAATCTCTAAACCTGTACATTTCTACCTGCATCACATGAATCTAATAAGCTAAAGGCTCAGTAAGGTGTAACTGATGCAATAACAAATAACGTACATACAAATCACATAAACGATTAAATGCATTATTCAATTTAATAACCTTCACTCATAAATCATTCTTTAGGGCCCTTGAAGTGTGGTACCTAACTAATAGCGATAGACCGTAGTTTTCAGAAACTGTTCATAATGACAATAAGAGAAATAATATGGAGTTTTCATACTTAGTCTTTCAATATCAAGTATTAGTTGTATTCTGTCTCATTCATTGTGGCTTTTCTATATCGGTTTTTCAACATCAAGTATTTGCCACCATTTGTTGGGTCCGTCAGTCCCTCCCGTGTCCCTTGCCTACCTGACCATCAAGCAAGTACCATACTTCCTTTTCAAAAACCACATTATATTCTTAATAAAGTATCATGCTTCGTGAACATGTATGCATCAAACATTAAATCATTTTATAAATAATAACAATCACATTAAAATATGAACAACATTATATGATTCTTGTGATACAACAAATAAAAGTTTCAATTTCCCTCAAGTCCGCTTTATGCTAAGTGAAAATGTCAATCTCTTTGAAAGATAGGATGTGTTAAAGGCCTAACATAATTAAATCATGCACTTTTTAATATCCTTTTAATAAATCACATAATCTATTCTAATTAAAATCATATACACTTTTCAATCCTTTGTAAATAATTCCATATCAATTACATGACCTAAAAAATAATGCCTCCTCCATATTCTATTACTAATTCAAGACATTAAATATTAGGACAGCCACTAAATTACTAATAATCCAAACATAAATATTAGGGTAGCCCCTAAAACATGAACACAATCTAAACTAAAATGACGTAAACTCTATTCTAACTTAAATTGATTCTATCCTTCAATAAAGCAAACTAATTGCTATTGTTCACTATCATTTATAAGAACTTCCAAATATAGTATAAGCATTACAAGATTAATAGAAGTAAGTAAATTAAACATATTTCACAAGACTATCGATTTTACTAGAAACTAGCTTAACTAGTTTGGTTTTAGCTTCAAGTCTATTACACTTGAGTTTTCATTCATACAAAATCATACTAAATCATGTAACCATCCAAGATACCATAAATTCATCATAAGAAATATTGAAAAAGAATATACCTTGATTAGATTAGAATTAAACTCCAAAATCAATGGTTTTTAAGCTTAAAAGTGTAGAAACTTGTTCTAATTTGTGCTCTATGGATTCCTATGCATTGAATTCAATTTTTGTGAGTATGAGAGTGTAAAAATTTAGGAGAAACTTGGATAAGAAGGGTTGGTTGTTTTTGAGGAGCTTCCACAAGAAAATTGACAAAAATAACTTCTTTGACATTTCAAAGAGAAGTAAGTTGAGGGTAATGATTGGTTACATCATGCTTAGTATCTTCTCATGCCAAAAGCCACGTTTATGGGTTAGGGAGATAACAAAAATAGATGTTTTGGTGTTATAATCAAGTGTATGTGGTTTAAAATGATTTCATATAGTCCAGTCAACTTACAAATCAAATTGCAACATTTCGCATACTTTTAGTTCTAGCAAATGTGACATATTTAAAGTAAATATTTAAGCAAACAATCACTTTAGCATTTAACTAATATAGAGTAATACAAATAATTCATTTAATGGTCATTCAACACATCAATCTTTCTTAATCAAGATACCGAACTTTTTACTGCAAAAAGACACTTAAGGAATATGTTAAATCAAAAAACAAAATTTGATTTCATATTTCATGTATGAATGCATGTTAAAACATGACTGGAGCATATAGTAATAAATATTCATGTTCGCGCAATCATGTTATTTGTATGTCATAATCCGATAATGCGTATTGTTTAGATGCATATTCATGCAAAATGCTTATTATTGACTATGTAAGATATAATTAGGCATTACATTTATGTTGGTCAACATGAGTGACAAGTACAATTATTTATATATTTTTTGACTCTCAACAATCAGTCTCAAGTTAGACGATTATTATCAAAAACATGTTAGTAATATTTATAAGTCAGCTCCAAAAATGACTTTAGAACAACTAGAACTTTTTAAATATGAGCAAGCTCATATGATAAAATAGAGCTCAAACTCTTTTATTAAATCTTTATATTTGCATCTTAGATAAATTAAAGTACAAACGTGATTCTTGATCCATTAGTGTATTATCAGTGCCTAAGTCGTGACAATATTTGACAACTTAAAATCTTATGTTTGTAACTGAAATAAATTAAAGCACAAACTTTAGTCTTAGTCTACTATCATATTGACATCGTCAAAATAGCGACAATATTGAACAAATTGTCCATTTTCATACTCAATTGGCTTAAAACATAAAATTGGTGAGTTGATCTAAGATATTTAAGTTACTTGCGTAAAGTTTGGGTACTGGTCTAATATTTTATTCTACATCCAAATAAATTATTTATTATTTTATACTCAACGAAATAAAAATTTTTGCAATTCTGGCTAGTAATAATCTCTTACTAAGTAAAATACATAATAAAAATTTATTAATTATGAATAAAATATAATTTTTTTCCCACATATATTATGAATGCAAATATGCAATATGAATAATAAAATATTAGGCCGATATGGGTGACATTGACATTTGGTGTATTATGTGGAGATAATTTTGACCTATAGTGGTAAAACAAAAAATATCCCCCTAAAATCGATGTACAGGACCTCCCAAAAATGGCCTAATAAATACATGTCTTGAAAATAAAAAAAAATTGCATTGGTTCAAAGTCAACTACATCAATCTAGACAAAAATAAGAAATAGGAAAATAAGAATATCGAATTACCACCACCACCACAAATTATCTCCCACAAAAATATGTAATAATATAAAACAATAAAACACTCAATTTATATGAGTACCCAAATGTTAATGTCCATTCATTCACAATATATACTAATTCATATTATATCAACTTAATTTAAAGTCAATAATATTTTTTTAAGTATTAAACTATATTCATAAATTCAATTATTCAAAATGGCGAGAATGAGTCTCATGGGCTCTAATACCACTGTTAGCAAATATACAACAATAATATAAATTAATATTCATATATAAAAGTAGATCACATATACTTATATGCAGTGGATTGTCGACCCACGTATCCCGAATCAAACTCGTCTGCCAGCCTCATTTTGATCGAACTACGAACATACTTTTTTCGTTAGTGGTGAATAACTACTAAACTTATTCACTCAATTACACACCTCAAATCCTTGAATTTATGGTGATGCTCCAAGGACATTCACTCACTCACGTTCAGTTGGATAAGGATAAGAGATATACATTCTTACTCAATAAAAAATCATAATCCAACTAAAAAACTCAATTTTAATCAAATTATGGAGACATTCAACTCAAATATAAATATTAGTTGGGTTTAAAATTCTAAATCCGATGCAATTTCTAAGAAAGTAGAACCATTATCATCAACACAGAAGACTATTGCAGTGATGGCAGCAGAGTCAAGTGAGAGAACTAATGACCCAACAAATGATGAGTCATTGGCACTCCTGGTGAGAAAGCTCAAAATGTTCATGAAGAAGAACTATAATTACAAAGGATAGACCTCAACTTCCAGACGATAACAACAAAGTTAGACAAGTGAATTAAATAGGAAATTAAACAACAAATTGACAAGTGTTATAACTACAGGAAACCAGTTCCTATATACGGGACTGAAGTACACTGAGGAAGAGAGAAGAAAAAAGAGAGAGAGAGAAAATGAGAAAGAAAAGATAAGAGGTTTGTTGCTAAAGTCGAATCCATCAAACAGCCTGTTGAGGAGGAGTCAACTCTTGTAGTGCCACTGATAGAAAATCAGAAGAGAAAGCAATGATGTGTTCAATGGCTAACAACACAATAACCTCAAAAGTTCAGATTAGTGAGGTAACTTCCTACGACTCAATTGATTTATCTAAAGAAGATCTGATTAAAGCATTAAACGATCTCATGAACGATCATCACAAACACACAACTCATTGAAGAGAATGATTAGCTAAAGAGTGAGCAAAAAATTCTTAAAGCTGAGCTGAAAGTCTAATAAGGTTGTATGGGTGAGTGCAAAAATCTCAAAACTGAGAATAATCAACTTGGGCATGACATTACATCATTTACCAACAGAGAACCGCAAGATATGTAGAATTAAATAAGCTTATCTCTTCATTTTCAAAGGCGTCTCTAAGACAATAGATGGCCTGATAAATGTGCTTGTTTTTTTTTTTTTTTTGACAAATCAGGACTTGGAGTTAGACATCACAATTTTGCCAGTACTTCAAAGTCACAGGCAGTGCAAATCGTAATTTTTCCAAAGATACGGAAAAGATTACATTTGACCCAAGATAAATCAAGCAAAGCCAAATTCTATATCAAAATAAAATACATGAGCAACATGTGGCTAAGAAGTTTAAAAGGAGTGGACTTGGACATGTGGACGAGCAACAACTTGTGGAGTCTCAATATCCTAAGAAACAGCGTCTAGAAGTTCAAAAGATTGATGGATTCTGTGACTCTGGTGAAAGAGACTACAAGTGAGGGAAATTCAACAAATCTAGAGCACGTCAGTCTACTGGAGCACGACAAGAATATCATCGGAGCAGGAATGTGATAACCTCCTTTCAGTATTATGGTAGATATGGGAGAATTCACAGAGTATATACAGATTACTCGCCTATGCATCAAGCTCATTATCATTCACATGCATTACTAGACGTTAACTATGATTTGTGAATATACTAAAATTAGTGTTTAATTAATCGGAGCAATTTCAATTGCTCAAAATTGAATCACAAGAATTTTGTGTCTGCTGCTAGCTTTTTTGTGAATGTGAAGGGCACACATTAAGTCGAATAAGTCCATTAAATAAATGTAAGAGTTGGATTAGTAACTAAATAATTAAATTAATTAATTCTTTGGGTTTTAATTAATTCAAAAGTTGAATTAATTAATTAATTGATAAGATCCATTAATTAGATCAATCGCAATTAGAAATTAAATTAATTGATTGAATTAATTAATCCATAAAGTCTTAATTTAATCCAAGAGTTGGATTGACATATTAATTAAGTTGTTGTGAATTAATTAATTTAAGAGTTAAATTAATTAAATAGTTAAATAATGAAATTATTTAATTAGTCTTACTAAATTAAGGCAAGTTAATTTGGATAGTTAATTAATTAATTAGATCAATTTCTTGGACTTTTATTTAGTTCATGTGTTGGGTAAATTAATTGATTGATCAAGTTAGCATAATTAAATTAGATTGAGTCTAGGCCCAATGGGAAATGGTATGGATTATTTCCAAAGCCCATGTAAGAAAATAATCTGCATAGGTGTTAGATACCTAGAGCAATAAGACAAGTTTCAGATAAGGCAGAAGATACCCATTAACTAGAAAAGTCTTACACTTGGTCGTGCAAGACATCCCTAAAGTATGGAAACCCAAGGGGATATCCAAGAGGAGTATAAATGCTCCTCTTGAGGGGCCGAAAATTCAACCTTTAGAGCTTATAATTTTCAGCCACGGCCGCCCATTCATTTTTTTTTTTCCCTCCTACACACTCTTTGAATTTTCTCTTAAGTTCAAGAGTTAAAAAGTTCACAAAGTATTTGTGAAATTCTCCAAGCCAAAAATCCATGAAGTATTTGTGAAATTTCTAAACCAAAAATCACAAAAGACAACACTTAAAAGAGTTTTGAGTATTATCTTTACAATCGAATTATCAAACTTAAACCTACTAGTACAGAGAGAATATAGTTTTGGAGTTCAGTATGTTTTATAATTTTAGGGTAGCTACGATTGGAACACTACCCACATTATTAATCCAAAATGAGAGAGGAAATATTTTTAACCCTCTCTTATAATCAAATCACTGTTTGCATTATCAATTATGGCAAAGCAACGAGATACAAGGTTTTATTTTACATGTGATGTAATTAATTTTATAATTGTAAAAAATTTAAATTTTCATTGTGCTATATATCTCAAGGCTTATATGCAAAACTAACTGGAAGAAGGTGTCCAACACATGACGGCCCAACTGCAAGAAATCTTGAATTTCATCAAAGGAGACAGGCTAGTACTATCACCACATGATGCTAGACAGACTCCAAGAATGCAGGAGGTTACAAGAAGAAAAGAAGAAAAGAAGAAAAGAAGAAAAGAAGAAAAAACAAAAATAATAGGGAAGTCACAAGAAGGAACCACCAAGAAGGAAATCCCCTCCTCCACCTCCACCTCCACCTCCTAGCAGATATGGCGTACAAGGATTTTTCAACATCAATGATCTAGAGAAGCCAAAGAAGAAGACACTGGAAATAGCTCATAATTTTAGTTGTAAGTCCATTCATTGTAAAACTTTGATATATATAAAAGTTTTCCTTGTTTATCTAATAGGATTTTCATCATCAAAGAGGGGGAAATTGTTACGATTATATTATGTAGATTCTGATAATGATTAGAATGGATTTAATAAGACCCTCAGATTTCTTGTAATTTTATTTTATTTTTTGTTAGAAAAAATTTGTAAGAGCTGTTCTCCACAAGTATAAGCATCTTCAAACACAGAAGATCAGAGCAGAGCAGAGTAGAACACAAAAGAGCACAGCATAATATAGAAGATCCAGATCAGAAGATGCTTAAGTTTCAGTGTACTTATAAGCAATGAATGGACTAGATTTGTGTATATCAGTAAAAGTTCATGACCAAAGCAGAAGTGATTATCTGAGTTAAGTCTTCACAGGAGTGAGGGTAATGCATATTACAAATGAACCGGTACTAGCATTTGACACAGTACTAATTTGGTGTAGGAAAATCCAAATAAATATATAATATTTACCAAGGCAAGGACAAAGTGTTGCGCATACAGACTCCAAGTGTGCAACAAGGAATTTGTTTTGAAGGCTACAATGGGAAAATTTCTTCGGAGGCATAAACAGAGGTTGAAGATCAATAAGAAGACATACATGCTATTCTGACAAAAGAGCGCCCATCTTGAAGAGAAGCTGAAAATTTCCTAACTCCTAAATCAGTCATTTGCACTCAGAAAAATTAAAAAGTTTTGGGCATATTGTTTATAGTATTTCCCAAAACATGTTTAAGCTTTGTGTATACCAACACTTGTTTTCAAGAAACGCTTGTGAAGGGTGCCTTTATCTAGAAGTAGTACTTTTACAAAATCTATGGATATCTATTGGATATCTCCAAGTGATGGAGAATAAAGGAGTAAAAGGATTATACGCGTTTCCAACCACTATTAATTATTAGAGTTTGTTACTTTCTTCAGCTTACTAAAGTGTTGCTTTCATACTTGACATAATTTTATCATTCAATAGTTTTTGCAAGCAAATCACTCACTTGTTCTAATTTTGCATTTGTGTCGTGTTTTTTCCACTTTGTGACTCTACTAAAAAACTTAGTGCTGTTTAGATTTTAGTAGACTTAGTAAATCATGAGGTTAGTAACTGTTTTTGAACGAGAACAGGGGACTAAGTTTTAAGATTAAAATTTGTTAAGTTACTTAAAAAAATAAATAAATTGAAAGATCTAATCACCCACCCTTCTTGATCCTTTCATATTACTTGGAACCAATAGAGTGTTTTGGCTTTTAAATAAAATTTTGTGAATTGTTTTTACCAAAAAGTGCTAGAGGGGAAGGTTTTGTCAATCCAAACATAAGGAGGTGGATGCTAAAAGGTAAAACCTAAGGGGATATGGATGCAAATAACCTATTTATTTTTATATACAATAAATATAAATATTTTATTGAAAAATGTTATTTGAGATAACAAATATCTATTGTGTATACATAATTAATTATTTCAAGTGTTAAGTATAATATAAATTATTTGTAAATTCAATATATATTGATTATGTGAATATCTATTGTATATTCTTAATAAGTATCTATTATATTATAAACATAATATTTTTTAATAAAATATACAAATATTGATATAAGATAATTAATGTAACTAATATAAATATATTTATCACATATCTAAATATAGAAACATCAAAATAAATTATATTATATTTAACTTAATTTTAAGAATAATATATCTTATGTGAAGGGTATTTTAGTCATTTATTTAATTCCTTTCCATCCTATCATGCATAGTAACTTTTCTGATTTGTGAATAGAATAAATTAAAAACATTTTATTTCAATTCCTTATTCCTTTGGCATACCAAACATAAAAAAGTACTATGTTAATATCATTCATTTTCCATCTCCATTATATTCCTATATTCATTCGTTTTCCATCAAATTCATTCATCACCAAGTGGTTTTCTTGTTTTTGTGGAGAATTTGTTTTTCTTATGATGCAAATAAAATAACTTTCACGCATAAATCACAAGAATTCATAATACTTAATAATAATTTTAAAAATATATGAATTATGTAAAATAAATCAGCTGACCTATAGGTATCGTGACACTTGACGTTTTTTTAAAATCGTGATGGTCTGCCCTTCGTGCAGGTACTGACTGCTCACTACCACCCCAAGATAAAATCTAAGAAAGCAACTATCAGCGTTTCTTATTGTAAGCACGATCACAAGAAGACTTGCGAACAAGACCTTAATGCGTTGCCTAAAAAACTATTAAAACTAATTTTTATAATGTTAAAATTGTAAGGATGATTGTATATATCTACCTAAACCCCTAGGATACCTATTTATAGTGCTAAGATTAAATATGTAACAACAAAAAATTAAATTCAAATAATAAGATTTTGATAAGGTGTTACAAAAGTTAATGGGAAGGTTACAAAATTCAATTTCTTTTATGAGAATAATTGAAAATTAAATATGATTTTGAAGTTTTAAAAACTGAAATTGTAACAATCCCCCACAAGGTTTAAAAATTCAAAATATATACTAGAAAATATAATAGGGCAACTGAATACTAAGAGCATCTCCAATGTAATACCAAATCCCACACCAAAACACCAAATTTGGTGTAATATTTATATTCCCAATTTGCCCCCAAAATTGTTCTATTCCAAATTTTAATTCCATTTGTATCCTATATTATATATTTAATCAATTTATAATTTAATTTAATTTATAAAATTTTAGTTTTGTTATTATTTTAAAATAACAATTGTAATAATTAACAAATAATTAACATTTGCTAAATTATAATAATTAAAAATAATAAATAAATAAATAAATTAAAATAACATTACTTGCATCAAATTCAAAAGTAAAATAAAATGTAGTGTTATTGTGATATTAATTATAATGTACTGTTTTTCTTTATGCAATGTAGTATTTTTTTATTGTGATATTAATTTTAATGTTTATTTTTGTAATATAATTAATAATTGTAATATGAATTATATGGAATTTTCTATTTAGTAGAATTAGTAGTAATAAAATATAATTAATTAAATAACTTTATAAATAAATAAATAGGTGATAATTGAAAAATAAGAAAAATAAGAAAAATAAGAATTTTATTCATTTGGTATAAAATTTGGTATAGTGGGTTGGAGATGATTTAGGTCAAATTACACCAAAACACTAAATTTGGTGTAAAACTTACATCAAATTTGATGCAATGGGTTAGATATGACCGTATGAGCCTTCTGGATTTGAGTCTACACTTAGTGTTGATGATTTCCATTTGAGGGAACCATAATTGACTATGCCTTGAATTAGGTCTCTTGGCCAAACTTCAGTACATCACACACAAAATATCAATATCGATTTTTGTTCAAAATGGGTTAGCACTGTTAATGACCATGTGCTCTCATCTTGATTATCATGAGAGTCCCTAGAGTCAGCCCAAACCTAGGGCCATGGTCACATGACAACTTTCATTTAGGTAAAACCTCCAAGGGTATGTGTGACCTATAAACCTTGCAGAATTTCCACATTGACCTTATTAAGGGTTAAGGCTTGACCAAACATTACACTATAACGCACTATCACCATTGGGATGGGAAGAAGATTCTCTTCTTATAAAATAGTGTTAAATGGATCACGCGTTACAGGTTGGTCCTACCCAATGAACCTTCTTTATGGGGTCTCAAATCAAAAAGGTTGGGTTACTCCCGAAGGTGACTCTCTTATTGGCTTATGCTTATCTCCCTCGATGATTCAAATACATCCTTATTGGATAGACCTATGGTTAAATTGTCCGCTAATTTTTTTATTTTTTTTTAGACTTCACAAAATTAAAAGATATCATATTTCTCTTTAATAAAGACTTCACACTTTTGTATCTTTCTTGCAAGTGTCTACACATTTTTTTTATTAGAAGGTGCATGCTTCACAATATCATTTACAACCTTACAATCACAATGTATAGAAATGGTTGGCAATATTTATGTACTAGTGGAATATCAAGTAATAAATCTCTCAACCATTCAATAGTTGTACAAGTTGTACTAAATGCTATTAACTCAACTTCTATAGTACTTCTAGATATAACATTTTGTTTGTTAGATCCCTAAGTTATTGCTACTCTACCCAATATAAAAATAAATCTACTTGTAGACTTAATTTTGGAGCTATCAGTAATCCAATTAGCATCACTGTATCCTTCAAGTACATTTGGAAAACCTTTATAACAAAAAATTCCTCTAAGATACTTAAGAACTCTTTCTAAAGAATCCCATTGATTCTTATTAGGATTATGAATATATCCACTAAGTCTCCCAACTACATAAGAAATACTAGGCTAAGTCCTATTGGTAAAATATAATAATGATCTAATAATTTGTAAATATTTCAATTGAGATATAAGTTCACTCAAGTTTTTGCTAAAATACATATTTGGATCATAAAGAGTAGAAACTATCTTACAATCATAATAATTAAATTCTCTCAAAAACTTTTTAATAGAACCATATTAGTTTAATAAAATTTCTTCTTCAGTTCTACTAACCTTTATACCCAAAATTATATGAGCTTCTCCTAAATCTTTCATTTCAAATGTTATTGGACAAATAACCTTTCACTTTTTTAATAAAGTCCAAAATTAGGGCCAAAATTAATATGCCATCCATATATAAACACAATATCACATATTTACCTATTTCCTCCTTGCAATATATACATCTATCATGTTCATTTGATCTAATTCCATAACCTTGTATAACTTTATTAAACTTTTCATGCCACTATTTAGGAGCTTGCTTCAAACTATATAAAGATTTCATTAAAACCTTAAAACATGTAACTTACATACCTTATATTCCTTTTACCTTAAAACCTTCATGTTGTTCTATATAAATTCCTTAGCAGGGCCCCAGATGGAGACAAGTGTGCCATCAATTGCTCCAACACAACCTTGACACGTGTGGACACACTTTTATAGTTTATCTAAGTCTAATTTTGTGCCATTTTGAAATGATTTTCAATGTATGTAAACATATTACGAAAGCTTTCATGCGAAATATATGATATAATACCTAGAAATAGGGGTAAAGTTGTGGTTCATTTAAGATTTTTGGATGAACTGTTTCAAAGTCAGTAGGGCGAATAAGCTCTAAAGCCAACTTGCATATGGCTCTAGCAACACTCTTCACTTGTCTAGAAATAGTCTCAAGTGAATATTGGAATTGCTCACACATAGTGCATTGGCGGGTGATAAAACCAACAATAACAAGAAATATTGCTATAGATTCCCTAATGCTAACCCTCATTGAAAGATTTATCTTCAACAAGTCACGGTCAAATATTAAATGGCACAACGTATTGAAAGAACATTTGTGTATTTAGAGACTATTCAAAATGCGATCTGGATGCCCACATAGAAGTTCCTCGAGCTAATCTTGGCCCTGCAATCGAGACGTGTGCATTGGTCATCGGCACAATACCTTCGACATGAAGAAGAAACTCATCTCGCCATTGGAGTCATTACTAGCATTAGTGTCTAATAGATCCTCCATATCTTCATTTAAGCTGGATGAAATACCATGTAGAGATGCATTTAGAAGGTGTTCCTCCCCATTAGAGGACATTATTTGGTCTTTATCAAGATTTGTGTTATGACTCTCGTGATTATCTATTTCAAATACCCTCAATACACCCAAACAGAAAGCTCCAACACTTATATATATATAAGCACATATATCTATATATAATTATAGATATACAATTTAATACCCAAACACTTAAATATAAAATTATTAACTGATAATTATTTATAAGTTACTAGTTAATTACTAATTATATTTATTTTAATATTCAAATATTTACAAATCTATGAATATTTTTAAAAAATATGTTGAGTATATATTCTGTTATAAGCATAAATGAGAATAGTACATATTTCTATACATGCATATATATATATTCACAACATTTTGTGCTTAGCTTAATGTGCACCGCCTAAAAAGAATATAACATACTATATAATGCAAATGGAATTCTCTATATGTGAAATAACATAATTAAATGTGGTAAGTACTTAGTGTAAAATACAATGGTCATTGTAACAGTTATAATTAGATCAATATTATGAATAGTAATATTGTTAACAAAATACTATTTAGCAAAACACAAATTGGGCTGAAACCCTAATGCAATATACTTCATGCAACAAACACATGAATAGAAAACATATAGAGATAACTTTTTAATTAAAACACACCAAAATTGGCACATAAAAGTGCCTAAGGATCTTCGCTAACTACCCATGCGATTGTGCTAGCATGTGGAACAACCAATATCTAAATTACCAAAGTACACATTACTACAGCTCAATACATTACAAACCCAAAGTAAAAAAAAATAGTTATTCAAACCGTTAGAATATAATCCATACAAGCACACAACATCACATATTACATAACATCAAAGCACATTGTTCGTTGAAATCCTACCGCAAGTGTACGATGCCTAGTTTTAGTAAAATATGAGTAAAGTATCATCTCGACAGGGATTATATCAAAATATGCACTAATTACTGCAATTATAATTATCTAGATAATTCAAGTGGAAGTTGCAAATAGATAAAATAAAAATTCTACAATTAAACTAAAAGTTCGTTTAGGCAAATTATCAAACACTTAGTAGATAATTAATTCCAGGGGTTTGATTCACTTAGTTTTCATCTATATTTATCAATCCAATCTATAAACTTTTCAAGCTAATAATTTATAAGTCAAGAATTTCTAAAATTATCAACTCCCACTCTCGAGTGCCGAGTGATTATGAATTTTAGTTTAGATTTTGATATCTCTATAAAAATCCCAAACTAAAACCCTATCAAGCCCAATGCATTCTCTCTCAAGACTTCAAAGAGTTCATAAGCTTCTCGACTCTATGAATCCCTAAGTTATACTATCCTATGGCCATGTATTAAATTTTTTCTCTCGAGTGCCGAATTTTATATACCAAACAATCTAGATTATTGATCAAGTAATCAAGATACAATGAAAACAAATAGCATAAACAAGTTGACAAACTTGAAATAAGATAGATTAAGATCTCAAAATATAGGATTCAACTTTGGCTACATCAACCCCTAGAAACTAGAATTTAGCCCATGACCAATGTAGGAAAATTCATAGACAAGTTTTGATAACTAAAAGAGAAACAAAGGAATTAATAAACAAGAGAAAGAATCCTTTCTATATCCAGATGAGAGATGTCTATAATTGTCTTTCCCAAACCCTAACTCTCTTTTTAGCTCCTCGTTTTGCTCTCTAAATGCCAAAAGTCCCATAGAATGAGCAATATATTATCTATTTATACCAAGTCTCCAAAAAAAGCCTTTTCCACACATAATTGCAAGTTGGCACTGCAACCCCTGAATTGGGTGCTGAGGCGCCTAAAGGACATGAAGCTATTGCTAAAATTTGAGGCCTAATGCAAGACTTAGCGTCGCGGCATGACATGCATGTATTGCGGCGCTTGACTCAGGTGCTATGGCATGACCATTTAGCCTATTTTCTCTTCTTGATTTTCAGCTTCCGCGGTGTGGCCACTGTTTGGATTTTTGGCCAGAATCTTGTTTTGCCTTCTTATATCATTTGGCTTGTTTAAAACACGTCTACACGAAACATTTCTTATAAAATAAAATAAAAAGCATTAAACTAGATATAATTTGCTTATAACTAATCAAATAACTAAGTTAAAAGAACTCCATTGGTTGGTTGGAAAACTAACTCAAAAAATACCCACAAACTTAGAAATTTGTTTGCCCTCAAGCAAACCAAATAAGTTGGCTCTACACCAAAGACGAAACAACGAACACAAACTTGAATATACACTCAGCACTGAACCATCAATTCCTCAACAATTGTAAAAAGTATAACACCATTAGAATTGCAAAAACATGCCAATGTTCCAAATGCCAATCATATATATAAGTTCTACTTGACCTTGTGATCTTGTGTGTGTGAATAATTAATTTTCGCCACTCCATATTTATCACTCAAATAAGTTTATAATGCCAACCCCCTTCCAAATGATCTACTTTTAATAAAGAATTGAAGTACTTACCAAACTTCATAGGCTTGTTTTTCCCAATAATCTCCACTAATATAGGTGTATCATAACATCAAGAATCAAAAGGATTTTTAGAGCTTGTAGCGAGTGACTTGAGTAAAGGTAGGAAATATGGATAATAGTAGCTCCAAGTCACTTAAAGCACATAATTAGAACCATGTATAGAGAATCAACACCTCAATATAAGCATCAATATCACCTTTACTTAAAATATCTCCGCATAAATTTATCCTCTAACATCCAACACTTTTATTTCTTTCATCACTATTTTTCTTATTTCTTTCATCCTTTTCATCATCTTTTTTTTATTTTTTTTAACAATTCATTCCTTTTCTTCTTCATTGATGAAATACCCCTAAACTGGATCAATTCATTATATACAAGGGTTTCTTTCTTTTCTTTGATAGAGAAGATCTATACCTCAGCCTTAACATGTTTTTCTTCAAAATCCCCACTATTCATCTCCAGTAATGCTCAAACTTACATATCCTTCTAAAGTATTTGTGTGTATGAGTGAACAAGTTCAATTAAAGATAAATATGTATAAGGCTTAAGGAATTACATATGGGATACAAAAGAGAAAGGTTTCAATAAGCTCAAAATGGGACACTAGGGATACTTGATGCACAAGTTGGCTATATAAGCTCTATTGGTCCAAAAATGGCCTAAATCATCTTTTTAATGCTATGTCACCTAAGATTTCAGCTCGACTAGTGATCAAACAAGTTTTAGAGCTTGGTGGAATCATTCAGTTAGCAATAATACTCTATCAAACTATTTCCAAGCAAATCAACATAATTGAGCAAAAGACTGGTTTGCAATATTTTCACGATTCACAAATTAAGTCAAACCGATATACAATCTCAACAACTAGATCAAGGCATATTTAACAATTCCAACAAGTTATCATTACTGCAATCAAACTTCATCATTGGATACAAAATCAACACTAATGTAACTCAAGAGTACAACTCTTTTTTTTAACATCAAAACTATCAAACAACGAAATGACTTAAATAGACTCAATTGACTCAATTAACTTAACTGACAACAAATGAAAGGCAAGATATAAAATTATCAAAACTAAAGACACCACACCCCCAAACTTAAAAATTAACATTGTCCCTAATAGAGTAGTGAAAAGAAAATGAGAGGACTTTCCTGAATGCATGTCATGGATAATGGGCTGCTTGTCATTCACAAGTGGAGAAGGGCGATCTACCAGGGTAGGGAGAATGAAATATCCAATGTCGTACAATGAATGAACTGAGCTAAAGCAGCATCACACTCTAATACCTAGGCCAAAAATGCTGCCTATCGGTGGTCCATACGATTGATGACTCGATGTAGTTGGTGAATATCCGGATGTAAGTCCTAGACATCCTCATAAAAATTTAAGGCAGGAGCAGCTAAGGAAGACGTGATAGCTGGAGCAGTGGTCTCCGAAGGTCGCGGTGGAGTAGAGATCTCAATACAACCATCATCATCAACATCGGTAGGTGGTGGTAGAGGATTGAATAATGAAGGGGCCTCATTAAGAAGGAATCCGATACTAGTAGGGTTAGGTAAAGCCCCTCTCCATGAGTGGTACTTGCTGATCTTGGTAGAATCAATAACTGCTAAGGATCACTCACATGGCTCATCCTTACCCTATTTCACTCTATCATATTGGCACAACCTAAAAATAAGTGACGACATCAACAGATCCCTCATCGTGGGTAATGGACTCATGAATGATGGTGGCAATGTTAAACGGGATATCGTAAGTGATGGCATACAGTAAATAAGCCCTGTTTTTCATGATGCTACTCACATACTGGGTGGGCTGCAGCTTTGTACATATGAAGTAAAACCAGGCATTACCATAACAGCTCAATGCTGACTTGGGAAACAAAAGAGAACCACCCATCTCCCTAGTGGAATCACTTAGTCCTTAGCTAGCATAATACATTGATAATTATGTCCAAGTTTGGGGGTTGTGATATGAAAGCTGAATATATTGAATGATCGATAGCTGGTAAGGCATAATAATTCCTAACCACCTGAACTGATAGGAGACCACCTCACCTCATACGAAAACATCATCGTTGTTGTAATATGAGTCTTTAACAAAGGGATTAAGTAATTTGCATAGAATTCCCAGATGATGTTCACCAAGAACTTATTTGGTTGAGTGACTAACTGCTGCCACCAACAGGCCCTAATCATTACTGCCAATGCCCCATCCCTTGCTACAGCTGAAGGCTTCTCTTAGGAGTGATGCTCCTAGAAGTGAGCACGTCATTAAACTTTCATTTAGCCTCTTCATTTTTGAACCGACTCCCATCAAAAGAGCTAGAGGTAGTTGTCTTGCCTTTGTTTCCATATTTCGTCATTTTAAGAATCCTGAAATATGAACAAATAAAACTCAATAATTATCAAAGTTAATTCCAAACACACTCAAGAAAAGAGAAACATCTATATCATAATCATTATGCAAACATGTGCGGCTAGTCAAGATTTTAAACAATTGGGAGTGGTAAGTCAATGACTAGCATGTATGTCTTAATAAGCATGTTGCACAAGTAAATTTTGAATCATGTCAAATCCGCATCATTTGTGAATGTTAAAATGGATGATTTATGCAATATAGTATGTGGTACAATTCTACACATGGATTGCACGCTAGAAAGGATGGAAAATATCATATGTGGTACTTGGTTTTCATTTAATCATTTTAATGAACATGTAATATGCCCTAATGTAAAGCTCTCAAATCATAGAATCCTTGGAAATCCCTACCCCTAAATTCTCAATTAATTCCCAACCATAGCAACACCACATTCATATAACTATGAAAATCACCGTTCATTCAACAACATGGAGAATACACAAAAACCTCAACTCAAAACATGATAATAAACTAAAATAAAGAAAAATAGAGAAAACTTACTAATTTGGAAGGAACTTGCAGAATGCTAGGAATTGAGGATGTGGTATGAATGAAATTGAGTGTGTGTGTGAGTGGGTGTTGCTAGGGCAAGGGAGAAAAATGAGAGTGATTGTATAGGAAATGGAAGAGAAGAAATAAAAATGAACCAGACTCTCATCTTTTTAATTTTAAAATCCTTGAAGTCATGCCGCGGTGCCAATTCAAAGAGGAGTTCACTGACCAATTTTTAAAGATCGCGCCATAGCACCAGATACGAGCGTTGTAGCACCAGTTTACCCTTAAATGTCATGCCGTAGCATGAGATACAGGTGTTGCAGCCTGACACTGAACTTGACTTACTGTCCATTTTTAAGGGGTCACGCTGCGGTGCCAAATAGGGGGTGTCACAGTGCGGACCCCTTTTTTGAATGAGTGCCATTTCTTTTGATGATGTCTTTATATGTGTTGCTCCTAGCCTTCACAAGTTATCCTACAAGAAAAAAATAAAAATAACAAGATTAAAAAAAAGGGTAAAATGGGGTATAATGTAACCAAAACATCTAATCCTAAAAAATTAAATTAAACAAGTGAACTAAATTTGTAAAATTCAAATATCATAACATATTAAACTGCTTGGGCAATCTCCCAAAACTTGCTAAGTTTATAGTCTTCAGCTAGACTTCAACCGGATGCATCAACCAACTTCTCCAAGAGGAATATCGGTGCCCTTCCTTATGTCATTGCCAAAATAATGTTTTAATCACTGACCATTGCTACGAAATAAAGAACCATCTCTGCTTCTCAACTCAATGACACTAAATGGAAACACTTTCTCAACCACAAATGGAACCGACCATCTTGACTTTAGTTTACTCGAAAAAAGCTTCAAACGTGAGTTGAACAATAACACTTGCTGTCCATATTGGAATTCACACCTTAAAATCATTTTTTCTTGCCAATTATTCATCTTTTCCTTGTAAATCATGGCATTCTCATAGGCATCATTATGAAACTCCTCTATTTCATCTAATTGCAAGAGCCTTTTGTTACCCACTACCCATATATCAAAGTTCAATTGTCTCACAACCTAATAAGTGCAATGCTCCAACTCGACTGGGAGATGACATGTCTCCCTAAACACTAATCAGTATGGTGACAACCAATAGGTGTCTTGTAGGCTGTATAATAGGCCCAATGTGCATTGTCAAGCTTGTGCGCCCAATCCTTATGATTTGTGTTAACCATTTTTCAAGTATCTATTTAATCTTATGGTTGGTTATTTTTATTATCCATTGGATTATGAACGATATCCTAATGCTACCCTATGCTTCACACCATACTTAGAAAAAAGTTATTAAACAATTTATTGGAAAAATGCATATCTTCATCACTAATAATTGTTTTAGGAGTGCCAAAATATGTGAATACGTGTTTGTGTAAAAATACAACACTACCTTAGCATCATTTCCACCTATTTTGAGACATAGTCTACAGTAAGAAAGATATAGAGATGACCAAAAAGAGGAAAGAGTCCCATAAAATCAATCCCCCTAAACATAAAAAAGTTCAACCTCCATCACATTTGTCAATAGAAGCACATGATGTGGCGTGATGTGTAACACCCCCATTACTACACAACTATATATAAAATATAATTTGACATGATAGAACCTGTGTGCATGCATGAAATATTTTTTTTTGTAACACTTTAAGAAAAGATAAATCACTTCTTACATGCACAACCCTGTTTAAATACTTTCTCACACATGTCATGTATATAGCAGGATCAGTATTTATATAAAAACACAACACCCACAACGACCCAATATTTACATACTTATTTACAATAAAGTTTTAAAAGTGAAATATAGTACCAGTCTAAAAATATAATACAACAGACTCAAAATATAACAAGCTAACAAAATAGCCCAACAGGTCGTCATCTATGTACACACTCTCTCAGACACCTGCAGGAGCTCCAACCGCTGCCCAACCAGTAAAAGATGCTTCAAGCGTCATCGTACTTACCTACAATGCATAAACTAAATGAGCTAATGCTCAACAAGTAAAGATTATACATGTCAAAGAATAATCCACAATATCAAGTCATGCATCTCAAAATGCTATGCCCACAATGCAATTTAATGCATCAAAATATTTCTCTCAAAATCATTTCTTTCTTGGGCCCCTGACCAATGCTACTATCCCATACACCAGAAAAGAGCTCTGTACACCGCCATAGTCCAATGGTCAATAATCATATAAGCATGAAAATCTATGCATACTCATACATATGTAAATCCATGCACGCGAACCTGCAAATCCATGCATAAAACCATGCAAATCCATGCATGCTTCGGTGCACTAGTAGTGGTCAGCAAAATATTTTCCTTTCTCAGAATTATGCCGTGCAATGCAAGATTTATCACAATGCTCGTATATAATGCATGCACGTGCCAAAGCCCAAGTATGTATGCTCAATGGACATGAATGATAGTAATGTGGTCCTTTCTTTGCACATATGATCTATGGTATTATATATAAATCACACATTCACTATGTCTATGTATTGTAGTTGCAAATGAACCTTTACTTACCTTTCACTTGGTTGGTAGCTTAGTCTAGATTTGTTTATTGTTCCCCTCCAATCTTAGATCTAAAATATCCTGTAATAATACCAACATCAAGCACCAGTCTCAATTTGGCAAGTTGAAAGTATAAAATATCATACTAAGACCTTAAACACCAAGCTACCTAGGTTTTACAAACTAGAACCCAATCTAGTCCCTCCAATACCTTAATTTCTCATCTTATATACATGTAAACATCATATAATTGAAGTATTATAACTCTAATATCATGTACCTAATTGTTAACACTCAATAGAAACATGTCTAGGTTGAAATATGTTAAGTTATCAAATGGGACAAATTCACATTTTCATATTTACTTGCTGTCCAATTTAGTTGCATGATAATTTTGACATCCCTAAACATATCCAACCACTCCCAAATTTTTACCACACTTAGATAACATGTATATAAATGTAACCATATCATAGAATTGATAAAACTCATGGATATATCTTCCCAAGTTCATCTCTCTTCACAACATACTGAAACAGATTATTTTCCTACCGTGACAGTTTTGCACACTTCACGACATTAATGGTTTTGGCACCCTTATGTATATTCAATCTCTCCCAAATTTTTACCACACTTATATAACATATATACATAGACAATCAGGTTATATTCTGGCCAAAAATAATAATGGAATTAGCTCCCCTAATTCAGTCTCCTTCACAGCACACCAAAACAGATTTTGCTACTTTGGCAGTTTGAGTGTTTCTCCAATATCATTCTCTATTTCAATTTCTAACTGATCAAAATTCATTCCAATACTCTTAACTCATATATAAACATGTATATGATGATAATTATAGGTTTTATTCAACATACCATACACTTTTGAAGCCCAAAACACAGGAATACAGCAAGGTGACAGTTTCTAGCATAAGTGTTTTCTATCAAATATTTCCAACCAGAAACCCTTTCTTTATGTTTCAAATCCTATCTAATAACATCCTAAAACATTTATAAATAATATTCAAAGCTTAATAAGCCAATAAACCTCAAAATAAATCTGAAAGTCTTGCCAAACCCGTAGGTTAAGCTCACCTTGCACAGTTTTCTACTTGAACTTGGTTATTTCTCCTTCCCTTCGCTTGTTTTGACTCCTTTTTCGGTTGGAATCACTTAGGACCTATTTAGAGATATTTTTTCATGTATTTAGAAGCTGAAATGGTTCAGAATAAGGTTCAAGTTGTGGCTGTTAGCTTAAGAGTGAAGAATAGGTTGAGGTGCTAGCTGGTGCTAGCTTGATAAGTCTAAGCATGAGGTGGCATAAGCTTAAGGTGGCATGTACTGGTATAATATGGTTTTCTCCATTATCTTGAAACCCTAATCTTGTGTGCCTCACATATTCCTATTTGGTTGCAACCTATCTTCATCACCATTCATTCCCATAGCTAGTTCCTTTATCCGTTCATTACGTTCTTCACCCAAAAAATCAACGGTTCTTGCCCGATTGATAAGTTTGTGCCCCGATAGTGTTACAAACTATGAACCTAGTTATATAAAATTTAAATTATAGTATTTTATGTCTCGTTATCCCAGGTGTATGATTTAAATATACATATAATATTAAAATTCATGATCGAACCGACTTACTCTCTATAAACTTTTCGGTGACACCTTTCGAACTCCTAAGGTTACCACGTGTAACCTAGCACTATTCACTATATTGATACCTCAATTACTTATTATCTCAATACAAAATCAACGACTTAGGTTAGGGGATTCGATAATCAATACCATGTGAGAGTTTCAAAATTAAGTTTAATAGTTAAAAACGCGGTATAAAATGAATTATATGATGTCATACCAATGAAAATAACACATAATTAACATGTAATGCATGAATCATATGTGGCCATGTGAGTAGTAAGAGGCTCGGGTAGCACATCCTTCCCTCTTTATTAAAATTTCATCCGCGAAATTTCACTTATCGAAAAAGTTCAGGATACTTAGTTCTCATTTCGTCCCCCATTTCCCAAGTGGCCTCTTCTACTAATTAGTTTTTCCATAACACTTAAACCAATGGAATCTATTTATTTCTTAGTTGCTTCACTTCTCGTAACAAAATATATACAGGCTTTTCTTTATAGCTCAAATCTGCCTTTAATTCCACTAGTTCATTCTTCGGAATTTGAGAGGGATTAGCAATATATTTTCTCAGCATAGACACATGAAATACATTGTATATTTGGGACATAGATGTTGGCAGATCCAGTCTGTAAGAAACATCGCCAATTCTTTCAATCACCGAGAATGGGCCAGTGTATCTAGGACTCAATTTTCTTTCTTCCCAAACCACATGATGCCCTTCATTGGTGCTACTTTCAAAAACACTTGATCTCCTATTGCAAACTACAATGCCCTTCTTCGTCGATCTGCATAACTTTTCTGTCAATTTTGGACAGTTTGCATTCTTTATCGAATCTGTAACACGGCTTCTGTCATCTATCGAATCATATCTGGGCCTAAAAGTTTCTTCTCACCAACTTCATCCTAGTGTATCGGAGACCTACACTTTTTGCCATACAATGCTTCATAGGGAGCCATTCCAATACTAGTCTGATAGCTGTTGTTGTATGCAAACTCCACTAAAGGTAGAAATTTACTCCACTGACCTTGGAAGTCTAATACACAGGCTCTGAGCATATCCTCCAATGTTTGTATTGTTCGTTCAGATTGCCCATCCGTTTGAGGATGATATGTTGTAGTGAATGATAATTGTGTTCCTAAAGCTTTGTGTAAACTCCTCCAAAAAGCAGACAAAAATCTTGAATCTCTATTAAAAACTATAGACAGTGGCACTCCATGAAGTCTGATAATCTCCTGAACATATAATTGGGCATAGCGATCCATGGAATAGGTAGAACATATGGGAAGGAAATGAGCAGACTTGGTCAATCTGTCGACGATAATCCAAATAGCATCATGACCCTTAGTAGTCTTTGGCAAACCAGTTATGAAATCCATGGTGATCCTTTCCCATTTCCATTCTGGAATAAATAGAGGTTGCAAAATCCCTGCGGGTCTTTGATGTTCGGCCTTTATCTGCTGACATGTTAGACATTGCTCCACATGCTGGGCGATGTCCTTTTTCATACCTGGCCACCAATAATGTATTTTCAAGTCTCTATACATCTTGGTAGCCCCTGGATGTACTGAATAAGGGGTTGAATGTGCCTCTTTCAAAATGTCTTCCCGAATGTTATCAATATTTGGCAACAAAACCACCCTCTAAATTGTAAAATATCATTCTGAGTCATCTTAAATTCAGGAGACTTCTCTGCAGCAACATATTTTCTCATATTGATGAGATATTCATCATCTCGCTGTCCCTGTTTGATCCTATCAATTAGCGTAGGTTGAAGCATCAGGGCTGCCAATCTTGCCTCTATTACTCCTATCTGTAAAATCTCTATATTCATTTTCTGCAACTCATTTAGTTCCGGTTTCTGAATTAAAGCCATAGCTATTATACTTTGTGTGGATTTTCGGCATCAATGCTGATGCTACAACGTTAGCTTTACCAGGGTGGTAATTAATCACACAATCATAATCTTTTACCAGTTCCAGCCATCTTCGCTGTCGCATATTCAACTCTTTCTGTGTGAAGAAGTATTTGAGGCTCTTGTGATCAGTATAGATCTCGCACCGTTCCCCATATAAATAGTGCCTCCATATTTTAAGCACAAATACTACAACAGCAAGTTCCAAGTCATGCGTGGGGTAATTCTTTTCGTACTCTTTAAGTTACCTGGACGCATATGCAATTACTTTGCCATTCTACATCAGTACATATCCTAATCCATTCTTCGATGCGTCACTGTAAATTACGTATCCTCCAGTACCTGATGGAATTGAGAGAATAGGTGCTAAAGTCAACCTCTTTTTCAGCTCTTTGAAACTTCACTCACACATATCCGTCCATCTAAATGTCACCCTTTTTTTGGTTAATTGTGTCAATGACATAGTAATTTTGGAGAACCCCTCCATAAATCTTCGATAATATCCAGCTAAACCTAGAAAACTGGCACCTCCGAAGGATTAGTAGGCTGCATCCAGTTGTTGATAGCTTCAACTTTACTTGGATCTACTGATAGTCCCGCTCCTGATATAATATATCCCAGGAATACCACGTGATCCAACCAGAACTCGTATTTCTTGAATTTGGCATATAACTGCTTCATTTTTAGGACCTCTAGTACTTGTGTTAAATGTGCGGCATGTTCTTCTTTAGTTCTGGAGTAAACTAGAATGTCATCGATGAACACAATAACAAATTTATACAAAAACTCCTTAAACACTCTATTCATCAGATCCATGAATGCTACTGGAGCATTAGTCAATCCGAACGGCATTACCAAAAATTCATAGTGCCCATATCTTATACTAAATGCCATCTTGGGGATATCCTCTTTCTTTATTTTCAATTGATGGTACCCGGAGCGTAAGTTAATCTTTGAAAATATTGCGGCACCCTGAAGTTGGTCAAATAAATCATCAATTTTGGGTAACGGATATTTATTCTTAATCATGACTCTATTCAACTCTCGATAATCGATGCACAGTCTTATGGTGCCATCCTTCTTACGTACAAATAGAATCGGTGCTCCCCAAGGTGAAAAGCTCGGTCTGATGAATCCCTTGTCCAACAAGTCTTGCAATTGTATTTTCAATTCTTTCAACTCCAAGGAAGCCATTTTGTAGGGAGTTTTAGAAATTGGAGACGTTCCTGGTTGTATGTCAATAACAAACTCTATTTCACGATCTGGTGGCAGTCTTGGGAGATCATTTGGGAATACTTCAGTATATTCCCGCACCACTAGTATTTCACTAAGAGTTGGTGGGTGTTGTTCCTCAATGTTCATGACACTCACTAAGTACCCTTTGCAACCATCATTGAGTAATCGTTGTGCCTTCACTGCTGAAATCATAGGGAATTTGAAATTCTTCACAATGCTGGCAAATGTGAAAGACTCTTTCCCAGAAAGTTGAAATGTCACTGTCTTTTCCTTACAATCGATAGTAGCCCCATACTTTGACAACCAATCCATGCCCAAAATAACATTGTAATCATTCATATCCAGTAAAATCAAATCAGCATGTAATTCTCTACCTTCAACAAGTATAGCACAAGCTCTCAAAATCCGATCGGTTTGTCTAGCATCTCCAAAGGGGACTATTACACTATAACTGATTTCTGCTACATCTGGTATTCTACCCAGCCTCTTCACATACTCAGTGGATGCAAATGAATGTGTGGCTCCAGAATCAAATAACACAAGTGTTGGAACACTAGAAATATAAAGTTTACCTTTTACCATCGATGGATTTACCTCTGCATCCGTCCTGGTCATGGTGAACACCTTGGCTGGTACATTCCTTTAGCTGGTCTGATTTTGTTTACCTGGGTAAAATTTAGCAATATGTCCCGTATTCCACATCGAAAACATGTCATGATATCTATATAGCAGCCTCCAGTATGTCGATTACCATATTTCTGACACACAGCTTCTGGCATCAGTGCTTTTCCTTGTTCGACTTGTGGCCTCTTATTTTAACCTTCTTGTTGTTGGCCTTGTTCTCCTTGAAATTTAAATCCCGGCTTTTGTATTTGGATTAGCTTCTGCATTTGGACCGGCCTCTTTTACCCCACAGTCCATCTCTATCCCTGTTATCTGAATTACTGTCGAGCCTCTTGTGCACGAGCGATTCTCAATTCAGCCTGTTCTGCCACTAGTGCCCTCTCAGCCACATGTGAAAATGTCACCCCTTGAGTACCCGCCATATTCACATCCCGGTATAACTCTGGCCTCAAACCCTTCAGAAATCTCTCTACTTTAAGTGCTTCAGTGCTGACTATGTGTGTAGCGAATCTGGACAGTTGTTTAAATTTATGAATATATTCCCCAATAGTCATCGCTCCTTGTCGCAGTTGTATAAACTTATTCATCTTTATCATGCGAACTGGAGCCGTGAAATATTTATTTTGGAATAACTCCTTCAATCTGTCCCAGCTCATGGTAGTAATGTCCTCTATGCTGCTGATCATGTCCCACCAATGGCCTGCACTACCGCAAAGCATGAAAGTGGCACATATTACCCTCTCCTCTACTGGCACCCTGCTATACTGGAACATGTTTTCCAGGGTCCTCAACTAGTCCTCTGCAGCGGTAGGATCAATCGCATCCTCAAATGTTGGGGGATCCAGCCCCCTAAATCGTTCTCCCACCATATATATATAGTCTACCGACTGTTGGTTTACCTCCACCCGCGTTGATCACCATTATCCCTTTGTTGAATTAGTTGCTAAATTTGTTTGGACTGTCGTTCAATCAACTCTGTTAATTGGTTAATGATGGTATCTCGATCATTAACCGGGGTAGGTGTCTCATTTCTTTACGCTCTAGCACCACCACTGCTCTCACCATGAGTTCTCACCATTTTTGCAGCGCTGTTTTACACAAGTTTGACAACATATGGCCCATATAATTCATGGAATATGTAATGCAATATATGATAATGTAAAACTTACTAGCGTGGCTGCGCTCCGCAAGTTCTAAGATCATGCACATGGACAATCTACAAAATCAAGATCTGGGCTCTGATACCACCCATTACTATACAACTATATATAAAATATAATTTGACATGATAGAACCTGTGTGAATGCATGGAATGTCTTTTTTTATAACACATTAAGAAAAGATAAATCACTTCTCACATGTACAATCCTGTTTAAAATACTTTCTCACAACATGTCATATATATAGCAGGATCAGTATTTATATAAAAGCATAACACCCACAACAACCCAATATTTACATACTTATTAACAGTAAAGTTTTTAAAGTGAAATATAGTACCAGTCTCAAAATATAATATAACAGACTCAAAATATAACAAGCCAACAAAATAGCCCAACAGGTCGTCATCCATGTACACACTCTCTCAGGCACCTGCAGGAGCTCCAACTGCTGCCCAACCAGTAAAAGATGCTTCAAACGTCGTCGTACTCACCTATAATGCATAAACTATATGAGCTAATGCTCAACAAGTAAAAATTATGCATGTCAAAGAATAATCCACAATATCAAGTCATGCATCTCAAAATGCTATGCCCACAATACAATTTTATGCATCAAAATATTTCTCTCAAAATTATTTATTTCTTGGGCCCTTGACCAACGCTACTATCCCATACACTGGAAAAGAGCTCTGTACACCACCATAGTCCAATGACCAATAATCATATAAGCATACAAATCCATACATACTCATACGCATGCAAATCTATGCATACGAACCTGCAAATCCATGCATAAAACCATGCAAATCCATGCATGCTTTGGTGCACTAGTAGTGGTCAGCAAAATATTTTCCTTTCTTAGAATTATGCCGTGCAATGCAAGATTTATCACAATGCTCGTATATGATGTATGCACGTGCCAATGCCCAAGTTTGTATGCTCAATGGACATGAATGATAGTAATGTGTGTCCTCTACTTTGCACATATGATCTATGGTATTACATATACATCACCCATTCACTATGTCTATGCAATGTAGTTGCAAATGAACATTTACTTACCTTTCACTTTGTTGGTGGCTTAGTCTAGATTTGTTTATTGCTCCCCTCCAATTTTAGATCTAAAATAGCCTGTAATATTACCAACATCTAGTACCATTCTCAATTTGGCAAGTTAAAAGCATAAAATATCATACTAAGACCTTAAACACCAAGCTATCTAGGTTTTACAAACTAGAACCCAATCTAGTCCCTCCAATACCTTAATTTCTCATCTTAGATACATGTAAACATCATATAATTGAAGTATTATAACTCTAATATCATGTACCTAATTGTTAACATTCAATAGCAACATGTGTAAGTTGAAATATGCTAAGTTATCAAATGGGACAAATTCACATTTTCATATTTACTTGCTGTCCAATTTAGTTGCATGATAATTTTGACATCCCTAAACATATTCAATCACTCCCAAATTTTTATCACACTTAGATAACATGTATATAAATGTAACCATATCATATAATTGATAAAACTCATGGATATAGCTTCCCAAGTTCATCTCTCTTCACAACATACTGAAACAAATTATTTTCCTACCATGACAGTTTTGCACACTTCACGACATTAATGGTTTTGGCACCCTTATGTATATTCAATCTCTCCAAATTTTTACCAAACTTATATAACATATACACAGAGACAACCAGGTTATATTATTTCCAAAACTAATGGATTTAGCTCCCCCAATTCAGTCTCCTTCACAGCACACTAAAACAGATTTTGCTAATTTGGCAGTTTGAGTGTTTCTCCAATATCATTCTCTATTTCAATTTATAACCGATCAAAATACATTAAAATACTCTTAACTCATATATAAACATGTATATGATAATAATTATAGTTTTTATTCAACATACAATACACTTTAGAAACCCAAAACATAAGAATACAGTAAGGTGACAGTTTCTAGCACAAGTGTTTTCTATCAAATATTTCCAACCAGAAACCCTTTCTTTATGCTTCAAAGCCTATCTAATAACATCCTAACACATTTATAAATAATATTCAAAGCTTAATAAGCCAATAAACCTCAAAATAAATCTTAAAGTCATGCCAAACCCGTAGGTTAAGCTCACCTTGCACAGTTTTCTACTTGAACTTGGTTATGTCTCCTTCCCTTTGCTTGTTTTGCCTCCTTTTTCGGTTGGAATCACTTAGGACCTATTTAGAGATATTTTTTCATGTATTTAGAAGCTGAAATGGTTCAGAATAAGGTTCAAGTCGTGGCTTTTAGTTTAAGAGTGAAGAATAGATTGAGGTGCTAGCTTGATAAGTCTAAGCATGAGGTGGCATAAGCTTGAGGTGGCATGTAATGGTATAATTTGATTTTCTCCCTTATCTTGCTGCCCTAATCTTGTGTGTCTCACATATTCCTATTTGGTTACAACCTATCTTCATCACCATTCATTCCCATAGCTAGTTCCTTTATCCGTTCATTGGTTCTTCACCCGAAAAATCACCGGTTCTTGCCTGATTGATAAGTTTGTGCATCGATAGTGTTACAAACCTATGAACCTAGTTATATAACATTTAAATTATAGTATTGTATGTCTATTTGTCCCAAGTGTATGATTTAAATATACATATAATATTAAAATTCATGATCGAACTGACTTACTTTCTATAAACGTTTTGGTGACACCTTTCGAACTCCTAAGGTTACCACGTGTAACCTAGCACTATTCACTATATTAATACCTCAATTTTTTCTTATCTCAATACAAAATCAACCACTTAGGTTAGGGGATTTGATAATCAATACCGTGTGAGAGCTTCAAAATTAAGTTTAATAGTTTACAACGCCGTATAAAATAAATTATATGATGTCATACCAATGAAAATAACACATAATTAATATGTAATGCATGAATCATATGTGGCCATGTGAGTAGTAAGAGGCTCGGGTATCACATGATGGTCCCGACTCGTTGTCATCTTTTGCAAGTCTTCACAAAAGCATAACAATCTTTAAATAATGAAGGCCATAAAACCCACATTGTAATAATACCTTTGCAGTTGTTCTAGTGGGCATGAAATGACCACCATAGGGATAAGAATGACAATATCTCAAAATCTCCTCAGTTTCCTCCATAGGCACATACTGTCTAATCACAAAATCATTACACCTCTTGAAAAGCAAAGGATCATCCCACAAATAAAACTTAACATCATGCAAAATTTCTTTTTTTGATGAGTTGACAAATCCAGATGAAGGACTCCACTAGCAAGATAATTGACAAAATCAGCATGCAATGGAAGCCTCGCCTTAACTGCTAAAATAAGCTTATCTAGAAACGATTCTTGAATGGGTGCTCTAACTACCTTATTCTCTTAATCTGAACGGGATAGATGGTCTGCCACCACATTCTCACAACCCTTTTGTCATGAATCTCAAGATCAAACTCTTGAAATAACAAAATCCAATGAATCAATCATGGATTAACATCCTTATTAGCAAATAGGAACATAATCGCTGCATGATGAATGAAAACAATGACCTTAGTACCCACAAGATAAGCACGAAATTTATCAAAAGCGAATATTACAATCGACATCTACTTCTCGATTGTCGTGTAATTTTGTTATGCATTGTTCAAGGTCTGATTTGCATAATAGATGGCTTGAAAGATCGATTACCATCTTTGGCCCAACACCGCTCCCACTATATAGTCACTGGCATCACACATGAGCTCGAATGGTTGAGTCTAGTCATGAACCACCATGATAGGGGCTGATACAAGTTCGTGCCTTCTTTATCTGCTCAAAAGCCTGCAAACAAGAGCTTTCAAAACTAAAATGCACATCTTTTTCCAAGAGATAACATAAATGTTTAACAATTTTTGAAAAATCTCTTATAGAATCCCGTATATCTGAGAAAAATTTGAATTGCTTTCACATTAATTGGTGGTGGTAGTCATTCAATGGCCACTATTTTGGCACAATCTACTTCTAGCCCTACAGATGACACTCGATACCAAGAACTATGCCCTCAGTTACTATAAAATGGCATTTCTCTCAATTGAGGACTAAGTTGGTTTTCTTGCATCTCTGCAAAATAAGGGAAAGATTATGCAGACAGTGATCAAATGAAGAACTAAAAATTGAAAAATTATCCATGAAAACCTCTATAAATTCTTCCACCATGTTGTGGAAGATGGCCATCATACATCTCTTAAATATGGTAGGAGCATTACACAACCCAAAGAGCATCCTGCAGAAAGCAAAGGTACTATAGGGATATGTAAATGTTGTTTTCTCTTATTTTTTAGGGGCAATGGAAATTTGATTATATCCCAAATAACCGTCAAGAAAACAATTGTACAGGTACCTTGTTAAATGATCTAACATCTAGTCAATAAAGAAGAGAGGAAAGTGATCATTGTGAGTAGCTTTATTTAATTTCCTATAATCAATACACTCGCCATCTAGTTATAGTCCTGATGGAAATAACCTCACTACTCTCATTCCTCACTATAGTTATATCCCCTTTTTCGGAATAACTTGGACCGACCTAACCCAAGAGCTATCTAAAATAGCATAAATAGTCCCTAACTTAAGCCATTTTAAAACTTTAACTCATATAACTTCCTTCATAGCAGGATTTAGACATCTTTGATGTTTAATTGAAGGTTTGTATGAGTCTTCCATTAAAATATTATACATGAATATGAGGGGACTAATACCTTTCAAATCTGAAATATACCATCCTAAAATAGATTTATGTTTTCTTTAGACTCGCAATAATTTATCTAATTTAGAAGGAGATAAAGTGGAAGAAATTATTATCGAATATGTTTCATTCTAACCCAAAAATGCATACTGAAGGTGTTCTGGAAGCTCCTTCAATCCCAATGATGCTTTTATCGTGTCCTTTATGACTGCTTCCTCTAACCCTCCAAAGAACATTCATTCTTCATTTGAACTTGCATTGTGTCGAGAGAAAACATATAATGTGCCACATCCTCATCATCAACCAAATAATTATTACCTTGTGTCATGGAGTGAGCAAGGCATCTTACCAAGGGTCTTTAGATGTATGTTTGATGAGGTGGGCATTCATGCAGTGCTCCACAATGTCCACCCTTTTGCAAGTGTTGGGCCTTTCCTAAATTGCATAGCCATGTAGATATTGAATAACACTTGATCTTCATTGACTCTCAAAGTCAACTCTCCATGCTGCACATCTATCAACGCTCTACCAGTGGTAAAGAATGGTCATCCAAGAATCAAGGATCTATTGATCTTTTTCTATGTCAAGCACCATAAAATCTACTGGAAATATGAACTTGTCCACCTTCACCAAAACATCTTCAATCAATCATCTTGGATAGGTAAGTGATCTATCTGCTACCTGCAAAGTGATGGTGGATGGTTTCACTTTCCATAGACCTAATTTCCTAAAAACAGATAGTGGCATCAAATTAATGCTTGCTCTAAAATCACAAAGTGCTTTATCAAAGAAAAAGCTGCCTATTGTCTAAGGAATAGTAAAACTCCCTGGATCTTTTAATTTCTAAGGTAGCTTTTTCTGAATAATAGCACTACACTCCTCCATAAGTTTGACTATTTCAAAGTCCACTAATTTCCTCTTTCTAGACATCACATCCTTCATGAATTTTACATAACTTTGGCATTTGCTCCAATGCATTTGCAAAAGGGATGTTAATATGAATTTCCAAAAATTTAGCAAATTGAGCATCTATTTTTTTCTTTGGGAATCTTTAAGGAAAGAGGAGGGGAACATTAACATTAGAAGGGGGTTCAGAGTAAGAAATAGATTTTGGCTTTTCAGCCCTATTTGCAAATTATGTTAAATCTCCTCAAAGAACTTGAGGTAGACCGAAGCTATTGAAAAACTTCCACCACCAATCAATGTGAAAGCTATTTATAGTTTTTTAGGACATGTCGGCTTTGATAGAAGATTCATTAAAGATTTTTCAAAAATTGTAAAACCTTTGTGCAACCTTGTGGAAAAAGATAAAGCCATTTGACTTTAATGTTAATTGCTTACAAGCCTTTGATCACATGAAGAAGGCTCTCATTGCAACTCCTATTATGGTGGTACTAGATTAGACCCAACCATTTGAACTTATGTATGATGCTAGTGATTATGCGGTTGGAGCATTGTTAGGACAAATAAAAGATAAAATTTTTAGGGCCATTTACTATGCAAGTCGAACACTTGATGATGCTCAACAAAATTACACCACTACTGAAAAAGAATTGTTAGATGTTGTTTTTGCATTTGATAAATTTCGTGCTTATCTTGTGTAACACCAACTACTCAACAACTAGGTATATATTGTATAATTTAACATGATAGACCCTATGTGTATGCGAATTTTTTTTTGTAGCACTTTAAGAAAAGATAAATCACTTCTTACATGCACAACCCTATTTAAAATACTTTCTCACACATATAATGTATATAGCAGGATCAATATTTATATAAAAGCACAACATCCACAATGACCCAATATTCACATACTTATTTACTGTAAAGTTTTAAAAGAAAAATATAGTACGAGTTTAAAAATATAATACAATAGATTCAAAATATAACAAGCCAACAAAATAGCCCAACAGGTCATCATCCATGTACACACTCTCTCAGACACCTGCAGGAGCTCCAACCACTGCCCAACCAGTAAAAGATGCTTCAAACATCATCGTACTCACCTACAATGCAAAAACTATATGAGCTAATACTCAACAAGTAAAGATTATGCATGTTAAAGAATAATCCATAATATCAAGTCATGCATCTCAAAATGCTATGCCCACAATGCAATTTTATGAATCAAAATATTTCTCTCAAAATTATTTCTTTCTTGGGCCCCTGACCAACGCTACTATCTCATGCACCGAAAAAGAGCTCTGTACAACGCCATAATCCAATGGTCAATAATCATATAAGCATGCAAATCCATGCATACTCATACACATGCAAATCTATGCACATGAACCTGCAAATCCATGCATGCTTCGGTGCACTAGTAGTGGTCAGCAAAATATTTTCTTTTCTCAGAATCATGTCGTGCAATGCAAGATTTATTACAATGTTCATATATGATGGATGCACATGCCAATGCCCATGTATGTATGCTCAATGGACATGGATGATAGTAATGTGTGTCCTTTGCTTTGCACATATGATCTATGGTATTACATATAAATCACACATTTACTATGTCTATGCATTGTAGTTGCAAATGAATCTTTACTTACCTTTCACTTGGTTGGTGGCTTAGTCTAGATTTGTTTATTATTTTCATCCAATCTTAGATGTAAAACAACCTATAATATTACCAACATCAAGCACCATTCCCAATTTGGCAAGTTGAAAGCATAAAATATCATACTAAGACCTTAAACACCAAGCTATCTAGGTTTTACAAACTAGAACCCAATCTAGTCCCTCCAATACCTTAATTTCTCATTTTAGGTACATTTAACATCATATAATTGAAGTATTATAACTCTAATATCATGTATCTAATTGTTAACACTCAATAGCAACATGTCTAGATTGAAATATGCTAAGTTATCAAATGGGACAGATTCACATTTTCATATTTACTTGCTGTCCAATTTAGTTGCATGATAATTTTGACATCCCTAAACATATCCAATCACTCCCAAATTTTTACCACACTTAGATAACATGTATATAAATGGAACCATATCATATAATTGCTAAAACTCATGGATATAGCTTCCCAAGTTCAGCTCTCTTCACAACATACTGAAATAGATTATTTTCCTACCGTGACATTTTTGCACACTTCATGATATTAATGGTTTTGGCACCCTTACGTATATTCAATCTCTCCCTATTTTTTACCACACTTATATAACATATACACAGAGATAATTAGGTTATATTCTAGCCAAAACTAATGGATTTAGCTCCTCTAATTTAGTCTCCCTCACAGCACACCAAAACAGAATTTGCTACTTTGGCAGTTTGAGTGTTTCTCCAATATCATTCTCTATTTCAATTTCTAACCGATCAAAATTCATTCTAATACTCTTAAATCATATATAAACATTCATATGATGATAATTACAGGTTTTATTCAACCTACCATACACTTTTGAAGCCTAAAACACAAGAATATAGCAGGTTCTTCACCCGAAAAATCATCGGTTCTTGCCCGATTGATAAGTTTGTGCACCGATAGTGTTACAAGCCTAAGAATCTAGTTATATAATATTTACATTATAATATTGTATGTCTAGTTGTCCCAAGTGTATGATTTAGATATACATATAATATTAAAATTCATGATCGAACCGATTTCCTTTCTATAAACTTTTCGGTGACACCTTTCAAACTCCTAAGGTTACCACGTGTAACCTAGTACTATTCACTATATTTATACCTAAATTTTTTCTTATCTCAATACAAAATCAACCACTTAGGTTAGGGGATTCGATAATCAATACCGTGCGAGAGCTTCAAAATTAAGTTTAATGGTTAACAACGCCGTTTAAAATAAAATGAATTATATGATGTCATACCAATGCAAATAGCACGTAATTAACATGTAATTCATGAATCATATCTAGCCATGTGAGTAGTAAGAGGCTTGGGTATCACATCCTCCCCTCATAAAAATTTCATCCCCAAAATTTCACTTACCGAAAAAGTTCAGGATACTTAGTTCTCATTTCGTCCTCTCTTTCCCAAGTGGCCTCTTCTACCAATTGGTTTCTCCATAACACTTTAACCAATGTAATCTATTTATTTCTTAGCTGCTTCACTTCTCATAACAAAATCTGTACAGCCTTTTCTTCGTAGCTCAAATCTGTCTTTAATTTCACTAGTTCATTCTTCAGAATGTGAGAGGGATTAACAATATATTTCGATAATCAATACCATGCGAGAGCTTCAAAATTAAGTTTAATGGTTAACAACGTCGTATAAAATAAAATAAATTATATGATGCCATACCAAGGCAAATAACACGTAATTAACATGTAATGCATGAATCATATCTGGCCATGTGAGTAGTAAGAGGCTCGGGTATCACATCTTGTATGTACCAAGGTGATAGTGCATACCGATCATGCTGCTATTAGGTATCTTTTTGTCAAAAAAGATGCAAAACCAAGGCTAATCCAGTGGATACTCCTTCAAAATTTGATCTTGAAATCAAAGATAAGAAGGGAAGTGAAAATATGGTGGTGGATCACTTATCGAAGTTGGAGTAGAAAAATAAAAACTTTGAAGGACCAATTAAAGATTTTTTCTCAAATGAGTTTATTTTGGCAATCAAAGATAATTTACCGTAGTTTGAATTATTACCCCCAGACTTCACATATCATCAAAAGAAAAAATTCTCAGATGATGTGAAATCATATATATGGGATAATCCCTTACTTTTCAAATGGTGTTCAGATTATGTGATTCAGAGATACATTCTAATGGAGGAAACAAATGAAATTCTTAAGCACTATTATTCATCCCCATGTGGTGGTCATTTTGGACCTACAAGGACAACTTCTAAGGTATTGCAATCCGATTTTTATTAGCCAACTTTGTTTAAGGATTGTTATGCTTTTGTGCAGATATGTGACCGGTGTCAATGGGTTGGAACAATTACTAGATGCCATGGGCTTTCTCTAACTAACATGATGGAAGTTGAACTCTTTGATGTTTAGGGGATTGACTTCATGGGACCATTTCCTCCATCAAATGATCGATCATACATTTTGCTTATTGTGGATTATGTCTCTAAGTAGATATAAGCAATTGTAAGTGATAAAGGTTCTTATTTTTTCAATTAAATATTTAATAACCTTTTGGCTAAGTATGGTGTAAGACGCAAGGTAGCTCTTGGATACCATTCTCAATCAAATGGACAAGCTGAAATTTCAAACTAGGAAGTAAAGCAAATCCTTGAGAAAACGATAAGCATTAATCGAAAGGATTGAGCTTATAAGCTTGATGATGCATTGTGGGCATACCACACAACATATAAAATTCCTATAGGTATGTCTCCTTATCGATTAGTTTATGGAAAAGCTTGTCACCTCCCTGTTCAGCTAGAACATAGAGCATATTAGGTTGTGCAATAATTAAATTTTGATACAAAGGCAGTTGGAGAAAAAAGATTGTTGCAACTCAATGAAATGGAGGAATTTAGGTTTGATGACTATGAAAATGCTAAAATCTATAAACAAAAAACAAAACAATGGCATGACAAAATGATCTTGAGAAGGGAGTTTAAACACGAACAACTTGTGTTGCTTTTGAAATCTAGATTAAGACTTTTTCTAGGGAAATTGAAATCTAAATAGTCCGGTCCTTCATTATCAACAAGATATTTCCATTTGGGGCGATTGAACTCAAAGGTAAGGATGACACATTATTTCGTGTCAATGGTCAAAGGTTGAAACATTATTATGAAAATAAAATTTGGAAGATGTCTAATCTTCCACTTGGGGAAGCGACATAAGGTATTCGGTTTCAGTCTAACGCTTCTTAGGAGACAACCTAAGCTCTCTTTTCTTGTTTTCATGTGTGTTGTTTTAATTCTTGTTATTCATGTGTTGTTTCATATCATGATGATTGTTCCTTGATATTTTACTCATTTTTGCAAGCTAAATGCCAAAAATATATAAAAAAAGCAGGGTTTTAATTCCGAAAGAACACCACCCATTTTTAGAAAAGTACTCTAATTTTACAAATCTTTCAATCATTGAGGACAATGCTTATATTAAGTTTGGGGGGAGTTTGGGATAATTGCTTGTTGTTTCAGACGTTTAATGCTTGTTTGTAGCTTGTTTTGGTTCATTGACTTATTTAGTTTATTGATTGTCAAGTTTAGTGATGAACAATGTGCATGTTAAAAAAATTGAATATTAGAATATGTACATTTTTACATGTCTAAACATCAAAAATTGATTTTATTCACTTTATAAGGTCTTGTGAATCTTGATGCACTAAGTAGTTTGTTGAGTTACATTTAATTGTATAGAGACAGTTTATAAGGTCTAATTATTTCCTAAATGATCCCACACAACCTCTAGAACTTGCTTGATCATTAGTCAAGGCGAAATCCTAAGTGGCGTAGCATTAAAGAGATGATTTAGGCCATTTTTGGACTGTTTGAGCCTTTCAAACCAACCTATACATTAATTATTCCCTAGTGTCCCCTCTTGAGCCTATTGAAATAATTATTTGGACACCCTATACACTTTATCAAGCTTTATGGAAAAATAAAATCTAATATTCTACCTTTTTCATCTCATTTACACAATCATTCTTGAATGAATTATTGTATTCAAAAAAAAGAAGAAAAAAAGAAGAAGTAAAAATAAGAGAAGAAAAGATTGAAAAAGGATGAAAATGAAGAGATTATTCATTGAGGTGTATGACTTGAATTTCCTAAAACAAATAGACCTCTGCCGCAAACTAAAAAAGAAATAAGTTTAGGGGTAATCCAAGATCAAAAATGAGAAAAATAGGATGTTCAATAAAGAAAAATGAAGGGATTGATGAAGAAGTTGGTGCTCATTCATAAAGGTTCTAGTATGATTGTGTAAAATGGGTATTTTTTAGCCACAATTTTTCATATATTCCCACTATTACGCAAGCCTCATAATACAAGCTTTGGAAGTCCTTTTGATCGTTGATGCTATGATCTACCTATATTAGTGGAGACTAGTGTGAAAAACAAGCCTATGGAGTTTGGTAAGCATTTCAAAAGTGGATCAAATATAAATAGTTGGCTTTATAAACTTATCCGAGTGATAAATAAAAGTTGTTAAACTACTACTTTCACACTTACACACACAAGACCATAAAGTTAAGTGAAATCAATATACATGTTAACATGTAAACTTGGTATATTTTTCTAATCTTTTGAGATGAGATGTTATAGAAATCTTTCTTGACTTTGGTAACATGATTCATAGAGGGGTTGTTATTGAGAATTTCATGTTTGATGCTTGAGGACAAGCAAATCTTCATGTTTGAGGGTATTTGATAAGTTGGTTTTATACCAACAATTCATATACCTTTTCATTAATATTTGATTTGTTTACAAGTGTTTTTGCTACTTTTTATGCATTTAGTTTGAAATCTTGTAGGTAATGACAAAAGCAGAAGAAAATGGAAAGAAACCAAAAACTTGGTTGAAATGTTGAAGAATCTGTATTGTGCTGCTACTGATAACAGTGTTTGCATTTCAATCACAGGTCTTTGCTCCACTATCATGTTTACTTGATTCTTGATCCATTGGAAAATAGATCTACAATTTTTATGTTTACCACAAAATCTAGTTCCTACGATTTCAATGAGAAACATCGAGTTCAAGAGTTAACACTGGATTGAAAATTTCTTGTATGACACATCTTGGTACTTTAGGCATTAATCTCTCCACAGATGTCGTATTAAGATGATTCATGATGATATAGAAATCTAAGTGATAGAAATACAAATCTTATGAAGATACCAAAAGCTGGTGTGGCCTAGAAAGTGGTGCAAAATCAGTTTCAAGAGGCTACATACGCTGGAGAAATAGGTTTTGGCAGAATGTTTAGTACCTAGCTGTCCAGTTAGCGTCTACGCATTGCCACGTGGATAAAAGGGGCAAAATGATTTTTTATCCCCCCTTATGGCTTCTCCCATCTAATTTTAAGGACCTTAAAGAACCTCCAAAGGTATTATTGGACATGATAAGGTATTCTGGATAGAGGAGTGTTGTTGGATAGAAAGAGGGCCATTCTTGAAGACAATGAAGCTATTCTTGGAGATAAGGATAGTTTCAACCATTCCTCTCACTTCACAAATTGGCAAACAATTTACATGTTCCTTCTTATGTATTTCTTGAAGTAATATTTATACATGATAAATTAAACTTTTCTTTCTAGAGGATGATGTAACCTTATTTGATCCTATGTTTTGAATTCCAAATAATATTAGTTCAAGTTATTCATCTTGTTTGTGTTTTCTTATTTAGTATTGCATCTTGATTATTTGGCTATTAATTGAGAGTGTTTGATGTATGAGATTCAACACTCGAGATATACATGATCATAATAGCATAACCTAGGAATCATAGAGTTGAGAAGCTTATGAAACCTTTGAAGTTTTGAAGAAGAATTCATTGAACTTTTGTATAGTTTTATTCTTGAGTTTTTATAGAGATATTGAAATTCATATTAGAAATCATATTAAATTCAGCACTCAAGAGATGGAATTGATAAGCTTAGAAACCAACCATGAAATAAAATTACTCCGGCATAGCTCGACAGCCGATTAATGCCAACAATTTTGAGCTTAAACCAACTCTTATTAGCATGGTGCAACAAAATCAATTTAGAAGAAGCATGTTGGAGGATCCTAATGCACACTTATCCATGTTTTTGGAGATTTGTGACACCATCAAAATGAATGGAGTGTCCGATGATGCCATTAGACTTCGCTTATTTCCATTCTCACTCTAGGACAAAGCTAGGCCATGGTTATAATCTTTTGCACCATGTAGCATACCAAGTTAGAATGACTTGACACAAAATTTTCTTGCTATGTACTTTCCACTAAGCAAGACACTTGAACTCAAGAGTGAGATAGCTCAATTTCGCCAACAAGATTTTGAGTCACTATATGAAGCTTGGGAGAGGTTTAAGGATTTTCTGAAAAGGTGTCCTCCACATGGTTATAGCAGGTACAATACTTTTACAATAGTTTAAATTGAAAAATGAAGCCTATATTTGATGTCTAAAACCGTTAATGAAGCCCATATTTTTCTTGAGGAGATGGCTACTAACAACTATTAATTGCCTTTCGAGAGGTCTTCTATTAAAAAAGTTGTCGGTGTTCTTGAGGTAGATTCATTTACACAATTAGCAACACAAATTTCTGCTCTTTCTAACCAATTTGCAGCTTGGACTTTTAATGGAGATTCTCAAGGAATGGATTCCAAGGCATCCACTAGCACTTCATTGATAGAAACCAAAGGTAATGAGCAGGTAAATTTTGTCAATAATCGTAATTTTAATTTCAGAGGAAATCAATTACCAACTCACTACTATTCGGGACTTAGAAATTATGAGAATTTTTCCTATGCCAATAATCGAAATATGCTTCAACCCCCACCGGGTTAAAACAATCCACCATATTCTCACCCTTAAGTAGGTGAGAAAAAGGTATCTTTGAAGGATTTGATCAGCACTTTCATTAGCAAGACAAGAGCCCAATTCAGTAGGAATGAAACAAAGATAGACAATATTGAGACTTAATTGGGGCAGCTAGCTTCAAGTTTAGGAGCTCAAATGAAATCAATGGAGACTTAAATTAGACACCTTGCTACTAAATTTAATGCTAAAAATATATAAGAAAACTTTCTAAGTGATACGAAAATCAATCCAAGGGAGCATTGCAAAGCCATCCAACTTTGAAGTGGAACTAAAATCAAAGGGCCAAAAATGAAAAGTTCTAACATTGATGAGCCAATGGAAAACATTTCAAGTCAAAGTTCTATGGAGGAACAACCAAAGGAAGAAGAAAGACAATCAAATGAACAAACATGGGTTGAGAAGCTAAAATCTACTCTTAACTTTGAAACTTCCAAATTTAATATTCCCATTCCTTTTCCACAAAGATTTTAAAAGAAAACGATTGTTTCACAATTTGCAAAATTTCAAGAAAATTCATATTAATATTCCTTTTGCAGATGCTCTTGAGCTAATTCCCAACTATGCTAAATTTATGAAAGATAATATGTTAAGAAAAAGGCGATTGGTAGAGTTTGAAATTATGAATCTTACAGAAGAGTGTAGTGCCATTTTACAGAAAAAACTTTCTTAAAAATTGAAGGATCCAGGAAGTTTTACTATTCCTTGTACCATAGGAGGATCTTTTTTTGATAAAGCATTATGTGATCTTGGAGCAAGCATTAATTTGATGCCACTTTCTGTTTTCAGGAAATTAAGAATTAGAGAAGTCAAGCCATCCACTATCACATTGCAATTGGCAAATAAGTTTCTTACCTATCCAAGAGGAGTTGTTGAAGATGTATTGGTAAAAGTGGATAAATTTATTTTTTCTGCAGATTTTATGGTGTTAGATATGGAGAAAGACCAGAAATTCCTTTAATTCTTGGTCTACCATTCCTTGCTACCGGGCGTGCTTTGTGTAACAATCCCATTACTACATAATTATATATATAGTATAATTTGACATGATAGAACCTATTAGCATGTATAATTTTTTTTTTGCCTATAACATATTAATAAATAATAAACTATTTTCCTACTCACATACGAATATGCAGAAGACCCATAATAACCATAATATTTAAATACTCATGTACATAAAAGTTTTAAAAAGTAGCACACAATATAAGTCTCAAATTTTAATACAGTAGACTCCAAAATCAAATAAGCTAACAACCAGCCTAACAGGTCGTCATCCATGTACATCGATCCTCAAAACCTGTAGGAACTCCAGCTTCTTGCCCAGTAAGTCCATAGCTTCAAGTATCACTAAACTCACCTACAATACATGAACTACGTAAGCTAATGCTCATTAAGTGAAAATCATGCATGATGAAGGGATAATCTAACACATATGCAGTGCATTCCTATGAGATCATGACAAAAATACAAACTTATGCATAAAAAATAGTTCATTCAAAGTCATTTTCCATCATTGGGCCCTTCGGCCACCTACTATATACCGGATAGAGCTCTCAACAATATCAAAAATCACATGACCATAAACAGATCGACACAGTCTGAGGGCCATCTCCTGGGATCATCAGAGGTCCACCTCATGTCTTCCCCTGTAATCCTCCAGAAGTCTTCCCACCAGTGGTGTCGATAAGAGCATAGTCAAGTGGTCCACCTCTCGTGACCAATAGAGGCACACCCCTATCCATCCCTATAATCCTCCAAGAAGAAATGCTCATGACGCCGGCCTCGGTATACTAGTAGTGGCCAACCAAAATATTTTCTTTCTGAAAATAATATCATGCATGCCTCACCTCAACTGTGAGCATGTGTTATGCATGCACGTATAAATATTGATGAATGGCATGTTCAATGACACAACGGATCCCATGTCCCATCATCCAAGAAATGTATACACTGTAAGTCTTTATAATACTCATAATAAACTCATCAAGACATAAGGATCATATTTAATATAGATAAGGCAAGAAATACTATACCCATGCATTGTAGTTGCACATTGATTTGTACGTACCTTTGATCTGTTGTGTGTTAAGAAACTACTCTCCAACCCTAGATGTGAAACAATCTATAAAAATATAAGATATCAATCACCATCCTCAATTAATAGGCTCATTATACCTAATGTAGTATAAAGATCTTGAATCTCAATTAGATTAAACAACCTTACCACTTAGAAACTATAACCGAATACAACATCCTACATACTTTTGTTCCACATCTTAAATATATATACTCTTACTTTTTCTCTTACTTAATTGATTTATTATAACTCGTATAACATCCCTCTAAATTTTAGGGATCAAATGAACCACATCCATGTTAGAACATTTCAATGAACAAAATGGGACAAATTCACTGCTTCACATTTTCCTGCTGCCACACTAAATTGTGTAATGATTTTTAACACCTTTAGACATATTCATTCACTCCCTAATTTTTCTCACACTTATATAATATCTAAAAAAGTGTAACCATGTCATGGAATTTCTAAAATGCATGGATATATCTTCCCAAGTTCAACTCTCTTCACAACATATTGAAACAGATTTTTCCTACTGTGACAGTTTTGCACACTTCATGACATTAATGGTTTTGGTACCCTTAAACGTGTACAATCACTCAAACATTTCACCATACTTAGATAACATATATAATGAGACAACCAGGTCAAATTATTGCAAAAACTAATGGATTTATTGCTCTACAACCTGCCCCATTCACATAGGACAGAATCTGAAATTAAAAAAAAGACAGTTTTGAACATCTAATTAATTAACACACTATATTTCAATTTATAACCTCTCTAAACTTACATACATCACCTAGACTCATATATAAACATATATGGTGAAATACACAGGTTTTAATCAAGTTATTAAACATATATAAAGCTTTAATATAAAAAATCAGCAAGTATACAGTTTCTGTCCCTAGTGATTTTTATTGTGATTTTGCAACTAAAAATCCTCCTTTTGTGAATTATAAGACCACAAATTACTTCCTAAATTGATTATAAACAATAATAGAAGCTTTAAAAATCATAAACCCTCAAACAATTCAAGAACTTAAATAAAAAACATGAGTTAAACGTATCTATGCACAGTTTTAAGTTCCTTATTGCTCCTTCCTACTTCATTTTGCCTCATTCACCTTTTCTCTTTACTTGGAATTACTTGAGAGCAAATTTTAAAATTCAATATGAAGGTTTGGGATGTGAAATAGATCAAAAAATGGTTTATGGTCGTGTTTCAATGATAGAAATGAAGAAAGGTTGAGGTGGAAGCTTGAGGTGGCAAAGTTTGAGGTGTCAAGTGGTGATTCAAATCTGATGTGATTCACAACTTATGCAGCCCTAATCTAGTGTTTCTCATTACTTATTTATCTATCTACAACCTACTTTAATTTCTGTATGATTGGATAACAGATTATGCCCTAATTTCTTAACCGTTCATTCGATCTCCAAATCGATCGACATCTGATTCTTAAATAATTGTCTAGTTTTCATTTTCTAAAATCACATGCACATATGAACCTTGTATTATGACACTTAAATCACACTATATCATGTCCGATATCCCAAGTATGTTAATCTATGGATGTATACCTTTAGAAAACCTCGATCTAATTGAATCGAATCATAAAGTTACTAGTGAAACCTTTAACACTTCTAAAATTATAACATATATCCTATGAATATCCACTATATTGACCAATCTATTATTTATCTTATATAAATATATAATTACTTGATTAGGTTATAGGATCTCAAACACTAATATCATGTGATAGTATTGGGAGTCTAACGATTAAGAATGCTATATGAGATGCTATGTAGATGTTAATGCAAATTAGCATATAAATAGCATATCATGCATGAATCATATTGGCCAAGTGAGTAGTGTGAGGCTTAGGTATTACATCTTCCCTTCTTTATTAAAATTTCATCCACGAAATTTACTTACTGAAAGAGTTTTGGATACTTAACTTTCATATCATCCTCCTATCCCAAGTAGCTTCTTCTGTGGACTGATTTATCCATAACACTGTAACCAATGGGATCTTTTTTATTTCTGAGTTGTTTTACTTCTCATAGAAGAATCTCTACAGGTTTTTCTTCATAACTCAAATCTACTTTCAGCTTTATAGGTTCATTCTTCAAAATATAAGATGGATTTGCAATATATTTTTCTCAACATAGATACATAAAATACATTATGTACTTGAGGCATTGATGTAGGCAGGTCAAGTCTGTAAGCAACATCACCTATTCTCTCGATAATAGGAAATATACAGATATATTTCGGACTCAACTTTCCTTTCTTCCCAAAGCACATAATACCTTTCATTGGAGCTATCTTGAGAAACACTTGATCTTCTATGGCAAACTCTAGCATTCTTCTTCTTTGGTCTGCATAACTTTTCTATCGAATCTGGGTAGTTTTCGTTTCTTTTTGAATTTGTAAGACGGCCTCTGTTATCTCCCGAATCATGGCTGGGCCAAAAAGTTTCTTTTCACCTACCTCATCCCAGTGAACTGGAGATCTATATTTCCTGCCATACAGTGCTTCATAGAGAGCCATCCTAATTGTAGCCTGATAACTATTGTTATATGAGAATTCCACCAGAGGTAGATACTTGCTCCACTGTCCTTAGAAATCTAATACTCAAGCTCTAAGCATATCTTATAAGGTTTGTATTGTTCGTTCAGATTGTCCATCAGTTTGAGAATGATATGCAGTACAGAAAGATAATTGCATTCCCAATGCCCTCTGTAGACTTCTCCAAAAGGTAGACAAAAATCTCGAGTCTCTATCAGAAGTAATGGATAGTGGTACACCATAGAGTTTAACCACTTCCTGTATGTATATTTGTGCGTATCAGTCTATGGAATATATTGAACAAATGGGAAAAAAATGAGCTGATTTAGTTAATCTGTCCACAATCACCCAAATAGCATCATGATCTTTCACGATTTTGGGTAAACCCACAACAAAGTCTATAGTGATTCTTTCCCATTTCCATTCTGGAATAAGCAAAGGTTGCAAAGTTCCCACTAGTCTTTGATGTTATGCTTTTACCTGCTAACATGTCAAACATTGATCCATATACTGTGCAATATCTCTTTTCATACCTGGCCACCAGTAATGCATCTTCAAGTCTCTATACATTTTAGTAGCTCCTGGATGTATTGAAGAAGGTGTTGAATGTGCCTCTGCAAGAATACCTTTTTTAATGTTATCCACATGGGGCACGTACAATCGTTCCCTAAATTATAGCATTCCATTCACAGATATTTTAAAATCCCGAAGCAATATCCTTCTTCACCTTGGCAAAATATTTATCCCTTTGTTGTCCCTATTGAATTTTATCAGTTAATGTAGGTCGGAGTGTCAAGGCTGCCAACTTTATTTCTATTTCTCCCAACTATACAATCTCCATATTCATTTTTTGGAATTCAATTAACTCTGGTCTCTGAATAGAAATAGTAGTTGCGATATCTTGTATTGATTTTCTACTCAGTGCATCTGTCACCACATTAGCCTTACCAGGATGGTAGTTGATAACACAGTCATAATCCTTCACCAGCTCTAACCACCTTTGTTGTCGCATATTCAGTTCTTTTATGTGAAGTGTTTTAAGCTCTTGTGATCCGTATAGATTTCACACCGCTTCCCGTATAGATAATGCCTCCATATCTTTAGTACAAATACCACTGCAGTAAGCTACAAATCATGTGTAGGGTAATTTCTTTCGTATTCTTTCAGTTACCTCTCGATGCATATGCAATCACTTTCTCAGTTTGCATCAGTACACATCCCAAGCTATTCTTTGAGGCACCACTGTAAACTACAAAGCCTCCAGTACCTAATGGAATTGAAAGAATGGGTGCTGATGTCAACCTCTTCTTCAATTCTTAGAAACTTTGCTCGCACGCCTCTGTACATTTAAATGTGATACCCTTTCGTGTTAATTATGTTAAAGGGAAAGCAATCTTGGAAAATTCTTTTACAAATCTATGGTAGTATCCGGCCAAACCAAGAAAGTTACGTACTTTTGAAGGATTTGTAGGTCGTGACCAACTATTAATAGCTTCTACTTTACTTGGATCTACCGATATCCCTGCCCCAGATATGACATGTCACAAGAAATACCACTCAGTCCAACCAAATTCACATTTCTTAAATTTAGCATATAATTATTTCGCCTTTAAAATCTCTAACACCATTCTCAAATGTGTCACGTGCTCTTCTTTTATTTTGGAGTAAATCAGAATATCATCGATAAACACATTAATAAATTTATCTAGAAAATCTCTGAATACTCGATTCATCAGGTCCATGAAAGCTGCTGGGGTGTTAGTTAATCCAAATGGCATCACTAGAAATTCATAATATCCATACCTCATGTGAAATGTTATCTTCAAAATGTTATCTTCTTTTATTTTCAGTTGATTGTACCTAGATCGTAAATCAATCTTTGAAAATACTACTGCACCCTAGGGCTGATCGAACAAATTATCAATTCAAGGTAAAGGATATTTATTCTTGATTGTAACCTTATTCAATTCTCGATAGTCTATACATAGTCTCATCGTACTATCTTTCTTTCGTACAAATAGGATAGGCGTACCCAAGGTGAAAAGCTAGGTCTAATAAAACCTTTTTCCAGCAACTCCTACAATTGTATCTTCAATTCCTTTAACTCAAATGGATCCATTCGGTATGGGAATTTTGAGATTAGAGATGTTCCCAGTTGTAGGTCAATAATGAACTCTACTCACAATCAGGTGGTAGCCTAGGGAGATCATCTGAAAATACTTTAGTATATTCTTGAACCACTGGTACTTCACTAAGAATAAGATGGTGTTGTTCTTCAATGCTCATAATACTAACTAAATACCCATCACAGCCCACTTCTAGTAAACGTTGTGCCTTCAAGGCTGATATTAGTGGGAATCTGAAGCTCTTCATAATCCCAGCGACAATAAAAGGTTCTTCTCTAGGAGGTTGAAATGTCACTGTATTTTTTCTGGAAATCTATGGTAGAACCATACTTTGATAACCAGTTCATGCCTAAAATTATATCATAGTCATTCATGGTCTATACAATCAAATCAGCATATAGTTCTCTACCTTCAATAGGAATTTCATAGGCTTTCAAAATCTGATTAGTCTGCTTTGAGTCTCCAGAAGGAATCGTCACATTGTAACTAACTTTTGTTACATCAGATGTCCTACATAGCCTCTTCACATACTCAGTGGACATGAATGAATGTGTAGTTTCTGAATTAAATAGTATGAATACTGGAGTATCATGGATAAAGAGTTTACCTGTCACTACCGATGGATTCACCTCCGTGTCTAGCTAGTATATTCTATTGCTTTGTAGAGTTTGGGTTCTCCAAACATGTTTTGGCAATATGGTCAACCTTTCCACACACATAGCACCTTCTAGAATCTGCATGGCAGTTTCCCATATGTTGGCCACCGCATCCAGGGCATATAGATTATGGCATAGGCTGTTTCCCCTGCTTTATCTTTGGCCTCTTATTTTGCTCCCACTGTTGCTGCCCTTGTTTTGATCGAAATTCAGGTTTCTGGCCTTAAACTTGGAATGGCCTGTTCTTTTCAGTTCCAGCCCACCTCTGTCCTTGTCCTTGCTTAAATTGGCGACGCGTTTCTTGTGCACGAATAATTTTGAGTTCAACTTGCTCAACAATCTGTGAATATGTGACTTCTTGAATTCCCGCCATATTAACATCTATGTATAGTTTTGGCCTCAAACCTTTAAGGAATCTCTATAATTTTAGTGCATCAGTGCTGACCATATGCGTGGCAAACCTAGACAACTGTTCAAATTTTTGAATGTAGTGCCCGACTGTCATAGCTCCCTGTCGCAGCTGTATAAATTCATTCATCTTCATTGCACGAACATGAGCTGTGAAGTATTTATTCCTTAATAACTCTTTAAATCTTTTCCCAAGTCATAATAGAAGGATCCTCTATGCTCCTCATTGTATCCCATCAGTGTCCGGTACTTCCACGAAGCATAAAAGAGGTGCATATCATATTCTATTCCTCTGAGACTCTACTATACTAGAACATATTCTTTAGGGTTTTCAGCCAATCCTCTGTGACTGTGGGATCTACCGCATCTTCAAATGTTGGTAGATTGAGTTTTCTAAATCTTTTCCCAACTATCTCCACTTGTTTCGCTCGGGGTTATGGTTGATTTATTTCAGCTCTCTATTGCCCACCCACTTCTCTCTACTATATGAGTTGTTGAATTTGTTCCGACTGTCATTGAATGAGTTTTATAAGTCGTTTATAACAATGTCCTGATCATTGTTTGGCATAGGTGTCTCTCTTTCTTGGTTTCTACCTCTTCTACTACTCTCACCCCTTGTTCTTCTCATGACTGTAATACTGTTATAAAACATAGCCAATATAATTCATAAAATAATAATGCATCACATAATAAAAAATAAAACTTACGAGCAAGGTTTTGTCACACCCTCCCAACAATATGTATAAATATATATATAAACAACCTGTGTAACATAATTTGTGCATGTATGCATGTGTATAACTTTTTTTTCTCTACTCAGTTTAACAAAACATTGATAAAAGTAAAGTGTTTTCATATCCCGTCACACTGTATATACATACGTAGTTATTACATATTAACCAAGTCTATCAAACCATCACAAACCTAAACTTTATATTACAAAGGAGTTTTGAAAGTGATATACAGATAAAGTCACTAATATAATACAATAACTGTAAAATAAAAAAAACACAACCCACAAAATAGCCCAACAGGTCGTCATCCAAGTACATTGATCTTTAAAAGCCTATAGGAGCTCCACTGCCAGCCAGTAAACCAGAGGTCTCAAGTCTCACCATGTTCACCTACAATGCATGAACTACATGAGCTAACGCTCAATAAGTAAAAATCATGCATGACAAGAGTATGATATAAAATCTCATGCAACTCAACTCTAAGATATGATGCTATAAATGTGTCAACTTGAGTACTCATGAATAAAAGAGTTTTCATTAAAAATCACTTCATTTATTGGGCCCTTGGCCCACCTACTATGCACCGAATAGAGCTCTGAACAATATCAATAATCACATGGCCATAAACAAATGACTCAGTCCAAGGGCCATCTCCTGGGATCACCAGAGGTCCACCCCTTGTCTTCCCATGTGATCCTCCAGAAGTCTTCCCACTGGCGGAGTCAATAAGGGCACAGTCAAGTGGTCCACCCTCTCGTGACCACCAGAGGCACACCCCCTGTCAACCCCTGTGATCCTCCGAGAAGTAACACTCGCGGCACCCCAAAATATCATATAAGCACACCTCGCATGCCTCGGTACACTAGTAGTGGCCAACCAAAATATTTTCTTTCTAAAAACCATGTCTCAAATCATATCGTGCATGCAAGAACCTCCACTATACTCATATGTCGTGCATGCACATGTAAATGCTCATGAATGGTATGTTCAATATGAAATGCAAGTCATCTTGCTCTCAATATGTTTCAAGAATCATAAGACTCTCAATCAAATTTAATATCATCAACACATTAGGTATAAATGCTTCAAGACATACTATGTTCATGCATTGTAGTTGCAAATGGATCTTTACTTACCTTTCACCTGGTTGGTGGCTTAGTCTAGATTTTTTTATTGTTCCCCTCCAATCTTAGATGTAAAATAGCCTGTAATATTACCCAACATCAAGCACCATTCCCAATTTGGCAAGTTGAAAGCATAAAATATCATACTAAGACCTTGAACACCAAGCTATCTAGGTTTTACAAACTAGAACCCAATCTAGTCCCTCCAATACCTTAATTTCTCATCTTAGATACATGTAAACATCATATAATTGAAGTATTATAACTCTAATATCATGTATCTAATTGTTAACACTCAATAGCAACATGTCTAGGTTGAAATATGCTAAGTTATCAAATGGGACAGATTTACATTTTCATATTTTCTTGTTGTCCAATTTAGTTGCATGATAATTTTGACATCCCTAAGCATATCAAATCACTCCCAAATTTTCACCATACTTAGATAAAACATAATAGAACAACCAGGTCAAATTACTACCAAAACCAATGGATTTATTGATGTAAAACCAGCACCATTCACATAGGACAGAATCTGAATTTCAAAGAAGACAGTTTTGAGCACCTCTTTAATTATCACACTATATTACAATTTATAACCTCTCTAAACTTACATACATCACCTAGACTCATATATAAACACATATATGGTGAAATATACAGGTTTTAATCAAGTTATTATACATATATAAAGCATAAATATCAAAATCAGCAAGTATACAGTTTCTGTCCATAGTGATTTTTATTGTGATTTTGCAACTAAAAATCCTTCTTTTGTGAACTAAAAGACTAAAAATAACATCCTAACATGATTATAATCAATAATAGAAGCTTTAAAAGTCATAAACCCTCAAACAATTCAAGAACTTAAATTAAAACATGAATTAAATCTCACCTATGCACAGATTTTTGATTCAACTTGCTCCTCCTTACTTCCCTTTGCTTCCTTCACTTATTTTCTTTACTTGGAATTACTTGAGTGCAATTTCTAACAATTCATATGAAGGTTTTGGAAGTGAAATAGCTCAGAAAATAGTTTTTGGTCGTGGCTCAAGGGTAGAAATGAAGATAGGTTGAGGTGGAAGCTTGAGGTGGCAAAGCTTGAGGTGGCAAGGTTGAGGTGTCAAGTTGTGGCTCAAATCTGATATTTTTCACACCTTATACAGCCCTAATCTAGTGTTTCTCATTACTTATTTATCTATGTATAACCTACTTTAATCTCCATATGATCGGATAGTACATTATGCCCTAATTTCTTAACCGTTCATTCGATCTCCAAACCGATCGACATTCGATTCTTAAATGATCGTCTAGTTTTCATTTTATAAAATCACATGCATATATGAACCTTGTATTATGACACTTAAATTTCATTATATCATGTCCGATATCCCAAGTATGTTAATCTATAGATGTATACATTTAAAACACCTTGATCAAATCGAATCGACTCATATAAGCTTACTAGTGACACCTTTAACACTTCTAAAATTATAACATACAACCTATGAATATCCATTATATTGATCAATCTATTCTTTATCTTATCTAAATATAGAATCACTTAATTAGGTTGTAGGATCTCAACCACTAATATCAAGTAATGATTAAGAATGCTATAAAAGATGCGATGTAGATGTTAATGCAAATTAGCATATAAGTAGCATGTAGTGCATGAATCATATTGGCCAAGTGAGTAGTGTGAGGCTTGGGTATTACATCTTCCCCTCCTTATTAGAATTTCGTCCTCGAAATTTACTTACCGAAAGAGTTCTGGATACTTGACTTTCATATCATCTTCCCTTTCCCAAGTAGCTTCTTCTGTTGATTGATTTCTCCATAATACTTTAACCAATGGGATTGTTTTATTTCTGAGTTGTTTTACTTCTCGTAAAAGAATCTCTACAGGTCTTTCTTCATAACTCAAATCTTCTTTAAGCTCTATAGGTTGATTCTTCAGAATATGAGATGGATTCGCAATATATTTCCTCAACATAGATACATGAAATACATTATGCACTTGAGACATTGATCCAGGTAGGTCGAGTTTGTAAGCCACATCCCCAATTCGTTCAGTAATATGAAATGGACCAATATATCTAGGACTTAGCTTTCCTTTCTTTCCAAACCGCATAATCCCCTTCATTGGAGATACCTTCAGAAATACCTGATCTTCTACTGTAAATTCTAACATTCTTCTTCTTTGATCAGCATAACTTTTCTGTCGGCTCTGGGCAGTCTGCATTCGTTGACGAATTTGTGTCACAGCTTCTGTCATTTCTCGAATCATATTTGGGCCCAAAAGCTTCTTTTCACCAACTTCATCCCAATGAACTGGAGATCTACATTTTCTACCATATAATGCTTCATAGGGGGCCATTCCAATAGTGGACTGATAGCTGTTATTATAAGAGAATTCCACTAAAGGTAAAAATTTGCTCCATTGACCATGAAAATCTAATACACAAGCTCTAAGCATATCTTCCAATGTTTGTATTGTTCGCTCTGATTGTCCATCAGTCTGAGGATGATATGCAGTGCTGAAAGATAATCGTGTTCCCAATGCCTTGTGTAAACTCTTCCAGAACATAGACAAAAACCTTGAATCTCTATCAGAAATAATAGATAGTGGTACCCCATGAAGTCTGACCACTTCCTGTATATATATCTGTGCATAACGGTCCATGGAATAAGTAGAACATACTGGAAGAAAGTGAGCAGATTTAGTTAGCCTGTCAATGATAACCCAAATAGCATCGTGACCTTTAACTGTTTTAGGTAATCCCGATACGAAATCCATTGTAATTCTTTCCCATTTCCACTCTGGAATAAATAAAGGTTGCAAGGTTCCTGCTGGTCTTTGATGTTCTGCCTTTATTTGTTGACATATCAAACATTGTTCTATAAATTGAGCAACATCTCTTTTCATACCTGGCCACCAGTAATGCGTTATCAAATCTCTATACATTTTAGTAGCTCCTGGATGCACTGAATATGGTGTTGAATGTGCCTCTGCCAAAATATATTCCCGAATGTTGTCTACATTAGGCACATATAACCTTTTTCGAAACCGCAAGATACCTTTCTCTGACATCTGAAAATCAGAAAACTTTTCTAAAGCTATATCTTTTATCATTTTAGTAACATATTCATCAACTTGTTGTCCCTGTTGAATTCTATCAATCAAAGTCGGTTGGAGTGTCAAAGCTGCAAATTTGGCCTCTACTGATCCCTGTTGTACAATTTCTACATCCATTTTCTGTAGTTCAATTAACTCTGATTTTTGAGTCAAAGCTAAAACTGCAGTATTTTGTGTTGATTTCCTGCTCAATGCATCAGCCACAACATTAGCCTTACCAGGATGATAGTTGATAACACAATCATAATCTTTCACTAACTCCAACCATCTTCGTTGTCGCATATTTAACTCTTTTTGGGTGAAGAAATATTTTAAGCTCTTGTGATCAGTATATATCTCACATCGTTCACCATATAAATAATGTCTCCATATCTTAAGTGCAAACACCACCGCAGCAAGCTCTAAATCATGTGTGGGATAATTCTTCTCATACTCTTTAAGCTGTCTGGATGCATATGCAACTACTTTACCACTTTGCATCAATACACATCCCAACCCATTTTTTGAAGCATCACTATAAACCACAAAGCCTCCAGTACCCGATGGAATACAAAGAATAGGAGCTGAAGTTAACCTCTTCTTCAATTCCTGAAAACTTTTCTCACAAGCATCTGTCCATTTAAATATCACACATTTTCTGGTTAATTGTGTCAAAGGAGAAGCTATCTTGGAGAATCCTTCCACAAATCTACGGTAATATCCAGCTAAACCCAGAAAACTTCGTACTTCTGAAGGATTAGTAGGTTGTAACCAACTATTAATAGCTTCTACTTTACTTGGATCTACAGATATTCCTGCTCCTGATATTACATGTCCTAGAAATACCACTCGATCAATCCAAAATTCACATTTCTTAAATTTAGCATATAGTTGTTTCTCTTTCAAAACCTCTAAAATCATTCTTAGATGTTCACCATGTTCTTCTTTTGTGCTAGAGTAAATCAAGATATCATCAATAAACACAATAACAAATCTATCAAGAAAATTTTTAAATACCCGATTCATCAAATCCATAAAAGCTGCTGGAGCATTTGTCAACCCAAATGGCATCACCAAAAATTCATAATGTCCATATCTCGTGCTAAATGCTGTCTTGGTGACATCATCCTCTTTTATTTTCAGTTGATGGTACCCAGATCGCAGATCAATTTTTGAAAATATAGATGCACCTTGGAGCTGATCAAATAAGTCTTCTATTCTAGGCAGAGGATACTTATTCTTGATTGTAACTTTATTTAAATCTCGGTAGTCTATACACAGTCGCATTGTACCATCCTTCTTACGCACAAATAGAACCGGTGCACCCCATGGTGAAAAGCTAGGTCTGATAAAACCTTTATCTAATAATTCTTGTATTTGTATCTTCAATTCTTTCAACTCAGCTGGTGCCATTCGGTATGGAGCTTTAGATATTGGATGTGTTCCTGGACTTAGTTCAATGACAAACTCTATCTCACGGTCTGGTGGTAATCCAGGAAGATCATCAGGAAATACTTCTGGATATTCCCGAACAACTGGTACTTCACTGAGGATAGGATGGTGTGGTTCTTCAATGCTCATAACACTCGCCAAGTATCCTTCACAACCACTATCTAATAATCTTTGTGCTCTTAATGCTGATATAATTGGGAATTTAAAACTTTGTACGATTCCAATAAAGGTGAACGGTTCCTCACCAGGAGGTTGAAAAGTTACTGTCTTTCTCAGACAATCTATTGTAGCCCGATACTTTGACAACCAATCCATGCCCAAAATCATATCATAGTCATTCATGGTCAATACAATTAAATCAGCATAGAGTTCTCTATTTTCAATGGGAATAACACAATCTCTTAAAACATGGTTAGTTTGTTTTGAGTCTCCAGAAGGGATTATCACATTGTAACTTACCTCAGCAGTATCAGGTACTCTACCCAACCTCTTCACATACTCAGTGGATATAAATGAGTGTGTAGCTCCAGAATCAAACAATACAAATGCTGGAGTACCAAAGACAGAGAATTTACCTGTTACCACTGATGGGTTCGTCTCAGCATCTGATCTAGTGATGGTAAAGACTCTAGCTGACACTTTTCTTTGTCCTATTGGATTTGGATTATCTGGACATGCTCTGGCAATATGTCCAACCTTCCCACACACAAAGCAGGTTCTAGTCTCCGTCGGGCAGACTCCACTGTGATGACCACCATATTTTGGACAAGCAGGTTGCGACATTGGTGCCTTGCCTTGATCAATCTTTATACGCTTACTCTGATCCCACTGTTGTTGCCCTTGTCCAGGTTGGAATTTAGATTTTTGATTCTGCATTTGAAATGGTCTCTTCTTTTCATTTCCAACCCACCGTTGCCCCTGTCCTTGCTTAAATTGGCGTCGAATCTCCTGAGCACGAGAAATTCTAAGTTCAGCTTGTTCTGCCACTAAAGCTCTCTCAGCAACTTGTGAGTATGTCACTCCTTGGATTCCTGCCATATTCACATCTCTATATAGCTCTGGTCTCAAGCCTTCAAGAAACCTTTCAACTTTCAATGCATCAGTATTGACCATATGTGTGGCAAATCTGGATAGCTGTTCAAACTTGCGAATTCTCCCACTGTCATAGTTCCTTGTCGTAGCTGTATAAATTCATTCATCTTCATTGCACGAACTGGAGCTGTGAAGTATTTATTTCGAAACAAATCTTTGAATCTATCCCAAGTTATAACCGTGATGTCTTCGATGCTTTTCATTGTATCCCACCAATGTCCAGCACTGCCTCGAAGCAAAAAGGATGCACACATCACTTTCTCTTCTTCTGAAACTCTACTGTAGTGAAACATATTTTCAAGAGTTCTTAACCAATCCTCAGCAGCTGTAGGATCTAGTGCATCCTCAAACATCGGTGGGTTTAGTTTTCTAAATCTTTCCCCAACTATCTCCACCTGTTCTACTCGGGGTTGTGGTTGAACCATTTCAGCCCTTGGTTGTCCACCCATATCCCTCTGCTGGATGAGTTGTTGAATTTGTTCTGATTGTCGTTCAACAAGCTCTGTAAGTCGATTGATGATAACATCACGATCATTATTCAGAATAGGTGTCTGCTCTCCTAGGGTTCTGGTTCTGGCACTACTACTTTCACCCCTTGTTCTCACCATGACTGCAATACCATTTTGTTTATAACAAATGGCCAATATAATTCATGAAATATATAATGCAATATAACATAAAATAAAACTTACTGACATGGCTGTGCTCCACAAGTTCTAAGATCATGTACATGGACAGTCTACAGAATCAAGACCTGGCGCTCTGATACCACTCTTTGTCACACCCTCCCAACAATATGTATAAATATATATATAAACAACCTGTGTAACATAATTTGTGCATGTATGCATGTGTATAACTTTTTTTTCTCTACTCAGTTTAACAAAACATTGATAAAAGTAAAGTGCTTTCATATCCCGTCACACTGTATATACATACGTAGTTATTACATATTAACCAAGTCTATCAAACCATCACAAACCTAAACTTTATATTACAAAGGAGTTTTGAAAGTGATATACAGGATAAAGTCACTAATATAATACAATAACTGTAAAATAAAAAAAACACAACCCACAAAATAGCCCAACAGGTCGTCATCCAAGTACATTGATCTTTGAAAGCCTGTAGGAGCTCCACTGCCAGCCAGTAAACCAGAGGTCTCAAGTCTCACCATGTTCACCTACAATGCATGAACTACATGAGCTAACGCTCAATAAGTAAAAATCATGCATGACAAGAGTATGATATAAAATCTCATGCAACTCAACTCTAAGATATGATGCTATAAATGTGTCAACTTGAGTACTCATGAATAAAAGAGTTTTCATTAAAAATCACTTCATTTATTGGGCCCTTGGCCCACCTACTATGCACCGAATAGAGCTCTGAACAATATCAATAATCACATGGCCATAAACAAATGACTCAGTCCAAGGGCCATCTCCTGGATCACCAGAGGTCCACCCCCTGTCTTCCCATGTGATCCTCCAGAAGTCTTCCCACTGGCGGAGTCAATAAGGGCACAGTCAAGTGGTCCACCCTCTCGTGACCACCAGAGGCACACCCCCTGTCAACCCCTGTGATCCTCCGAGAAGTAACACTCGCGGCACCCCAAAATATCATATAAGCACACCTCGCATGCCTCGGTACACTAGTAGTGGCCAACCAAAATATTTTCTTTCTAAAAACCATGTCTCAAATCATATCGTGCATGCAAGAACCTCCACTATACTCATATGTCGTGCATGCACATGTAAATGCTCATGAATGGTATGTTCAATATGAAATGCAAGTCATCTTGCTCTCAATATGTTTCAAGAATCATAAGACTCTCAATCAAATTTAATATCATCAACACATTAGGTATAAATGCTTCAAGACATACTATGTTCATGCATTGTAGTTGCAAATGGATCTTTACTTACCTTTCACTTGGTTGGTGGCTTAGTCTAGATTTTTTTATTGTTCCCCTCCAATCTTAGATGTAAAATAGCCTGTAATATTACCCAACATCAAGCACCATTCCCAATTTGGCAAGTTGAAAGCATAAAATATCATACTAAGACCTTGAACACCAAGCTATCTAGGTTTTACAAACTAGAACCCAATCTAGTCCCTCCAATACCTTAATTTCTCATCTTAGATACATGTAAACATCATATAATTGAAGTATTATAACTCTAATATCATGTACCTAATTGTTAACACTCAATAGCAACATGTCTAGGTTGAAATATGCTAAGTTATCAAATGGGACAGATTCACATTTTCATATTTTCTTGTTGTCCAATTTAGTTGCATGATAATTTTGACATCCCTAAGCATATCCAATCACTCCCAAATTTTCACCATACTTAGAAACACATATATAAGAACCAGGTCAAATTACTACCAAAACCAATGGATTTATTGATATAAAAACCAGCACCATCACATAGGACAGAATCTTGATTTCAAGAAGGACAGTTTTGAGCACCTCTTTAATTATCACACTATATTACAATTTATAACCTCTCTAAACTTACATACATCACCTAGACTCATATATAAACACATATATGGTGAAATACACAGGTTTTAATCAAGTTATTATACATATATAAAGCATAAATATCAAAATCAGCAAGTATACAGTTTCTGTCCATAGTGATTTTTATTGTGATTTTGCAACTAAAAATCCTTCTTTTGTGAACTAAAAGACTAAAAATAACATCCTAACATGATTATAATCAATAATAGAAGCTTTAAAAGTCATAAACCCTCAAACAATTCAAGAACTTAAATTAAAACATGAATTAAATCTCACCTATGCACAGATTTTTGATTCAACTTGCTCCTCCTTACTTCCCTTTGCTTCCTTCACTTATTTTCTTTACTTGGAATTACTTGAGTGAAATTTCTAACATTCAATATGAAGGTTTTGGAAGTGAAATAGCTCAGAAAATAGTTTTTGGTCGTGGCTCAAGGGTAGAAATGAAGATAGGTTGAGGTGGAAGCTTGAGGTGGCAAAGCTTGAGGTGGCAAGGTTGAGGTGTCAAGTTGTGGCTCAAATCTGATATTTTTCACACCTTATACAGCCCTAATCTAGTGTTTCTCATTACTTATTTATCTATGTATAACCTACTTTAATCTCCATATGATCGGATAGTACATTATGCCCTAATTTCTTAACCGTTCATTCGATCTCCAAACCGATCGACATTCGATTCTTAAATGATCGTCTAGTTTTCATTTTATAAAATCACATGCATATATGAACCTTGTATTATGACACTTAAATTTCATTATATCATGTCCGATATCCCAAGTATGTTAATCTATAGATGTATACATTTAAAACACCTTGATCAAATCGAATCGACTCATATAAGCTTACTAGTGACACCTTTAACACTTCTAAAATTATAACATACAACCTATGAATATCCATTATATTGATCAATCTATTCTTTATCTTATCTAAATATAGAATCACTTAATTAGGTTGTAGGATCTCAACCACTAATATCAAGTAATGATTAAGAATGCTATAAAAGATGCGATGTAGATGTTAATGCAAATTAGCATATAAGTAGCATGTAGTGCATGAATCATATTGGCCAAGTGAGTAGTGTGAGGCTTGGGTATTACAGTTGTGCTTCCATAAGTTCCAAGTTTATGTATATGGACAGTCTACAGAACCTATAACCGGGTTCTGATACAACTTTGTAACACCCCCATTACAACATAATTGTATATAGTATAATTTGACATAATAGAATCTATAAGCACGCATAATTTTTTTTGCCTATAACATATTAATAAATAATAAATTATTTTCCCACTCACCGACTAATATATATACCTGTAGAGGACCCAAAACAACCACAATATTTACATACTCATGTACATAAAAGTTTTAAAAATAGCACACAGTACAAGTCCCAAAATTTAATACAGTAGACTCCAAAATCAAATAGGCTAACAACCAGCCCAACAAGTTGTTATCCATGTACACCAATTCTCAAAACCTGTAAGAACTCCAGCCGCTTGTCCAGTAAGTCCATGGCTTCAAGTATCACCAAACTCATCTACAATGCGTGAACTACATAAGCTAATGCTCAATAAGTGAAAATCATGCATGATGAAGGGATAATCTAACACATATGTAGTGCATTTCTATGGGATCATGACAGAAAATGCAAACTTATGCATAAAAAATAGTTCATTCAAAGTTATTTTCCATCATTGGGCCCTGGCCCACCTACTATGTACTGGATAGAGCTCTCAATAATATCAAAAATCACATGACCACAAACAGATCGACACAGTTCGAGGGCCATCTCCTAGGATCACCTGAGGTCCACCCCTATCTTCCTCTATGGTCCTCCAGAAGTCTTCCCACCAACAGCGTCGATAAGGGCACAGTCAAGTGGTCCACTCTCTTATGACCACCAGTCCCATACCTCCAGTCCACCTCTATGATCCGCCGAGAAGTAATACTCACGGCACCCCAAAATATCATATCGATAAGCCACAAAGGCCTCGGTACACTAGTAGTGGCCAACCAAAATATTTTCTTTCTGAAAATAATGTCATGCATGCAAAACCTCAACTGTGAGCATATGTTATGCATGCACGTGTAAATATTGATGAATGGCATGTTCAATGACACAACGGATCCCATGTCCCATCATCCAAGAAATATATGCACTGTAAGATCTTTATAATACTCATAATACACTCATCAAGACATAAGGATCATATTTAATATAGATAAGGAAAGAAATAATATGCCCATGCATTGTAGTTGCACATTGATTTTCACTTACCTTTGATCTGTTGTGTGTTAAGAAACTACTCCCCAACCCTAGATGTGAAATAATATGTAAAAATATAAGCTATCAATCATCATCCTCAATTAACAGGCTCATTATACCTAATGTAGTATAAATATCTTGAATCTCAATTTGATTAAACAACCTTACCACTTAGAAACTATAACCGAATACAACATTTTACGCACCTTTGTTCCACATCTTAAATATATACTAACCTTACTTAATTGATGTATTATAACTCTTATAACAACCCTCTAAATTTTAGAGATCAAATGAACCACATCTATGTTAGAACATTTCAGTGAACCAAATGGGAAATATTCAATGCTTCACATTTTCCTACTGTCACACTAAATTGCGTGATGATTTTGACACTCTTAGACAGATTCATTCACTCCCTAATTTTTATCACACTTATATAACATCAAAACAAATATAAACATGTCATAGAATTGCTAAAACTCATGGATATAGCTTCCCAAGCTCAGCTCTCTTCACAACAGACTGAAACAGATTTTTCCTATCGTGACAGTTTTGCACACTTCATGACATTAATGGTGTTCGCACCCTTAAATATGTTCAATCACTCCCAAATTTTCAACATACTTAGATAACATATATAAAGAGACAACCAGGTCAAATTATATCAAAAACTAATCAATTTATTGCTGTAAAACCAGCCCCATTCACATAGGATTGAATCTAAAATTCAAAGAAGACAGTTTTGAGCATCTCTTTAATTATCACACTATATTTCAATTTATAACCTCTCTAAACTTACATACATCACTTAGACTCATATATAAACACATATATGGTGAAATACACAGGTTTTAATCAAGTTATTAAACATATATAAAGCTTTAATATAAAAAATCAGCAAGTATACAGTTTCTGTCCTTGGTGATTTTTATTGTGATTTTGCAACTAAAAATCCTCATTTAATGAATTATAAGACCACAAATTACTTCCTGAATTGATTACAAATAATATAAGATTTAAAAATCATAAACCCTCAAACAATTCAAGAACTAAAATCAAAGCCATGAGTTAAACTTACATATGCACAGTTTTAAGTTCCTACTTGCTCCTTCCTACTTTCTTTTGCCTCTTTCACCTTTTTCTTTACTTGGAATTAATTGAGATCAAATTCTAAAATTCAATATGAAGGTTTGGGATGTGAAATAGATCAGAAAATAGTTTATGGTTGTGGTTCAATGATAGAAATGAAGAAAGGATGAGGTGGAAGCTTGAGGTGGCAAAGCTTGAGGTGTCAAGTGGTGATTCAAATATGATGTAATTCACAACTTATGCTGCCCTAATCTAGTGTTTCTCATCACGTATTTATCTATCTATAACCTACTTTAATTTTTGTATGATTGGATAATATATTATGCCCTAATTTCTTAACCGTTCATTCAATCTCCAAATCGATCGACATTCGATTCTTAAATGATTGTCTAGTTTTCATTTTCTAAAATCACATGCACATATGAACCTTGTATTATGACACTTAAATCATACTATATCATGTCCGATATCCCAAGTATGTTAATCTATGGATATATACCTTTAGAACACCTCGATCTAATTGAATCGAATCATATAAGTTTACTAGTGACACAACTAACACTTCTAAAATTATAACATATATCCTATGAATATCCACTATATTGACCAATCTATTCGTTATCTTATATAGAATTACTTAATTAGGTTATAGCATCTCAATCACTAACATCATGTGATAGTATTGGCAGTCTAATGATTAAGAATGCTATATGAGATGCCATGTAGATGTTAATGCAAATTAGCATATAAATGGCATATCATGCATGAATCATATTGGCCAAGTGAGTAGTGCGAGGCTTGGGTATTATACTTTGATTGATGTGCAACGTGGTGAATTAACTCTAAGAGTTAGTGAGGATGAAGTGATGTTAAATATTTATTGTGAATTGAAGTTCTAAGAGGAACCACACACTTGTAATAGGATTGAAATGTTAGAAACTTGCTTGCATGATCACTTTTTCAAAAAAATTCCTATCGAACCTTCAGAGCAATGCATTGTTCATTCCATAATACAAGGTAATCACCACGATAATGATAATGAGGATTTAATGCATTACTTGATCTTTCTTGAATCAGGAGAGGAGGAGTTGAAAAAGGATAAATACAAGGAAGCAATAGGAGATACCATAATCAAGGAACAACAATATTACTGGAGTTGAAAGCACTTCTTGAGCATTTGCAGTATGAATGTCTAGGTGCTAAAAATACGCATCTGGTAATTATTTTAGCATCCCTATCTCCTTTAGAGGTTGAGAAATTACTTCGTATTTTAAGAGAGCATAAATCTGATATTGGTTGGTTAATTAAAAGGTATTAGTCCTTCAATTGTCATGCATAAAATCTTAATGAAAGAATCTTACAAACCATCTACTGAACATCAACAGAGATTAAATCCTACATTGAAAGAAGTTGTAAGAAATGAAGTCTTGAAATAGTTGAATGCTGGAATTATTTATGTAATTTTTTATAGTTCTTGGGTGAGTTTAGTTCAAGTAATTCCAAAAAAAGGCATGACCATAATTCAAAATGATAACAAAGAATTGATACCAACAAGAACAGTCACAGGTTGGCGAGTATGTATTGATTATAAAAAACTCAACAAAGCTACTCGTAAAGACCATTTTCCCCTCTCATTTATTGATCAAATATTATACTGACTTGCAGGGTATCAACATTATTGTTTTCTTGATGGTTATTCGGGGTACGATCAAATTGTCATAGCACCTGAAGATCAAGAGACAACAATATTCACATGCCCTTATAGTACTTTTACTTTTCGAAGAATGCCATTTGGATTATACAATGCCCCAGCCACATTTCAAAGATGCATGATGGAAATTTTTCATAATATGATGGAGAACATAATGGAAATTTTTATGCATGATTTTTCAGTATTTAGCTTCTCATTTGATTTATGTCTACATAATCTTTCTCTTGTTTTGCTGAGATGTGAGGAGACTAACCTTGTTTTAAATTGGAAAAAATGCCATTTTATGGTAAAAGAATGTATTGTTCTAGGTCACCGAGTGTCCTTCAAAGGACTTGAGGTAGACCGAACAAAAATTATTGCTATTGAAAAACTTCCATCACCAATCAATGTGAAAGTTATTCGTAGTGTTTTGGGACATGCCGAGTTTTATAGAAGATTCATTAAAAAAAATTCAAAATTGTAAAACCTTTGTGCAACCTTTTGGAAAAAGATAAGCTATTTGATATTAATGTTGATTACTTAAAGACCTTTGATTACATCAAGAAGGCTCTCATTTCAGCTCCTATTATGGTGTGGTACCAGATTGGACCCAACTGATTGAAATTATGTGTGTTGCTAGTGATTATTCAGTTAGAGCAGTGTTAGGTTTTACAAACTCCCAAAAATATATATACATTATATATAAACAACCTGTGCAACATAATATGTGCATGTATGTGTGTGTATAATCTTTTTTTTCTAGTTAGTTAGTTTAACATGACACTGATAAAGTAAAGTGCTTTAACATCCTGTAACACTGTATATAGATAGATAGTTATTTGAATAATAAAGAGGTCTATCAAAATCATCATAAAACTCTGACTCATTTACAATGGAGTTTTGAAAGTGATATACAGGATAAGGTCAGTAATATAATACAATATACCGTAAAATCAAAAGCACAACCTACAAAATAGCCCAACAGGTCGTCATCCATATACATCGATCTTTGAAAGCCTGTATAAGCTCCACAGCAAGCCTAGTAAACTAGAGGTCTCAAGTCTTACCATGCTTATCTACAATGTATGAACTACATGAGCTAATGCTTAGTAAGTGAAAATCATGCATGCTGAAGCGATAATCTAACATATATGTGATGCATCTCTATGAAATCATGCCAGGAATGCAAGCTCCTAAACCAAAATAGTTCATTCAAAATCATTTTCCATCACTGGGCCCTTGGCCTACCTACTATGCACCGGCTAGAGCTCTAAATAATATCAATAATCACATGGTCATAAACAAATTGATTTAGTCCAGGGGCTATCTCTTGAGATCACCAGAGGTCCACCCCCTGTCTTTCCCTGTGATCCTCCAGAAGTCTTCCTATCAGCGGAGTCAATAAAGGCACAGTCAAGTGGTCCACCCTCTCATGACCACCAGAGGCATACCCCCTATCAACCCTTATGATCCTCCGAGAAGTAACACTTGCGGCACCCCAAAATATCACATAAGCATACCTTGCATGCCTCGGTGCACTAGTAGTGGCCAACCAAAATATTTTCTTTCTAAAAATAATGTCATGCATGCAAAACCTCAACTGTGAGCAGGTGTAAATGATGACGAATGGCATATTCAATGACACAACGGATCTCATATCCCATCATCCAAGCAACGTATGCACTATAAAATATTTATAATACTCATAATACACTCATCAAGACACAAGGATCACATTTAATATAGATAAGGCAAGAAATACTATGTCCACACATTGTAGTTGCAAAATGGATTTTTACTTACCTTTAATCGATCGTATCTTACTTCTTAGTTTCTTAGGTGTTACTCCCCAACCTTAGGTATGAATAATCTGTAAAAATATAAGATATCAATCACTATCCTCAATCAATAAGTTCATTATGCTTAATCCTATACAAGGACCTTAAATTTCAATTTAACTATGTAACAATCAAACTTTACTACTTAGTGACTAAAACCTAGTACACACCTTGATTTCTCATCTTAAATGTATGATAAAATCACCTAATTGATGTGTTATAACTCTTATAATAGTTCTCTAAATGCTAAACATCAATTTTTCCATAGATATGTTGAAGCATGCTAAGTAGTACAATGAAACAAATTTCCATCTTCTATTTTCTTTGCTGTCATATTAAGTTTCATAGCAATTTTAGCATCCTTAGGCGTATTTATTCACTCTAAATTTTTTACCACACTTAGCTAACATATAAAAACATATAACCATGCCATATAATTGCCAAAACTCATGGATTTAGCTCTCCTAATTCAGTCTCCTTCACAGCACACCAAAATAGATTTTGCTACTTTGACAGTTTGAGTGTTTCTCCAATATCATGCTCTATTTCAATTTCTAACCTATCAAAATTCATTGCAATACTCCGACCTCATATATGGACATGTAAATGGTAATAATTAACGGTTTTATTCAACATACCATATACTTTTGAAGTCTAAAACACAAGAAAACAGTAAGGTAACAGTTTTTGCCACAAGTATTTCCTATTAAGTGTTTGTTATCATAAACCTTTTCTTTGTACACCAAAGTATAACTAAAAGCTTCCTAACACTTTTATAAGAGATGTTGAAAGCTTAATAAACAATAAACCCATTCAGAATAATCTAAAAATCAAAGGCAAATCTGTAGATAAGTGTTACCTATGCAGATTTTGATGTTAAACTTGATGGTAATCACTTCTCCTTTACTTTTCTTGCTTTTATTTCAACTTGGAATCAATTTGGAGCACTTGGAGACCTTAAGGTGTGTGTTTGAAAACTGAAAATGGCTGAAATGAGGGTCTGGTCATGGCTTAAGCATGAAGGGTTTGAGGTGTTAGCTTGAGATATTAGCTTAAGCTTAATAAGAAAGCATGAGGTGTCAAATGGTAGTTTAAATCTAATATTATACATAACTTATACAACTCTAATCTGGTGTTTCTCACCATTTATTTCTTTATTTACAACTTATTTTAATTTTTGTACGATCAGATAATAAATTCGACCCTAATTTCTTAACCGTTCATTCGATCTTTAAATCGATTGACATCCGATTCTTAAATAGATTGTCTAGTTTTCATTTCTAAAATCATATGCATATATGGACCTTGAAATATGATACTTAAATCAAATTATATTATATTTAATATTCAAAGTATTATTAGTTTATATATGTAAAGCTTTAAAACACCTTGATCTATTTGAATCGAAATATATTAGCTTATTAGTAATACCTTTAATTACTTCTAAAATTATAATATATAACCTATGAATATCCAATAGATTGACCAATTTATTATTTCTCTTATCTAAATATTGAATTTCTTAATTAGGTCATAAGATCTCAACCACTAATATCATATGATAACATTAGAGGTCTAACGATTAAGAATGCTATATAAGATGTCATCTAAATGTTAATACAAATTAGTATATAAATACCATGTAATGCATGAATCACATTAACAAGTGAATATTATATTAGGACAAAGAAAAGACAAAATTTTGAAGTTATTATAAATAAGAAGCTTTACGTACCCCATTTTGCTCATTACAACATTTAACAAGCTAAAAATAAACCCACCATTATCTAAATTTAAGACAAGTCAGACTCATTCAATAAATCAACACAACAAATTTAACTAAATATTACCGAGAGTCTTTTTTAAGTTAACACACCCAACCAAAATATTTCCACCAACAAGGAATGCAATAAAATGAAAATTAAACTTGAACTTCAAAAATATCATGTACCTCGGATAGCGACTACAAAGAATATGAAAAATTATAAATTCCAAAAATATTTTCAATAATGCAAAATATGCATGCATTTTCAAATTCCTTCAATAAACCAAAAAATTACAAACACATTTCAAATTATGCAAAATAAACAGAATAATAATGTGAAACACATATCTTGAGTGGAAATATTGGAATAAAGTTCCTTCAACAAACCTAAAAAATGCCAACGACAATTTCAATATGCAAAGTAAACAAAAAATTACATATCAGCCGAAGATGAACTATGAAAGTTTTATAATAAACAAAAAAAATAAAAATAGAATGTGTTTCAAAATCTAAATACATTAATGTCAAAAACAGACTTAATTGAAAAAAAGATTATCAAAATTTATGTCAATCGACAACTACAAGGAAATTGGGAAAAATATTTGCAACAACCTTCCTAAACCATATATCATACAAAATATATAAACATAAGATAGTGTACGGACACAACAGGAGCAGATGTTGAAACCCACATGTATATCTCTACAGTGCTTCAAAATTTAAAGAAATTCATGTAAATAACATGTATTCCCAGCAAATTCTTTTTTTTTTTTTAGTTATATAACATGAATTCCTTATTGTTATAGACTATTGTTAATGCTGTCATTAGTGATTATATATGACATCTATACCTAATTATTGTAATTACTCCATATTGACTAATAGAAATTTACAATAGGAACCTGTCCCGCATAATATTTATATATTATATCACAATACTGAAAATTTTAATTAATATGGTCATCTGAAAATAATTGAAAGCTTTTATGGACATTCTCAAATTACATAAGTAATCTAAAACTTCTTTTGTTTAATTTGTCAAGATTTTTCTGCCTGTTTCTTTAACTTCACAACTTTTCAATGGTGTTTCACGAATGTTTTCGAAAAAAATTGAATTACTAAATGGAATTTTAGTACATACTCCAACCTTTAGCTAACAATTAATTTTCTTTGTTCATTAATAATTTAATTGTAATATTTACAACATCAAACTATTTACTTTTGGTAAATAGAAAAAAATCCCAATCTTTTGACCAAAAGTTAGATAAAATTGAAAAGAAAAATCATACATAACCTAGCACTATTTTAGTCATCAATCATCTATACTGTATTTTATTTATTAAACATTAAAATTTCGAAAAAAACAAAAGAATTTGTTAATGACTAATGGGGAGTGTGTTGCAGAGAAATAAAATGCGAATTTAACATGCACCTACAAATGCAAAGATTTTTTTTTTTATTTCCACATTTTAAATATCATTTGGTGTTTTTCCAAAGTTTACCAATCAAAGAATGTTTTTGAGAATTTATTGTTTCGAACAGACTTTGTACATTGCAGGGTGTGATTTATTGCTCAGGGAAACATAGATGGCATTACACATCAGCTAAACTTGGGGAAGCCAATTTAACCTGTGTTTTTCTTTCAAATTTCTTACTACGAGAAATTTTCAGCGAATTCAGCAAAAACGAGAGTCAATTTTTTTTTAAAAAAAAATTGCCTCACACGTATTGATTTAATTGCAGAAAGACTCAAAAGATGCATATAACTCTTTTTTACTTTTTTTTTTTCAAATTTTTGTATTACTAATTGATTTGGTCAACGTAAAGTGATCTTATATTTGGCATCGTCAAATGTATCAGAGCTAACAATTCCCGATCTTCTTTCTTGTTAGGAAGTAAATAATAAATTGTTATCCTGCCCACGTTATGAACAAATGGTTAGAGCTCCCCAAGTTAGCAAGGATACATCTTCGACATTCAAGTTAGTGTAGAGCTTGAGAGAAAGAAAATACTTTTGTATTAAATGGTATACCTCAAAATAATGGAGAATTGGGGTATTTATACTCGAATGTCGATGTTAGAGTAGTATCTGGCGTGCCAATTAGATTATGCGTCTTTTATACTCTTGTATATATAAAACAATTTTTTTCAAATCATATTAATGAAATAGACATTCTTTTTTATCTTTAACTACACATAGTAATTAGGTAAAGTCCCTAAATCAAACTTAACTAAGGGGCATGGTCGCACATATGATGGCGATCATAGAATATGCCTATAAGGCTTTAGTCTTAAATTAGTTTCAGGTTGAGGGCTTTTTGAGATAGAATATTGAATAGCCCAATAAGACTCGCGCATACGATGCATGGATGTTAGCATGAGGAGGATGTCTTACTCCATAGGCATCGGCGTCAGGACGCTAGTGCACGTATGCGGGTGTTTGTTAGAGAACAAGTACACTGAACAGGCCCATTGAAAATTTTTAGTTGGTGATGTTGTCTATTCAAGTAAGAATTTCCACGTTACGATATTACACAGCTAGTCCATAGACTTGAGTAGCCTTGTGCACATCGTGTTCTATTTTGATGTATCTTCTGATTACTTGACAATCACAAAAGGGATATAATTGATGTTGCATTGACATGTATGGAGGTTAAGAAGTAGCTAACAAATGATTAGTCACTTGTCTAGTAGAATAAGTGAATCTCTTATATTTTCATAGTTCATGACTTTAAAGTCCTTAGGCAAGACAAGATGAATATTAGATAGGGTTTTCTAACGATTCGTTATGAGTAATTTAAACTTGAAATGGAATCATAGTCATTGAGTCATTTAGGGTTTCGACTTATAATTCATGCCCTAGACTCAATCGGGAGATTAGTTGATGGAAGGACCTTACACGTATGGTACTCGTAAATGAAATAGGTTATCTCGCTATTTCACCTAAAACTAGATAGTCATGATACACTTGTTAGGTGTTTCCTGACTTGTGAGATTCTTGAAATTAAAGAGTTAATTTCAAGTTGATTAAATAATTAGATTAATTAATCATAATAATTATTATTCATTGCAAATATTATAAGCCCACTGCTAGTTTAGTTGTGAACCTAAATGATCACACAAAATTTGGGATGCAGCATTTCTTATTTAGAAATTGATCCAAATAGTTAGATCTAATGAATTAATAGAGATTAAATAATTGAGCCTTAATTTAATATAAAGAGTTGAATTAATCATTTAATTAAATAATTATATTATTTAATTGGACCTAATAAGATTGGAGATCCAATTGGAGTGAAATAATTAATTAATTATATTAATTAATTGTGTTAACTATAAATTAATTTAATTATTAAATTAATTTACTCAATTAAATAATTGAATTATTTTATTAAACCTAACATGATTAGTTGGGCTTGATGGAATTAAATTAATTGATTAAGATCAATTATTTGAATTTGGGCCTAATAAATTAATTAGATTAATTGATGGATTTAATTAAAAGTCTAAGTCCAAATCACAGCAGCCAAAGAGAGGCCATTATAGTTGTTGGAAAAAGATGGAAGACTAGGAATTAGATATTTTTGGAATTATCTAATATGATTACATAAAATATTTCTAAGTATCTTGGAAAGATACAAGATGATATGTGATATTTTTGGAAATAGAGTTGGAGAATTTTAGAGGATCTTATGATCAACAAAAAATCCTCCAACTAATAATAAACGACGCTGAAAATTCCAAGAGTTGGACTGTTATAATTTTCGGCCACTACTATAAAAAGAAGGGGGCTAAAAATTTCAAAGAGATGGACCATTGAAATTTTGGCCACTACTATAATAAGAAGAGGGACGAAGATTTCAAAGAGCTAAGCTTATGTAGGTTAGATGCGCTTCAATTTGCACAGGTCCAGTGTGCTCCTGAAGTGACTTGGGAAATTTTCTCCCTAGTGTGCTACTAGTACTCTTGGAGGGACTTAGAAAATTTTCTCCCATATGTGGCCAATTATAGCTTTATTGGCCTCAAGATCAACTTTGCAAAGTCATTTCAATTTTACGACCTGGTTTTCATAAACAACCTCAAGAAAGGAGTTTATGATCTCTAAAGTCAATCATTGCTTTCTTAACTTTGAGGGAGTCACTTCTACTTACAGAAATTGAATCTCTTTTGAAACCTCACGGGTTTGGCTTTTGTCGACTACTTTAAGGAATAAGAGTTTGTGATCTCTAGAGCTAACTATTGCTTTATTGGCTTCGAGGGAGTTATCTCTGCTTCCAGGGTTGTCTCTTGTCACTACCTCTAAGAAAAATATGTCCAATCCCTGGGAAGGAGTGAGGAAGGCGGCAAAGGGTTGGTGTCTCCTCGTGCCGCCTAGGAGTGGGTGATAAGTTAGTTTTATACCAATAATTCATCTACCTTCTTATTAATATTTAGTTTGTTTTCAAGTGTTTATGTTATGCATTTAGTTTGAAATTTTAAAGGTAATGATAAAAGGAGAAGAAAATGGAAAGAAACAGAAATTTGGTTGAAAAAAACCGAGTTCAAAAGTCAGCACTGGACTAAAACTTTTTGCTATGATATATTCTGGTATTTTAGACATAAGTCTCTCCACAGATGTCATATTGAGTTGATTCAAATATCTATAGAAAGTTAAGACATAGAACTATAATTTATTAGAAAACATAAAAAGCTAATTCAGAATATAATGATCTTAAAAAAGGCTTGCAAAAAGAATGATCATACTACTTGGAGCCGCGACGCCAAAACTCAGAGTCGCGTCGCCAAGAGGACAGATTGTTTGGCATCACGACACCTGAATTCAGGGCTGAAATGCCAGTTCAGTTTGTACTTTGATAGACAATTTAAGGCCACAACTTCAGTTAATTTAAAACTTGATTTTTTAGTCCGATTTTGGGGCTTTTGTTTGGTGGATTTTAAAAGCAACTCAGAAGACAAAATTGGGGGGGTTGGCCGAAAAAATTGTAGGAAAATGAGAGAAAAAATGGGGGATAGCCAAGAAAAGGGGAAGAATTTCAGGGTATTTTTGAAAGACTCTTAAGGGAGGAAAATGAAGAAATCATCTTGAGAAGTTTTAAAAGAGAAGATTGGCATCAACCAAGGGGGGATTCATTTTCTGGAACCAAGGGAGGCATTGGGTTCTTGGAGACAAGCACCCATTCTTAGAGATAATGAAAGTTTCAACCATTCCTCTCATTTCACAAATTAGTGAATAATTTTCATGTTATTTCTTATATATTTCTTGAAGTTGTATATACCACTCAAAATCATTCCAAAAACTAGATTAATAAAAGAATGAGAATCGCTAGCGGGATTTTAATTTTGTGCTCTTCCTTGAAGTGTGGACTTCGATAAAGAAGAGACACTTAGATCCCTACGAACCAGTTTTAGTATGAAGGGCTAGAAATTAATTGCCTATAACTCTTCTACAACCAGAGTGCTCAGAGGTATAAATTGAATGCTTTTGTTTAGACAACTAAAAAATGCAAAACTGATAATCACATCAAACTAAGGTTGTTGCCGTATTTGATATGGCATATTTTGTTTTAAAATTTTAAATTTTCCACTGCGCACACCCCGTAGTTAAGTAAACCCAACAGTGGTATCAAAGCCCAGGTTTATGCATTTTTAATTGAGTTTTGATTTCAATCTTTAGGATTGAATTGTTAAATTCTATGTTTAAATTACGATTTTTGATTGGGACTTAATTTTGCAATTTTAATTTAATTGTTAAATTTTGGATACGATAAAACATCACAAGACTACCGCTGGGTCACTGCAGCCACCATCGGGGTCAGGGACAGGAGCGTCGTCGACTAAGCATGTGTGTAGGCTACCACCTATGTGCATTGCGTGCCGATAATGCACTAGCTTGGGCACGATAGGCAGCAGCCATGGTAGTGGGGGTACACAAACATTATGTGCAATTGGTGATGGAGGATGCATGCACACATAGCGATAGGTGTTGGGCACCCGAATTGCACACACGAGTGTACTAATAGCAAGCTGTACGCATGTCTGTACGATGGGAGCATGCCCTCCTAGCAGATAATGCGTGCTCCCATGCAATGGGTAGGTGAACAATTGTGTAAACGTGCATGCCCATTGGGCTAGTACCAACATGCATCGAGTATTGTGCAACCGACATGCCAGGGAGCTAGTTTATTAGCACTATGCGGCGTGCTGGCAACATACTGGCTGCGTGTTAGGCTGTTGGATAGCCGTGTCGAGTTGCAAAATTTAATTTTTGGAGTTTTTGATTAAGTTGTAATTTTAAATTTTTGAAAAAGGGGGTTTTCTTAAAAAATTAAAATAACATCTCAAGTCTTAAAATTGACAATTTTAATGGATAGTAAATTTATATGCTTTGATAAATTCATATGATGTATTTATTAGAATATATGGGATGATCATGGAGTTACTGACCAATGTGATTGGATGTATATTTTTGGATTTTAAAATGGAGCTTGTGTATCTCTTATTCTCTTTTTGTATATACTCATTTTTTAAAATGTAAAGAGTACTAGGGTGAGGTTTTCTTTTTATTTTTGGTGGACAAGAAGAATAGCCAATACAAAGAATCAAGAGAAGGCCCATGAATGAACGGGATATATTCTTGAAATAGAAATTATTTTTATTTCATTTTATTACTCTTAGATTGACTAAGATGTATTTTAGCTCAAATAGATCGCATAGGACTGGCTCATGATCATCCAATTGTGTATGTGTAAGATGAATGCATAGTGTTTATTTAATGCTTTCAATGATATGCTTGCTACAAATTGAACACAAACTCATTAAATAAATAAAGATAAAAAGATGAGGCATTGGTTAAAATACCCCACTTGAATTAAACATCAAATATGGATAAAATTGGGTTGGACCCAATAATCTATGCCTACCATCAAAAGTAGAAGACATGATGATGCTACCTCACTTAATCAGTGGCCATGGGTTATGGGATGACTTTGTGATAGAAAGTTGTGATCTCCAATAAGCATGATGTTGCCCATGGGATGGACTCGTCTCTACATTAGTCATGAGTCATAGAACGTTTTGATGCTTCTACATCTATATGGATGTTTGATGTGCTTGACACTTGGTACCATATAAACTTATAAAATTGGGGTATATAAGAAGAAATGAGGTAAAATATCTTGAGGATTGCATGGAGATACAATGGTTAAAAGATAGCTGCCTTTCATTATATTTTATTGGCTCATAAAATTGGAGATACGACATATTGATTGGACCTCAAGCCACTAGGGAATATGATTTCCTAAATTGCCATTAGGGGTGAGAGATATTTATAATTAAAAAGACCTTGTTATAAATGAATATGATTTTGAAAGAATGCTCATTTTCTACTTTGTTTTGAATTTTGTAGATCATATCTATAAAATGACTAAGAATCCACTTGCATCAATCTTGGATGCTAATAAATAAACTAGACCCAACTTTATCAATTGGTTGAGAAACCTCAAGATTGTTTTACAATTTGAGAAGAGTTCATATATCCTTGATACTCGTCTACTGGCAGCCCGTCGATAGATGGGACAGAGGAGGAGCTTATAGAATATCAATAAGAAGTTTATGATGATCTGTAGGTAGCGATGCGATATGATGGCATTGATGTCAAACGAGTTGCAGAGGTAACATAAGATACGTATGCATGCACATGATATCTACGTTTACCTACAAGATTTGTATGGTGAACACACTAGTCAAGCGGGGTATCAGATCTCAAAAGAGCTTTTTAAGGAATCATATGACAGAGGACTCTTTAGTCTATGATCATGGATTGAATGTGATAATCCTGATAGAAAGGCTCAAGTCTCTAGGAGTAGTTATGGACAACGAACTATAAATAGATCTCATCCTGCTCTTCGCCTCCATCATTTGACACCTTCGTCGTCACCTTCAACATGTATAAGATAGAACTAGCCATGCTGAGTTGGTTGACATGTTAAATATGGTTGAGTGCATAATGAAAAAAGACAAGTCGGTCATGCTTACTAGATCCTCATCCAAATCGAAGGTTGCAAAGCCCAAGAAAAAGAAGAGGAATGGGAAAGGTTCCCCGAAGGCTAATAAGATGAAGGCGATTATAGGGTCTCGAAGGGTTCTAACAAGGCCAATGACAAATGCCATTACTGCGATAAACCTGGGCACTGGAAGAAAAACTACAAGGAGTACCTTGAGAGCTTGAAGAGTGTTATAGTAGTGTCTGATGTGTCAATTAGATTGGGCTTTTCTATACTCTCGTATTTGTAAAAATAGTATTTTTTAAATCATATTAATAAAAATAGTCACATTTCTTTATCTTTAATTGCATATAGTAAGTAGATAAAATCTCTATACCAAAATTAGCTACGCGGCATGGTCATGTATTTGATAGTGATCATGGAATATGCCTCTAAGGCTTTGGTCTTAAATTAGTTCTGAGTTGAGGGATTTTTAAGATAGGACATCGAATAGCCCAATAGACTCGCCCATATGATGCATACTCGCATAAGGAAGATATCTCACTCCATAGATATTGGCGTAGTGATGCTAGCGCATTTATACGGGTGCTTATTAGAGAATAAGTATACTGAATAGGCCCATTGAAAATTCTTAATTGGAAACGTTGTTTGTCAAAATAAGAATTTTCATGTTATGATATTACACGATTAGTCGCTAAACTTGAGGTACGATAGTAGCCTTGTGCATGTTGTGTTCTATTTTGAGCCAATTGAAAATTCTTAATTGGAAACGTTGTTTGTCAAAATAAGAATTTTCATGTTATGATATTATACGATTAGTCGCTAGACTTGAGGCACGATAGTAGCCTTGTGCATATTATGTTCTATTTTGATGTATCTTCTGATTGCTTGACAATCATAAAGGGGGTATGTTGGATGTTGCATTGATATGTGTTGAGGTTAATGAGTAGCCAACAAAGGATCTGTCACAGGTTTAGCAGAACAAGTGAATATCTTATGTTTTCATAGTTCATGACTTAGAAATCCATGGCCAAGGGGAATAAATGTTAGATAGGGGTTTTTTAATGATTCATCATGAGTCATTGTAACTTGAAATGGAATCATATTTATTGAATCAATTAGGATTTTGACTATTAATCCATGCCCTAAACTCAATCGGGAGATTAGATAATGGAATGACCTTACGTATGGTACTTATAATTGAAATAGGTTCACTCACTGATTCACCTAAGACTAGGTAGTCATGATACACTTGCTAGATGTTTCCCATTATTTGTAAGGTTCTTGAAATTAAGGAGTTAATTTTAAGTCGATTAATTAATTAAAATAATTATTATTCATAAGTTGCAAATGTTGCAAGTCTACTGCTAGCTTAGTTGTAAACCTAACAAGTCACACACAATTTGAGATGGAATATTTCTAACTTAGGAATTGATCCAAAGAGTTGGACCCTATTAATTAATAGAGATTAATTTATTTTGGCTTAAATTAATTCAAGGAGTTGAATTAATTATTCAATTAAATAATTAAATTATTTAATTAGATCTAATAAGATTAGGAAGCTCAATTGGAGTGAAACTATTATTTGATTGGATCAATTAATTGTGTAGACCATAAATTAATTTAATTATTAAATTAATTTACTCAATTAAATTATTAGATTATTTAATTGGGCCTAATTTGATTAGGTGGGTTAGATGGAATTAATTAATTAAATTTGTGCTTAAACAATTTATTGGATTAATTGTGAGATTTACTTTAAGTCAAAGTCTAATTCCAATTCAAATAGGCCCACAAGGGCTATTGGAAAAACAATGGAAACTCAAGAATTTGATATTCTTGGAAGTCTCTAAGTAGCTTTGAAAAATATAAGAGATATAGTTGGAAATTTTCGGGAGATTTGGAATTAACCTAAAACTTCCAACCAATAAAAGAGAAGGCCAAAAATACCATGAGTGAGACTTTTGGAATTTTGTACCTTTTATAAATATATTAAAGGGCTGAAAATTTGAGGAAGAATTCTCCTTCAAATTTTCCCTTCAAATTTTCGGCCATTAAGAAGAAAGAAAGTTAAAAAAGTTTTCCTTGTTCTATCTTTTCTTCAACCAAAATTCCATACTTATTCAAAATATTATTTTTTTTTACAAGTTGATACTAAGAATTAATATTCACTAAATTCACTCCATAAAACTAGGTTAGTAAAGAAATTAGAATTGCTAGCGGAATTCTAATTTCGTATTTCTGCTCAAAGTGTGCACTACTTTGGAGAGGAGACGCTTAGATCCCTGTAAACTAGATTTCGAAAAGGGCTAGCAATTGATTGCTTCATACCCTACGACAATCGAAGTGCTCAAAAGTATAAATCAAAATTTTTGTTTTTATTTTTACGATCATTAGTATTTGTGAGATCATCAAAATCGCATCGGATCTGGGGTGTTGCTGTAATTGTTATAGCATGCTTGTTTTAAAAATTTTATTTTTTCATTGCTCATACCCCAGTATCAAGCAAACCCAACAAAGAGTTCAGGTATATATTTTGTTGAAGTTAAGTTATTAGTTAACTATGCTTCTTGGGTATTAGATATCGGTTGTGGGTCTCATCTTTACAATAATTTGCAGATGATAGCAAAAAGTAGGAAGCTAAGTAGAGGAGAGATGGTTCTGCGGCTAGGGAATAGAGCAAATGTTATTGCTTTAGCCATAGAAACTATTAGCTTAGCTTTAGGAAATGGAGTTGCTTTGGTATTGAATGATTATCTTTATATTTTAGAGTTGGCTAAGAACATTATCTCTATTCATGTTTTGGATAGAGAAGAATAATGTTTTAAAATTAAGGATGAAAATTATTCCATTTTTAAATGTTATACTTTAATTTACACTGGCATATTGATGAATAGTTTACATATTGTTACTCACCATAACTCCATTTTTCATGTCCAACAAAATAAAATGAAATTAGATAATCACAGTTCCAAATTCTTATGGATGCTAAATTAGGTCATATCTCTGAAAAGAGAATCCAAAAGTTGGCCCAATAGCTCAATATTGAGAACGAGTAAGGAATGCTGACATGTGAATCATGTCTCAAGGTAAAGATAATCAAATCACCATTTATTGGACAAGTAGAGTGAGCCATAAATCTATTCGATTTAATCTGTACAGATATGTATGTGGGCACTAAGTGTTAGTGCTCGAGGGAACTGTCATTGCTTAATAACTTTCAGCGATAGTTATTCTAGGTATGGTTATGTGTACCTAATGAGGTACAAATCTAAAGCCTTTCAAAACTTCAAGGAATTTAGATGTGAAGTGGAGAAACAAACTAGGCTAAGTGTCAAAGCTCATCGATCAGATCGAGAAGGTGAATATTTGAGTACAAAGTTTCTTAATTATCTAAAATTAAATGGGATTCTCTCTCAGTAGATTCCTCCTATTTCACCTCAACTTAATGGAGTTTCAGAGCATAGGAATTGAACTCTATTAGACATAGTTTGATTTATTTTAAGTTTCACTAGACTTTCTTTTTTATTTTGGGGTTATGCCCTAGAAACGACGGCATATCTAATGAATAGAGTGCCATCAAAGTTAGTGTCTAAAACACCATAAGAGATGTGGTGTGACAAACCACCCTCCTAGTGTGGCAAACCACCCTCCTACAAATACCTTAAGGTATAAGGGTGTACTGCTTACGTGAAACAACAAGAGGGTAATATCTAATTTATGCAAATTTGTGGGGTATCCAAAAAAATCTATTAGATACTACTTCTACAACTCCTCGGAATAAAGGGTGTTTGTTTTAAGTAATGCCACCTTCTCAAATGAGGAATTTATATTGGATAGAAATGGCTAAGTCACGGAACTTGAAGAAGTTGTAGAGCCACAAAACATCCCAACAAATGCTGTAATGGACCAACTAGCTAAGACTGGCCCTAATGACACACAACTTCCTGAGAGATCCAAAAGAGTCTCAAAGCCACCTGAGAGGTATGGTTTTTTGTTAGAGAACAACAAGGAGGATCTCCCCTTAGATAGTGATCCAAGGACTTATGGAGAGGTCATGTCTGACATTGACTTAGGAATTGGTAAGATGCCATGCAATCTGAGATGGACTCTATATACTCTAACAAGGTATGGACCTTGGTGTACCCACCATAGAGAATAGTTCCCATTGGTTACGAATGAGCCAACAAGCAAAAGCTTGGAGTAAATGGAGAACTAGTGACCTACAAGTCATGACTGATTACGAAAAAATATACTCAAAAGCAAGAAATTGATTATGAGGAAACTTTCTTGCCAATAATAATACTAAAAGCCATTCAGATTTCGCTAGCCATATCTGTGTATTATGACTACGTGATATGGCAGATAGATGTGAAGACTGTTTTCCTTAATGAAAACATTAAGAAGGAGATTTTTATGAAACAGCCTGAAGGCTTCATATCCAGATGGAGTGAGCAAAAGATTTTCAAGCTTTAGAGATTTATTTATGGACTCAAGCAGACTTCCTGAAGTTAGAACATCTGGTTTGATGAGGCAATCAAATCGTTTGATTTTCACAAAAACCTAAATGAATCTTATGTCTACAAGAAGGTTAGTAGGAGTGTAGTGACATTTATTGGGAAAGATGTAAGGATGCTGCAGTTAACTAAGACTTGGTTGTCTAACCAAATCTCCATGAATAATTTGGGAGAAGCATCATTTATTCTGGAATAAAAATCTATATAGACAGATCTAAGAGGATGATTGGACTATCCCAATCTACGTATATATACAAAATGCTAAAGAGGGTTAGCATGGAGAAATCCAAATGAAGATTCCTGCTAATAAGTCATGGCGTTTCTCTCTCGAAGTCTATGTTCCCAAATACTTCTAAGGAGAGTGAAAAGATGACTCGCATACTTTATACATCCACCATTGGAGATATAATGTATCGTATGCTATGTATGAGGCCTGATGTCACACATGCTCTGAGTGTCATGAACATATATCAGTCTAATCAGGCGAGGAGCATTGGAAACCCATGAAGATGATCATTAAATACTTGAAAAGGACTAAGGATATTTTTCTTGTATACAGCCCTGGAGAACTGAAATTAGAAGGTTATCGTTTCTAGTTTTTAATCCAATATAAATAACTTAAAGTCGATGCCCGAATACATATTTATCATAAATAGTGCATCGGTCAACTGGAAGAGTCCAAACAAGAGACGACTACAGATTCTACCATTGAGCTAAATACATTACTGCATGTGATCTAGCAAAGGAAGCTGTTTGGATAAGAAACTTCATTCAAGGATTGGGTGTAGTTCCATCCATTGTTGATCATGTATTGATATACTGTGATAACAATAGAGCTATTACACAAATAAAAGAACTAATGTCTCATCAAATATCCAAACATATTATAAGGCGATACCACCTGATCAAAGAGATAATTACTAGAGGTGATGTCATGGTGAAAATAGTCATTTTGGCAGAAAAAGCAGTAGACCCGCTGACCAAACCCCAAGCAATAAAGGTACTCGACGGACATCTTGAGATAGGCCTAAGATACATGGACAATTGGCACTAGGGCAAGTGGGAGATTACTAGAGTAGTGCCCTACGCACCAATTAGATTGGACATCTTTTATACTTTTATGTTTGTAAAATAATATTCTCAAATGCATATTAATTAAATAGGAATTTTCTTTATCTTTAATTACATATTGTAATTAGATAAAGTCTCTATATCAAACTTAGTTGTGGGGCATGGTCGTGCATATCATGGTGATCATGGAATCTGCCTCTAAGACTTTGGTCTTAAATTAGATGTAGGTTAAGGACTTTTTGAGATGGGACGTCGAATAGACTAATAAGACTCGTGCATACGATGCATGCTCACATGAGAAGGATGTCTCACTCCATAGACATCGGCATTGTGATGCTAATGAATGTATGTGGGTGCTTATTAGAGAATAAATACGGTAAATAGGCCTGCTAAAAATTCTTAGTTGGAGACGTTATCTGTCAAAGTAAAAATTTCCACGTTATAATGGCACACAACTAGTCCTTATGCACATCGTGTTCTATTTTGATATATCTTTTGATTGTCTGACAATCACAAATGGGACATTGAATGTTGCAATAGCATGTATGGAGGTTAATAAGTGGCCGAAAAAGGATCCCTCACTTGTCTAGTAAAATAAGTTAATCTCCTATATTTTCAAGGAATGATGAATGTTATACGGAGTTTTCTAATGATTCATCATGAGTCATTAGAATTTGAAATTGTATCATAGTCATTGAGTCATTTAGGATTTATAATCCATGCCCTAGACTCAATCGAAAGATTAGTTGATGGAAGGACCTTACGTGTATGGTACTTATAACTGAAATATGTTCACTTGTTGTTTACCTAAGATTAGGTAATTATAATACACTTGTTAGGTGTTTCCAATGACTTGTAAGGTTCTTAGAATTAAGGAGTTAATTTCAAGCAGATTAATTAATTATATTAATTAATCATAATAATTGTTATACATTACAAATGTTCAAGCCCACTGCTAGCTTAATTGTAAACTTAAAAGGTCACACACAATTTGGGATGAAGTATTTTTAATTTAGAAATTGATCCAAGGAGTTAGATCTAATTAATTAATAAAGATTAAATAATTATGGTTTAATTTAATTCAAAGAGTTGAATTAATTATCCAATTAAATAGTTGTATCATTTAATTGAACCTATTAATATTGGGGAGCCCAATTGAAGTGAAACAATTGATTTTATCAATTAATTAAGTTAATCATAAATTAATTTAATTATTAAATTAATCTACTCAATTAGATAATTAGATTATTTAATTGGGCCTAATATAATTAGGTGGGCTTGTTGAATAAATTAATTTATTAGGATTAATAAATTGAATTTGGGTCCAATCAATTAATTAGATTAATTGTTGAATTTAATTAAAAGTTCAAGCTCAATTCATAGTAACCCATTATGAGATGCCCAGTACAGTTGTTGGAAAAAGATGGAAGACTAAGAATTACATATTCTTAGAATTATCTAATATGAGATTAGTTAAAATATCTCTAAAGTATCATGGGAAGATACAAGATGATTCATGATATCATTATAGATAGAGTTGGAGATTTTTGGGAGGTCTTGTGATCAACCAAAAATTCTCTAATCAATAATAAATGGGGCCAAAAATTCCAAGAGTTCGACTCTTAAAATTTTCATCCACTCTTATAAAAAGAAGGGGTCCAGAAATTTCAAGAATATAGTGTTAAAAAATATTTTCTCCCAATTTCTTCTTCTCTCTTCTTTCTGTAATCAAAGGTTCCATCTTTTGATTGAACAAAGTATTCAATTTTTATTACCACCAATTGGTTTAAGAATTGATACTCACTCAAAATCACTCTAAAAACTTGATTAGTAAAGAAATTTGAATCGCTAGTGGGATTTTAATTATGTGCTCTTGCCCGAAGTGTGGACTTAGACACAAGAGAGATACTTGGGATCCTTGTGAATCAATTTTAGTACGAAGGGCTAGCAATTGATTGCTTCTACCTCTTCTACAAATAGAGTGCTCATAGGTATACATCAAAAACTCTTTACTGTTTTTGTTTAGACAATTAAAAATGCAAAATCGATAATCACATCGAACCAGAGGTGTTTCCTTATTTGATATAGCATGTTTTGTTTTAAAATTTTAAAATTTTCGTTGTGCATAGCCCATAGGTAAGTAAACCCTACAGTCGAAGGGTATAATTCTATGTAGTATGGTGCATATACCATTATGCTTCATGAGTCAATGGACTTGGGCCTTATGGCCATTATTAGCTTAGGCTAAGTATTATAACTTATCTTTTGTTGATTAGTTAACCCCATGTACTTAGCCTATCGAGCCTTAATTTACTTATGGCCCATCATCCTTGCTAGTCCTTTGGACTTAGCCTATTAGGCGTTATGGACCATGGCGTATCATAAGCCCCCTATTGAGCAAGTCTCACGTAAGGAAGGTCAAGAGTAAGTCTTTTGGGTGATAAGACTTAGCCTACGGTGATGTGAATGTAGCTTAGGTCGATTATTAGCTTGACTTGGGATGTCAAAGTGCAACCTATGTCTCATATTTAACTCGACACGTATCTTCATGTTGAGGTCAAGCTCAACTTGGGTTGGCGAGATATTTCAGGTTGAGCTCTTAGCTTGATCTAGGAAATTTAGTCACTCTTCTTAGTTGGTAGTTTTGTTTCCATAATTTACCTTGAAGGAAGTTTTCCTGGGGTGATTGAGGTGATTCTCGTTTCACCTTATTTTGGCTAAGTGTTGGGTTAAGGAGTAGTAGGAATTCTTTTGCCTTTGAGCCATTTCATCAAATGTATGGTATTCATAGGTTAGATGATTGATTTATGAGAGTAATGGAAGAGGCGGCACGATGCCGTTGTGTTGAGCTTACGTAGGTTAGGCACGCATCACTTTGCACAAGTTGAGTGCGATTCTAACTTTATCTAGAAAATCGAATGATGATTGAAAAACAAAGTAAATCAAGATAAAAATGTAAAGACAAGAGTGGAGTTTTTAGAAACAATATAACAAACACCTTATGAGCAAGATTTTCTAGAGGAATGACTCGCCTAATTATCATCTATGTTCTTCATTCCAAAGTACACTAATTCACGTCAACAACACATGTAAGTTAAGAATTCCCAAGCTCATCAATTCCCTCTCTCGAGTGTCGAATTGACTATGAGTTCCAACATGAATTTCGATATCTCTATAAAAATTCAAGAATAAAACTCTACTAAAGTTCAATGAATCTTCTTCAAAACTTCAAAGGTTTCATAAGCTTCTCAACTCTATGATTCCTAAGTTGTGTTATCTCTATGATCATGTATAATATTTTCTCTCTCCAGTGTCGAATCTCATAGTCAAACAATCTCAATTAGTGAACAATTAATCAAGATGAAATACTAAACAAGATAACACAAACAAGATGAATAACTTGAACTAATATTATTTGAAAGTCAAAACATATGATCAAATAAGTTTACATCATTCTCTAGAAAGAAATGTTTAGTTCACCGTGGATGAAAACAACTTCAAGAAATAAATAAGAAAGAACATGGAAATTGTTCACCAATTTGTGGAGTAGAAGGAATGATTGAAGCTTTCATTGTCTCCTAGATTGACTCTTTGTCTTCAAGAATGCCCTATTTTGATTTGTAGAAAATGGAATGGGTCTTGCCTCCAAGCACCCCCCAATGGCCTCCTTTTGTTCCAAGAACCAATCCTCCTATCCCTTTGGTTGATGTTGATCTTCCCCTTTTAAACTTCTCCTCACGATTCTTTCCCTAAGAGTTTTCCAAAAAAAATCCTGAAATCCTTCCACTTTTCTTGGTTTTTCTTCAAAAGAAACCTAAAATCCTTCCATTTTTCTTGGCTTTTTCACGTTTTTCTCTCCACAAATTTAGTGTGTCCACTAGAGCATCACATGGGTAATGATGTATAGGTGTATCTAATGTGTATATCTTATAAAAATGCCAAAATTAGTGATCCATTGCCACTTGTCACCAAAAAAATGTATTAGTGACTTTTTTTTTTTGGAAGGGCTGTGCCTAGGCATGGAATAGCATGCCTAGGCACTGTGTATTTTGTCCTGGCAGCCTTAGATAATGCCTAAGCGCCGTGCATTCTATCCTGGCAGCCTTCATTCAGCACTTTGACACTGTTTAACCTATTTCAACTGATTTTTGACCTCTTTATAAGCCAAATTAGATTTTTATATCTTCTAATTAATTGTAGACATGTGTCTTGGCTGTCCATGGTCACTTGAATCAACTACATATGACATCTTTGGAGAGAGTTATGCCTAAAATATCAAGATATATCATACTAGAAATGTTTAGTCCGGTGCTGACCATTGAACTCAATGTTTCTTAGTGAAATCAAAAGAATTGGATTTTATGATAAACATAAAAGTTTTAGATCTATCTTTTCTAGTTCCATTTGATCAAGATTCAAGTTGATATGAAATTTAGACTGAGAGTTATGATTGAAATACAAAATCTGCCATCAATAGCACCACAACTCGAATTCTTCAACATTTCAACTAAGTTTTTGATTTATTTCCATTTTCTTCTCTTATTATTATTACCTACAATATTTCAAACTAAATGTATAAAAAGTAATAAAAATACTTGAAAACAAACTAAATGTCAATGAAAAGGCATATAAATTATTGGATAAAACTAACTTATCATGACCCCTTCTTTCAAGTCCTCTTTTCTTTTTATGGGTTCTCAAGGTGAGTAGTACATTGCATTTTTTCCTATTCTCACTTTTCTCTTTATTCTCCCATTCTTTTCTCACTTGTCTTTTTGTGTGTTTCTTGGTGACTTTATGTCAAACACCTTTAGGGCAACTAGAAGTTATGCTTGAAAATGGAGTAGTCAAGATTTGGAGGGTAGAATCATTCGACCATCGTAAGAGTTAGGGACGAAGATGTTGGGTCACTACTGCCATGGGTGGTGGTGATTTGAGTCAGACTGTCATGTTGGGCAGCAGCAGCCTAAGGCAAGCCAAATGCTATTGTGGATCTTCATCCATCAGGGGGACTCCATAGCACATCAACCGTCAAGTCCCTACAATAGCTCAAACTGCCCTTAGCACAGGGGCCTTTGTGGCCCCTCCAGGTCGAGCATTAGGCTCGATAGGCTCGACCTGGCTGTTCCTGGATAGGGTGGTCATAGCCGCCTCATGTGTAGATGGCAGCGTGATTGAGAACTTTTTAAGTATAACATGATCCCAATATGTATGGCTTGGTGTAGGGAGCCTCATAACCCCTACAGGTTAAGCGTTAGGCTCGACTTGGCTACTCTTGGATGGGATGGGCACTGCTTTCCCTGCATATAGGTATGGCACCCTGTGTGCAGGCAATGGCACTAGTCAAGTCAAGCCATCGAGTCTCTTGAGCATTATCATTTCTTCCATCACTTTCATTGCTTTATCAAGGTGGGGGGATTATTTGGGTCTTTCTAGGTTTTTATGTTTAGTACCCTCCTGGTGGTGGCCCTATCTTCGAGGGATTTTTGCTTAAAACCATTAGTCATTCTTAGTTATTCTGAGTTGGGTGAGGAGGACAACTCCCTAATTCTTAGTGAGTCCTTGTCGGGGTCTAGCAAGTTCGAGAGAGAGCATCAAGATTTTTGCCCTTGAGGTAGGGATGTGTTGTTCAAAGTTTTAGTTGATTCTTGCAGTGTTATGTCTTTGATATTATATTTTTTTTCTTTGTCATTAGAAAAAAAGCTTGACTTCATGACTTTCAAGTGGGAGGGGCACTCCGCCTAGCAGGGCTAAGGCATGTAGAAATGGCAATGGGCCACCTAAATGGTAGACTGGGTTGGCAGCAGGCCACCTTATTGTTGGAATGCTTGATAAGTTTAGTCACGCTTATTCTTGTTGTTTGGGGTGAATGCATTAGTGCAGTCGATAAACAAGATAGAGTAGCGATAGGCCACCTCCTCCCCTCTCCCATTGTGTGGGTAGCAACTGAAGGTCATCATCTCATGACCTTTCAGGGCCGATAGAGGTCGGTAAATAAAGATCCTAGAGAAGTTCAAAGCTAGTGTTGTGGAGGAAGACATCAAAGCAGTCAAGGCCTCCTGCACTTAAGAACATTATAATAGAGTTCACCATGTCTATGTATGATGAGATTGTTCGTGAATATCATTGAATGCTAAAGGTGTCTGGGCGTGTTAGCTAGGACATCATTATGTTATTGGGGCTACATATCCTGCACTTGGATAGTGATATCTATCGTTATTGAGCCTCTCATTTGACACTGGTTGGGGTTGCGAAGGGAGAGGCCCTTATTGGCATGGTTAACATGGGGGAGGGAAATATCATGGTCGAGGTGGTCGAAGCACCATACCCCATGACTATCCTACATAGTAGTCATGCAACTTTGTGCGAGATTTTGGCTCACTTGCAGATTTAGTACATAACTACTTAATTTTTTTTATCATCGCTCTAAGCAATGTTTATAATGTATGTTGCTTTACTCTGCTTATGAAGAAGAAAGTCAGTATGATTTCTCATATTTAGGACCCTATTAGGGTCCTTTGAATGTGGAGATGGATAGGACTACCAAATAAGGAAGCTAATAGGGCTCATCAAATGTGGAGGTCAATAGGACCTTTCAAGTGTGGGAGTCAATAGGGCTTCCCAAGTGTGGAAGTTGGTAAGACCTCTCAAGTATGAAAGCCGATATAGCTTCTCAACTTTGGAGGTCAACATGACCTTTTAAGTATGGGAGCCAATATAACTCCTCGAGGGTAGAGATCAATATGACCTCTCTAATAAGGGATTCGATAAGGCTCCTCGAAGATGGAGATCAATATAAGCTCTCAAGCATGGGAGCCGATAAGATATCTCGAGTGTGGCAGTTGGTATAACCTCTCAAGTATAGGAGTCAGTAGTGCTCCTCGAGCGTAGAAGTCAGTATGACCCCTTAAGTATGGAAGCTAATAGGGTTTCTCAAGTGTGGGAGTCAGTATGACTCCTTGAGGGTAGAGGTTGATAGGACCTCTCAAGTATGAGAGCTGGTATGGCTCTTCAGTTATGCATAAGATCTTGAGGCTACGAGGTCGCGAGTTCGTAAGGATGCAGGGGAGCATGCTCCTTGAGGCTGAGTGGGCGTGCACACCTGAGAGTATGAGAGAGGGAGTGTACATGAATAGAGAAAGCTCTTGGGGGCATGAGGAGGGAGTGAGCTCTTGGGGGTGCAAGGTCAGTAGGAGTGAGCTCCTGGGGGTGCGAGTGTGCATTGAGGGAGTGAGCTATTGGGGGCACAAGAAGGGAATGAGCTCCTAGGGGCAAGAGTTCATAAGGAGGCTCCTGAGGTCGTAAACACGTGCACAATTGCCTCCACAAAGGTTATTCTCACCACAATGAATCTTTGCTCTTGTCTTGCCCTGTGTTGAGGCATCTCTATCGATGTTGGGGGGGTCCTCTTAGATAAAATGAATGTTGTTACTCCAGTAGGTTGCCCACGTAGTTATGGTGATGATAGATCACACTAATGGGAAAAACTTTAATAATGATTGATCCACTCCACCACCCTTAAGATATCCGTAGTAAAGGGGGTAGGGCATTGTTAGCTCTGACTTCTCAAGTTCTAGACTTCATCAGGTGGCTTCTCAATTGTGACAGGTTTTCGACGAATGATGCCAAAATGATGTGGTCAAGGTAAGGTGATCATACCTTAGATCTCATTGAATGTGTCAGAGGTGCCAATTCACAATCATCTTACATGTCAAGGAGTGAGTAATAGATTGAAATCCTACCTGCTATACAAATAAATGGTTAGGGCTCCCCAAGGTTAGCTCAAGGATACCCCTCTGACGCTTAAGGCAATGTAGAGTTTGAGAAAAAGAGAAACTTATGTATTAAATGACGTACTTCAAAATGATGGAGAATGGGGGTATTTATAATCGAATATCAAAGGGTGTAATCTTGTATAGTATAGTGCGTACACCATTTGGACTTCTAAGCTCAAAGGCTTGAGCCTAGTGGCCTCTATGGCCTTAGCCTATGCATTATAATTCATCTTTTTGTTGACTTGTTGACCTCATAAGCTTATATATTGAGCCTTAATGTACTTCTGCCTATCATCCTTACTGGTCCTTGGGACTTAGCCTATTAAACTTCATGGACCATGGAGCATCACTACTAAAAAAGTCTATATCAATAAAATAAATATGTAAGTTCTTCCTTTCATGAAATTAGGCAAATAAAATGATTTCAATTCTTGAATGAGGCCACAATGAATCAGTTAGATTTACATGTTAGAAATATTATAGGACCTTCAGCTTATTTTATAAACAATTCATTGAAAATCTTCTAAATGGAATTAAATCTAGCAAAAAGTAGGTCATATTTCATTGACAAACCTTGCACAATAAATCACGTTCAATCCAATATCACAATCATGTAATATTCTCTAATATAGAGCATTTGTGTCTTTCACTCTCCTAACTCTTTATAATAGTGTGTTCTAAGTGATGGAAATCTCACAAATTTGGATGAGTGGAGAGGGTGACCAAGGATCCTTTATATATAGGAGACTAAAATGATCCTAAACCATCATAAAGCATAAATCAAAATTAATTACTTTCTCCTAAATTAGATAAATCCATAAACTTACATTGAATTTTCTATATTTTGTACCAAGAATAGGAGAACGAATTAGATAAGTCATTTGATTTTCGTCATGGTAAATGCATTTCACTTCAATTTGTACATGATTTTGATCATGATATCATGTATTTTTCATCATTCATTCCATGTACATAAACAAGTTCAATGTAGATGTCCTTGTTTATATGGTATTCGTATGGCCATGAAGTCACCTCTAGTCATATATTCTAATATTCTCCCACTTGTAGGGATTGAGGGATAGCCTTCCCTCATCCCTCAAGTCTATATAAGCCTGTATATTGCATAAAAATTTAAAATTAGAATTTTGCCTCCCCTAAAAATGATAAAATTATCCTTTATAATTTGAAATATCTTATTGTCCTTGAAAAAACAGTCAAACAAACAAAACAATCTCATCCCTAAAGTTAAAATGCCTAACTCCTTCCCTGCCACTTGGACACATGAGCACATTAAATTCATATTCAATTTATTCCAAAAGTGGTCACACCTTTCACAAAGCTTACTTTAAAAATTATTAACTATGGGTCATGGTAATGTATCACATAATCAATAATCAAAATTAGATAACCTAAAATGAGGAAGTTATGGACTATAAAATTCATCATGTCTGTATTCACCTTTAGTCAAAGTCTGACTATCATATTCTCCGTTATCTCGATGATGTGCACACTAAGAAATAGGCATTCTTTATACTTTCAAACGTATGCTTTTATTCAACAACAATCACTTCTTATATAGAATATGTTCCTTATTTCTTTTGACACCAACACTCTTACTGATGAATTTTTCATCACTGGCGAGTTAAAACTATATCAACAAGTAATGATATACATAACAAACACCCATGATGTTGAATTTCGACATGTACTCCAATTGAGCAATTATGGACTTACTATACCACTTACAATTGTAGAATTCATCCTATATCCTTCAACGCTTAAAATTACTACTGATAGCTTATAACAAACTTGTCCTTGTAATAAAGTTCACTTTATAATTTGCTTTTGGGATTGATGTGGTATAGGTCGGGACTGACCCAAGTGGCTTAGATTATAAGTAAGAAGTTGGTGCGATCTAGGTTATGAGGGACCTGCGCAGCTCGGATGATGGGGTAAGAGCTAGATGGACAAAAGCCAGGATGGGATGACCAAAAATTCCCATGATATAGGAGTTGACCGACCTGCAGGTCGGGTGAGTTTAAGGAGTTGACCGATCTACAGGTCGGACGAGTTCAAAGAATTGACCTACCTACAGGTCGGGTGAGTTCAAGGAATTAACCAACCTCCAGGTCGGGCAAGTTCACAAAAATAATGAGGAGAAAACGGTTATGGTTAGAAAGTGACAGGGAATCTTTTAGGGGCAAATCAGGGAATATGGGCACGCACACAGTAATCTGTTATAACAGATTGAGGTTTGAAATCTCTTTTCTACCCTTATTTGGCATCTATAAATAAAGGAATACAAAGCATGACACAGGTTACACTTTTCATATATCAAGAATACACATATCTATCTATTTTTCATCCTCTTCCAAAGGGCTACTACTGACTTGAGCGTCAGAGTTCTTATGCCGGGTCACGTCGGCGTTTTGTGCAGGTGTTCCAGCCGGATAAGGAGAGCAGAAGCAGTGGACTAGAACTTGGGGTGTACCTTCTCCAATTGGTGCATTACAAGTTGGTGCCATCTATGGGAACTTGAGTTAAGATGTGAGATGGCAGGAAAAGGATTGATGGGCGAAGGAACATCCGGTGAAGCTCCACCACCAATCGTTAGGCGCAACCATGATCCAGAGGTTCAGGAGTGGGAGGAGAATGATAGCCCACCACCGGTAACACCTGGGGTTCCACCGTGCTGAACTATGCAGGCACCCTGCGTAAATTTGGTGCCAGAATTCAGAGTAGGAAATGCCGGCCAGTTTACTATGGAGCAGTTGACAAATCTGATCACAACAGCGGTGGATGTAGCTTTAAGAAGGACGGATGCTAATCCACCACCACTACCCCCAGAGCTACCGAAAAAATCACTCCGCCCTGAGAGGTTGGAAGAAAGTAATACAGGGGAGTGTCGGAGTAAGATGAAAGAGCCAGATGTGTCGGAAAAATTAGAAGATTTACATAATGAACTGAAAGAGATGAAAATGAAAATGGCGGGAAGGAATACAACAACCAAGAGAGGAATTCCATTTACTGAGGAAGTGATGATGGATGACCTACTAGCTAACTTCAGATCCTTAAATTATGATTATGATGGTACCACTGACCTATGGGAACATCTGTGCGGGTTCGAAAATTCAGCTCTCTTGCACAGGTATTCCGATGGGGTTAAATGTAGGGTATTCCTGACTACCCTGTCAATATCAGCCCAACAACGGTTTAGCCAGTTACCCCCCAACTCAATTAACTCTTTTGAGGAGTTTAGTTCTGCCTTTTTGCATCAATTTGCAAGTTTTCGGAAACACCAAAAAACGTCCTTGACTTTATTCAGTATAAAGCAAAAAGAAAACGAGGCTCTACGAAGTTATATAAAAAGATTCACAACTGCTGCTGTAACACACCCATTCCTACACAACCATATATATTGTATAATTTGACATGATAGAACCTGTGTGCATGCATGGAATATTTATTTATTTATTTATTTATTTTTAACATTTTAAGAAAAGCTAAATCATTTCTTACATACACAACCCTGTTTAAAATAAAAGGATCAGTATTTATATAAAAACACAACACCCATAACGACCACAATATTTACATACTTATTTACAGTAAAGTTTTAAAAGAGAAATATAGTACCAATCTAAAAACATAATACACCAGACTCAAAATATAACAAGCCAACAAAATAGTCCAACAGGTCGTCATCCATGTACACACTCCCTCAAACACCTGCAGGAGCTCCAACAGCCGACCAACCAGCCAAAGATGCTTCAAGCATCGTCGTACTCACCTACAATGCATAAACTATATGAGCTAATGCTCAACAAGTAAAGATTATGCATGTCAAAGAATAATCCACAATATCAAGTCATGCAACTCAAAATGCTATGCTCACAATGCAATTTTATGCATCAAAATATTTCTCTCAAAATCATTTCTTTCTTGGGCCCCTGACCAACGCTACTATCCCATGCACCGGAAAAGAGCTCTATACACCGCCATAATCCAATGGCCAATAATCATATAAGCATGCAAATCCATGCATACTCATACGCATGCAAATCCATGCACGCGAACCTGCAAATCCATGCATAAAACCATGCAAATCCATGCATGTTTCGATGCACTAGTAGTGGTCAGCAAAACATTTTCCTTTCTCTGAATCATGCCGTGCAATGCAAGATTTATCACAATGCTCGTATATGATGCATACACGTGCTAATGACAATGCCCATGTATGTATGCTCAATGGAGAGCCCTCTACTATGCACATATGATTTATGATATCACATATAATTCACACATCTACTATGTCTATGCATTGTGGTTGCAAATGAATCTTTACTTACCTTTCACTTGGTTGGTGGCTTAGTCTAAATTTGTTTAGTATTCCTCTCCAACCTTAGATGTAAAATAGCCTGTAATATTACCCAACATCAAGCACCATTCCCAATTTGGCAAGTTGAAAGCACAAAATCTCATACTAGACCTTAAACACCAAGCTATAAGCTAACAATCAAGCTTTCACAAACTAGAACCCAATATAGCCCCTCAAATACCTCAATTTCTCATCTTAAATGCATGCAAACATCATGTAATTGAAGTATTATAACTCTAATAGCATGTACCTAATTGTTAACACTCAATAGCAACATATCAAGGTTGAAACATGCTAAGTGATCAAATGTGGCAGATTCACATTTTCATATTTTCTTGCTGTCAAGTTTAGTTGCATGATAATTTTAACATCCCTAAGCATATCCAATCACTCCCAAATTTTTACCACACTTATATAACATGTATAAGGAGACAACCAGGTCATATTATTACCAAAAATAATGGATTTAGCTCCCTTAATTCAGTTTCCTTCACAGCACACCAAAACAGATATTGCTATTTTGGCAGTTTGAGTGTTTCTCCAATATCATTCTCTATTTCAATTTCCAACTGATAAAACTTCATTCCAATACTCTTAACTCATATATGGTCATGTAAATGGTAATAATTATAGGTTTTATTCAACATACCATACACTTTTGAAGCCTAAAACACAAGAAAACAGTAAGATGACAGTTTCTGCCACAAGTATTTCCTATTAAGTGTTTGTGATCAAAAACCCTTTCTTTGTGCACCAAAGTCTAACTAAAAACTTCCTAACACTTTTATAAGAGATATTGAAAGCTTAATAAACCATAAAACCATTCATAATAATCTGAAAACCAAAGGCAAAACCGTAGATAAGTGTTACCTATGCAGATTTTGAGGCTAACTTGATGGTAATCACTTCTTCTTTGCTTTTCTTGCTTTTATTTCAACTTGGAATCAATTTGGATCACTTGGAGACCTTAAGGTGTGTGTTTGGAAGATGAAAATGGCTGAAATGAGGGTCTGGTCATTGCTTAAGGGTGAAGGGTTTGTGGTGTTAGCTTGAGATGTTAGCTTAAGCTTAATAAGAAAGCATGAAGTGGCAAGTAAATGGCAAATCTGATTTTCTCCCTTATCTTGCAGCCCTAATCTTGTGTGTCTCATCTATTTTTATTTTTTTGCAACCTATCTTAATCACCATTCATTCCCATAGGTAATTCCTATGTCCGTTCATTCGATCTCCAAACCGATTCGCATCCGATTCTTAAAGAATTATCTAGTTTGCATTTCTAAAATCATATGCACATAAGGGCCTTGTAATATGACACTTAAATCATATTATATCATGTCCAATATCCCAAGTATGCTAATTTACAAATATATACTTTTGAAATAACTTGATCAAATCAAATTAAACCGTATAAGGTTACTAGTAACACTTTTAGCACTTCCAAAATTATAACCTATATATCCCATCTATATCTAATATTGATCCACCTCATTTTCTTCTTATTTCAATATAAAATCAACTACTTAGATTAAGAAATTCAATAACTAATATCGTACAAGAGCTTCAGAATTAAGTTTAATATTCAAGAATGTCGTATAAAATGAAATAAATTATGCAATGTCAATAGAAATGCAAATAGCATATAAAATTAACATGTAATGCATGAATCATATTTGGCCATGTGAGTAGTAAGAGGCTCGGGTATCACAGCTGCTTTAGAAGTACCCTCAGCTACGCAGGAGGTACTCTCCAATACCCTAGCCCAAGGTTGCGGGATGGGGAATTCTTCAGGTCGTTGGCTAAGAAATCAGCCAGAAGTTTTGATGACCTGTTAGCCCGAGCTGAAAAATATATTAACATGGAAGAAGCTCAACGAATGAAAAGAGATGAGGGAGAAAGAAAAAGAGATAGAAGAGAGCCCGACAAAGAGAGAGAAGGCTTTGTTAGAAAGCTAAAGCCAGAAGAACGACCTCTTTTGCCTGTTCTGGGGGAACCTAGATAATACACTCCCCTGGTCACCCCAAGGGCACATATCTTGATGGCTATTGCGAGACATAAGGGTTTAAAATGGCCATATAATCACTCAGCAGCTCCAACTAAGCCCAAGTCGAATCTATTATGCGCGTTCCATAATGAATATGGACATAACACAGATGAATGTCGGCATCTGAAAGACGAGATAGAGAGGATGATAAGAAAGGGATGGCTAGACAACTGGGTAAAGGAAGAAGAGGAGAAGGAAATGATTGAACGTAAAAAGGCCCGGCCGACCTGGATAGAAAGAGATACTAAAGAAGGAAAAGCTGGAGCTGCCCCTGGAGAAAACAACTACCATGCTCCGAGGGGTTTCATCCAAATGATTATAGGAGGTCCTACAGATGGAGACTCCAATCGAGCTAGGAAGGCGTACGCCCGATCTACTCCAGGAGGTTCAAAAGAAGAGGTCCATAAAATTAACGAAGGATCGGTGATCCAATTTGTGCCCCATGATATGAAAGGATTGCAGGCACCACATAATGATGTACTAGTCATCACGGCAACTGTAGCTAACTTTGACGTAGCCAGGATAATGGTAGGCACGGGTAGCTTAGTTGACGTCTTATTCTATGAGGCATATAAGAAGATGAATCTGGATATAACATTGCAGCCAGTAGATACAGTCCTATTCGGTTTTGGCGGAGGAGTGGTAGATCTAATGGGTCAGGTCATCCTACCGATATCCTTAGGTATTGAACCCATGCGTAAGACTAAGGTGGTTAAGTTTTTGGTTGTGGACTTCTTTTTGCTTATAACATCATCCTGGAAGACCTTCGCTCAACACCTTTCAGGCAGTGGTGTCCACTTTTCACATGAAATTGAAGTTTCCTGTGGATGAAGGGATAGGAGAGGTAGAAGGAGATCAGTGCTCGGCTAGGAGGTGCTATGTGGAAGCTGTTAGAAAAGGTGAGCAGAAAAAAGCCAAAAGAGAACAAAGTACAGAAGGGGAACTGTAATACCCAAGCCTCACACTACTCACTTGGCCAATATGATTCATGCACTACATGCTACTTATATGCTAATTTACATTAACATCTACATCGCATCTTTTATAGCATTCTTAATCATTACTTGATATTAGTGGTTGAGATCCTACAACCTAATTAAGTGATTCTATATTTAGATAAGATAAAGAATAGATTGATCAATATAATGAATATTCATAGGTTGTATGTTATAATTTTAGAAGTGTTAAAGGTGTCACTAGTAAGCTTATATGAGTCGATTCGATTTGATCGAGGCGTTTTAAATGTATACATCTATAGATTAACATACTTGGATATCGGACATGATATAATGTAATTTAAGTGTCATAATACAAGGTTCATATGTGCATGTGATTTTATAAAATGAAAACTAAATGATCATTTAAGAATCGAATGTCGATCGATTTGGAGATCGAATGAACAGTTAAGAAATTATGGCATAATGTACTATCCGATCATATGGAGATTAAAGTAGGTTATACATAGATAAATAAGTAATGATAAACACTAGATTAGGGCTGTATAAGGTGTGAAAAATATCAAATTTGAACCATAACTTGACACCTCAACCTTGCCACCTCAAGCTTTGCCACCTCAAGCTTCCACCTCAACCTTTCTTCATTTCTACCCTTGAGCCACGACCAAAAACTATTTTCTGAGCTATTTCACTTCCAAAACCTTCATATTGAATGTTAGAAATTTCACTCAAGTAATTCCAAGTAAAGAAAATAAGTGAAGGAAGCAAAGGGAAGTAAGGAGGAGCAAGTTGAATCAAAAATCTGTGCATAGGTGAGCTTTAATTCATGTTTTGATTTAAGTTCTTGAATTGTTTGAGGGTTTATGACTTTTAAAGCTTCTATTATTGATTATAATCATGTTAGGATGTTATTTTGGTCTTTTAGTTCACAAAAGAAGAATTTTTAGTTGCAAAATCACAATAAAAATCACTAGGGACAGAAACTGTATACTTGCTGATTTTGATATTTATGCTTTATATATGTATAATAACTTGATTAAAACCTGTGTATTTCACTATATATGTGTTTATATATGAGTCTAGGTGATGTATGTAAGTTTAGAGAGGTTATAAATTGTAATATAGTGTGATAATTAAAGAGGTACTCAAAACTGTCTTCTTTGAAATTCTGATTCTATCCTATGTGAATGGTGCTGGTTTTACATCAATAAATCCATTGGTTTTGGTCATAATTTGACCTGGTTGTCTCTTTATATGTGTTATCTAAGTATGGTCAAAATTTGGGAGTGATTGAATGTACTTAAGGGGCCAAAACCATTAATGTCATGAAGTGTGCAAAACTGTCACAGTAGGAAAACAATCTGTTTCAGTGTGTTGTGAAGAGAGCTGAACTTGGGAAGCTATATCCATGAGTTTTAGAATTATATGAGATGGTTACATTTATATACATGTTATATAAGTGTGGTAAAAATTTGGGAGTGATTGGATATGCTTAGGGATGTCAAAATTATCATGCAACTAAATTGGACAACAAGAAAATATGAAAATGTGAATCTGTCCCATTTGATAACTTAGCATATTTCAACCTAGACATGTTGCTATTGAGTGTTATAAATTATATATAAGATACATTATATTACTTAATATATATATGATTTACATGTATCTAAGATGAGAAATTAAGGTATTGGAGGGACTAGATTGGGTTCTAGTTTGTAAAACCTAGATAGCTTGGTGTTTAAGGTCTTAGTATGATATTTTATGCTTTCAACTTGCCAAATTGGGAATGGTGCTTGATGTTGGGTAATATTACAGGCTATTTTACATATAAGATTGGAGGGGAACAATAAACAAATCTAGACTAAGCCACCAACCAAGTGAAAGGTAAGTAAAGATCCATTAGCAACTACAATGCATGAACATAGTATGTCTTGAAGCATTTATACCTAATGTGTTGATGATATTAAATTTGACTGAGAGTCTTATGATTCTTGAAACATGTTGAGAGCAATATGACTTGCATTTCATATTGAATATACCATTCATGAGCATTTACATGTGCATGCACCACATGTGAGTATAGTGGAGGTTCTTGCATGCACGATATGATTTGAGACATGGTTTTTAGAAAGAAAATATTTTGGTTGGCCACTACTAGTGTACCGAGGCATGCGAGGTGTGCTTATATGATATTTTGGGGCGCCGCGAGTGTTACTTATCGGAGGATCACAGGGATTGACAAGAGGTGTGCCTCTGGTGGTCACGAGAGTGTGGACCACTTGACTGTGCCTTATTGACTCCGCCAGTGGGAAGACTTCTGGAGGATCACATGGGAAGACAGGGGTGGACCTCTGGTGATCCCAGGGTATGGCCCTTGGACTGAATCATTTGTTTATGGCCATGTGATTATTGATATTATTCATAGCTCTATCCGGTGCTTAGTAGGTGGGCCAAGGGCCCAATAAATGAAGTGATATTTAATGAAAACTCTTTGATTCATGAGTACTCAATTTGACACATTTATAGCATCATATCTTAGAGTTGAGTTGCATGAGATTTTATATCATACTCTTGTCATGCATGATTTTTACTTATTGAGCGTTAGCTCATGTAGTTCATGCATTATAGGTGAACATGGTGAGACTTGAGACCTTTGGTTTACTGGCTGGCAGTGGAGCTCCCATAGGCTTTCAAAGATCAATGTACTTGGATGACGACCTGTTGGGCTATTTTGTGGGTTGTGTTTTTTTTATTTTACAATTATTGTATTATATTAGTGACATTATCCTGTATATCACTTTCAAAACTCCTTTGTAATATAAAGTTTAGGTTTGTGATGGTTTGATAGACTTGGTTAATATGTAATAACTACATATGTATATACAGTGTGATGGGATATGAAAGCACTTTACTTTTATCAATGTTTTGTTAAAGTGAGTAGAAAAAAAAAGTTATACACATGCATACATGCACAAATTATGTTGCATAGGTTGTTTATATATATATTTATACATATTGTTGGGAGGTGTGACAGGAACCCCCACTAAAAGTTATGAAAAGAAGTGAGGTAGAAAGGCCTTTAGTCGAGCAAGAACATGTAATGCCAAATGAGGAATTAATCAATATAGAGTTAATACCAGGGGATGGGACCACAACTACTAGGATTGGCACGCAGTTGAGTCAGGAATTAACAGATAGCAGACTCAGTTCTTAAGAAACAACATCGATATCTTCGCGTGGAATGTACGGGACCTGGAAGGAATTGATCCAGGTGTGGCAGTACATCACCTCAATATTGACCCAGCATACAAACCTGTCAAACAGAAGAAGAGGCATTTTGGGCTTGAGAAGGATAAGGTTATCTAGAAAGAGGTAGAAAAATTACTAGAGGTGGGACACATCAAAGAAATCCAATTCCCGGAATGGTTGTCAAATGTTGTTTTGGTCCCAAAAATAGAAGGAAAGTAGAGAATGTGCATTGATTTTCAAGATTCGAACAAAGCATGTCCTAAGGATCATTACCCATTACCACAAATAGATCAGTTGGTTGACTCTACCTCGGGTTGTGAGCTGTTAAGTATATGGATGTTTCGCAGGGGTACCACTAGATTATGTTAGCACCTGAAGATCATAAGAAAGTAAGCTTTATAACCTCCATAGGGACTTATTGTTATGTGGTTATGCCTTTTGGACTAAAAAATACAGGAGCTACATATCATACATGGATGATATGCTGGTAAAAAGTACAAAGGCTGAAGCTTATATTGTTGACTTGGCATAAGCTTTTGGAGTCCTTAGGAGGTATGGTATGAAACTCAGCCCTTCTAAGTGTGCTTTTGGGGTTAGATCTGGCAAATTCTTGGGTTATATGGTGACCGAGAGGGGTATAGAGGTGAATCCTGAGAAAGTGAAAGCAGTGCAAAATATGGCTCCTCCAAATAGTATTAACAAGGTGCAACAGCTCATGGGAAGGATAGCAGCTCTGAGTCGATTCATATCTAGATCAACAGAGAGAAGCTTGCCTTTCTTCAAAATCCTGAGAAAGGCTGACAAGTTTGAATGGAATGAGGAATGTCAGAGGGCTTTTGATGAATTAAAAAACTTGTAGCCGAGTTGCCCTTGTTGACCAAACCTATACAGGTGAAACATATATATGTGTATCTGTCAGTAGAGATGTCGGCCGTTAGCTCAGTTTGTTAAGAGAAAAAGGAGCTAGGCAGAAACTCATTTACTATGTAAGTAAATTATTGAGAGGGCGGAGATCAAATACCCTGAGATAGAAAAAGGAGGGTTAGCCTTAGTAACGACTGCCAAACAACTTCGGCCATACTTTTTATCGCATAAGATAATGGTTCAAACTGACCTACCATTGAGACAGGTGCTAGGTAAACCAGAAACTTCAGGAAGGATGGTGAAATGGGCAGTAGAGATGAACGAGTATGACATAGATTATCAACCAAGGTAGCTATCAAGGCGCAAGCCTTGGCAGATTTTCTGCAGGAAATGACACCTGTAGATGAGGTCCCTGAAGCATGGTTGCTGCATGTGGATGGTTCAGCTACCATATCTGGTTGTGGGGTAGGTATTGTGTTAACCAGTCTAGAAGGGGAAGAACTGGAATTTGCAGTAAGATTTGAGTTCAAAACATCCAATAATGAAGCTGAATATGAGGCATTGGTGAGGGGATTGAAGATAGCTCTAGAGCTGGGGGTTAGACAGTTAAGTGTCTTTTCTGATTCCAGGTTGGTCATGCAGCAGGTTGGAGGAGAATTTGTAGCCAAGGAGGAAAGAATGAGGAATTATGTGGAACAGGTATCCCAGCTAAAAAAGCAATTTACAAAAATTGATCTAAGTCATATACAACGGACGGAGAATGCTAAGGCTGATTATCTTTCTAAAATTGCAAGTTCTACCACTGATTGCAAGACTAGGAAAATCACATTATTAACAGCCTATCAGCATAGTATGGTGATAGAAATAGCCTCTATGGAAGAGAAAGATGACTGGAGGACTAACATCGCGAGATAGAGAACTGCCACAAAATAAAAGAGAAGCTGTTCGATTCCTGGTACAAGCTACTAGATTTTGTCTAATTGATGGTTTGTTATATAAGCGAGCTTATTCTACACCATACTTAAGATGTTTATCACAAGAGGAAGGAGCTTATGTATTGTGAGAAATTCATGAGGGAGGATGTGGAAGCCATGGTGGAGGCCGTGCTCTGGATTGTAAAACGGCAAGGGCTGGGAATTTCTGGCCTTCATTGAAAGAGGACGCGCAACATCTGGTTAGAATATGTGAAAAATGTCAGAAGCATGCCTCGTTGATACATAACCAGCAGAGGAGTTGAAGTTCATGAGCTCACCTTGTCCCTTTTCCAAATGGAAAATTGATATTGTCGGACCCTTTCCCCTAGCGATAGGGCAAAGAAAATTCTTAATAGTGACAGTAGACTATTTCAGTAAATGGGTAGAAGTTGAGCCTGTAGCTAAGATCACAGAGTCACAGGTCATGAAATTTCTGTAGGGAAGCATAGTATGTAGATATGGGGTTCCGCGCGACCTGATATCGGATAATGGAACTCAGTTTCAGGGGAAAAAGATCCAGAGCTGGTGCGCTGAGATGAAGATCAAGCAACACTTCACTTCGGTGGCCCATCCTCAAGCCAATGGACAAGTGGAGGTAACCAACTGAATAATATTGCAAGGAATCAAAACCAAGCTAGACAAATTTGGAGAAGGTTGGGCGGATGAGCTAGATTCAGTATTATGGGCATATCGTACGACACCAAGGACTACAACTGGAGCAACTCCGTTCAGCTTGGTATATGGAGCAGAGGCTATTATACCAGCCAAAATCAGAATGGAAACTTACCGGATCCAGAGCTATGATGAAAAGAAAAACAATGAACTCATGAGAGAAGCATTAGATTGGATTGATGAGAAAAGAGAGAAGGCATACCTCCGCATGGAGGCATACAAAAGCAGAATTCAAGCTGGGTACTCCCGGAAGGTCAAAATAAGAAATTTTCAGGTCGGGGATCTGGTACTACGGCGAGCAAAGGCTTTGAAACAAACTGGCAAATTAGAAGCAAATTGGAAAGGGTCTTACAAGGTAACTCGGGTGATAGCTGGAGGTGCTTATGAGCTAGAAGATGAGAAAGGAAAAAAGTACCAAGACCATGGAATATTTTCCATTTGAAGAAATTCTATACGTAATTTTAATTTTTTTTTTCTTACAAAAGAAATGAAATGAATTTACTCGACATATTAAGAATGATTCCAGAAAAAATCCTAAGGCAAGGCCAGTTGAACTGGACCTACCTGGGTTCCTTGGAGGTTCGCAGAGACCGACCTACTTGGGGAATGATTCAAGAAAAAATTCTAAGGCAAGGCTAGTTGAACTGGACCTACCTGGGTTCCTTGGAGGGTTCGCAGAGACCGACCTCCTTGGGGAATGATTCAAGAAAAAATTTTAAGGCAAGGCCAGTTGAACTGGACCTACCTGGGTTCCTTGGAGGGTTCGCAGAGACCGACCTCCTTGGGGAATGATTCAAGAAAAAATCCTAAGGAAAGGCCAGTTGAACTGGACCTACCTAGGTTCTTTGGAGGGTTCGCAGAGACCGACCTCCTTGGGGAATGATTCAAGAAAAAATTCTAAGGCAAGGCTAGTTGAACTGGACCTACTTGGGTTCCTTGAAGGGTTCGCAGAGACCGACCTCCTTGGAGAATGATTCAAAAAAAATCATAAGGCAAGGCCAGTTGAACTAGACCTACCTGGGCTGGATTATCATTTTATATTAAAAAACATGAATATGATTAAGACATGTAGTTCGGTTGTGAAACTTGGGATGTGCGTCATAAATGTTGTAGAGAATATTACTGAGAAAATTGCAGATGCTGGAAAATAAAGACAAACAACAACAATAAAGATGAAATGATATTATTATGAATTGTTGCAAAAATATACATAGCCTATTCTACTCCGTAATCAGAAACACTGAGGGGTTCTATAACAGCACCCTTATCATCTAAATTCCCGGAGGGGGAAGAACTGTCATCCTCGACATTGGTAACAAGCTCGGGAGTCAGATCTAGAGGAGCAACAGTTGTGGGAGAGTAGGAGATGGATGGGCAGAATGATCCCCTGAAATGATGGGCGCAGCTGATGGTTGTGAAGGACTAGCTACGTCAACAATAGGAGCAGACCTATTGTCAAGAGGGGGAACACTTTCAACAGCACGATCTAGGTTTGGATCTAAACCAGTATACCCTAACTCCTTGACCTGGCTAAGGCAGTGCGTGAAACCATGGATTAAATAATTTAAGGCCCCAGAGGTCAGGTGATCAAGGAATTCTGGGGATTGCAGGAATTTGATTTTCTCTTGGGCCCACTCCACTCGACCTACTAGAACTCCGCGCAGCATGACCTTCAGCTCGGGAGATAGAAGCCTCCTCAATGGCCTTTAACATTTGATTCTCCATGGTGGTCCTATCTTGCTCCACCACAGTTATCCTCTCCTCCAAGGAAGCGTGTTTACCCTAAGCTACCTCGAGATCTGCTTCCAACTTATGGGTGTGGGCTTGGGAGCATTGCAATTGTTGTTGCGTATCCTCCAACTGTTGTCTAAGCTCTTCTTCCTCCAAAGAGGGTAATCCAGACCGCAGATCGGCCATTAAGGAGCTCAAGTACAGTATAGCCTAGAAATAGAGGAGGTTAGACAAGTTGTTGATTGTTAGAATAAATGATGGATATTAAGAAGGGAACATTACCTTAGAAGCATGATCGGCAAGGTTGCCTACCCAAGCATCATAATCCATGGACCCTAAGAGGCATTGGTGCACAGAGTTGGGAATGCCCTGAAGCCACTTAGCATAGAGTTTTCCATCCCGAGTGTCCAATACCGAGCTGCAAGTGAAAAAAGAAGTATTCAGAGAAGCAGAGGCATTGAGACCAGGACACTGAGACGGATCTGAGCTACCGCCACTTGCAGAAGCTGGACGTTTCCCCTACTTCGAGAAGACGTGGGGCCAACAGCTGCAGTAGGTGGGGAGGCAAATAGGGATGGTGGAGGAACTGCAGATGGAGCTCGGGTTGCGGGCATAGTTTGGTGATCCATAGGTGCACTAGTCAGGAGGACTCGAGACTAATCTTCAGGCTGGCCTGACCCTCCTATGGCTTTTCGAGCTCGGTAGGCTACTATGATGCGGGACTCCATTAGTTGCTCTGAACAAAAGATATACTGTTAGCATTTTAACAAATATGAAGTCACAAGCAAATAGTTAAACAAGATGGTACCTATAGGTTGAGGAAGTGGAATAGCTTTGGGGCTCAGTTGAAAAAGGTGAAGTAAAGGCCAGGAATCAGCTAATAACCCTACATGATAGGGACTGTGGTTTAATCGATGAGCTAATGCCTGGGCGACTGAGTCCAGGGCGGGCGGGCGACCTTGGTGAGGTAAGTCGGTGATCCAATTGGTAGGAAAATTCCAAGGATCAGGAGATGAAATGTAAAAATACTTCTTCTTCCAGCCCTTAAAGGAACTGGGTTTTCCTTGTAGAAATTTAGCTGCTCCCCGGGAAGTGAAATAAAATAAGCCTGGGAGGCAGTTTTGGCATGAAAGAAAGCTCGTCATAACTTATGGGTTGGCTCGTACCCAAATTAGCTAACTACCATCCAAAAACCGACCATAAGTCGGAAAGAGTTTGGGACTAGCTGCATCAGGGGAATACCGAAACTCTTAGAAATATGGGAAAATAGGTCTGGAATGGGAAACCTAAGGCCGGCCTCTAGTTGATCTACAAAGAAAGTCACATAGCCAGGAGGGGGGGTATGAGGTCTATCGCGAGGACCTGGCAGGACCACATTAAATTCCTCAAGTATTCCTGCATTTTTCCTAAGATTTGCTAGGCTTATCTTAGATAGGTGGTGGCATGAGTCATATAGGCCAGGTGATTAGCTGGATCAGCCATCCTAAATTCAGTTGGGTGATGGGTGGACAGTTCAAGTGCTAGTTCACGAACAAATACTCCGGGAGGAAGAAAGTGGGGAATAAATGACAGAGGTTCTGGAGAGGTAGTAGAAGTGGACATCAAAAAATAACAAACCAAATATGCATGAGAAATAAAGATAAATGAGTGGCAAAAATCAGAAGACTTGGCTTGTTGAAGGAGAAAAGAAGGAAGTTGCCGGAAAAAATAACAGAGAATGACCGCTGGAGAGCAAAATGGTGGAAAGAGAAAGAGGGAGAAGAAAATGAAGGGAGAATGCCTTTTTATAAGGAGATTGCACTCGAACGGTCAGAAGGAGCCCTAACCGTAGATGATAAAAAGGAACACGTGTAGGGCTGGATGAGGATAGTCAGTTGATAAGACAGGCATTTAAGTTGCAGTAGTGGGCGCGAAAACCCAAGGGTGGAATTTGAAAAAAGGCTCACGTCAGCCCTAGTAATCATGATATTTTCGTACTCTGTCTGTCCTACAAAAGCTGCAGGGCAGGCAGAGTAGGGGGACTAGCTGAAGTGGTATAGGTCGGGACTGACCCAAGTGGCTCAGATCATAAGTAAGAAGTTGGTGCGATCTAGGTCGTGAGGGACCTACGCAGCTCGGATGATGGGGTAAGAGCTAAATGGACAAAAGCCAGGACGGGATGACCAAAAATTCCATGATATAGGAGTTGACCGACCTGCAGGTCGGGTGAGTTCAAGAAGTTGACCGATCTACAGGTCGAACGAGTTCAAAGAATTGACCGACCTACAGGTCGGGTGAGTTCAAGGAATTAACCGACCTCCAGGTCGGGCAAGTTCACAAAAATAATGAGGAGGAAATGGTTACGGTTAGAAAGTGACAGAGAATCTTTTAGGGGCAAATTAGGGAATATGGGCACGCACACAGTAATCTGTTATAACAGATTGAGGTTTGAAATCTCTTTTCTACCCTTATTTAGCATCTATAAATAAAGAAATACAAAGCATGACACAGGTTACACTTTTCATATATCAAGAATACACATATCTATCTATTTTTCATCCTCTCCCAAAGGGCTACCACTAACTTGAGCGTCGGAGTTCTTACGCCAGGTCACGCCGGCGTTTTGTGCGGGTGTTCCAGCCGGAAAAGGAGAGGAGAAGGAGTGGACTAGAACTTGTGGTGCACCTCCTCCAATTGGTGCATTAGAGGGACCTCTATTGATTTCATATAATTCATACAAGTACAGTGATGCATGAAATACTAATAAATGTCCATCAACCTTTAATTGAATCGTAACCATGATCATATAATCATTAATACCTCAAAGATTACCATTTAACCATCATAAAGTAATATACGCCTTTATGGTGTTGTAAAGATTATCATTTATCAGTTATATGGTAATTATCTTACCATCTAACCATTCCTATATGATGCCATGGAACTTAATAATAACCCGTTATATGTTAATACCTTACAAATAGAATTTTATAACCTCTTACTTCCAACTACCCAACAAATATCAAGTTGCATTACAAATTATGCTTCTAAAAAAAATGTATTGGAAAAATCATCTTCCAATCTATTCGCCAAGCATGCATGGTGAACACTTCTACATATTGTATTAACTTATAAAACAAGTAATTCTTGAACCAAATTTTAGAAATGTTAGTTCTAAGATTATCCATATCGTTCATTATTTGACAGTATTTTATCAAAGTTCCAATAGGAGAAATTTTTACTTGTACAATATCAACAAAATAATAGTTCCACTGACCTTGAGATTCATATAAAGATCTTAAGTTATTTTCTTTAAATGAAAAATAATGGTAGCATGAAAATTTAGATATAATTATTAGAAAGACAAATCTAATACAGTATATGGATCCTTTCAACTTGCATGCTAAATTTTTCTCATCTAAATTTGCATGTAGAAAATTTCACATCCCTTTGATTTAACTCTAATCATAATGAATAAGAAAGCCATCAATTTTCCAAAGTTAGTGAGATGATATCAGTAAGCCTCATTATTACTTCCTTTTGAATGAATCCTCAAGGTAAAAGGGTTATATTCTTTCACGAGTCTCTTTTAATTTAAAGACTCACTTAATTAATGGAAAAAACGAAGTAATTAAATTAATTTGCCAAACTTGTTTAACTTCATGTATGCTAGCTATTTTTTCATTAATTGGATTTGAATTCATTTCTTATTATGACCTATGAAAACATGAGTCAACTTTGTAGGCCAAATTTAAAATATTGTTCCACAATGAACATAATAAAATAATCCAAAATTTCCATTATTTGGATTGGCTATATATTTTCTATAAATTGTGTACTAACCCTAATAATTCACTAGTGGTGTCATTTCTTCCTCAAGAAGTGGTATACTTAATGTAAATTCATCAATCCCCTTTTAAAATGAGCAATCATAATTAAGTGTAGATATATAGATATGAGATAATATCACTTTTCTTTCATTTTGACCCCCACTATGAATCTCATTTATAGGAACTTGCTATCCACCATTCTAATACATTTATTAAGACTAATAAATAAGAATATTAGTAGTCCTATAATCAAAACATTTTTATTATTTCATGTAAATCATAAAGGCTTGCCTTGGTTTAATACCATAAATATGTAAATAATTGAATTTTAGCTTCTTAATAATCCGTAATGCGTAAAGGACTGTGAGAATAACTTTATTAGGAAGTAATGTGTATACACTGGAACCTTAAATATAATGGCTTTACCTAACAAAAATATCACTAGTTATAGTGATCATAAGGTGGAATAATGCCTTGTAGCTAGACAATTGTGCTAAGGCTAATACTGCAATAGTCCGTACTTTCTATTCCTCGAAGAAATTCAAAGCATAATTTCAAGTTACAACTAATTCGATTTTTTTTTTCATTTTATCCAATCTCACAATTTTAATTATCTATCTAATGAGCTCTGAAATTTTCATAAATCAAGAATTTTCAATCAAGTAAACAAATGTCTAATTCCTTCAATCCATGTCCAAAAGCCTGCAAAACAAGGGGTTAAGAGTGCTGGGGTTGTCCGGCGAAAACCTCTGATGCTTAAATCAATATGCAGTTAAGGAGGATAATCGAAGATCAAAAGTATTGTAATGAATAATTAATGTGCATATCTACTGTCCAGAACATACATTATGATCAATGAGGGGTATAAATATAGTATACAAGTATGAAGATAATTGAGACTAAGAACGATTCTATTAGTTTCTTGGATGATTTTCACTCAATAAATCTCCCATGAATTGATGAATTTAAATAAGGTAGGATCCCTTTTTCTTATCCACAACTTGGCATATAAATAGTAGGACTTTGTTTCTGTTGGGCTTGAGTTGAGCTCATCAACTTAGATCTATTCAAGTCAGCTTAGATAAGATAGATGATGAGAGCACAACCAACAAATGGAATGCAGATCCTATTCAAGTTCCAATTAGACCGATTACAAGGGCTCGAGCTAAAAGATGCAAAGAAACTCTTAATGGGCTAATTCAAAGCATTTAGATTGAGGTAAATTCATGCAGGCACAAAGGAGATATCCCACATGTTCCACAAAGTTGAATGTTTATGATTCAAGCATTGGAATAATTTTTGGAAGGGTTTCTCATAGAGGGCAGCCATTTAGGTGAGATTTAAGGTCTATTAGTTGAGTTGTATGTTTTGCATAACATGTAGATATTTTCCTTATTGGATAAATTTAAATTTAGGATGTTTATTAGTTACCTTTTCTAGATAGGATTGACTTCAAGACAATCTTGGAGGCATTTCTTGAGTTATGAATTTTTTCACAATTCTTTGTGTGATTCGTATCATTTGGTAATCAGAACCTGGGTTCTAATCTCAGGTTCACATATTCTTACTTTTCTTGATAATTTCAATACCTAGAATCTAAATTCGGCAAAAAAAAAATTTGCTGCAAGATTCAAAATTCTTGATTCAATTATTGCAATGATTACATCTTTATTCAATTCTTGAATCAAGATTTGAAATTCTGGATTCAATTCTTGCTCTACATAAACACTTCATTTCCATGACACAACCTCTTTCGTTAGCCTTTAAATATAAATTTTTTTTGGTGAGTTCTTGGTGAATTGTTGCTGGAAATTGTGATATTTGTTTGGTTAGTTTGATAAGAACCTATAGAGGATTATTACGAGGGGGAAAAGGCAAGAGTGGTGAGTATAAAAGAAGGTTATAAGTTAATCTGATTTTTGAAAAGAAAAAACACACGAGTGAAATTGAGTGAAAATCATTCCTTGAGTGAAACACGTAATAGAGTGTGCGAGGTCCTTTTTTTTTCTAATCTTATTTTGCAGGAAAATATATCAAATAACGAGGACAAACGTACATCCGAAAGTGCATCAGTAGAGGTTGATCCAAAGTTTCTCATGGAAGCCTTAATGGGTAATATGAAGAGATTATTGAGAATCAAGAAATTCATGAATGGATAGATCAGGTAGAGAGTGCACAAAGAGAGCAACCACAAAATAACCCTAATGTGCATAGGAGGGAGAGAGTCCAACATAGAAAGGTGTGAGATGAAGAAGAAGAATATTATGGGGATGATTTTAATGAGGAAGATGATCGGGATTCTATTATTGGCAATAGGAGATATGGTGGGCGGTTTAGAGAAACTAGGAATCGGGAAGACAATAACTTAGGTGGTATTAAGATGAATATTCCATCGTTTGAAATCAAGAACAAACCCAAAAGCTTACTTTGAATAGGAGAAGAAGGTAGAATTAGTATTTGATTGTCATAACTATTCCGAGTTTGAAAAGGTAAAACTTGCAACTATTAAATTTTTTGATTATGAATTTTTTGGTGGGATCAATTAATGTTAAACAGGAGGAGAAATAGAGAATGTCCAATATCTACGTGGGATGAGATTAAAACTGTGATTAGGAGATGGTTTGTTCCAAGTTATTAATATCAGGAGTTGTACCAAAAATTACAAAGTCTTACACAAGATAACCGGAGTATGGAGAACTATTTTAAGGAGATGGAAATTTTCATGATCCAAGCAAATGTGGAAAAGTATCGAGAGGCTACTATGGCTAGATTCTTGGTTAGTTTGAATCAAAAGATTGCTAATTTGGTGGAATTGCAACATTATGTGGAGTTGGAAGATATGGTGCACATGGCTATCAAAATTGAGAACTAATTCAAGAGGGGGAGCAGTAATACATGGTAAAACCCTAGCTCGAGTTCATCATGGAGACCTTTGTGAAGAAATAAGAGAAGCCAACCACGGCCAAGTCCAAAAATGAGCAAAAACTAAAAATAACCAGCCATGGAAATCAAGGTAAATTTGATTCTTATGCAAATCATAATCGTGATATTAAGTGTTTTAAATGCCAAGGCAGGAGTCACATAGCAAGCAAATGTCCGAATAAAAGATTTATGGTGTTACGAGATGATAGTGATTTGAAATTGATAATGAAGATAACACCGATTCCATGCCATCATTGGAGAAAGTCGATGATGAGGAATATGCTGCCCAAGGAGAATTATTAATTACCAGGAGAGCTCTAAGTGTGCAAGTCAAAGAATAGGACGAGGTGCAGTGAGAAAATATCTTTTATACTAGATACCACATACAAAACAGGGTATGTAGTGTGATTATTTATGGAGGTAGTTGTACTAATGTTGCTAGCACTACCATGGTGGAGAAATTAGGTCTACTAACAACTAAACATCCCCGACCTTATATGTTGTACTGTGGTGAAGTAAAGGTGAATAAGCAGGTGTTAGTTTCCATCCGCATTGGAAAGTATGAAGATGAAGTTTTGTGTGATGCAGTTCCAATACAAGCTGGACACTTGTTACTAGGCCGACCTTGGAAATTTGATCGGCGTGTTAAGCATGATGGCTTCACCAACAAATATTTATTTGTGCTTAATCAAAAGACAATCACCCTAGTCCCTTTAACACCAAAACAGGTTCATGAGGATCAAGTGAGGTTACAAAAGAAGAGTGATCAAAAGAAAGAGAGTAAAAATAAGAAATTAAGTGAAAATTAGAGAGAAAAAAAGATAGAGACTGAGAAAAATAAGAGAGAAAATAAAAGAGCAGATTTGGCCGTTAAGAGAAAAGCAAGTTTCTATGCCAAGGCGAGTGACGTAAAAAGAGCGATGTTATCAAATCAGCCAATGATTGTACTTATGTACAGAGAAGCATTTTTAAACATTAACCAACTTGATACATCTTTGCCTGATTCTGTTGTTTCTATTTTGCAGGAATTTGAGGATGTCTTTTCCAAGGAGATTCCTCCTGGTTTACCACCTATTCGAGGGATTAAACATCAAATTGATTTTGTACCTAGTGCTACTATTCAAAACTAACTGCCTATCGAAGTAATCCTGAGGAGACCAAGGAAATACAAAGGTAGGTTAGGGAATTGATGGAGAAAGGGTATGTGAAAGAAAGCATGAGTCTATGTATCGTTCCGATACTTTCGATTCCTAAGAAGGATGGAATGTGGAGGATGTGTGTTGATTGCCGAGTGATCAACAATATAATGGTAAAGTATCGCCACCTTATTCTTCGTTTAGATGATATATTAGATGAGTTGCATAGTGCTTGTGTATTTTCTAAGATTGATTTAAAGAGTGGGTATCATCAAATAAGAATAAAAGAGGGCGATGAATGGAAAATTATTTTTAAAATAAATTATAGATTATACGAGTGGTTAGTTATGCCATTTGAATTAACTAATGCACCCAGTACTTTCATACGATTAATGAACCATGTTTTGCATATATTCATAAACATATTTGTCGTTATTTATTTTGATGATATTCTTATTTATAGCAAAAACTTGGATGATCATGTTGTGCATTTAAATTCTTATTTATAGCAAAAACTTGAAGAAGTGCACCTTTTGCACTGATAAGATTGTGCTTCTTGGTTTTGTTGTGAGTGCACAAGGAATACAGGTTGATGAAGAGAAGATCCGCACAATTGATCAAGGAGAAATTAACATGTGCTCCTTTACTTGCTTTGCATGATTTTACTAAAACGTTTGTAATTGAATGTGATGCTTCAGGTATAGGTATAAGCATAGTTCTTATGCAAGGAGGAAGACTAATTGCATATTTCAGTGAGAAATTAAGTGGGGTAACCTTAAACTACCCTACTTATGATAAAGAACTATATGCGTTGGTACGAGCATTGGAGACATGGCAACATTACCTTCGGCCTAAAGAGTTTGTGATTTACACTGATCATGTTTCCTTGAAGCATTTAAAGGGCCAACACAAGTTGAACAAGAGACATGCACGTTGGGTGGAATTCATTGAGACATTTCCATATGTCATCTGATACAAGCAAGGTAAAGAAAACATCATTACATATACACTATCGCAAAGGTATGTATCCTTTAGACCATGATTTTTGTGAGGAGTTTCAGGCTTGTGAAGAAAACGTAGTGGGTAAGTTCTTTAAGCATAAGAATTTCTTGTTTCGGGAGAATAAGTTATGTGTCCAGAATTGCGCTTTGTGTGATTTGTTAGTTAGGGAATCCTATAGTGGAGGGTTAATGGGACACTTGGAGTTGTTAAGACTTAAACCATTTTGCAAGAACACTTCTATTGACCACACATAAAGAGAGATATTGAGAGAATTTGTGGTAGATGTGTCACTTGTAGGCAAGCAAAGTCTCGGGTATAATCTCATAGTCTGTACACACCCCTTTACATCCCTAATGAACCTTGGATTGATATTTTGATTGACTTTGTGTTAGGCTTGCCTAGGTCTAAATATGGTAGGGATTCAATTTTTGTGGTTGTGGATAGATTTTCTAAGATGGCACATTTTATTGCATTTCACAAAACTGATGATGCTTCATATGTTGTTGATTCATCTTTAGAGAGATTGTAAGATTACATGGCATGCTATTCGTAAAATATTTTGCTAACCGCAAGTGAACGGTGTCAAGTTTTAATACAACAGTGAGTTGAGTATCGTATCCACAGGGATTGTAATAAAAAATTACATTAAGTACTGTAGTTCAAATAGTCCTAATTTATCTAGAAAATTGAATGATGATTAGAAAACAAAGTAAATCAAGATAAAAATGCAAAGACAAGAGTGGAGTTTTTAGAAACAATATAACAACCCCCTTATGAGCAAGATGTTCTAGAGGAATAACTCACCTAATTATCATATATTTCTTCCTTTCAAAATATATCAATTCAAATCAACAACACATGTAAGTTAAGAATTCCTAAGCTCATCAATTCCCTCTCTCGAGTGCCGAATTGACTATGAGTTCCAACATGAATTTTGATATCTCTATAAAAATTCAAGAATAAAACTCTACAAAAGTTCAATGAATTCTTCTTCAAAACTTCAAAGGTTTCATAAGCTTCGCAACTCTATGATTCCTAGGTTGTGTTATCCTATGATCATGTATAAAATCCCCTCTCTCGAGTGCCAAATTTCATACGTCAAACAATCTCAATTAGTGATCAATTAATCAAGATGAATACTAAACAAGATAACACAAACAAGATAAATAACTTGAACTAATATTATTTGGAATTCAAAATATAGGATCAAATAAGGTTACATCATCCTCTAGAAATAAATGTTTAGTTCACCATGGATGAATACAACTTCAAGAAATAAATAAGAAAGAACATGGAAATTGTTCACCAATTTTTGAAGTGGAAGGAATGGTTGAAGCTCTCCTTGTCTCCAAGAATAACTCTTTATCTTGAATTGCAGAAAATGGAATGGGTCTTGTCTCCAAGCAACCAATGGCCTTCCTTGGTTCCAAGAACCAATCCTCTCCTCCTTGTTGATGTTGATCTTGCCCTTTTAAACTTCTCCCCAATGATTCTCTCTCCAAGAATCTTCCAAAAGAAATCCTAAAATCCTTCCACTTTTCTTGGCTTTTCTTTAAAAGAAACCTAAATATCCTCCCACTTTTCTTGGCTTTTCAAAAGAACCTGAAATTCTTCCCCTTTTCTTGGATTTTTCTCCTTTTTCTCTCCACCAATGTAGTGTATCCACTAGAGCATCACATGGGTAATGATGTATAGGTGTATCTAATGTGTATATCTCATAAAAATGCCAAAATTCGTGATCCATTGCCACTTGTCGCCACAATAATGCATCAGCGTCTTTTTTTGTTAGGAGGATGGCACCTAGGCACCCTGTTTTGGCACTTAGGTTCCTTCCATTCTATTTTACCGGCCTCAGATGGTGCCTAGGTGCCCTGTTTTGGCGCCTAGGCACCGTTGCTACTTTTTCCCTACTCCACTTCAGTACTCTTACACTATTCAGCCCCTTGAAACTAGTTTTGACCTCTTGAAAAGATGAATTGGCTTTTGATGTATTCTAATGAATTGTATATCTATGTCTTTTTATTCCATAGGAACTTGAATCAACTAAATATGATATCTGTGGACAAAGTTATCCTAAAATACTAAGATATGTCATCTCAGAAAATTGCAGCTCAGTGCTTACTTTTGAACTTGGGTTTCTCATTGAAATAAACCGAATTGGATTTTGTGGTAAACATAGAAGTTGAAGATATATCTATTATCTTTCCAATGGATAAAGAATCAATTTGATATAAAATTTGGGCCGAGAGTTATGATTTAAATACAAAAACTGCCATCAGTAGCACCACAACTTCAATTCTTCACATTTCAACCAAGTTTTTGATATCGTTTCATTTTCTTCTCTTATTGCCATTACCTACAAGATTTAAAACTAAATGCATAAAAAGTAACAAAAACACTTGAAAACAAACTAAATGATAATCAAAAGATATATGAATTATTGGTATAAAACCAACTTATCAAATACCCCAAACTTTACCTTTTACTCGTCCTCGAGGAAAACTCAAAATCAAACAATCATAAGCTCATACTTTGGCCATGAATTACTAAACTTGATCAACCAATTCAAATGCCTCATCAATTTTTATTGCACACAAATCTAAAGGTTAGTCACAAAGCTAGTCAAATGACACTACAAAACTTGTGCTTCATTAATCTAGTCATGAATTCAAAACGTGTGTGTGTGAAGTGTCATGCTCAAGTTTCATGCATGGTTTTTAGGTATGAATTTTACAACCAATGATTCTCATGATCTAAGCAAAGGAGTTCTAGGTATTCCATAGGCTTGCTTTTCATACAAATTCTCCACTAATATAGACACTTGCAAACTTGGATCAAAAGGACTTCAATAAGCTTGTAACGTACGACCTAGGTATTGGCTTACAAAGAAAGGTAGGGATAAACAATGTAAGAGAGCATAAAGCATTGCACATAGAATCTCACTCTTCTCCTCTCTTTTCTCTTTCCTAATTTTTTTATTTTATTTTCTTTTTCACATTTTTTTTCTTTTTTTTCTTCATGAATTCCAAAGCTTCATTTCTTGTTCTTTTGCTTTCACAACCCCCAAACTTGTTTCTTTTCATCGACATGAGTTGTGATGTATTTCTTGCACATTTTTCATGCTCACAACCCTAAATACATTCGTTCATGCCCTCAACATGTCTCCATATGACCCCTTAATAAGATTGTGCACAAAATGTCATACTTTAAGCTCTCTTAGGGACAATCATTATTTTTTCGAGCTATAAAGGATAGGTAAGTGAGCTTCAAGAAATAAAGTCGAATGGTGGTCATTCATATGCATTGCACATGCCATTCTTTGAAAAGAGCTCAAAGGGGTAATTAGTGAATAAAAGTGTATTCATGGTAGGCTTGAAAGGCACAAACAAGTCAAAGATGGCCTAAATCATTTCCAGGTTTGTAGTTATCTAGAATTTCACCTCAAAGAGTAATCAAGCAAGTTCTGTAATACTACAAAATGATCAATACAACTCATTGGAAGCAAAATCCAACACCAAGTAGCATGCAATTCACAAGATTTCGACACAACGTGCTCAATGAAAAGTCATCATTCATGACAAGGATTAAATATACACATGAATCACCATGTCACAAGACTAGCAATCTTTCTTTCCTCTAGACTCTATACAATATCAATTAGGTATCATCATAGGCAATCGGTAATTAAGTTACTCATTTAATCATAAAACATGTACTCAACTAAGTTTGTCAACAAAGCATGCTTGCTCTTGGACTCTCATCATTCAACATAGGTCATTCAATTTGAAAAATTTGGCTCAGTTTTTCATTTTGAAAATTTTGGCTCAATTTTTCATATAAAGCTCAAACACACAAAATACAAATCCCACCACCAACTTTATAATTAACATTGTCCTCGATGTTTAAAGAATTGAAGCACAGAAGAGGTGGAAATAAGAAACTCCCCTTTCCAATAGATGATGCACTTGGAGTTCATAGGAGATCCACACATATCACCAAGTCGACATCCACCTACACAAGAAAAGAAAGCATCAAAGCTTATGGGCAAAAGCAACGAAAGTGAGAACACAAACATAAACAAAGAAATACAATGGCTAAACATGCCTAAATCTAAAAAGCGAACATGTTTCAAAAACTAACTAAAAAAATTATTAAAAAGCAAAGGAAAAAAAGACTTGGGTTGCCTCCTAAGAAGCGCTTGGTTTATAGTCTTTAGCTAGACTATCTTCTTTACTCATCCCGGATCTAAAAATAAGTGTTTATCATGCCACATCTTTGTGTGCTCTAAGAGTGTAGGTGATCCTTCCTGATAGGCAAGACGAGGATGATCCGAAGTAGCATCAAGGGCCTTTAGGACTTCAACAATTGTAGCCCCTGTTACTGTGAATGGTCTTCCAAATATGGTGAAAATGTACCTATCTTTTTCCATTTTAAAAATGAAAAAATCTGTAGAGTACAAGAATTGGTCACCATTCCCAAGCATATCTTGAGTCACCCTAATAAGCCTTGCTTCATCTAGTGCATGTTTTCTAAAATTAAACAATGAAATTGAATTAGTGCTTGCATCTAGATCACATAATGTTATTTCAAAGTTAGGATTAGATTTTAGCTTCTCAGCCCCTATTTGTTCATTTGATTGTCTATGTTCTTCCTTTGGGTGTTCCTCCATAGGACTTTCACTCGAAGTGCTTGCCATTGGTTCATCAACTTGTGAACTTTTCATTTCTAGCCCCTTGATTTTGGTTCCACTTCGAAGTTGGATAGCTTCGCAATGCTCCCTTTGATTGATTTTCGTATCACTTGAAAAAATTCTTTATGGTTTTGAGCAATAATTTCAGTAGCAAGCTGTCCAATTTGAGTCTCCATTGATTTAATTGAAGCTCCTAGTTGCCCCAATTAAGTATCAATGTTGTCTATCTTTGCTTCATTCTTAGCAACTTCTCCAATGATGCCTTTTTCTCACCTTTGGTTTCCATAAATGAAGTGCTAGTAGATGCCATGATATCCAATCGTTGAGGAGCTCCATTAGAAGTCCAAGCTGCAAATTGGTTAGAAAGAAAAGAAATTTGTGTAACTAATTATATAAATGGATCTACCTCAAGAACATCAAAAACCTTTACAATAGAAGACCTCTCGGAAGGCCATTGATAGCTATTAGTAGCCATCGCCTCAAAACTCCTAGTCTTATGCATACAAATACATATAACCCAATGCAAGGCAATACCATATCAAAACATGGGAAGAAAAAATAAAAACAATCTAAACTAAAATCAAGACTAAGTCATAACAATATTAATGCAATTATGATGAAATAATCATCGGCAACGGCACCAAAAACTTGTTCGTGAAATATTTTGCTAACCACAAGTGAACGGTGTCAAGTTTTAATACAATGGTGAGTTGAGTATCTTATCCACAGGGATTGTAATCAAAAATTGCATTAAGTACGGTAGTTCAAATAGTCTTAACTTTATCTAGAAAATCGAATGATGATTGAAAAACAAAGTAAATCAAGATAAAAATGTAAAGACAAGAGTGGAGTTTTTAGAAACAATATAACAACCATCTTATGAGCAAGATGTTCTAGAGGAATGACTCACCTAATTATCACCTATGTTCTTCCTTTCAAAATATATCAATTCAAATCAACAACACATGTAAGTTAAGAATTCCTAAGCTCATCAATTTCTTCTCTCGAGTGTCGAATTGACTATGAGTTCCAACATGAATTTTGATATCTCTATAAAAATTCAAGAATAAAACTTTACAAAAGTTCAATGAATTCTTATTCAAAATTTCAAAGGTTTCATAAGCTTCTCAACTCTATGATTCCTAAGTTGTGTTATTCCTATGATCATGTATAAAATCTCTTCTCTCGAGTGCCGAATTTCATATGTCAAACAATCTCAATTAGTGATCAATTAATCAAGATGAATACTAAACATGATAACACAAACAAGATAAATAACTTGAACTAATATTACTTGAAATTCAAAACATAGGATCAAATAAGGTTACATCATTCCCTGGAAATAAATGTTTAGTTCACCATGGATGAATACAACTTCAAGAAATAAATAAGAAAGAACATAGAAATTGTTAACCAATTTGTGAAGTGGAAGGAATGGTTGAAGCTCTCCTTGTCTCCAAGAATAACTCGTCTTGAATTGCAGAAAATGGAATGGGTCTTGTCTCCAAGCACCCAATGGCCTTCCTTGGTTCCAAGAACCAATCCTCTCCTCCTTGGTTGATGTTAATCTTGCCCTTTTAAACTTCTCCCCAATGATTCTCTCTCCAAGAGTCTTCTAAAAGAAATCCTGAAATCCTTCCACTTTTCTTGGCTTTTCTTCAGAAGAAACCTAAATATCCTCCCACTTTTCTTGGCTTTTCAAAAGAACAAATTCTTCCATTTTTCTTGGCTTTTTCTCCTTTTTCTCTCCACCAATGTAGTGTATCCACTAGATCATTACATGAGTAATGATGTATAGGTGTATCTAATGTGTATATCTCATAAAAATGCCAAAATTCGTGATCCATTGCCACTTGTCGCCATAATAATGCATCAGTGTCTTTTTTTATAATCAGGATGGCACGTAGGCACCCTGTTTTAGCACTTAGGTACCTTCCATTCTATTTTACTGGCCTCAGATGGTGCCTAGGCGCCCTGTTTTGGCGCCTAGGCGTCGTTGCTGCTGTTTTTCCCTACTCGACTTCAGTACTCTTACACTATTCAGCCCCTTTAAACTAGTTTTTTGACCTCTTTAAAAGATGAATTAGCTTTTGATTATTCTAATGAATGGTATATCTATGTCTTTTCGTTCCATAGGAACTTGAATCAACTAAATATGACATATGTGGACAAACGTATGCCTAAAATACTAGATGTGTCATCTTAAAAAATTGTAGCTTAATGCTGACTCTTTGAACTCGGTGTTTCTCATTGAAATAAATCGAATTACATTTTTTGGTAAACATAGAAGTTGTAGATATATCTCTTTGATTTCCAATGAATCAAGAATCAATTTGATATGAAATTAGGGCTGAGAGTTATGATTTAAATACGAAAACTTCCATCAGTAGCACCACAGCTCCAATTCTTCACATTTCACCAAGTTTTTGATATCTTTCCATTTTCTTCTCTTATTGTCATTACCTACAAGATTTCAAACTAAATGCATAAAAAGTAACAAAAACACTTGAAAACAAACTAAATGATAATCAAAAAATATATGAATTATTGGTATAAAACCAACTTATCACATGCCTAGACCAATTATTTTGGATAGAGATGCTAAGTTCTTAAGTATTTTTAGAAGACTTTATGGTGTAAGTTAGGAGCTAAGTTATTGTTTTCTACTACTTATCACACACAAATTGATGGTCAAATCAAAGAATTGAATAGGAATTTTTCTAATTTGTTGAGGACTATTATTAAAAAGAACATGAAGACATCGGAAGAATGTTTGCCACACATTGAGTTTGCTTATAACCGTACTATTCATTCTGCTACTAAGTTTTCACTATTTGAAATTATGTATGGTTTTAATACTGATAAGTGCATATTTTGACATATTTTTATATCAAATCCTTTATACTTTTCTTGCTTTATTCTTGTTAATATTATTGTTTTATTAATATTTTGTGTTAGGGAATAAATGGAAGCATGTTTCCATACTTGTGCAGTTTTTGTAATTTGAGCATAACTTCATGATCAAAAGCTCTATGGACCTGAAGCTTATTTCATTTGAAAGCCAAGAGATAGAGGTACAACTTTTATGTTGGAGGCTCAGCCCAATTCAGTGTTGATGATAGCAGAAGATTCATCCAAGTAGTTGCACAAAATGGATCACCAAAATTTGGATCAGAGTTCAGCCCAGTATTGACTTATTTTACCAATTCGGTTATATATCTTGAGCCCAAATTTATTTTGGTCTGAAATTTGGATATGTTATACCCAAGAGTAAATAAACAAGTTTTCTGAAGACAAGATGGTGTGAAAATATATTGAAATGGTAAAACCATAGGCTGCAAGTTGCTGCTGATGTTACAGGGCGGCTCTTGGACATGACTCGGTAATTTGACCATATCTCCTTCATCCGATCGCCAAATTTGACAAAAGATATATGAAAATATATCAGCGCTGAAAGATCTACAATTTTTATTCTTCACGTATCTTCAAAATCTGGCTGTATCTGACCGAAAAATGTAATTCAATTCAGTGGATGAGAAATTTGTGTAACAACTTACCAACTCTTGGCAACTAGCATACCACTTGATTAACCCCTCCATTATTTGTTTGGCCTCTAGCTTACTCCAAGTACTATAAATAGGCCATGTATTCAGCTTGTAAGATGAGGGGGGTAGAGGGTTTCTTTAGGCTAAGTTATCTAGTTTGTATGTTTTCTAGTATTGTAAGTTTTCTAGTAGTAATAGAAATGCATTCTCTAGTTTCTCTTATATTTTTAGTCTTTGTTACTTTTATTATGTCTTTCTAAACTTTATTTTGCTGAGAAAAAAGGGTGAATCTCTTAATGAAGGAAGAGAAATGGTTATAAGGGTAGAAATTGTTTAAGTATGTTGTATTATTATTTTTATTTTTGATCTAAACCCTACTTGTTTTGTGGTGATTCTTGATTTATGTATCTCCAATGGCACAACAAATACTTGGGTTCATTTAGCTTATTGTACAGTTTTACCCACCGACTGCTAATGTGAAACCTTGATTTGTTGTTGACGAAGGTGTATATAAATACTTGATCCCATAAATAAGTGTTGGCGTTAAGAGATAATTTGCAATAGTAAGACAATATCATGATTACCTTATTGCATGAATTACTTGATAATATATTCCTATTGGAACCTTCATTATGTATGGATTCCAATTGTGGCAATTAATAGAGGTAAAAAGAATAAATAACCATTTCTCTATCCAAAACTCAAGAGTGGATCCCTAATCCTCAGTACTTTTATTACTTCGGTTTTTCTTTAGTTACATCATACATTAATTGTTCATATATTTTGATTCACATAAACTCCATCTTTTTAGAAATATAAACTTGAATTCTTCAAACAACTTCCCTGTGGATCGACCTCGGACTCACGAGAAATTTATTACTTACTACAACCTGCACTTGGGTTTGCAACCTTAAAGTTGTAGCAAGTTTTTGGCGCCGTTGCCGGGGAAGGCAAGGTAAGTATTTAGGTTTGTTAATATTTTTCCTTTGTAAATATAGTTTGTTTATTTTCTTTATGGATATATGGTTATATGGTATCGTAGTCATAATTCTCGACGTTTAGTAAGAAATAATTCTGAAACTTTGTTTGGAAATTTGTTTGAATCATCTCCACACACTTCCACCATGGTTGAAAATAAAGTGTCCAGGATGAAAATGAGAATCAACAGGTGCGTACCATGCGTTATTACTTGCAACCTCCTCGAAATTCTTCTCCTTCTTGTTTCATTTTTCCTCTAAATGCAAATAATTTTCGATTGAAGTAAGGTATGATCCCTTTACTTCCTAATTTCCATGGTTTAGACTCTGAAAGTCCTTACTTGCATTTAAAAGAATTTGATGAAGTATGTGCCACTTTTGATGATCAAACTTGCACAAATGAGATTGTTAAGCTCAAATTATTTCCTTTCTCTTTAAAAGATAAAGCAAAAAATTGGGTTTGGTTACATATGAGAAAAAAAATTCAACACAAAGGCATTCTAAGTTGCTACCAAGAGGAGATGGTCTTTTTCAAATCCTTGAACGCATCAATGATAATGCATACAAGTTGGATTTTCCAGGTGAGTAGAGTGTTAGTGCTACTTTCAATGTTACTGATTTAAGTCCTTTTGATGTAGGTGATGATTTGAGAACAACTCATCTTCAAGAGAAGGAGAATGATAAGAGCACGACCAACAAATGGAATGCGGATCCTATTTAATTTCCAATTAGACCGGTTACAAGGGTTTGAGCTGAAAGATGCAAAGAAACTCTTAATAGGATAATGCAAAACATTTAGACTAAGGTGAATTCGTGCAGGCCCAAAGGAGATATCCCACAAAGTTGGATGTACATGATTCAAGCATTGGAATAATTTTTGGAAGTGTTTCTCATAGAGGGCAGTCATTTAGGAGATATTAAGGTCTATTAGTTGAGTTGTATGTCTTGCATAACCTTTAGAATCTCCTTAATCGATAAATTTGAATTTCAGATATTTACTAGTTACC